>OX345657.1:2505000-3755000 GCA_947044415.1 Eupithecia dodoneata | reverse complement strand
CGTACGGCTCCCAGCGAGGCTTGCTGTGGTCAAATGAATTTGTTTTTATCGCATGCATTGCTCAACCTCAGCGGTGCGATCGGAGATCAACTTCATCAGGGAACTCAATGTAGCAATAAGTTAAAGGCGTACTTTAATACTCAATGTATTTTTTTTTCTTCAATTTCCTACGTAATGAAAATGGGTTTAAACTTAGAAAACGAAAAAAAACTAAATATCGAAATCGGTTGGCGTGATATTGAGTTATTCGTCCATTTGTCGCGCACATACTTAATGCAAATTTAAGTCTTATATGGTTTTCTCATGGATGCCATTGCCAGAACTGGACCAAATTGATATGGGACCACACGGGAAGCACCAGCTTTCAAATAAAAAAAGAATCATCAAAATCGATTCACCCACTCGAAAGTCCTGAGGTAACAAACATAAAAAATACAGTTGAATTTTACAGTTGAATTCAAAAAAGGAGGAGGTTCTCACCTCCTCCTTTTTTGAAGTCGGTTTAAAATACCAGCCCATGATGAAGTTGAGCCCTTGCTGGTCGCACCGATGAGGCTAGGCAGTAAATGCAGTAAAAAAATTGTGCAAAGCTTAAGAACAAGGAAAATACATAAAATTGCAATAACATCCACTTCACAATAAGCAAGCGCCTTCTTAACTATCATCAGTTAAGTTGATTGCCATTTACGTTAACATATTTTTGTTAAAAACCAATACTTACAGTATAGTACTTATTCTGTAACCCGGACTCACCTTCGTTTCTTGGAGTCGTCCTTGCGTTCGTCGTCGCTAATGTCGGACAGGTCCAAAGACAGGCGACGCTCGTTGCGGTAAGAACGCTAAAACATAAACAGTACTTTTCATAATTTTCTCGGCTACCTTCATTGAAGAGAGCCATATAAGTAATAAGTATATGAATAAAATCAATTTGAACGTTTTTTCGCCTTTGCCCAGCAGTGGAACGAAACAGGCTAAAAAAAAAAGTAATTTTTTGTAATAGTATAATAGTTTTTTGTAATTTTCGTAAACAAAATAACTGGTGCGGAACTGTTTTACAGATAGTTTACCAATCGTATGACGCATGTTCTAAAAAAAGATCTATTCAATAGTAATTTTGGAGCATTTTGTAATTATGATGTTTCGTTATAAAATCTCTGCCAGTATTTGTTGAACGTAGATAATACTAAAAACGGGAGAAGATTATATTTTCGCCGTACCTATATCGTATTGTCTGTATTTAACGGTTTTTTTTTAAATTTTGCATTTATGTTTTACTTCAAATAAATGCATTTGATTTGAAGAGAACTTCGTGATATAGCAATTCTAACTTCCTTTCAATAAGACTTCAATTAGTATTAAGGTCTTTGGCTGAAAAACAGCGCTGAATATAATAATAATAATGAGCCAACCCCTATTACGGCGCAGGGTCATTGGAGATAGTCTTATTTTCTTAATATCACCTATTTGTGTCACTTACCCCCATGATAAACTACTTTATTTGCCTTAGTTATTATTCTATGCCTGAATTTTGTACCTGTGTCCAAATAAATGTTTTTCTATTCTATTCTACTCAAAGACGACGTAAGCAACTCACAGCGCTTTTGGTTGCCTTCGGCGCCGCTACTCTCGGGGGAGATGGGTCCTTTTTGACTGGATTTCTGGTAAATGAAAAATAAAATAAAAAAATATTGTAGACTAGTTAATTCGTTAAATTTCAAAACATTAGTATAATTCTTAAAACTCACTTCAAAGCAACAGCTGCACTATCATCTGGAAAAAATGACATAATTTTATTAAATAAATAGTTATATACACACAAACGCGCAACGGATCGCCGCCATGAGATTTCAGATTTTAAGTTTTTAGTTTTTGTTACGTAGCAAAGCAAAGTGTTCCTATTTTGTGGTATGGTACTAAACCCGACTATAATATTAAAAACGCGAAAGTTTGTATGTATGGATATTTATTACTCTTTCAGGCAAATAATTAGGTATTGAACGGATTGGGCTGAAATTTTGCATACATACCTGTATGCAAGATTTCAGCCCGGCCCAGCTTTCTAGTCCCGGAATAAAACACTTTTTATCCCATAAATCAGTTCCTATGGGGTAGAAATAACCTTAAAAACGATTCCATAGAAATAACGCGCGGGATGCCGCGGGCAGACACTAGCATTATTATAAGAGTGCGCACACACATGGCCTTCCTATACCCCTGCCTGAGCTGGTAAATACGTAAAAACATATTGATAAAGTAGCACACAATGTCCATACGCAGGGTAACTGCATAGGACAGGAAAAATGTAGACTTTTCTTATAATGGAAGCTAAGGGTCGGTTCATATCTGACGGAAATTGCGTCGCATATTATCCGTCGCGTTACGCAAGAACAGGCAAATATATAATAAAACATTTAATCTTTCACACTCAACCGATGATGCGTTAGTGCGTCGAGCTTACAGCGTTTTGATTCATGCATTCAAACTCGCTGTATTTATGCTGCCACTCATACACACACTTCTCTGTCAGTGTCATGTGAAAAGAGTCATAAACCAGCATATAATTTTTGTTTTTCTATGTTCATTCTGCTTACTGTTTTTATTTTTATTTACTATTCTTTTTTGTCTGTTTTGAGCTTCTCTCTTCCTTGCCCGTGATGTGACTGAGAAAAAGGTTCAAACTGAAAACCAGCGTTGTTCCGCGCCACGCGTGGTTCAGCACATAGCTGAGTTTGACCCTTTTTGTCCAGCAGGCTAGCACGGTAGCCATGTATTATTATTATTTTTGTTTTTCTGTAGGCTTTTGTATTTATGTTTTTTTATACTGTGTACTGTGTTTTTTATGTGTGTTTATTGCTTTAATTGTTGGAGAGAGAGGGCGCTACTGTGCTTTTGTTTACATCAGCTCTGTGATAAATAATCTTTTAAAATAAAACCAGTGAATAAATAAGTCAGTTTCGAACACAAAAGTGTGAATTGAATACGGATTGAGACGGTGCATTGTTATCTGGCCCAGAAATCCAGGAACAAAAAAGAAAAAACGTAAAACAACCGGCAACAAAAGTCTGTACGAAACAAGCTTATTAATAAATCTAGAAGATTATACTAAACTATACGGAAACTAGAAGGTCAGTCTCTTTAACAATACAGTGGTATAAAAGTGATGAAAAGCAGATTTCAAGAAAGCAGAATAATAACCTAAAAACTCAACGAAAACTTGCAAGTAATTACATAGCTCCCTGCACAGAAATTACTGACAGCGCCATCTAGCGTCGAAGTACCACATTACATAAAAACCAAGCAACGACCAACCTGCAGTTAGATCCACTGATAATAACAACAACAGAGGGCGCAAAACCCAACTCAACTAAATAATGGATGATATTTTAAAAATGTTACAAAAGATACAAGAAGACCTATCTAAACAAAAACAAGACATGAAAGAGATGGAGCAAAATATTAAAGAATCAATCAATAGTAATATTGACACAAAATTCAATATCATGGAGGAAAAAACAAAGCTACTAGAAATAAAATTAGAACAGCAACAAAAATTTATTGACATTTTCGATAAAAAGCTGAGAAGTAAAAATGTCATATTTTTTGGAGTTGAAGAAAATCAAAAAGGATATGAAAGCCTACAATCTACAATCTTGCAGTTTATAAATAAAAACATGGAAATTCCCTGCCAGAAATCTGAAATTGAAAATGTACACAGAATGGGAAAATACACGGGAAAAATTCGACCTGTAGTGGTCACAATAACAACCACAGGCCGAAAAATAGATATTTTAAAGAAGAGAAAACTTCTTGAAAATACAGGTATATACATAAAAGAGGACTTCTCTCCTAGCGTTCTACAAAAAAGGAAAGAACTTCAAGAAACTTTGAAAAAAGAACGAGAAGCGGGGAAAAGGGTAGTGCTACGGTTCGATAAAATCGTGACTCTACAACCAAGAGACCTATCATCATCATCGTCATCATTACAAGTACCTGCCGAAAGAAACACCCAGAAAAGATTTATGTCTGCGTCATCTTCGTCATCACCGGAAGAGAACGCGAACGCAAATAAAAATACAGGAGAAAGCTCAAAACATCTATCCAAGAAAAATAGATCACGAGAAATTACTAGCTATCTTCGCTCGTCGCAACTAAATCTTAATCGAACCTCATCGCAAGGAAACGTAGACAATGCTACAAAAAACTAGTAAGCGCATCAGCCTCTCCACCTCCCCCAATCCGGCAGGTCACCGTGGGGGAGTATGACCACCACCCTCCAAGAAAAAACAAAATGCTACAGAAATACTATATTTCAACATTTAATGTAAGGTCTTTACTCGGTGAAGCTAGAATTATTGAATTAGAATATGCATTAAGAAAAATTAAATGGGATATCTTAGGGATTTCAGAAATAAGAAGGAAAGGATACCATATTGAAGATAGAGGTCACTATACGCTATGCTATTACGGCGAAAAACAAGGTGAAAAAGGCGTTGGTTTCATGATTAAGAAACAGAAAAACTTACAAATGGTTAACTTCATCGCTATTTCAGAGCGTGTCGTCTTATTAGAAATAAAAATTCAAGAGAAAGCATATTCAATAGTTCAAACGTATGCACCAACAGAAAAAGCAAAAAAACCGGAAATAAAAAAATTTTACGATGATGTTCAGATAGCCATATCGAAATGCACCCGGAACCAGATACTTATGGGAGATCTCAATGCAAAAATTGGAAATCCAGAACCGAATGAGAACCTTGTACTAGGAGCATATGGCTATGGATGTAGAAATCATCGCGGACAGATGTTTGTCGATTTTTGCTTTCAACATAAATTGAAAATTTCAAATACTTTATTTAAAAAACCAAAAAACCTGAGATGGACCTGGTTATCACCTAACAACAGAACTAAAAACGAAATAGACTTCATTGCAACAAATATAACAAAAAACATAGAAAATGTTAATGTTGTTAGTAAACTAGACTATCCCAGTGACCACAGAATGGTTAGGATTACGATTACAATGAAAATGGAAAAACGATCACGAGCAAACTACGGCAAAAATCATCAATATAGAATAAATGAACATAATTTTCAGGTAGAACTCTTAAATTCTTCAATTTCAGAAGGTAGCAATGTACAAACCCTCTATAATATACTGGAAACAAATATAACCAGAAGCTCTTCGAAAGCACACATATCTAGAAGAAATTTGGATGAAAAAAATATAATGTCAAATGAAATTATAGAGCTAAAGAAAAAGAGACATATTTTACGACACAAAACCAGTAAAACCAAACAGGAAAAACTTCAATTAAGTAAGCTTTATAGAGAAATTAAAAACAAATTACAGAAAAGTCTTAAAAAGTATAGAATTGAAATTTTACAAGAAATAATAGAAAAAACAGGTGGAGTTAAGAAAGCGTTCAAGAAACTAGAAACCAGTCGACAGCTCATGACCCATTTGTGCAACACCTCGGGAACTATAATAACAAATAGAAAAGATATTCTTGAAATAGCTACAAAATTCTACAGAGAGCTGTACAGCAGTTCAGACCACACTCCCACAACAGAGTATTTGCTATGTAGTAATAATATCCATAATGAAGATCCAGTTTTACCATTCATGGAAAGAGAAATAGAGCTATCGATAAATAAATTAAAATCAGACAAATGTCCAGGTGCAGATGGCGTGACAAACAACATGATAAAAGCTGGGAAAGACACACTGATTAAACCCTTAACATCACTATTTAATCTTATCCTTCAGCACAAGACAATACCTGAACAATGGGCCATGTCTGAAATAGTACTTCTGTATAAGAAAGGTGATCCCAAGCTCATCAACAACTACAGACCTATAAGCTTGATGTCATGCCTATACAAAGTCTTCTCTTCCTCGCTGCTTAGAAGAGTAACAAAAACCTTAGAAGAAAGTCAGCCAGTCGAACAGGCAGGTTTTAGAAAACAGTACTCAACTATAGACCACCTTCACACCCTGAAACAGGTAATAGAAAAATATATAGAGCACGACAAAACGCTATACATTGGTTTTATAGATTATCGCAAAGCGTTCGACTCTATCTCACATTCCTCAATATGGAACGCTTTAGCTGAACAAGGAGTAAATAACAACTATATTGATATCATAAAAGAAATATACAGAAAAAGCACGGCACGAGTACGACTGGAATCAGCAGGAGTCCCGTTCAATATAGAGCGAGGAGTGAAACAGGGAGACCCGCTCTCTGCAAACCTATTTATAGCCGTACTCGAGCACATATTCAAACGCCTAAACTGGACAAGCATGGGACTAAAAATCGATGGTAGGTACCTCACTCACCTAAGGTTTGCAGATGACATTGTAATACTCACAGAATGTCCAATACAGCTACAATACATGATTGAATCCCTTAGTACACAAAGCCTGGCTATAGGTCTCGAAGTAAACTCAGAAAAAACCAAAGTCATGACTAACAAAATCAGAGTACCTATCACAATAAATACAAAAAGTCTAGAATACGTGCAAGAGTACATCTATCTAGGTCACCTCATTTCATTCCAAACATGTATGGACAAAGAAATAAATAGAAGAATACAGAACACATGGAACAAGTTTTGGGCTATGAAAGAAGTGTTTAAGAGCACACTACCAGTCTCATTGAAAGCTAAAGCGATGAACATCTGCCTTACCCCGTGCCTCACCTATGGTTGTCAGACTTGGTCGCTCACCAAAAAGCAACAAGATAGAGTCAGAATTTGTCAAAGATCTATAGAGAGAAGTATCCTGGGTATAAAGCTTAAGGATAAAGTTCAAAATAAAAAATTAAGAAAAATAACAAAAGTTAAAGACGTAGGTCAACATGCACTGCGCCAAAAATGGAGATGGGCTGGGCACCTACAGCGGATGACACCTAATAAATGGGCTCAAATAATCACAAACTGGGTACCTAGACAATGGACAAGAAAAAGAGGACGACCGCTGAAGAGGTGGGACGATGACATAATAAAAGTAGCGGGCAAACTCTGGCCCCGTACAGCGATAGACAGAGAGAAATGGAGTAACTTGGAGGAGGCTTTCACCGCTCTAGGCGGTCCTAACACTATCTAAGTACATAAGTTAGTATATAAGTAATTTAGGAAAGTTCTTTTTATATAAACAAATAGTATACTTACTTAAACCTTTATTAGTTAATATTGTTAACATTAGTGTTTTTTGGAACAATAAAGCTCTTTTTATTTTATTTTATTTTTTATTGCTTTAATTGTGTAGCCTTTTTTTGGCCAAATAAAACAATTCTTATTCTTAAACTAGGCGTATCATCGGCGGAGATCGTTTGTGTACAAACTGTTCGAACTGATTAGACGCTTAATGTGAAAGGTCTAATTTGACCGAATAGACGTTACTGTTGATACGCTCGACGCATCATCCGTCAGATGTGGATCGACTTTATGACACGCTTCGGGTAGGTGAGCCATAGCATTAAGTAGGTAAGTAAGCAAACACTTACTGGTCCGGTTCAGGGTTTCTATCAGGTCAGGATCCACAACCTCCTCGAAGGTGGCTCCGGGGCTCTCAGAAAGGTGTTCGCCCTTGAAGATCCACTGCATAAGCTTATCCCTTGAGCAAAAACACAATTTATAAATTTCATCTTAATGTAGGGCGCTTGCTTGATTCATCATCAGCGACTTGAGGTCTTTATAATAATTCGACGACCTCGGTGGCGCGGTGGGCTAAGGTCCGCCTGCAAAACAGGAGGTTGCACGTTCGATTCCCGCCTCGGGACTAATGTTTGTACGATCTGCAGATATTTGATCCGGGTATTCTGGTCATTTTGCTATGTATAATAATAGTGTGATGTGACATTACTCACTTCTCCTTCTCGTAAATATCCTTGTCGATATGTATAGGCTTCAGGCGTCCGTACTTGTCCTCGATGCGCTGCGCCAGTCGGTTCAGAGTGATGCCGATACCGTCCCGGTGCTTCGCCTGGTGCATCAGCGGCTTGAGGCGGTTGGTCGCCTTTTGGAAGTGGCGGTTCTGGAATATTAATTGCAAATTAATGTTAATTGGATAGTAGTTTGGGACTGGGTGATATTTTAGCTATCGAGTTTTACCTCATCATCATCATCATCAGCCTATATCAGTCCACTGCTGGACATAGGCCTCCCCCAATGAGCGCCATAGCGCCCTGTCTTCAGCTTGCCGCATCCAGCATCTATCTGCAGTCTTTCGCAAGAGTTTTACCTATTTGAGTCATTTTTTTTTCTTTATATCTGCATTCGGCTGTTCAGCCGTAATTAAGTGTGGTCTTGGGTGGAATATTCAGTTGCCATTCCAGTGAACAACACCATCTTAATGTTGGAACTGTATTTCGCAGTTTCTCACAAACCAGGGTGCGCTCTGTGGCGCTAGAGATGGTTTTGAAACCGCTGTAGCATCTCCAGACTGGAGTTGCTAGCGGGTCTCCAGAGTATGAAAACAAATGTAGTAGTATACTCTATTTTGCATTTATAATTGGATGATTTACCGATGATGTGACATGTTGGGTTAAGGGTGATTTAATACCAGATTTCTCAAAGTAGTAAGTAAGCTTCAAATTATTGGCACATAAGCTGAGCTGGCTGGGTCGTATGCTACAAATAAATTTGAGACATTCAGTTGGTCTGCCAAAATACAGGAAGTAAGGACCTTCGCTCACTTCCAAGTCTTCGCCCCGCACCGGACTAAATAGTTTAAGGCGGCGCACGACAGAAGCCGATGTAGATATATTGTATTCAAGATCAGTTTAATTTCAGTGTTGGTGCGCTCAGTATGTTAAAATTACAGTTAAGTAGTAGCCCCGGCTTCGCCCGTGTGGACCTTTGCATCATTAACATTTTGCGATGAACGTAGAGTAAATGTATCTTTATGCACGAAAAAGAATTTTAATTTAACGGGTTAATATATAGCCTATGGCACTCACAAATTACTAGGCTTTCTATTGGTAAAATAATTTTTCAAAATAGGTTCAGTAGATCCAGAGATTCAAGACCCCCCCTTCAAGTTCACATACTTTAACCTCTTTATTATAATTAGTATTAGTATATAATATATATCAAAGAAGGTCGTGTTAGTTACATTATTTATTACTCAAGAACGGCTGAACCGATTTGGCTGAACATTCGTGTGGAGGTAGCTTGGAACCAGGAGACGGACATAGGATTTTTATCATGTTTCATATATTTTTAAATTTCTATAGATAAGACTGCAGGTAGATACTGGATTCATCAAGCTGAAGATAGGGCGCTGTGGCGCTCATTCGGGGAGGCCTATGGCCAGCAGTGGACTAACATAGGATGATGATGATGATGATAGATAAGAGTGAGTTCGTACCAGATAGTTGTAGCGATGCCAGAAGCACGTCATGTGGTTGATGATGGTCCGCGGGTGGCCCTGCTTGGTGCACAGCGTGCAGATGTATGAGGGCTCGTAGTGCTCCTCTTCCGGAGGGTGCTCCACGAGGTACTCGATCCCGATCATTGGAGCCCTAGAGTTGTCAATCATCTTAGTAAGATTTTACGAGTGTTTTTGCTAAAAAGTAATATTTTGTTATGAGTGAAAGAAACTCTTGTAACTTCAAGTGTATCTAGATAGAATTCTTGTACTTCTCAGCATTTTTATATCTAAAACATTCTGGGGGAGCTCTACTTTAGTCGATATTAACACCATCACAGCCCATACCAAAACTGTCTATCTGCATAGTATTTTCTTCCTATTGCTATGTATATCTTACTTGATCGCATCAATAGAATACTGGATGTGGCAGGTAACGTTGCGGTATTTAGCGAACATGTCATCCAACTCGTTGGTTGACCTGTTGTGGTTTTCCACCTCATCTTTCATCTTCTTCAGGAGGCTCGCTGCAATTGAAATATAACATTTGTAGTTTAATGATAGATAGAGAACGTACAAAAAAAAGTTGGCTACAGAAAAAAACTTAATGATTTTTCTATCCCTGTGTATTCTTCATCATCATTATTATCATCAGCCTATAGCAGTCCACTGCTGGACATAGGCCTCCCTCAATGAGCGCCATAGCGCCCTGTCTTTCGCAGGTCGTCATCCCACCTGGTCGGAGGGCGTCCTACACTACGTTTACCGAGTCTCCACTCAAGAACACGTTATAATGTATTCTTAGATCTTTAAAACTACGCAACGCATTCGACGCGATCGATGTTTTTTTTTTTTAATTCATAGGGTGATTCAAGAGGAGGTTTTACAAACCATTTGGGCTGCGGGGCGCAACTATTATGAAATAAGTGACGATCGCCCTCATTGTGGAGAAGCAATCTCGCCCAGGCAACCTATGGATTCTACATCGATATACATATTTAGATAAGAAAACATCATTTAAGATGTACAACTGTAACCTACATTATGTTGAAGCAAATAAATGAATCCTTATCTTTGTCATCATTTTGGAGACGGAACATTGCCCTCCCTTTCGTTGCCCACCCTCGCGGTAACTTTATGTAAACGTTACTCGTTTGTTTTATAATATTAAAACTAAACCAACATTGCATTATGCTATTCAAACACATATTAAACTGGTAAATAAAATGAACCGAATGTATCGATGATTAGTGCATAATGTGGGACTGAATATTAAAATAACATTTTTAAACTTACGCGATCAGAACACATAATTACAAGGGTATTTATCGCGTTTATTTAACTAGTTTCAACTGGTTTACACACTGTTGTGGTCACGGGATGACACCCGGATGTCACCCGACAATAAATAAACACGATAAATACCCGTTAAAATAGTAGTTGTAATTATGAATCTCAAATTGTCTTACAATCCACTTTCTCCTTTTCGCCAGTCTTCTGGAACTGGTTGAAGGGGTGCTCGTCGAAAATGCTGACCGGCCAGGTATTGCGCATGCCCAGCTTCGTCTTATGCTTCCTCCCAGAAATGTGGCCCTGGAATAGCAAAATATTTTTATTACAGTTGTTGAGAACCATCTCCACATAAATCGTCTGCATCGAGCCTAATTAGGCATGATTGTATGTATTAGCCTTAATTAGTTATTATTGTAACAATTTAATCGATTTTACAAACTGGCAACAATTTGTTTGTCAACTTCCTCTTCTGTTCGATATACATACCAAAACGCAAGCTGTTTTTCTATAACATTATAATTAATAATTCATCTTTAAAACCTCCACGCATGTTTAATTTCTAATACAACAGTCAATGAATATAGAGTTGACGATTTTAACTGAAGGGATTTCATCTCAATGTTTGGCTAGGAATATTGTGATTCAGGATAGCACAATGTTCTTCTTGCCAAATTTTTCCAAATTCTTGCTTCTTAGAATAAAAATAAGAAAAACTTTATGCATAGAATTGACAAATTTACATGCAAGATTTGGAATATTGTATCTACTTTGAGGAAGGATAGGCAAACCTTTTATCCCACAAGCTAGTTTTTTCTATATTTTTGCTGATTTGTTTGATTTCAAATATTTAGGAATATTATACTCTGGGAAACCAACTTTTACTCTGCAAGCTAACTTTTCCATAAAAAAATATCCGAACTTTTCTTTAAACTTGTATACTACCGAAAGATAGCGTGTCAATTTAGTTACCTGCAAAGTGAGTTCGCCGCTGCAAACGGCGGCGCAGGGGTAGCACAAATAGATCCATTTCCCGGAGATGTCTCGCCCGCGCCTCTCCACCATCGGCCGGGTCTCCCCATTCTCGAGCCGGATCTTCAAACTGGCCAGGTGCTCTTGAAACTCTTGCTCGGCCTGTGAAGCGCACAATCGTTACATTACGTTCTTACCATGCGCCGCTCTTGCACCTTCTCGTCCTTATATAAACGTGGGATAGTTCAATAAAATAGACAAATTTTTTTAAATAGTTTTATTTATTTACCGTCGTTTCCTCCGCAATAAGTACTCACCAAACGTTGTCTGTCATGTTCTTAAACCGAAGTTTGTGTGAAAAGAAAATACGCCCCTAATAGGAGATCACTTCACCAAGTAAAATATGAATAAGAAATATTTACAGAACGCACTTATTTTTGGTTTGGCTAAAGAATTCGATCTACGAAGTGAAACCTACTAAAACACGTTGATTATTGTATAAGCTCGGACATCATAGGACATCATTCTCAAAATAAGGCATAATTAATAAAGTACGGTAACGTCTTATTATTTTTTCCCTAGTTACCTGACAAATGTTGTTACTGATCAATATTCCTTAGAATCGATGAAATAGCCAGGGCCTGTACTCGTTTAAACGATTCCGAAGTTTCTGTCTGAAGTCTCGCTCAGTTTGCCTAGTATAGAAAGAGTCATTCAGCGCTCTAACGGAGAAATAAATCCCAGAGAGATACGCCAGAAAAACTAATGTATTTAGGCCACTTCTTTTCACGAAAACGAATGAGAAACTTAGTTTTTCCTTTTCCGAGTAGGTGTAGTTTCAGTCATATGAAAGAAATCACATCGTTTTTGTAATTTCTCCTCCAAATATAAATAAGTTGTCCTCTCCACAACTACCGTGCTATTCAGGAAAATGAAAAAAACGAGGTATTTTTTAATGAAAGGTCGTGTAAAAATATGTACCACATTTGTTTCATAAGGTTTTCTGTATTCGTCTGTTCGTAGATGGGTGGTTTAAATAATCCTACCTAGATATTTTTCTGATAAGTTACTATTAGTTAGTTAACTCTTCTAGGTTTGATAACTGAATCGCCCGGCCCTAAGCCAAGTGCATGCGCGGACTTCACTAGGTTTCCTAGTTAGCGGTGTCCTTCGGTTCACTAGATACCTAGAAACAATTCTGCATGTGTTCAAAATTACTGCTGTTTGTAGTAGAGTGAAGGTGTTTTCGGCATATCTAAAAGTTCTAATTATGGCGACAGTTGCTTCGGCATCACTTCTGTTGTTGATAGCATTAGCTTCTCCAGGTACCACATGTAGGTTATATGTTTTAATGTCTACGTATTCCGTTAGTCATTTTCATTTTAGGCTGTCTTCCCACAGGAGGGCAAAGGCCTCCCTATTCCCTTCGCCCAATTCACGACTTACAAAAATAGGCCAGCTTTCATTCATCTTCTCAGCTGGCCAAAAGCCTAATTAATAAACTACTAGCCTATCTGACTCATGATTGTTTAAAACATTGTGTTATTGGTACAGTGAGTGCAAGGATTATCATAGCTTATAGGGGAATTTAAGTATACAACATCAAAATCCAACAATTGCATTTGTTACTTAAACATTACGAAAGTGCTTAAATTGGGGTAGGCATAGGCTTACCCAAACATAGGTTCAGCAGTATGAGGGGATGATAATGTTAAACATAAAGGAAATTCAGGGAACATGAGCCTAATTTCTTAGTTATTTATTTATTATCAGGATGTCTTAAGCCAGAATATATCAAGTAAAATTTGTTTGATTCTCTAATTCCTGTATAATTTATTATAGAAAGGAGAAAAATAGTAAAATATGATGTGCATGCTTAGAATAACTAGGCATGTGCATGTATGAAAAATGTAGATGTAAAGGTCTAAACTATCTTATTATCTATAAGCATGAATATAGAATAAGCATAGAAAATTGTATATTCTCTGTAAAAACTTAGGTAACCCTACATTCATATATCCTACACCAAAAAATATTTTATAAGTGGAAGAGTTGAGAGAAGAGAGACCTTTTCATTTTGGAATATTTTATGTAAAATATTTGTACTACCTACTTGTATTTAAAAATTTAAATGATATTTACCTTGGTGCAAGTAAC
Organism: Eupithecia dodoneata; assembly: GCA_947044415.1. Taxonomy (NCBI): domain Eukaryota; kingdom Metazoa; phylum Arthropoda; class Insecta; order Lepidoptera; family Geometridae; genus Eupithecia; species Eupithecia dodoneata. The sequence goes on along the minus strand of OX345657.1, from coordinate 3,741,208 downwards.
ATCAGAACTTTCTTCAGGTTTCTTGGTATTGGGCATTTCCACCACAGAGTCTTGATATCCCTCTGCCCCCGGGGGGCAGTCAGGGAGATCCATCTTGAAACACTACACTTGATTGTTTATGACCATAAAACGGTCATAAACACACTATTGTCTATGGTTGCACTATCTTCTCGGTTCTGTAGGCAGCTCCAGGGACACTGTAACGTAAACCATATACTATCAGAACACTGACAAAACAATTATGAAATAATGTATTTATCACAAATAAATAACAACTTACTTCCAGTGTCCGTGATTCGGTATACTTACGCAGGAATATATCCAGCTCCTACATACACATATCTATTGAAAAAGCTGTTCAAATTTTATATTGGAACATATTTTTCAGAGATAGGGTATGTGTGAAATATGTATAATAGTTTTGGTTTATTTAATTGTATTTAGAAAGAAATAACCTTATCCTGCCTGACACTGACAATTTTTTTCTACTTATGTTAATAATGTATTACTCGCACAACAAGAGGCACAAATGTTTTTAATTATATGTCTATTTTAAATTGAGAACTTCTAAAAGTAAATCATTAACTCAACTTACCATAATGACCAAAACTAAGTTGCACTTTTTTGTTTTAGGAAAATTTAAAGTAAATAAGGAAAAATATTTTTCTTTCAAGGTAACATTCAACTGATTGGGCTTAAGTATTAGCTCAAACCCTGACTCGCTGACTTACAATTTATTATAATAATATCGCAAATTCTCACACTAATACATTAAGAAATAATATCTTGCTTTTTGGCCCTTGCAGGTATAACAATACACATGCAGTATATAAAATACAGTATACAGGTGAATATATATATTACCTGGAGGCATGGAGGGGTTCCTTCCCTGCCTGGTTGATGATTGGTTTTATGGACAGACAAGTAGAACCTACTTTTTACCAGTTTTGGAAAAGCTTAGCCAAGATTTTGTTCAAGCTTTATGAGATTTGGAGACCAGAATAATCAATTTCAACAATATGGCACCCATCAATTCCTAAGCTCTACTCAAATATCGTTATCATGCTTATACAGTTACTGTATTCATGTAGTAAGACAATATAATTTGTACTTTTCCTATCACACCTATGTCAAATAAATGATACCTTACCGTAAGAAGAAAGTGGGAATTAGAGAACGAATATAGAATTTTGGTTATCACATTTGTAATTTCTAAACAGTTATCATAATCACAACAGTGCGGAACTGATGTAAAGTACTTCTATTTCTTAAACAAAATGCTATCGTGGTGGCCGATGTATATATTTCCAGTAACATAAAATCGCTAAATGATTCTTGAAGATTTTTTCCAAGTTCCGAGGCTGTAGATTGCATTTACTTCAATATTTCGGTTACTGACCTGTGAAAATTCCTCTTTTGATACTCAGCACAACAGGAATGTTACTGAAACCCAATAACACAGAATATCTCAGGAAATCGGGTAAAATTGGGTGACGCTAAACTCCGAAAGAAAAGCAAAGCAACCAGCCATGTTCAATCAATTCAAAGATAATATAAATGTTGTTGGATGACAAGTTGACATTGACATGACATGAGTTGACTGACATCCCCACCGAAGCCTAACTAAAAAAAATAAAAATCCATATAAAAAAGTTACGTAATCTACCTCCAGTAGAGACAAAGAGACAAGAACCATTCAGAAAATAAGTACAAATAAAATAAACAAAACATTCATGACATTTTATAACATTGACATCCTAAATTAGACGGGTTTTACATTGTCTTCGATCTCCAAAAAGGTAAAATGAAACGGAAAAGTTGACAATGACGTGGACGGAGAAAATTTTGTCATAGCAGGCATAGCAGGTTAAAAATCGTAGAAGATTAGTAGTAGGATAGGAACCGCTACAGATAGATAATTTTCCTCGAACACCCCTTCCCGATTCTTTAACGGGAAGGTTAGTTAAACTCTTATGGTGGCACTTCACATGGCTATTTGTGTTCGCTATTGGGTATTTGTTTTATTTGGCAAAATATATGACGTTCAGACGAAAATGCAAAAAGAGGTAAATACGACCATCCACACATGGAACTCAAATAACAAACACACAAACATTTGGCAGCAGACTGAGCAGAACGCAAGGTGCCAATATGGCCATTGTGTGGACGGCTTATTGCGTATTTGCCTATTTGACTGCTTTGATGTGCCTCGAGAAACCGACAAGCGCACGGTAACGCATATTTGGTATTGGCCTTATTTGTCAAATAGGCAAATAAGGCGAAGACTTTGTCAAATAAACTGTCCACACATGGTAATTGTCTGCCAAATATGTCAAATACACATAGCCATGTGAAGCGCCACCATCATACAATAGACAAAAAGGTAAAATGAAACTTTTCGCGGTCGGCAACTCAGTTGGGAGGTCACGAAAAGAATATTTTGTTTGTACTTTATGAAATCTTTAATTCCAAGTTTAAAATCACTGTTTAAAATTACTGTAAAGGCAATATGGGAGTAGACAACAAATGTTTTTCAAAGCCGGCCGGAAAACTCAACCAACGAACCATTACTCGTGAAAAAGGCAACAGGCGCCCCCGCTAAGGAAAAGCGGCCGGGCGACGCAACATACTAGGGTTCGTTCAGAAACCGTGCCGGAGGTCGGCCCCGTGTGGATCGCTGGGGTCTAAGGGCTATGTCACACGCTATAAACTTGAAAAGTTGACAATGACGTGGACGGAGAAAATTTTGTCAAAGCAGGTTAAAAATCGTAGAAGATTAGTAGTAGGAACCGCTACAGATAGATAATTTTCCTCGAACACCCCTTCCCGATTCTTTAACGGGAAGGTGAGTTAAACTCGTATGCACACAGAAGCAAATAGGGGTATAGGTTTAGCTCGCATTCGCTACAAAATTTGTGTTCCCTCGTAAACGTGCATAATAAAATAATTATGCAGCAGTAAGGACTGATTCATTTAAGTGAAAAAATCTATCATTGAGATTTAGTACAGTAGTTTCCCTTCAGGGCCCATTGATGTTTCCACCCTGTATACCTATTCTCTGGCGAGGCAAGCCATTCAAATAAAAATTTAACCGGCGAATTGCGAGTTGGACTCGCGCACTAAGGGGTACGATGAAGGGGTACCATGGTCTAAAAAAACGGCAAAAAAAATCATGTCTGTTGTATGGGAGCTTCCCCTTAAATATTTGTTTTATTTTAGTTTAATTATTTATTTTTCAAGTGAATATAAAACGTGATATTCTGAGAATATTTCAAGCGTCTACATTTTGCCGTTATCAATATCGAGCAAAAAAATTACGTGTGTTGTATGGGAGATCCCGTTTTACCTTTTGGGTACGGAACCCTAAAAATTAAATCAAGATTCGAAACAAAAGCCGCTCGAAACTTGCGAATAACTTCGCAGAGGGCATTCACCGTAAGTTCGGGATCTCAGCAATTAGCAGAGATTAGCCTCGGGGCGAGCAAAGCAGCCAGCCGCTAAGCCGCAGCGCCGCCGCCGCCCCCGCGCCGGGCGAGTGGTCAGCGAAGCCGATCATCACAAGCGCGCCACGATGCGGGGCAGTCGTGCGTTCACGGGTCTTCTCCCGCTCGCGTTTTACCTCAACTTCCATGCCACATTCGCAGGACAATACGGAGTCCCGGTCGAAATTAAAGTGTGGGACACCGGCCGGACACCACTCGCTCACATGGTTGACGTTACGAACGGTTTCGGATTAAAAGTGCTCGCGGAACACAATTTTTTGAACGATAACAACATCGCGTTTTCTCCCTACGGGCTGATGGGGATTATGGTGGCTTTGTACGAAGGTGTGGATGGGGAGTCCTCGTATCAGATACAGAGGGGCATGCAACTTCCCTGGAACAGAAACGTCATGAGGATAGGATTCAGGGATTTACATCGGACGTTGAAAGTGAGTTGTTTATTTAAAAAGCTTTTATTTCTGACATAACTCGGCCCTTTAAGTCCTCGGTTCTACTTTTACTTACAATTGTGTGCGGTGTACCTGACGTTATTAGGTACCTATTAAGTCAAAGAGATTTTACTAAGTAGATAAGCCGTACCCAAAACCGTGAACCTAGTTATTAGAGATAGGGACCGTTGCGTTGAGCGAGGTCAGTACTGTCGGATTAAAGCTAGGTACCTATGTAGTCTATTGACATCGGCCTAATTTGCAAAACAAAAGCTTTTGTTAGATCAGAAAATATTCATACTAGATTGGTAAAAAATGTGAACCGAATGCAACAAAGTAGGCATCCGCCTTATAAATATTTTTACCGATGATAAGGATAGAGTAAGGTAGTAAATAAGGGTGCTAATTAGAAGTGAGAATTGATATGTATTTTCAGACATATTTCGTCCCAGAAGAGGGCTTCCTGGCAGGTTTGGCGCTAAACAACGAAAACGTAACTTTCAGTGACGGCTACAAAAAGATATTGCGATTCTACGGCTTTGATCTGGAGAATGATCAACTACCAACGCTGCTACCTTCAAACTCTTCAAACGACAGCCCAGTAACAACCGCCACCGCCGCCCCCACTGATGCCGAAACGTCGACAGCAGCTATGACGGACGCATCACCAGCTACTACTAAAGAGGAGACGACAACCAACCCTGATGCTGAAACAGTAGACGTCGATATACGAGAGCCTACAGAAGCTACAACTATGAGCCCATCTTCTGCTCCCAATTCTGAAAGTACTACCCCCACTATACCAGCTACTGATACTACTACAGTTCCTCCTCAGACTGTTCCTTCAACTCAGGCAACTACTCCTGAACTGACAACCGTAGCCACAGAATTAACGACAACTGCAGCGACAGAATCAATGACAACAATAACTGCAGAATCTACGACGACTGCAGCAACAGAATCAATGTCAACAATACCTACAGAAAGCACCACAATATTAATTTCCACAGCATCTTCTAGCAATACACCAACTACCCCCGAACCGGAAACTACCATAGCAATCGTAATCGGTTCAGCAGACACCGAATCAGTGGCACAGCAAACAGCTCTGGCAACGTCTACGTTAATAACAGAAGCTGATAACGAAGTGATGGCATCGACAGTGGAGATGAGAACAGTTACCGACGCTACAGAAATGTCCACAGCTAGCATGACTGAGACCACAGGAAGTACCTTGTCTGAGACCGAAGGCTCAACCGAAACTACGACAGCGGCGGTCAGCGAATCTACGTTAGAAACGCTGCAAAGGCGAAAGAAATCTATTGTTGATTTTATTTTTACAAGTCCTCCCTATGTCGATGATTACTTTTTCTACAGATCGTATAATGTGGGACCGGAAATCCCAGATCAAGGATTGGATCACAAGCTATTCTTAGCTAACGGACTGAAGAGTGTTCAGGTGAGTGGGTTACGTAACGGACTTACTTATCCCATTTACCTACCCATAAATTTGGTGTTATAAATAATATGATTGTGACAGAATGTATGACCCGACCCGACTAGGTATATTTTCATGAATATATGTACCTATACATACATCATTATCCGCCAGTCATCGCCAAATCATCAGCCTACATCAAATTCACTAGCGCCAATCAACAATAGGATCTCTAATTAGATTCGCTATGGACATAATTGACTAATGTATCAAATTTTGGACAGGTCACGTACATGCGATATGACGCAGTACTGGAGCACGCTTTCCTTCCTCATTTGGAGGCAAGCGCGTTGAAGCTGCCTTTGGACAGCGATAGGTACTATCTCCTAGTGGTGCTGCCGAACCGAGGAGGTCCGCATGAGCTGGGCAGGTTGCTGGGGCGGATGGCGCGCGAGTCAGACCTAGCCGATATCTACTCAGCGTTGAGACCGCGGCGAGTGCGGGCTACCGTCCCTAGCTTCATCGTCAAAGGACATGTCACGCTAACCACTGATCTGCAGAAGGTAAAATATAATACTAAGAAATTTAAAAAATCTCAAAAATGTACGAGCTCGACACGCACTGTATTATATCGAAATATAATTCTGTGTCGACTTGAACTCGCAACGCAACCTTCCGCACTCAGTACGGGAACACGCTACCAATTCTCCCTCGTAGATACTTACTAGTATTCAATTAAACACAGAAGACTTATACACACCTATGTGTATAAGTCATAGAGCGCAACCTCCATTCTTAAAAACAATAGAGCACTTCCTTGAAGAAATCTAAATAGAGATGTTTATCATTTCCCCCATTTAAATGTATGAAATTCACACGAGTTCTTATAAGCCCACCAACGCAAGTACTCAGCCGTGTCATGGTATAATTAGTTGATGTAATTATAGCTAAGTACCTACCTTATGTTAAACCAAACAAAGTGACAAAAACATTGTTTTCTGATGATCCCTGCTCTATTTAGATAAACATTGCATCAACGATTCAAATTCTTATCGCGCGATCAGTTATGTAAATCACTAACGATTTCCCCGTATAAGGTATACCTAATAATTTTAGTTGGGACTCTAGTTATATCCATGACATCCATGCCCAGCTTCCATGTGATGTTGTCGTTCATTAAGCATGCTCTTTTAATTACTTTCTGCAACTATGAATAGCTAAACAGGTATGAACGATTTTTCTAACTATCTTAAACTATCGTCTAATACAACGTTTTTCAAATAAGTAGTTAACTTCCTGTAGTAAGCAATAATTTTGTCGTAGCATGTGGCCTACGACTCTCTTAAATAACGGGTATTATGAGGTGAATAGTTTAAAGCTTAGGCCTCGCAATCCAAGGTCTTTTAAAATTGAGAACAATTATATGAAGTGAATCCCATCATTCAACACTAACTGAGCGTAAACTCTACCACTAGCCAAAACCTAGACCTATTTGATAAGTACAGTAAGTATGTACTTTTAATAGTAGGTTATGTACCAGTTATTCCACGAAATCGTTTTAATTAGATACCTAATGAATTTTAGGGACATCATAACACACGATATGAAGTTCCTGTTCTTTAACCAGGGTTTTATGGTTGCTAACACACAAGGCACATACGTTTATGAAATACCTACTTATTTTATTAGGCTGTAAGGTAAACAACATCGCCGATTCACCGCCGCGCGCCGTGTAACAGAAGTTTTCTTGTGTGGGCAGCTTGGTATCCGAGACGTATTCGAGCCGCGACAGCGAGACTTCACGTTGATGACCCGTCAGAGCGGGGTCTACGTGCGCTCCATCGAGCAAGCAGTCTCCGTTGCCATTCGCAAGTACCGACCCGACGACCAAAAGAAAAACCGTGAGTAAAGCTGAACAACACAAATGTTCAAAGGAAGCGACGAAGCCACGGGCCCTAACGCCCCTAGGTAAAAGCCGTTCCGGCGTAAACCAGATAATTACCGGCATCGGCGAAGCGGCAAACCCTATGTACGAGTCATACGACGACGTGTGGCCAACAGGGGTCGTCCGTCGCCGTTACGTATCACCGCCTCGCTGCGGTAATCCTTGAACGACATTGTGTTCAGAGCGTTCACAATAATCATTTTCCACAATTAATCGAATCGACACCCGTAAAGGTATGGATATTACTCTGAGTGTATGGAAATGTATTCCATACACTCAGAGTAATATCCATACAATTCGCAAACTGCTTCACTGTTGGCTAATCGCGAGTGTGAGACAGATTGTCGCAACTTGGATGGGGTACATAGCAGGCATACTTGTACTTCAATGACGGTAATTAGGTGCGAAAGCGGTCTTCAGTGGCCTAGTTTTCCGGCACAGGGGCTGAGTTAATCGTTGCCAAAAGACGAAGTTGAGGTGGCAAGTGGAGAGTGCGGGTCTATTGTCTCGGTGCGGTCGGTGTCGCAACGCGGAGACACGCGCGTTTGAATCCATTGATGCACACGCTCTCTACGCTATCGACAATTAGGGAAAATCGCTGCATCATATTACTGCGACCTGAATGCCTAATCGCGAGACGAGAATGATGATTCGATTCGCGGATAGTCCTGCAATCATCTAAATGAGTTTAACTGAAAAATGCTAGATGATTGTTTCCTGTTGCTACAGTTCGTTTATTTTAACGTTTGTTACGTATAATCGATCTACGATTGTCACGATAAGTGTATTACCTATATTTATTAAATGCGACATGATGCTGGCACTACACATAGCTATTCGTTTTCGAGGAGTATCTATGTCAAAGTATGACGAAAATTGCAAACAGTAGAGAATAAAATCTAGTTTTTTCCGGTACTAAAAAGTAATATTCGAAGAAAAGTGGAGTTATTCGTTTTGCAAATTAAAGTATCGTTATGTCCTTGAAGACTTAGACTTATTACTACCCTAGTTTGAGAGTCCTTGTTCATTTTAAGTCAGATTCGACCACCTCTTATTTTTTGAGCGATTTGTGTAGGGTCTGGCAATGTACCTACTAATTTCGAGAATATTTCAAAACAGACGCAACGAGGAACTTTTTAAAGTGGTGATAACTAACACAGTTTTTGTTGCAGGATACGTGCACAACCGCGACCCAGTCACATTCCACGCAACGTATCCATTCCTGTACTTCGTAATGGACTCTAGCATTCACGTCGCTCTAATGGCTGGGAAAATGGTGGACCCCCTCAACTCAAGAATATTATAGTATTTTTGCCAATAAAATGTTTAATTGATCTCTAATATATCTATCTCTTTCTCTCTACATGTCCATTTCCGTAATCTAGAATCCATAACATATTGGAAGCCTTGACCTCACTAAATCCCATGCTCAAATGCCTGGGATTTAGTGAGGTCAGGACTTCTTATATATGAGATGAACTAGATAAATGGCTAAAACAATGTAGTATCATAGTTACTTATGGCTAGAATTAAATAAATTTTAAAGGAAAAGATCTTAAATGAAAGAGTGTACTTGAGTTTTTATGTTTATTTTACATTCTCCTTACTTAGCCCTCTTGGACTTAATCTTTCTTAGATAGAACTCCAACTCCTTGCCCTCGAGCACATACCCGTCGGCGCGGCCGCACTGTCCCGGTCGGCTGGAAACGCACGCTGCAACAGACATACCCACATTACTATTTGAACTGTACACGCTATACAATATAATTCTTATAGCTAATTCTCAGAGTAACTATGACAAGCGAGATCATACAGCTACTAGACTGTTCCCAAAACGGTTCCAGTCTTGATCGTAGCTTCAAACTTTTGTTTACATCATTGAGTGGATTGAATGTAGCTTTAAACTTTTGTATACATCATTGTGCATTCAATTAAATCATCAAGTATATACATACTTTGACAATTTAGCTTAAATTTTAGTATACCAGTACTGTGTTTTGGTTCTCAAATTCAGATGAAGCCAAAACTAAAATTTATACCATCCATTTCAACTTAATAGATATGAAAGGGACAGCACTATAAGTTGTGTTAAAATTGTAGATTAGTTTTGCAACATCTAAATTGAGACCTTTATCAGTCTTATTTGCGAGTGTTAATTTAAGCTTACCTAATAGACGTCCAGTATGGAATTGCTCCTCAAGAGCAGCCTCCACCTTGGAGAGGCGTTGTCTGGAAACATACTTTTTAGCAGTCTTCTTGCTACGCTTCTTGTTTATGATGGCTTCTTCTGCCTCCGTCTGAAAAGAAACATAATTAATGGAGTATAAGTCTATTATTATTCAGTGGTGCAGTTGTAGATGGTCAGGTTTAGGCAGATAATCAAGATGTAAATCACTTTCATATGACACGCAAGTTTATCATCACTGGTCTTATCTATGTCAATAAATCTACATGACAAATTCATAATGTAGGTGAGCGGGTTAACTACAAACCTATAATTTATTATAGTTTGTGTTGGAAGAACACCACTATTTCACCCTATTAAGAGGGACATTAGACTCAACCTGTTAAGGAATGAAACATTGATAGAGTTAATCTTCTCAAAGCCTTAATGACTTTGTAAAACTTGTTATTTTTTGTTAAATGACAGGAAATGCAGTATGTATACAGAGAAGTAAATATTTCGAATTTTACACTCAGATTCAGGACTAATATTTAGACACAGATGACATGATAATCCAAATTGAGTGACGCGCGTCAGGTGTGAATTGGTTCATTCATCAACATTAGAGTAACTTGCATCACAAACATTGCATTTGTAGGTACTATTGGTAATTTCCAATATGGTGTTTTGTTTTTTGTTAATTCAACTCTTCAGAAGTTAAAATTATGATGTGTTAGAATATTAATGAAGTCAAGTCACAAGATGTATCTCCTGTGTGCCATTTTAATGGTAACTCTGAGCCTCTCAGTCAAGGCAGATTTGGCTTCCATATTTATACCTGATATTTTCATGTGATACTCAAGCCATCACATATAGCTCTTAAATGTACTTACTACATTTAAAGCTATATTAATATTATTTAATTATAGACGAGCAGCTGAGAGCTGATATGTCGTATCAGTGATTTTGTTTTTCACTACACTGTTCAAATTAATTTTGTTCCCTACATACTTTTTAAGGTTGTTGCCAATGCTACAAAAATATATATCACTTTCGCTAGATTCAGGTGACAATAACAAATTACCCTAAAAATTGGGAAGTTTTCAAAAGAATTATACGGCTGAGTGTGGGGTGTGTAGAACTCCATGTAGATAACACTGCATGTACTATCTGGATAATACTGTCATCTGTGTTTTTAGAGAAATTAATAGTAAATGTAACTTACCAGTTTAGCTCCCTTCTTCCTACCCAGGGGCAGGAGGTAGTGGGATTCATACCATTGCCTGAAAGGTGTGGCGTCAACCACAACAATGGCATTCTTCACCAGGGTTTTGGTACGCACCAACTCATTGTTGGATGCATTGTACACAACATCAATGATACGGCTTTTGCGTGTAGAGCCTGAAAATAAGTAAACATAATAATAACAAGATTACTCCAGAATTAGTGTTGGTATGAATATTTGATACTATAATTTAACAACAATGTTATGTAGTAAACAGAGATCAGGATTAATAATAGCTAGTCTAAATTCTGAAAGTTCAGTATGAATACATTTTGTTTGATAGCTAAATTGAATCAGCTGACTAACAGAAATTATGTATAGAAAGGTGATAATTTTTTTATTTTAGGCCTCTTTCCTCTCACTGCAAGTCAAAGGCCTCCCTATTCCACTCCCTTGTGGTGTAACAAGAAAAGAACAACCAGCAGAACTTTACTTTAGAAATGTTGACCTGAATTATTATAAGCTATTTATAAAACTTACTCTCAGAGCCCCATGAGAAGTTTCCACTGTCAAGACGCAGGGCACGGAACTTGGTGTTACCACCACGGGACCTCACCAAGTGGATGCGCTGAGATCCGAGCTGAAAAATAAACAATTATCAGACACGAGAATGGACCACAATTAAGAAAATTCTGTCTCTCCAGAACAATGACCAGAAAAAGCATCAAATCTCATGTTTTTTTTGAAGAGGTTATCTTTTGCTACTCACTTTTGTGTTGGCAGCCGGGCGGCCCAACTCGTACTTCCTCTTCTTACGGATGGGCGCACGTTTGCCTCCCGTAGCCCTTCGCTTATGCCAGTGATCACGACTGATACCTGAACATCAAAACGCATGGTTTTCACTTAACACTTCAGTAGCAAATGCACTCGACAAATTCAATAACATTAGGTGAAATACGAATCGGTAACGACGAAATACGATTGAACAGTAATTCCGTAGCCCGTGAGAAGCTTGAAACAAATTCAGATTGATTGCACAACTTATTCACAACAGAGATATCGCTGGATACAAAATAATTCCACAAAATAAGACACTACTCACCCATCTTGGCTGGGCTGAAAAAGAAAAGATCTGTCAAGTCAAATCAAATCAGAAAGCACAGAGTAAAAAATCAATTGACATCCATCCAGTGTCGCCAGATCGATTTTGAAAAAACATGTAGAAAATTGATAGTATTTTATTATCTGTGGTCGGTTCAGTAGGTTTAAGAAAAATTCAGTAAATTTTGGAATCGTTTATTTACGTTTTTTATGCCCCATTATAGTTCATAAACCGAAAAAACGATTTGAATTATTTTTAAAGTACGTTTTTGATACCATAGATAGCGATATAGAGCGCCCTCTCATCTTGCAAGGACAGAAAAGCCGGCTCCGCTCCACAGTAACATCATCGGAGTCCCTCTAACGACAAAAATACGCTAATCTTGATCGAGCTTACCTATTTAAGCCGTTTGGTATTGAAACCCTAGATTCTCGGGATGGTGGCTTTTTTACCTTAAGTATAGCGTGAGCCGGCCGGATTTATGGGAGGGCAAACGGGGCGACTGCCCCGGGCCTCCACAAACGTGGGGCCCCCAACACAAGTAACAAGAACCGAGAGAAGACTTCGAAAAAAAAATCAGACTAGTAAACACTAGTAAACCACTTTACTTTTGATATTTTTTTCGTCTACCTTTACCCACAGAAGGTACGTTTTACATACATGATTATATTCAATATTAACAGAAATCATCGATCGATATTTGTTCACTCCAATCAGGCAATCACTTAGAGATCAAAATCTCAAATGGCCTTTTTAAGCATTTGCAATTTACTCCCCATCTTGAGGGACTATCCCAATGGCTCAATGGCTGAGTGGGGTAGTACTCTCCCGCAGCCTCGGAGGTTGCGTATTCGATTCCGTGTCTCGACTCTTTATTTTTGTTCTTTCAATTATACAGGGTTACTGGTTATTCGACCTATTCCTACTAGGAGGTTGGAGATTATTTGCGTTGAATGAGAACATCAATTTATAATGCGAAAATTAACCATTTTGTAATAAATATTAAGTTCTTTATCCACTCAAACGCCCGGCCAAAACGACTATATATGTCTGAGCTTTGTTTTGCACACAGAAACTTGAGATTGTTTTGCCCGCCGCGCGACCCACGTGCAAGCGCGTCAACGAACAAATATGTTTGATAATTCATTGAATCAGGCGTTACTTTGCGGAAACCCTTTTTAAGCTAATGTTAATTTCAACATAAACAGGGTGTTTTTTTGAGAAGGACAGTGATGGCTAATTCCACAAGAGTTAGAGAAAAGTCGTGAAAGGAGTCATGCCCTCAAATTATAAGGAAACAATAACGGCATATTTCGATTTCTTTAAAATCTATTCCTTTTGACGAAAATCAACCCGCTTTGTTTTAAGAAAAATACAAAATTTGTATTAAACGAATGGATTCTGTTGCTGATAAGGGTCAACCTCTGCAAAGAATTTTTAACTAAAACTGAAAGGAAATAATATAAATTTTTTACAAATTAATTTTCATACCTCAATTTTAATTAAACTAATATGTTGCTCAAAATGGTTTCCATTGACTCCAATGCATAAGTTAGTTAGTATACGTGATTAAAAGAAAACATTACATAAATACAAAAAGGCAACAATAAAAAAAACTATTTAGGCAGTGTGCAGAAACTAGTCTGAATTAGATTTTTTGTCGATGTCTCATTTCTTGTGGGGGCCCCTCTTTTGTGGAGGTCCGGGGCCGTCGCCCCGTTTGCCCTGTCCTAAATCCGGCCCTCTTCTCCTACGATCAAGGAGGAGGTCATCAATTCAATGGTCTTCATCATTTCGTCTTTCGAGCGAAATGCGTTTAGAATCGAATTGAGATTTTTTCTTCTGGCTTCAACGTCGAGCGCGACGTCACTCGAGTCTTGCATGATGTAGGTTTTGTAAACGCCGATCTTTGTTCGCGTTCGCAGTGGCAGTTTCGATAGAAGTTTCGAAGGACAGGTCGTCGTAGCATGGCTCGGGCGGCGGCGCGTGTTTGGCCTTAACACGCGCTCCACCTGTGCGTTCATTGTCAGCGACCTGTCCATATCTATTCCAAGGTAGCGGACACAGGTTTGCCAATCTAGAGCTTGGCCTCGCAGCTCCAGCCAGTGGTGGTAGAACAGTTCGCCGCCCGCCGTGTAATGAGCAGCGCTGCCGTCTTCCCAGCGTTCACCGCGAGTCGCCATCTATCAAGCCACGCTGGGGGAAGATTTAGCAGAAATTTCTTCCATAAAGGAACGATGCAACAACCCGGATGATGGCCGCTGGTGTTTAGGAGGCCATCAGCTTGAGAATGAGACCAGGTTGCCCGGGTGCCACACTCGGTCGAATGCTTTTTCCACATCTAGAAAGATCCCAAAATCAAGGAGGATCCTTTGTGATGCTCTCACTTTTCATAGTCACAAAAATATCAGTGTTAAGTTCTGACAAATCAACTGTCAGCTGTCATCAACAATCACACAACAATCAAACAACATCTGTGAGCTTGGGGCAGCGGTTTGGATTCCTTTTACAAATATTACACTTAGTTTTAAATGCCCATCTTCCTCGTCGGTTTTTACTGGTGAAGCTGTTGCTTTATTAGAAGCTATTCTGTTTGTTAAATCTCATAGTTTAAACAAGTCTATAATTTTTTCTGAATCTAGAAGTTGTCTACAATCAATTATTTCCAATCCTTTTAAAGACATATCTCGGTTCCCTCTGATTCTTCAAATACGACAGGCCCTTTATGAGTGCAATATCCTTTGTATTGAGGTAGTTCTTGCCTGGGTTCCGGGCCATTCTGGGATCCCCGGTAATGAAGCTGCTGATTCCTGTGCAAAAGCTGCGGCTCAGCTAGGTTCACTTGAGCATTTCCATTCATTCTACCATGACTTATGCCTCCTTCCTAAAACCTATCTTCAGAAGTCTTGGACTGATCTTTGGAATACCTCAAAGCTTGTTAAAGGTAAGCACTATGCTGATGTCCAACCGGACATCCCTCGATCTCCGTGGTTTTTTAAGTTTCGTAAATTCAATAAAGCTACCACCTCGACCGTTTGTAGATTAAGGCTAGGTCATTCTTGCACTCCTGTCTTCCTTGCGAAACTTAGGATGAGGGATCACTTCTTATGTGAATGTGGGATAGATGAAGGCCACGTGGACCACATTTTTTTCTGCTGCCCTATTGTTTCTCTCTCTTTATATGATTCCCTTCCTCCTGATGTCTCTCTTCCAACTTCTATGAAATGTATTTTATCTCTTTGCTTCTCCCCTAAAATTAATTATGCCTTATGTAAATTTGTATATAATAATGATATAAAATTGTAATTAGTAAGTATACCTTTTTCCTTAGTGCTTTTATATATATCATGCAGTTTTTAGTAAGATATTTTAGCACTGATTTTTCTTAGTTTCTTGTTTGTAGTACATTTTGTTGATTCACGGTTAATGTTTTTCTTTATTTTAAATATTATTTCTATATTTTGTACTATACATGTAAGTTACCTTCCCTTATAAAGCTTACGATGCTATCATGAGACACTGGCAAAATTGCGTCAATCCAGATGCAGAGCCAACTAGGAAGAAGTTGAAGTTGAATTTATTTTTTGACATAGAAAACAAGCGTCCGCGTCCGCCCGCCAGTCAGCAGCACAGCAGCAGCACCGCTATTTTCTGGATTTAGTTGCCGCTTGGTTGATCAGATTAATTATAAAGAGTCATAATAGTGAAAATACAGCAATAAAGTTTGAATCAAAGTTTCTTTTGCAATGTCTAAAGATTTTTACATTCGTTATTACGTTGGCCACAAAGGAAAGTTTGGACATGAATTTTTGGAGTTTGAGTTTCGACCTGATGGCAAGCTCCGGTACGCTAATAATTCCAACTACAAGAACGACACTATGATTCGCAAAGAAGCTTATGTCCACCCTTGTGTCATGGAGGAACTCAAGAGAGTAATAGTTGACTCTGAAATTATGCATGAAGATGATCGTTTGTGGCCCCAACCGGATCGTGTTGGAAGACAGGTTAGTTTTATGTTGATTTACGCGCCACAATACGTTTTACAGATGATTTTGGGTATCCACTAGTATGTAAATTATTTTTAAAAAAACCTGTGATGTTGTTTTTTTAAAAGTAAATATTAATATGTATTTATTTGCAATGGTAGTAGGTGCCATTAACACTTGGGTACTATACAAAGTCTCGACATTACACATAAAATTTGAAGAGCTATAGCCCATTGGCATAGCACAGATATTTGGGTTTGTAAAAAAACTTGGATAGGTACCTACCTAGTGAAAGTAGGTATGCAATAAATACCAGTAATATTATGCATATTAAAACCACTTCTTAAACACACAACCAAATAAGCATTTATTCAAAAAATCTGCCGTAATGAATACTATTTGTCTCCTATCATGTAAGCATGTTTAGTTCGGCAGAACTTAAGCCATATGGGTAGGTAGACCGAAGTGAAATAGTATGGTGTCAATTTTACCACCCAGAAGTATCACTTTTTTAGTATGGTGGCTTTCTTAAACAATAGGTACCTACATAACTTTTTCAATGATGGCTAGATATTTTAATTATTCATTCATGTTATTATACATATACATGTATTTTGTTTTAGATAAGCATTCTGTTAACATTTAGAAACGATTTTTTGAAAATAAATACTTTTATTATTATTATTATATATTATAACATGATGAAATGACATGCAGTTACATTATTTATTATGGAATGGTACCTAGTGAAAGTAGAATCCCAACTACTTTCACTAGGTACCAGTAATATTCTGCAAGAAAGCAATACTTAGCTTATCAAATCTTTCAATTTATGCATTTTATGAGTGACAGAAGACTTATTCTCATTTACAGGAGCTTGAAATTGTAATTGGTGAAGAACATATCTCTTTCACGACTTCTAAAACTGGGTCGCTGGTAGATGTTAACCAATCCCGCGATCCTGAAGGCCTCCGTGGATTCTATTACTTGGTTCAAGATCTGAAGTGCCTAGTGTTTTCCTTGATTGGACTCCATTTCAAAATCAAACCTATATAAAATGACTGAATTTAGCATTGCTATACCTAAGTGAAATAAATAAGATTTTAATTAATTTTATGTTTTATTGCCCCTTGTTTATAATGTTGTTAACTTAAGTGAAATGACTATATTAATATTGCTAAAGCTACCTATTTATTTATTGCTGAACTCTTTTTTCTGGCAAGTAGCTCATAGTATGTACTGTGGTATGTATATTATAATAATGAGATATACAGGGTGTCCGGTAATTAATGGATAACCCCGCAGGTACTCGTAGGGGGCACCACGGCCAATCAGGAAAAAAAATATAAAAAAGGATTTATTTAGTTTTTTCTTAAGTACAAAATTTGATACCTTTGTTCACGTCATTGGGCACTACGGCTACAAATTCAATGATAACGAGTTTATTTTCTCTAGGAACAACCGTGAATAATTGGCCTTGCCATCGCGCATTACAATTTTTTTCTAACTGCACCGGTTTTTGTTCTACCTACCCCTATTTATGGTGCTGTTAGTAACAACAGCATCACTTTTTTTAAAATATTTTAGTATGTTGGTTTTTTTAAACCATTACGTAGGTTGTACAGTTCGCTTCACGGTTTAATAGCACTAAGTTTGAATGCAAGTCGATTTTTAGATGAATGTGCACCAGCATAGAACGCCCCTTAACTTTCGTCGAGCGCTATTTCGAGACAAGGACGAACGAACGCCGTGCGAGGGAGGCAAGAGGCCCCCTCGCAATTTCACTGGTTTTTATTTTTAAAATTGTTATTTCTCTAAAAATCATTAACTGTTTCGCAAAAAAAACTACAACCATAATCGTCTTAAGTATTTATTAGGGAACACGTAGAAGAAATATCATTGCAATAATATTAAATAACTAGTAAATAAAACTGGTTTTATATCTCTGTAAAAATTAAGATGTAGAGGAAACTTTGCCATTTTTGGGTTTTGGAACTAAGCAAGGCCGCCCAATAGATTTTACAGGTGGGAAATTTTGTTTTGTTTGTGGTGATGACGCTGCGACGAACGACGGGCCACTACATTCCTACCCCCCCTTAACTTGTTCATGCAATTAAGTAGGTAACTTTAATAAATTCAAGACTAATAACATTTATGAATAAATTTTTTGCAAAAAAAAAACTTAAATATACTTTATTTATTAATTAAACAAAGAAATCACATGAATGTATGTAATTTAAATGTGAAGATGCCTGATTATTTATTATATATTATAATTCGTCGGTATATCTCTATTTGCTCAATTAATCGCGAAATGTCGGAAAATCTTCCCTAGAAACTTATTCCCAAAAATTTGCTTAACTTTCTATTAACTTGCTCTGAAGATAAAGGCAGTGACATTTTGAAGATCTGTCACTCACGCTGAATGTCAGAAAAAAGCGTGTCAGAAAAACAGATTACAAATGAATTCACAAACAGCAGCATATTTTTCTTATGAGAATCGGTTTTCAAAAGCAGTTTAACATTTTATTGTTGGTAGGTACTACGAGTCCTTTTCTTTTCTTTATAAACTCTGTCCCCCACTGGATGCCGGCGAACCGAATTGCTGTCGGGCACATTCAAATGCCTTGGCGGGCCATTTTGTGGCCCGCGGGCCTGGGTTTGGGCGGCCTTGCCATAGTGTTTTGACCCAAATGATACATTCCTCGGATTTCTATCTTAACACTTTGAGTGCTGAAATCACACGGTATGTATTTTCTACAAGTGACTAATATGCGTAAATCCACACTAGCGCAGCGGCTGAGAAAATACAGATCTTGTGACTCAGCACAGCCGTAATATTTTTCGAACGAAACGCATGTGCGGCGCAACACAACCGCTGTTTAGAGCGACAGCACGAATTTTTCTGGGTTAAAAAAAGATCGCAGTCGTCGAAAAAAAATCGCAGTCAAAGTGTTAAAAGGAAGTGTACATAACTTTGTAGATAGGTACGAGTAAGTAAAACATCTACTCTCTAAATAGCTTACCTATCTATGATCTAAAGATATGGTACTGACGTCATTAGTCTCTTCTGAGATAAACAGATCCACATCGATCCACACAGCATTATCTAGCCCCAAGCTAAGCAGTGCTTGTGTTATGGGTACTAGATGACTGTTATACTTAATTATAAAATAAATATTTTTATTATACATAGATAACGACCAGATCACCCGGAACAAATATCTGCAGATCGTACACACAATTATCCCGAGGCGGGAAACGAACCCGCAACCTCCTGCGTCGCAGGCGGACCTTCGCCCACCGAGGTCGTCAAAACAATCGCCATTAAGGTACATTGTTCTCTTAAAACAGTGACATATAAGTTATATTATAATAAATAACCGATCTAAGAACACATTATGCTGCAGTCCGCGGGTCAGTAACATTTTCGTAGTAAGTCTTGTCTTGCTGTAGCAAATTATGATACAGGGCGAGCACAAGTGTGTGCATGGTAACTCGTTGAGAACGAACGCTACCACGACAACGACGACGTCACGGCCATGCCACGGAGTGTGTACAGCCGCCATTAGAGATTTTTCACTTATGATCATGATTCATAGAAAAGTTTTTACGCTTTTCCATTCCATATAACAGTGTAAGACAGTGGTTAACTAACCTACATAGAAAAATTGGACATATCAATTATTACCTATTAGCATAGATGAAGGAAACAATTATTTTATTCGTCCATGCTATTAGGTAGTACATTTGGTTGGGCAGAAACACACACTCGGATAAAAATAACAGCTACGAACATCATTTGCTTTTATTTCCTTTAGTCTTTGGACATATCACAAATTTCATATAGCAATAGTAAAACTAGGAAATAAAGTGATCCCTTTTCTGTTCACTGAAATTTTTTGTTCAAACATACATACAACTACTAGTTACATAATAATGTTGTTATAAACCCTGATTATCCTAGTGATGGAATGGAGGAAGGGTTCCCTAAGGAGTATGATACTTCTCAAAACAATCCGGTAGGTAACTTATGGGCACATTGCAGGTTCTGCACTTCCAAATCGTCTTGACGTGATGACGACAACCCGCCGTTTTTCAACAATAGCGCACCATTTACGCTATTGTTTGCTGGAAAATAGAGCGGACAAATAATTACAATCATATTTTTGCTACCTTGAAATAAGCGCCAGATATTGTGCCGATGCAATGGTGATAAGTTGGCATCTCTGTTTTTAGCGCGCTTGTACTACATTTCGTACATTTCTATAATTTGGTATATTACAACTAAAATGTTGCATTCTGTGTGTAATGGAACGTTTTTAACATCTATGTTTTTAGTGTTTCTTTGCGCGTTGCGCGCGCATCTGCCCGACCGACCGATTATGGCGGACAGGCAGTGAAGAATGTTTGTCGTCTTTTCTAAATCGGAAAAAATCGGCAACAGCCAATGGAATAACTTAAAAAAACTAAGTTCAAACAATTTGTAAATAGTTCAGTGTACATATAGTTCTTATATTTGTGGCCGTTTTGTTTAGTTATGTGATAAATAGTGTAATATTTTGGATGTTGTTTTCGATGCCGACATAACAAAAATTGTTAAGTCGCTGAGATAGTACTGTCAGCACAACGAAACAAACTGTATTATTGATGTAGAAAATTACATCAACAAAAGTTTTGAATTTTTTTATTCATCTTTGTCACGATTCGCCAACAAAACCGTTTAAGTACGGGCAATATTTTGGTTTCACGGCGGCTGTCACAGTAATGAAAAGTTCTGTCATGAAATAAATTTAGCCGTACAAAGGACTATGGATGCCGATAAATAGCTGTAACTGTTGTTACCGTTCGTAATATTCAGTAAATGCTACCATGTGAAGTGCTACCGCAATTGCACTTCTAAAATTGTGTTGTGTACATACTGTAAACAGGATTACCGAGGGACATTTTGTGTTTACGGTTGAAAAGGATCGAAGTAAAGTGAAACTGAATGCTCGAACCTCACGGTAGTCCAATGAAGTGGCCGGGAACGGGGGCGGAAGAAGAGGCGGGCGAAGCAGGGTTGCAAAACTCTCGCGTCTCGCAAACTCGAAGCCAGGATGACACAACAGTTCATTATGTTTTCCAACGAGAACCACAAGAAGCTGAACTTCCTTCGTTGGCACCTAAACAACGTTGGGCTGTTGGCGAAGATGCTATTGTAGAGGTTAGTTTTCGAATGTTTTGGTGTCTGTTGAAACGATACTTTACTATTTTGTTGTATTATTTACAAACGTTTTATCTATTGTTGATAAACATAACCTCACTTATTAATTATCATTCATATGAAATAAAAAAAACTTGGATTCTTATTAAACTACTAAAGGAAATTATATTTTTCTTGTGTAGTGCCTAATTTGTTTAGAGCCAAATTATTGGTTGAGTACATTAAAAACACAGTTTAAATGATTTGATTGCAATGTAAATATAAATATGTGAATAATAGGTACATACATTTTTTCCTGCAATTTTGTTGAATTATGTGGGAAAAAATAACAAACAGACGGACATAATTACTTATGCTTTTATAGAATGGATATTAAATGTATAAAATATAAATAGTATTATGGTACAAAATATGACACCAATTCTTTTTATTTCAGAATCAAGATAAATGGAAGAATGCTACACCGATTAACATGAATAATATAAATCATCAAGGCCATGTTCATCTAAAAAATTCTCAGTCGAATCCACAACAATACATGAACCATGGAATAGCTTCCTCTGTAAATAATTTAGCCATAAACCCTTCAGTGATTGGGACTCATCCAGCTCACTTAACAACTAACATGGTTCACACACAGCTGGCAACAATGCAAAACCATACTATGGGAAGTAGTTTGACCATACAAAATAGTGCTATGATGATACCACCTATTCAGGGAATTCAAAATGCTCCACAAATGGGACAACAAGGAATTTATGACATCCATCAACACCATGGAAATACTCTTCAAGCCATGAATGGTATTGGAAAAGGTGCTGAACATCTGATGTATTTGAGCCAAGCAGGAATGCTCGCTCCTGGAACAAATCAATTTTTGCAACAAGGCCAAAGTCAAATTGGATTGACCCCTGTTGCTGCTATAAGAAATCAGGTAAATTTAGCATAAAAAATATGATTTTGTGTAGTTGGTTAATTATTTTTAACTTAGGTGTAAAATTTATGATCACTTTTTAGGCTGGGTTCTTGAGAATAATGTAACAGTTCAAAAAGAAAAGGATTTATTCAGAATTAATCTGTAAAATTATAGTATTCATATACATTTTAGAGTAGGGATGACAGGGTGACTGTTAAGTCTACCAATATCCTTTAGGTTAGATAGATAGAAAATACTTGATTGCACTTTAAATGGAAAACTATGTACAGAAAAACTTAAACATTAATGTTAGGTTAGGGGTTGTAGTTTCATTAATTAGACTATGAAAAATCATATCTCAAACTAAACCATTTCTAGATATTATAATTTGATTGCCTTGTTTTTGTATATTATTTTTGTAATTTGTGTATGTAAATTCTAGTCAAATTCGAAGTAAAATGTTAAAATTTTAATAAAATAATATTAATTGCCGCATCTTTTCTACGCTACTCGGCAGGTTGGCTTAAGATCATTCCTTCATTAAATATTGCTTACAATGTCTATGACTAGACGCCAAGAGAATAAGTTTTATTATACAATTCTCATCAAGCTTGGCTGTATATTTATTTTTTTACGATTTATGTATTATTTTCAACACTAAAATTGCATCACCAAGTTGCTGGTTCGTTGTAGACAATTTATAGTTGAAAAAACAAATATACTTGTAATACCGAATTTCTATAGAAAACATTAAATTCTAATATCTTGAAAACGGTGATATAGTATGGTGTTTCATAGTCAAATAAGACCAAGTGCCGAGACCGAGTGCCAAAAAAATGTATTATGGGTTCATTGAAAATAGTTTAATAATTTGTGAAAAAATAATTTTCCGCTAGTTTAAAAAAATACCGAAAAAAATAGAATCTTGCGCAAACACGAAATCATCAGCCCTAAAACTATGTATAGCAGCCTTGCTAAGGGCTTGATTTACGAGTTAACAGGCGCGCCGCCGGCGCGGCGGCGAGGCGTGCCTCTTGACGGTGTTAACTCGTAAAATGCCTCGTACGTACGCCGAGGAGCTGCACTTAGACCTTGTGAGTCTTACCCCCCGAATACTCAAACGCAACTCAGATTTAAGCCCGTCTCAAGTGATTTTTATTGAAAACTGTCAAAAAATGGTTACTTGAGACGTGCATAAATCTGAGATTCGTTTGAGTAGTTGGGCTATGAAAGCGTTAATGTGTAATCGTCGATCAAGTTGTACTTGGAAGGAAAAAAGAATGAATGAAAAAGAAAAATTGCTTACAAATTCCCTGTGAACCTTGCAACTACGGGTTCATACACTGCGCGTGGCCGGACACGAACTTTACCGGTTTATGGTTAATTCTTTACTAAATTGATTCCGAATTCAACGAAGGGCATTAAACTATTCCACTAGGTACTATAGTGGTCCTTCTCTCGACCAACACTTCTCTCAATTAAAGATGGGACAGAAAAATAGCTAAGTACCGATGAGAACTACCTACATAGACATATACATTCATTTATTTGTTGCTGTAGTACAAAAAATAAACAAAGTAGGTTTTACATTTTGAATAAAAATAGCTAAATTAACTTATAACTCGTAGCTTATAACGAAAAAAATAATTGCACAAAATATCAAAAAAGAGACTGATGTGTGTTACAGCAGCAAAAAGATCTAGACTCAGCATAAATGCCTTACTATTCAGTTGTAGATAGGCGCTGATATTCTGCTGAAACAACTATGATCACAAGACCCTGTGAGGCTTACGATTAGAGTGGTAGTGTTCTGTTTTATAATAGTGTGAAACGGATATAAATCTATCAATAGATAAAATTAACAAACAAAAATAAATAAATATAGGCCAGTAGGCTGTTAACTCTATGCTGTGAAACCTAGCAAGAAAAAAGTGCACTATGACAGGTCATGGCTCTAGGCAACCCTGTTTTTTGGTACCTACATCAACCTGGAAAGCACTTGGTCCCTATGGCTACCTATTATAGAGACTCAATGCATAGCTGTGTGTAGTTCCATTCTTTGTTATTTAATGTTAACATTGAAGTCAGTGGAGCCAGGGATACAAATCTTCACGGTCCACACGTTCAGGTCTTCTTTTAAGGGTCCATAAATCGAGACGGGCGGCGGCGGCGCGAACTCGTCGATAGGCGAGACCTAAATGTATGCTATCTCACCGGACATAATACTTCTCTGGGGGGAGGCCTGCGTCCAGTTGTGGACCAATATAGACTGTTGAGAATGGATGGAGGAGGAATGTGCTAAAGGCCGCACTAGGATGAAACGTACAATGATTCATTGTTAAAATAATCCAATAAAAAAACGTGGACAGACCGCAAAGTGTCACAATGGGTTATTTATTCCAGAAAAACTAGTGTATCTTTTCAAAATAAATTTATTTTCACTTTTGAATAAATAAACTTTTATTTTGACGATTCATGCGGCGCGGCGGGTGAAGGTCCGTTGCGCTTGCGACGCAGGAGGTTGCGAGTTCCATTTATTTCCGTCTTGGGACTAATATTTCTACGATCTACAAATATTTATTCCGGGTGTTGAGCATTTTCTCAAGACAAGAGTGAATAGCCTTCTTGAGCTTCGTGATACATCGCATCGTCGACCACATCTTCACTTTCCACCAGGTGAGATTGTGATCAAACGTGTCGCCGCCGTCATATTTTTATTCTAATCATCAGGCACATTTTCGGTATCGTTTCCGGTTAGTTTACGAGGGTGAAGATTACGTATACGAGGTCATTTTTATAGAAATAGAAAATATTTATTTGTGTTTCATATAAAATAATACAACTTGAGAACTAATAATAATAAAGAAAACAAATTAGGAACGAATAAAAGTATTAAAATACGAGAACACAGAAAGGCTACCGGCTCAGCATTAAACGCTACATTGACATAAGCCAGTGCAGCGCTGCACTTTTATGATCAAATGTGGCCGACATTTTTGTTTGTTATTAATATATGTATAAACTGATAAAAATACACATACTTAACATAAAAGTGATTGATTAACAATAATGTTGGTCATATTGGATTTAGACCTGACTTGGCTAAGAGTACAAAATGGCTAAGACGATAACCAATAGAAACAAACTAGAACTAGTATGTATTAACAACTGAGCTGACTGCAGACTGTTGCAAACAATCGACAGGTAGCTTAGGACTGGATGTCGACGCATGTAGCTTCCCACACAATGGCTATGATTCATAGCTGTTGTTCATAGTCTATGAACAACATAGAAGACCAGACGAGTACTTACACAAAAAAGCTTTGTCCTTTTTGATGTTTGGAGGAAATAAATGTCTGCCAATTATATAAAAACATTCGAAAAACATACATATCTATCACCCACGCCTTGCGGTCAAAAACAATGCTCGATATTTGATAATTTTAAATAAACTAACATAAACTTTGAATCCCTTATTTACAATGTTTTTAAGTTTTGTGGGTTTAATACTAATCAATTAAATAATTTATTTTTACGAGTTGGTGATACAAAGCTGCTAATTTTTCCGTCACAATATTACTCAAAATGCTCAATCTGGCTGGATTAATATTGCCGTCATAACGGCAGTGATGGTTAGACTTGCACACTAAGGTTTCCGAATCCGAACCACACACATACCTATGGTTTTCTTGTATTGCGGCCCGCTTTTTTTTTATTAGCTTATTATTATTTACATACTAATAATACAAAAGACGAATGTTTGTGCTGTTGTGAAGACATTTAGGCGAACATAACTCGCAAAATTCTTGAATGGATCGAGCTGAAATTTACCACTCGTTCGTTCTGTTGCTGAATCTAGAATAACAAAAAGGTTATTCTGAAAAATTCGTGCGAAGCCGCTGGCAGAACCTTGTTTGTTTTTATATCAGTCACAGTAATACACTTACTGTCTGAAAACTTTAAAGGAAAAAGTAAATGTTACGATTTAAAAGATACAGCTCTGCCTGTAGCAGACTGAAAGGCATTGGCGTTTATTAAAAGCCTCATAAAGCCACACGCGCCGCGGGTCCATAACCTTGTAATTTTGGGAAACCTACTCCCCATCTAAAATATACCATAAACCATCCATAAACTACTGAAAAAGATTCGGAGTTATTATCAGCATCGCCATTATTATATGCCAGTCATCTAAAGCATTCTAAGTCGCAAAAAAAATGCACAGTGCTGATTTTTTGGGTAGTTAAGATACTAATAGTGTAAAACCATTTATGCAACTTCGAAAGACCGATGCTTAACTTCGGAGTGCTCGAAAAACCTAGACTATTTCAGATAAGGCTTACTTTTAGAATAAATGTCTCGAGATGCAACACTTACAAATTTGCCATTCCTATGCAACGAAATAAAATAAACATCTAACTACAGTATACTGGTCCGGTATCATTTCTTTTTTGATCCATGTTAGATTTTTAGTCTGTGCACGAAATGAATCAGTTACCTACGTTCTGTCTGTAAATTTTTGCATAGAGCGCCATCTGTTTTCTGTGAATCACATTACTCACTGCGACGCTCCCTCAGCCTAGCGCAGGCGCTATGGAGCGCTGTGATCGGCGGCGTACGTCCTTTGTTCGAAACAAATCAACATAGACTCGTAGTTTGGGCTTTTCTCAATGTATTTTATTATTCTCTATCATTTATGTGTAAAAAATGGTAATCGAGTGTGTTGTGCTTGTTAAATGTGATCTAATAAACATATAGTTCATGTGTAAAGTGTTATTTTTCTCGATAAACTTTCGTACATGAAGAAGCTTCGGTCCGATTGTACGCATGAAACCTTTGAACGACTTCTTTTTCGAAACTGATGTTAGGACTATGGGCCCTGACATGGTGAGTTATTTCGTTAGAATTTATAGCTGGGTGTAATTAGAATTGGTTTTAAGTCATGATTTCATTAATTTCATGGTTTTCAACGCAACAGGTTCGTTTTTGTTTTGTTTACTTGACACCGGCGTCCGCCATTTCTGGAAACCGAGTTCGGTTCACCGGTGTGTAAGCTCTTTGCCTTGTTTCACTGTTTCGTAATCCTGGTTGCGATTTCTGGCCAAAAGATGTTCATAAATGAATAGTAATTTCAAACATGAACTACCGATATGGTTTGCGTTTGGTTTTGAACAAATTACTCTTTTGGTATTGATTCGTTCTGGTGGCTACTACTATCTAAAAGTCTGAGAATTAGCATGTCCAACCATTGATATGTTATGATTTGCAATGTTTGAAATAAGTTAGTGTTTGAGGTTACCTTTTAATTAAATTATAGGTGTTTGTTGAATGAAGATTTATTATAACATAAACTGTACCTCATGCCTTCTCTAAAACTTGAACTCCAAGTGTTTTGATTAGTCCAAACATCAAAATGTACAGCTGTTCTATGAAAAACACATTCTAGACACAGCATTATAGGAGGCATGAGTTAACGTTGCAGAAAGTGAAAATTTACAAAGTTTTAAAGTAAAATCTTGTATCCCATTCTCAGTAAATACAGTGAATTGTTTTAAGGTTATTTTCAGAATTTTAATTAGTTTTTTCCTTCAGATTGCACCTTCTGCGAAGAAACTATGGGATAAGGGACCTGGTGCAGGCGGAGACAGCAAAGGGCCCACTCACTTGCCTCCCTTGCAATTGAATCCTGAAGGGATGTGGCGTGATCCAACATGGTCTGGGCAAGGTATGTATTCTTTCAATGGATAAACTATTAAAAATTGCATTAAAACCTACTTTCGGTTCAATGTTAGGACCTACATCCATGGGCAGCTTGAAGCAGTCAGAATAGGACTGCTGCTCACAACTACATTGAACTATGTAACTGCTTGAGCAGGTTTTGTATGTCTGTAAATAGAAGACTCTTGTGCAGTCTCTACCTTGAAGCAGTCAATCCTGACTCAAGCTTTCCATATATGTAGGCCCTTTGGTGTTAAGAAGATCTGGATATACATCCTGCTGTATTCTAAATCTAACAATCAACTATGTACCTAAACCATAATACACTAACCTTTAGGAACAACAGAGACTAAAAGATACGGCACTGCCTGTCTTGGTCATAGCCTCATAAGGCATAGTTTAAGTGAGGGATCCTGAAAAATCCTAACATTAAAACTTTCATGGGCCACGACTCCGATGTTCCCCTCCATGCCAGTGTAGCAGCTGGGCAGTGAATAGAATATCATCCTGTATAATAACTAAAATATCTTCAGAGAGGTGATTTAAATAACTGAAATGCTGTTCATGGGAAAGTGCTGCTATTTGTAACCGACTGTGAAAATAGGAGGTGTGGAGTGGATGTTCCATTAAATATTAAATGTATGTTTTTTATGTTCATTGATTTCTCCATCATTTATCAACCTATTTGGATGATTCTTTTGCAGTTGTATAATGAAGAAACCCACGGTGGTCCTATAAAAATTATAGTCCCAAGGGATTATTAGTATTTAACCTGCAAAATTGAAAAAAATAAACAGTTTCAAACTAAGCGATTTGAAGTCTGGTTTTATTTTCTTGACAACAATCTAATTATTCTATGGGAGTTAAACTAGACGACATGGCAGCAACTACTACTATTTTAATAATTTAATGATGTCCATATCCAGCTTTTATTAAAGTTGGTTAAAATATTTCCTTCCACATACATTCACTGGGTTATAGTAGTGGAGGTGTTCAAAGATGCACAGAAGAAAGCTACTGTCCTTCCTCTGTTAGGTTCCCCTTGTCGACTCTCATTATCCAACTGCTGAGTTGCAGTGGTTGATGCCAATGGTTGGCAACAGCCAAAATAGAAAGAAAAGAAGTTCCAAAGTCGAGATTGTTTTAGGGGTGGAACACAATGTGAATGTGCCCATGATGGGCACGCGTCGCGGCGTCGCGTTCCAGGGCGGAGACGCCGGGAGCATCCTGTCGCCGCGGGACTCCGCCGGCCTCGGCGTCAAGATGGTTGAATATGTGCTTGGCGGATCACCTACTGGTAAGCATAATTGTAAATATTTCATTTCTTGATGTTATTTAATTGAAAAATTAGATCGTCACGATCACTTTTCGTTACTTTCGTCAAATGGCCTGAGTCCATTGCTTTGAATGAATCATAGTGTAAAAGAAAAATAATTTTTCACATTCAAACATTACTTATAGATATAGACTATTCAAATTTTGCTAATATGAGTCACTGCATCACTCTAACTAAATGCTTTAATTAGATTGCTTTAATCCATAAGGTAGAATCAGACCAAAGCTATGTTGAATTGGACATACTTATATACATATAGAATTCTTTTATTTCAGTTATCTATGTTTTATTAGGTGCTGCGAAACATTAACCACAATAACCTAACCTATCCTATCCTATCTCATGGATGTATGTATATTTAGGGTACTGATACATATAGGGCATAGTTGTTGGTATAGTCAAAGTCTTATGGTGAACTTGGAAGAGTATACTTGGACAAGCTTATCTAGTTGTATGATAGAAGGACAAGAGATCTACTTGAATAATGGAAACATAAGACCAAAAGGTGGAATAATCGAAAAGAGGTCTAAAAACAATTACAGTCAACAAGGCCAGAATTACATGATTTTTAGTGGGATCTATCTGAGGTCGTTTCTCTTGTTGTATGCAGGCGGCGGTGCGGCCGGCGGTGAGAAGGTTGCTGGCGTTGTCGCCGGGCTGCGCGGAATGGTCTTGGAGGAGCGTGTTGAAGACAAATCTCAGTCGCCTTTCGAGAAAGACCTGCATGAGTTGCACGAACACGGCTCTCTGCCCAATGGACTTCACAATGGACAAGAAGATGATAAGGCATTCAAGTAAGTTGCTACATTACATGGAACCCTATTTGATTGATATTATTGACCTGTATCTTCATGTTATAAGTATGTAGCAAAATCTAGAATTTCGTGGAAAGTTTAAAACTAATTATAGTTCACCTCTGATGTCTGCTGCGTCTTTAAACTTTCAAAGTCAAATCCATTGAGATAATTAGAATAAAATGTATTATGCAGCAGTTTTCTAACAAGTCAATATTCACTCATAATTATTCTGGTTTGTAAACTAATAAAAGTCATTCAAGAGCATGTTTCAAGTTTCGCAATAATATAATGTCCCTGCATGATGTGAATAATTATTCTTACAAAGAATACGTAATATGACGCCGAATTCGTTATGAGATACCCGCGAAGGTCACTGGTGGCGGGAGCTCAAATGTGCCGCTGAATCGGTGGTTTGACGCGCGTCCGCCTCGGGCAATAACCGCTCGACGATCATGGCCTCTGTCAATGCCACTACCGCGCTCTACCGACCACTTCAAGCCCTCTTGCAACCTAAACTGAGCTTTTATCCGCAAATATTAGGTCTAATGTCGCGCGTCTAAGAATTCTTATCAATTGAATTATTTTTCTTTTCAAGTCAATTAATGTAAAGTAAGAGATTAAAAATAAGTGCGCTAGCGTTGATTTCTAAGCTTTTTTAATATAAAATTAGACACTTATTGTTACGGTACGCCCTTTATGTAGGTACCTAAACCCAGCAAGGTTTGCATAAGCCCAGACAAAAGCATAGACATAATCTACGTTAAAAAATATGACTCATCGGAATGATTTATCGGATCGCTTGCGGCATTTAGCAAGTATGTGATTGAATGTTTTGATAAGCTCAATTTGGTGATAAAGACTTTTTATTTGTTGTCGTTTTTTTGTCGTTGTAAGAGGGCGGGTTTCAAATTTTTTTTTATTTTAGGCACCTTTCATGTACGAAGTACCTAACAAAACGAAGTTTTTGAAGTGTTTCAAAATAAACGGTTGCGAAAACGGGTTGTCAAGATCAATACGTTGCGTCTCTTAAGTATGCGCCTTTGTTTGTGTCCCTGGCCCCTTACAACAGCTGCCCCGAGGCCACCTGACGAGTCGTAAATGATTATCGTAATAAAGGTACAGCTGGCTGTTAAACTGTTGGTTGACTTTGCACTCAGTTTTATGTTTTACCTATTGTTAATAGTTAGAAAAATATTGTGTTAAATAAATGATATATGATTAATTGACTGATAAGTTAGTTAATTTATTTTCTTAGAACTCAGTTTGAAAACAACTCAAATAAATTGTTGTCATCAATATTCATTGTATATTCATCCACAGTCAGTCAACTCAATTGCTTAACTATGAAAAAAGAGTAGACCTCATTTTCACACATCCTTTGAAATTCCGTTTATGCTTACTAATTTATAGATGTTTTTCTTCTTTTGATAGATTTTATGTAAGATTAGTTAACAAATTTAGTCGTCAATAGCTAGCTCCCTTGGCCACAACTTGTAGGTAGACTGTTTAGCCGCAACTAGGCCACAGCTGGAGGTGTTATGCTCGTCCACTTATTATCAAGTAGATGCGCTCCACGGCTTCGCCCGCGTGGAAATCTGTGTCAAATTGTTTAATAACCTTCTTGATCTATTTAAAAATCCGCATCAAAATCCTTTGCGTAGTTTTAAAGATACTTAGGGACAGACACGACAGCGGGAAGCGACTTTGTTTTATACTAAGTAGTGATAATGACTTAGTAATGTAAGTAAGTTGAGTTGTCCTCCAGTGAGTATGTTCGGCAGTATGTTCGGTTGCAGCCGTACGCCGGGGTCGCGGCAGCCGTCGCCGGCCGAGGAGGAGTCCGGCGGAGGCGCGGGCGGCGCTGCTCCGCCCGTGCTGAGGAACGGTGAGGCGCCCGGATTCCCACCCTCGCTGCTGCACCAGCATCTGCCGCATCAGCAGCTGCATCATTTACCGCATCTCTCGCATCCGCAGGTAACTAACAGGTTTATTTCTAGTTTACAGCAGAGTGACCATGGTCACCCTAGGCAGCGATTTGCATAGGGTGAACGAAAATTACCTTGTTTGCTCAAATCAAATTAAAAACGCTGTATTTCCCTAAGAATTCTCAGAAATATATGGAATAATAATAAAACTTTAATAATTAAAGCGTTGTGTATGACACCTTTCTCTGTTCTAGCGTAGATTAAACCTTGTCTGATAATGATAATACAAACGACACGAGTGTGAACTTTCAAATAAAAATCCACTATCATCTCAGAGGTTTTCAAAGTTGTCAGCCTAGGCGTCGTGTCGACAGTAACAAAAGGAGAGAATTATCGTAACTCTAGTTTCAGTTCAGTAGCTTTCTTTTGATCTTAGGCAATATGCCTTACTATTTCCTTTCGCCAAAGTATGAGTCACACATTCTTTACTAGATTTTATGGTTTTATAAGAATGTGTGTAAAATATGATTAATAACGTAATAAAATACAGATGAACACAAAAACCAAATTGCTATATGTGGTGGTATTTACTTACTCCTCAGTAGGACAGAATAAGAATAATTAATTTCTGTAGCAATTACTTGATGTTGTTAAAACTACATAATGTATAATATATTTTTATCTCTATTTCAGCACCACCCAGGCATGTTAGGAGTAGCACCGATACAAGGCTTACCACACCCACAACATCCCCAAATACATCCAGGTATGTATCTACAATACATTTATGTACTTTCTTAAAATTCAGCTAAATCTTTAAAGTCAAATAATTGCGCCATGGTTCGGAGAAATCCAAAATACCCTGGGTAGCTAGCCTGTGGACCAGGACTCAAGAGTGAGCCCGCGCGGACCGTATGCGAATACTCATACTCTATTGTTTTTTCGTGTGAAATTATTCGCGTGTCGCACTAGCCATACTTATGTAGATACGTCATTTTACAATAATACAGGTTACAATAAATATTGCTTAAATAATAATTCAAAGCAATAAATAAATAATAAAATATATAATAAATCTATTAATTTATCTGTGTATTTTATTGTATTAAGTTTATCAGTCATATAGTACCCATGAACACAAGCTATGCTTAACTTGGGATAGATGCTGTGTGGATAGGAAAACATGGAACTTGTTAGTATAAAAATAGGTAAATTGATAAATATATATCAGCTCTAAATGAAAGTGAATAAAGTTGTGTCGATAAGCACAAACGAAGAGACGCCTTAAACTAAGGAGAGGGTCAAAAATTATTGATACTGTCGAGCCAGTTTATGGTGAAAAATAGTAAAATTTTGTCATTTTAATTTCAGGAATGGCGATGAATGACATGAATCAGCACATTGAACTAGTTCTACAAATGCAGGATCATCCACAATTTGACAACAACAGTTTTGCAAGTTCACAACAGGTAATAGTGCGTATTCAATTACATATGTTTTTATGTAAGTTTTCGGCAGTATTGTCTTTTATAAGGAAGTATGTAACAAGTATCACGATTTACATAAACTTCCTCGTAATAACCTGAGTTCGATTGCTTCGTATCGTTCTATAATAAAATATTAAACAAGGCTAACATACTATAGTATACAAATAAACAATTTTCAATAGTATAATAATAATTCAGCCAAGTGGAAAACACACACATGGATGTGGGCTTTTATATTTTCAACATGAAACCTGTACCACAATGATAAGTTCAACCTGTGATGTCCCTATGGGTAACGCGATGGTAATCAGATAATGGAATCTGTAGTATCCTCTGCCGCGACATAGCATTCCACATCTCTGCCTGTATTATGTGTAAAAAAGACAGACCATCTAATATTTACTCCTGATTCTCAACATACTGACGCAAGTTTTGCTAAAAGGATAACTCAATTAAGATATGATACTTGTAAACAAACTACCCAAAAAAATTACGCAATTCTCATGTTAGCGTGTCTTTAAAGAAATTTGCAGTAGGGCAGTAATGATTCTGTCATCAACAGAGAGTTTTAGGTTTGTTTAAATATCATTGTACCTATTTTGAGTTTGGCTGGAAGAAAGTTCCTAACTGTAATGTTTTGTCCAGTATGGCGGCGGCGTGGGCGGAGTGGGCGGCGGAAGCGGCGGCGTGGCTGGCGGTGGCGGCTCGCTCGTCAACGGAGGCTCCGTCGTGCAATCCGCGCCGGACAACCAACAGCACCATCAACAATTCGATGTACAGGTAAGCTCTTCATCTCTGTTGGAAAGTATTCCTAGCCGGAATTACGACCACGGCGGGCCAACGGAAACAAGCCATATGGGATATATTATAGTGCACAAATGTGTACGTACAAGGGCACACTCTCTTCTCTCGCTCTCATTATCCTATTGGAGAGACGAAGCGAAACGATCGAGGAGAAACCAGGCGCAGAACGCACCGACACGGCTAAACGTGCTTTCCAAGGAGCACAGGTTGTTTTACCTAGGTTTTACCTATAGTATTATAGGGCGAGGAACGGCATTAAATCGACGCAGGAGGTGATTTGTTTTTCGCGACGAGAATTTCATAAAAATTATCTATTCTATTACATTTAAATGGTTCTAAATCATAAATCCACATGGTTTAACAAATAAATCAAAATCTAATCAAACATCTTAAGAAATCAATTAAGCTTAGAAAACATGGCATATGATTAAAAAAAAGATAAAAATAAGGAATTTTGTTTACTTATTTAGGTACCTAAGTTGAGGAATTAAGCTAAACATCTTCATTCAAATTTCAATGAAATCGAAATGTTTTTTACGAAAATGCAGTTGATGTAATGAACTTTACAGATTTCCACGGCTATAAACTCACACAGTGTTTGAACATCCCAGACTCGTTGAAGTCATCCAATTTGTGTTGTCTTTTTCTTACTTAACCTTTTTGCATCAATTCTATTTTCTACACCTGCCAGGATGCTGTTCCTCATCCAACTGAAGCTTCCGACAAAGGTGGTTCGGTGTCCGCTGAATTTACGTGATCATTACTCCATGTGTGGCCTCAAGCTTTTCAGCCCATAGAGTGATTATTCCAAATATGAAACCTATATACGAGGGGTGATCCAAAAGTAATGATAATCAATAAGAAAAAAGGGAATTTTAGGTAAAAAAAAAATTATTTCTCTACATAGTCTCCTAGTAAGTTAATACATTTAGTCCATCTTTTTTCTAAACCAAAAATTCCCTTTGAAAAAAAATATTTTCCTTGACCCTCCAAAAACGCCTCTACAGCAGTCATCACCTCGCTATTGTCGTCAAATTTTTTGCCGCGGAGGTGTTCCTTGAGCCGAGGAAAGAGGTAGAAGTCACTGGGAGCCAGGTCTGGCGAATAGGGTGGGTCTTCGAGCAATTCGAATCCCGTTTCATGAATGGCAGCTATCGCGACGGCTTTGTGAGCTGGTGCGTTGTCTTGGTGAAACAACACTCCAGCTCGCAGTTTGCCCCGTCTTTTTTCCTTGATGGCCTCCCGCAATCTTCTTATTTGGTCTGCGTAGTAAGAACCCGTAATAGTGGCTCCCTTTTCCAAATATTCCACCATAACAATTCCTTCAGCGTCCCAAAAAACGGACGCCATAACCTTTCCTGCTGAACTTGACACCTTGAATTTCTTCGGCGTCGGGGAAGAGGCTCGTTTCCAAGTCATTGACTGCTGTTTGGTTTCCGGATCAAAATGATGGATCCAGGTCACGAAACGAGACAAAAAATTCTCCTGAACTTTTCGAGATTCACCCTCGAAATGTCGACTCGTTTTTTCTTTTGCTCGTCGGTTAACATTCTCGGCACCCGCAGAAACCTTTTTCATATGCAGTTCGTTCGCAAAGATTCTTTGAATACTGCCATATGAGATCCCTGTGACCTCAGCTACATGCCTGATGGTCACTCTTCGATCTGCCAACACGACATCTTCGACTTTTTTCACGTTGTCTGCAGTGAGGGACGTGGTTGGGCGTCCTTCGCGATGTTCATCTTCCGTGGATATTCTACCCAGATTAAACTCCTTTGCCCAGCGCGCAACTGTGGAATATGGAGGAGCAGAGTCCCCCAATGTTTCCACTAGGTCGCTGTGTATGTCTTTGGTAGACAATTTTTTCAAGCAGAGGTACTTGATGACTGCTCTGATTTAGTTTTTCTGCATTTTGATGTTTTCTCTCTGACTGTTCGTATTCAAATGAATGTACCTCCCGGGAATCGTGGTCTATTCATATGATTTTTTTATGCTGACCTAGTAGATATATAAGAAAACAAAAAAAAAAAATATTTCATGTCTCTATGTGCTCTACAAATATCCGATTATCATTACTTTTGGATCACCCCTCGTACTTTCAGTCATTCCTGATTATGTGGCTTTATTTATTTAGGCTGTTAAGATGATTCAAAAGTGGAATTTTGCGAAACGCAAATCCTGGGCTTAAAACGCATTTCTTCCAACAAGACGTCATCGTCTGATAATAATCTTATGATTAATCCGAAGATGAACTGTGGTTCTAAAATATGCACTTTTTAAGCTTATGCTGAATCTTCTACAGTCTACACCATACATTTATGAATTATGTTGAATGCTGAACCTGCGAAACTCTACCAGAACAAAATTGTTTCCCATGTAATTTTCCTCGTCACTATAGCCCATTTGGTAGGACATTTCACCTGGAGAATCGTCCTCCAATCAGTGTGCAACAATTCCGTAATTTTTAAGCCAATTTAATAAAAAAATTGTCATGACTACTTGCGCGGTCATACGTTTAGACGTTTTTTACTGACCCACTTGGTTAGCGAAACGCGAGCACGTATGACGTCGACAAGCGCAGGCAGATCACTTTAGGTAGGCGGGAAGAAGCTACATGTTCGTACGATATATAAAAAACTATTATAAAAAATAACATCGCTAGTGTCTAAGAAGCCGTGGGTAGGTAGGGTTAAATGTCAGGCCTTACGAAACTTTTAAATTATTATTGACAGCATAAGGAAAAACCCTGCCCCTTTGCCATTTCAGCTTAACCTATAAATAATTATTATATAGATATGGTAATGATCCTGATTATCCTGAGCACGGGCAAAGATGTAACAAAGCCACTACTGAATATAATCAGCTATACACAACATGTTGCATCTACTTGACAGATTGTAAGACTGTCTAAATGTATGCTAAAGAATTGATTTCGTCCGAACGTACCCACCCATACAAACCTGGAATGGCTAGAATACTTTTCAAAACTTCATCCATGAAAAGAAACTGAAGACATGACATGATCTTCATCAGCACAGATACATCGAAAACTGCTGAACGCCTCCCCAAACGAATAACAAAAACCACTATAATAACAAAAACCTTAGAATTCATGTCCTATTTATTAGATCCAGATTTGAACATTTCAGAATCGTCTCATTTGTCATTGATCGTTGCGCGCTTACGATTTCGGGGTTTCCGTAATAGGCATTTGTGGCTAACACAATATTGGAGTAGATTCGCACCGCGCTTTGTGTGACGATCGATTTTGAATACGATAGTGCCAAGTACCAAGCACCTTCGCGTGTTCATGAGTTTAATCCAAATAACTCTTCGACCTCGATGAGTTGAGTTGCTAGTGACTTTCAGGTGCCTTTAGATTTTCTTGTGTCTTTGACCAGACTAAATCCGTAACCAGGATGATCATCCCAAGAATAAATATATAAAGACAATTTACTTACAATTTGATGTACAATCATATTTTTTTAGGAAGAACTTATATCGTCTTAGATCCCATCTTCGCTTTCATAAGTGTGATGGTGGTCAAAAGCTTAACCTTTATCATATATTAGTGCTTATTTTGTAAGCCTAAAGAAATAAATGATTTTTGACTTGACTTCGAATAGAATTAAAAATAAATTAATGGGTATCACTCATGGGATAAAAATTATTAAAAAATATATCTTATCTATGTAATAAATTGTATTAATTATATCTGTCATCTAGCATCCATAACACAAGCTCAGCTTTGCTTGATGTTGATGATGATGTTTTATTTAAGTTATTTAAATAACGTAGCGAATACGTTGTTTTATAACGTGCCCCAATTGTAGATCACTTGGATTAGGCAATATTATCATCACGGTGTTTGACGATGCGTCGCAAACTTGCGGCCGTCTCCTTACAATAGAATAGTCAAGGAAAAAGACAACTTTTTACTTACATAACGAAATAATTTAGTTGCGTCTGACTATCGTAACGATTCATGCTTGCTTGCAGAAAAGTATTGCGTAAATATCGCTCGCAAAATATGAAATTGCACATTGAAATATGTGTAACGAAAATATTGTAGACAGTATAAAGCTTATAAATCTGGCTTATCTAATAAATAGTAGTTTTAAGTTTGTTGTGTATGCTAGTTTTTAAGGTAAATAAAAATCTTTCTTTCTTTCTAATAAGGTGATAGAATATTAAATAAGTATATAACGATTTATTTACTAACTAAATACGCATTATATATTTTTAGTCAATATTGGAATAATAAGAAACTCTTCAACAGCATACACTGGTCCACCGCTGCACGCAAACCTCTCACTGAGAAGTGCCTTAATGGCTTTTATGATATTCCGTATGTATACCTGTTCCATGACTTTTTAAATTTTTGGTAGTTCAACTGACAATCCGAAAGTCATGTTCTAATGCTTTTTCGATTCGATTTGTTATGGCAATCGATTTTGTTATCGTTGCTCAAAATTTTGCATTATTTTACATACTACTCAGGTGTTTAAAAGTATTTTTTAAATCTGAATACCTATTCTATAGGTAAATAGTATTATTTGTTACCACGGCCCACGCGTTTTTATGTGATAAAAGTAAGAAAAATTGAGTTACCGTGGTAAACAGTAATCATCTAGAATGATCTTCGTTACATTACTCGATAAAAATCGAAACTTTCAAGTCGACCGATTCACATCTCTATCTGTAAAAAGTAACGTATCCATGAATAGATAGAATGAAATACTTCATTCTGTTCTCTATTCACTCACCTGCCAGAAATTCGAGAACTTTATAGTCGTGCATAAATATACAAAGTATAAAATAAATTCGTGGAAGGGGTATCTTCTTACCACACCCCTGAGAAGAGTTGGGTTCCTGGAAATTCAAATTCTTAGCCGGCACTAGGTAGCCATTCTGCTAATCAAGACATTAAAATACCTTAATAAAAACATAATTATGATAACATATTACAGCAAACATTGACCTACTGTCTTCGATAATTAAGCTGACTGTGTATAAACGAATTGTAGCTCTAGACATAATTATTGCAACATTGGCATTATAAGTAGTATTTAGTTGCATTACGTTTCGACCCTGAGCTTTATCTACCTACTTGTTAAAATAGGTATTGCAATTTGACTTTAAATAACTAATACAATTATTGTTTGTCTAGCGCGTCAGGTTTTCATCTCCTTTTTTCGCTCTTTGTTCTTGTTTTATTTTTGTACTCAGTTTAATTAATTTCTATGTTTCTTACTATAATAACAATAATAGCGTAATGAACGTCCAAATCGTATCCCCATCATAACGGCATCAGATGTCTGCTTTACCGCATTTTTACCATACTTTTATTAGCTTCACCTATATGGATGTTTGTTTGTAACCGACTCCTTTGGAATCGATTTTGACCCACTTTGAACGGTCAGTTTTCATTTAAACTTAGTTAACTTATTAATAACCGATGACAATACAATAATTTGATAAGATTAAACTAAAAAATAGAAAATAAATAATAGTCATCTAATTAGTGACGCGCATGAATGGATTAACGAGATTCCCACTGTCCTCTACTATCTAGCGAAACCACAGCCTTTGATAAGATTAAACTAAAAAATAGAAAATAAATAATAGTTAAAAAAAAAAACTAAAAAAACCACGCTCTGGTAAATAAACCGAACTAAAAAGTAGAAAATATTTTTTTCAAATTATGGTTAAGAGTGATAAATAACAGAAATTATATTTATGTAATAATAAAGCGTGGGGTGCTTTCTGAAAATATTTCTTCAATGTCGCTACTCCTATCAGTATCTAGTTAAGTGAGGCAAGTGTGCGCTGTTGGCAAGAGAACGCAAATCCATGTATTCATGCACCCCATTGTAATTGTTTTTAAACACGCTACATTATTACTATAACTTAATTATTGATAACATGGACGGACTTAACGCTGAGCATTTAAGTTAACATAACTGGTTTAGTTCAATAAATAATGCAGTTTCGTGCTTGACCTATTAGGTTTGTCTGCGTGAATAGCAATTACGTATTTTCTAACAATTGCACATTTTAATTGAATGCATGATATGATAAATACTTGCTGTGATTATCGCATTATTCGATCGAGCACACTACCGTCTCAGTGTCATGCAAGAACAGGGCCGTAACGAAGCACTAGAAATACACTCATGCATGAAATGCACTCTTAAGAAATAAAAAAATATGATACCTTTTGAAATCTTACTTCAATAAGTCCGATAACATAAACCTTATAATGCAAATATCGCAGACACCCCTCTATGTACTGCTGCTAAATGCAACGTTGCTGTGAATTCCGCTGCATGTATCTTGAAGTTACTGTCATCGTCGTCGCTGAATAGTCGCAGCTAGCAGAGATTATACGCCATTTCAGAGTTTACGATAAAAAATTTTTTAGCACAATGTTTTTGGTTTTACAAAAGTTATTTCCATACTACATATCGCAATATTGAATCCAACGCAGAATAACCTCATTTTACTTGTAACCTGGATTCCGCGGTGTTAACATAATGCTATAAGTAGGGTAAGGTAAGGTGTAGTGTGGCGAGGCGACGCGTGCCCCGATAACGAGCGACTATCTCCGGCCCTGTTCCCACGCCGCAACGCCACTAGGAAGCAATAAACCTACACCTTAACTGCATACACCATTACCGATTGTAACGGCGCACTGTGCGATATAATCTATGAACACATCGCGAAAAACCATCGCGCCGAGACACGACGATGTGTCAATAACGCCTTATCGAATTGGCATGTTGTCAAGGGAGACCTATCATAACCGAGCACAACCCCGATAGTGTGCTTTTATATGTTTTTGTTCAACCTTTCAATGGTACGTCGCGTCGGTCGTCTCAATGATCCACCAATATTACATTTGCTAAATCGAAGATGAAATGGGTAGAGTTTTTATTGCCACTCGCCTTTATAAACAATAAGAAAAACAAATCAAGACATGGGATCAGTTGAGGTAGTTCTAAATCGTTGTTTACAAGTCGTGTGGTTAGAAATTGTCATACTCGTTATTTTCATAAACATAGGAATAAAATTCCATTCTACTCCGGGAATGACAAAATTTAAACATACGAATGTTAGTTACATGTCGCTATGCCATGTTTTTGTTAAGTGTGTTTGTTTCTAATAATTTATTTAAAACTGAGCACCCAAGAAGGATTCCAGGTAATTAATAAGCCAAATTTGCATTAGTTTTTCGAATATTACATGCATAATATGTGACTTGATTTGTCCATGAGATATTGCGTTCGAATGATTTCATCTAGTTTTTGCTGTTTCCAAATAGGTTCTAGGTTTTTGAACCGTGTGTACTCGCACACTTTTATTGTTTCATACAATCCCGTGTGAACAATCGTGTCTTCATGGCACACAACAAGATAAATTTATGTACCTACCTACATATTATATTTATGTATTTGCGTGTATGCGAAAGTCTTTTCAGACATCTTATCTTGATGGAATTAGTTCCTTCTATGCTTTAATACTGTCGGCGCTGGACGTCGAACTCAGTTTTTTACGTCGCCTGCAAGTTTAGTATTTGGGTTCTTGTATAATGAACGGACGCACACTTGACTATTCATTACTGGCAATTAATTCCCGCGAGCAGAGCTCCGCGGCGCTGAGATCGACCTCGTGGGAAATTAAACTGTGCACGGCCGTCTTCTGCCACCCACCGCCCCCTCGCCTTGCTTCCCCCTTTCTTCACATATGAACACTTTCTCTCGCAGATTTCCCGATTTTTCTACTCGCAATAAACGAATTGCAGCATGCATGCAATTCTCACAAAGCTACTTGTGCAAAACTACTTGCCTCGATCTGCCATGGCAAAGTTTTTGTACTTGAGTTTTGTACTCGCCGTTTTTCTCAATTCGCGCACTCGTGCCTATTTAATATGTTAGCATGTATTGAAATTAGTTTGCGGGCTAGTTGCAAGTTGCGGGCCCACGTGAGTGGCTCATTAAATATGGAACCGTAATCAGTGTGGTGCTCGGAGTCCCCTCTGCCATGTAGCTACTCTGCAACCACATGCTCGTTGTTCCGTTTGGATACGTACGGCTAGTTGCGGCACCCCGCAACTTAAGCCATTTCTACCACTGATAAGGACAACTAATCATATTATGTGGAACTTAATAAGTTCGTGACGATTTTATTCTTGTCTTATGATTATGCAGCAGTATGTTGCATGAAGACATTTATTTCCAAATGAAAATTGTTATCTCAATGTTTCTGCTCGAGACATTTATTAATTGATCTACATAAAAAGTGTCTAATCGCTTCCGTGACAAATCAAATCCGCGTTATTGCTGTCGTGACGACAACGATTTCAATTGCTGTATCTGAACTGAAAGCGCACGTAGTCTTATGTTGCAATTGTGGGCTGATCGAGACTGCCGCGAATCGGATCAGAACCGCTCAGCCGCGCCCGATTACATCGCTACGCATCACCGACCGTGGAGAAATTGAACTATGCAGACCGCTAGAATACTCGCTTGGCATCGGCAGGCACTCTGCAACCACTTACGAAACTTTACTTACTTAATTGTCCGAAGCCCGCGACCCGCCCCGTGGCATCGTCGTCGGCCGCTGACTTGAAATAGCGCGCGCATTCATCGCAAGACTAATTTCGATGCACGTAAATTCTACGGCTGAAATAGTTGTTTTAAAAGTTGACTAGAATCACGCTTTGTTGTTGTTCATAGCTCGACTTGTAGCTTTTTCTCAAAGAAAGATCTCGGTAAGCCCGAGGGCGCTTAGCATAAGCTGGTCGTGTCGTCCGGGCCGCGGTTATGAGATTATTCTCGCTTTGACGGCTGCCTCGCCTGCGCTCGACGCGTTGCGCTTTTAGGTTCCACTTGCTTCACTTAAATTTAAAATCCTAATTGCCCATTATGTCTTGCTTGATGTTTGTGCAGAGATACTTTATGACATTTA
This sequence comes from Eupithecia dodoneata, assembly GCA_947044415.1. Taxonomy (NCBI): domain Eukaryota; kingdom Metazoa; phylum Arthropoda; class Insecta; order Lepidoptera; family Geometridae; genus Eupithecia; species Eupithecia dodoneata. Next base: position 3,698,261 of record OX345657.1, on the reverse strand, counting down.
CGTTCATGTTGCTTATTTCATGAATGTATTATACAAAACACGGAGGGAAGTCGGAGAGATATCAGTTGATTGACGATCATTAAAAGCGTACTTCCTTCCCAAGCATGTAGCTAGATTTATTGTTTATTCGTACGTGTGTGTGATTGACTACTAACTTCCTATTTTCACTTTTTGCTCTCACGCGACAATGCTCCTACAAACGATCTACAAGAATCCGGTGTAAATGTATAAAGCTTGTTGGTGTTAATAGTTGCGGACAGAAAATGAATGTAATTGTTGTCGTAGCTGTCGCCGCGCCGCCGGGGGGATATTAGTGATGGGTGAGAGATGCCGGGGCTGTAATTGGTTCAGGCCCAGCGCATCAGAATCGCGCCACGGCGTGTCTTTGCACCGGAGATAACCGCCGCCGCTGCCTTATTGCCGAGGCACCGCTAACTAACGCTTATTAAACTTCAACAACGCTCCCGCTGATCACTTCACCTTCTTGTTTACTCTAAACTTAGATTAATCGTTCGTTCGGCCTCGCCTATCTTCTAATAAAAAAGTTGCTCTACCAACCGAACAACTTTGTTCTGTTTCTTACGCTAGTCTGCAGCGTTTCTAATTTACCTATCGCAAATTCCTGCATGTTATTTGACGTCGAATATGTGTTTGTTTGTTGCTAAACCTGCTAACCACATTCTCGGACACAAGTACATTCTTTCAAGGGTTATTTTCTTGATAACTTACATTCGAAATAAATGATAATAAAATGCATTATCATTTATCATACAAACGAGCCAATCCATGCTGTTCCAACAGAAACTTGTTGATGTTTTTCACTGACCTGCGACTACTTAGTTTCCACATTCATGGTGTGACTTTTTTTGGAATATAAATTAAAACCACTTTAATTTATATTCCAAAAAAAGTCACACCATGAATGTGGAAACTAAAACAGAAGAATATAATTATATAATGAATATGATTAAATAAAGCTCTGTAAAAAAACCTCGCATAAATTTGACGGAACTAACCGAAACTAAAGATAAAAATGTTTGTAAACAGTTTTATCTTACGCCACTTTTCCAACTTTACCATAATAAGCAAAACAAAACGGTATTTATTGAAAGATACCTCTATGAGAAACAATGATTAAATAATTTCTCTATTGTTAATCGTTGTAGATGCGTCCTGACAAAGAGTTGCAAAATCAGTGAATGTCGAGAAACTAACTCGAGCGACAGCTACCTGAATGTACATTTTCAGCAGTGCATTTAGCGCGGCCCACATTGAGGCTTTGGCCACGATGTCCATCTTTAATCACTTAAATTTCGAAAATAGATCTTATGTAAATTTTCCTTATTTTTATATACGTTTTGCGTTGATCGAGTTGATTGAGCCAGTAAAGCAATATCGATACATTATTCTATAATTAGCTTTTTCTTTTTATGTAGTCCCATAATTTTCCCAGCATTGCGCAGTTAGCATAGCAGTGTACCGCTATTTGAACCTTTTTATGAAGTCACGTGTGATTTTGATGCCTATTGTTCGCACTCTGGTAAATCACAAGTTTACGAAAGTCGTAATTTACATTTAGCTTTGAAAGTGTGCGATGCCGGCTATGTGTAGAAACAAAGGAAGTCATTTAACCACTCGCAGACAGTCACGCGACCGGCTTGCGCGGTGTGGTCTCCGTTATCTATTGTTTTACTCCCAGTTTTATTCACCTATGCGGTTATTCCAGATTCAATTTTGAAATTAAGGGCATTAATATCGAAGTTGGCTGATAATAGACGTTTACGTCGGAAGCTGCAATTAATAATAATTACAACGTGGTCTTACAGCACGGGTTGTTGACTCAGGTTGAGTAGCAAACTCGGGTGAAACAGGCGACTCGAGCTAGGCGCCGACACGCACAATGGCCACTCTGTTTGCTTAGCTAGCTTGTGCTGTTGTGTCGTTTTGCACTACACATTAGAGATTGCTCCATGTATGATGTAGTGGCGAGAAGCACAATTTAATTTTCAGTTGCTTCTGTTTTATGTTAATGTTAGATACCCTTAGTCAATACAAGGTCACGGATCTTCTGTTCATATTATTTATACCAAAGTCATTTAGGTTTGTCGGCAGTATGTTCACATTATACGTTTTCGTTTGTCGCAACATTTAATCACTGTTTGAACAAGAAACAGCCTAGCCGATGCGATGAGCCTCTTTATATTTGCCGCGGATTTCACAAAAGGATTTGTCGCGTCCGACCCGCAGCTCCTCGAGGATTTCCCTTGTCGCCATTGGCACATCCTAGCTTAAAGCAGACGCCGAGATTAATGAGATGAGCCCGGTTTGCTCGCCGGAAAGCCAAGCATTAACCACTTCGTTTTATGAATGACTTTCTGTTACGATTTCACTTACGCGTTCTGTCGGGATTAAGTCCGGTTGACGTCATAGCTTTTCTCTGCTTTTCCACGTAAATGCGTTCAATCTATATCAAACCCACGTAGGAGTTGATTTCGAAGCCATAATGCGTTGCCCTGAACTACAAATGAAACACCCTTTTCTGTTTATAGCTATTCAAACTGGCTAAACTCCATGATTGTTGATAGAATTGGCCTGAAAGTTTACAATAGGCACGTAGGAAGGAACATTTCACGTGTCGAATAACTTTCGAACAGAGGTAATTGCTAGGCATTTGGCTGAATTTCAAGGTAGTAAAGCTTCTTAGTTTTGTTTGGTTTCTCCGTAGGAAAATAATCAATTGCTTTTCCATGTTATGTGAATACTTACCATTCAAATACCTACGTATTTGAATATAACCTCGTTACAAGTATTTCATGACAACGTTTTTCTTTACAAAATGTAACACAACAGAAGTGGCTCCATCATTCTTTCAAAGGTGGCCCGTTTCGTATCACCGAATATGACATTTAAAGTTCACCGTGTTATTTGCAAGGGTATTAGATAGGTAAAGACTACCTTAGCGATCCATAACGGTAATGTATACCGTCTTTGTGTATGGCATGGCATTTTCATTTTCATTTAATTCACTATAAATTTAGTATAAACACTTGTTAGCACTTGTTAGGCTTAGTGGATGCTCATTACAGTCTGTTAAGCCACACAATCGCGCTAATTCAGTCGCGGATCCAAATCTGCGATTTTGCGCCGCCTAATTAGCAGAGCGCTTCTGCTGTGCAGCCGGTCAAAGGATTCGCAGCTCATTACGTGCAATGCCAAACCCCGGTCAACCTAAAACTGTCTCTGTGCTTTAACTAACTGAGCTCTCTGCAGCTCCGACGCTGACGTTTCGAATTAAAGTTTGTGAAAGTCTAAATTTAATTTATGGGCAAAGAAGTGGATGTAGATAGGGCAAGCCAGTCACGGAATAGACACGAGCGGGCAGTGCGATGCGATGTTCACGGAAGGCGCGATAAGATCGCGTGAGAGGCGGGTACGCTCCACTGCGCCGCACCGCTCCGACCGCCCGCCAGCGCCGCCGCCGCCGCCCGCGCTCCGCTCAGGGATGCCAGATTTTTGAGTAACTTTCGACTTTATAATTTTCCTCAGAATTTTAATGGGCGAAATGCATTAATTATTTGCTATTATGTAACTCTTCTCCGTTTTCTTTTCTACTATTAATTATGCGCTGCGTCTATTACTCGCTGATTTTGTGGTTAAATGTTGTGCGCATTTTTTTTTCTTTATATGCCATTTTGCATGGCATTTTGTTCATTGAGCGCTCATATTACTAAAAAAGGTATACCTGTATGACGTGGTAACGGCATTTTCGGCTTTTGTAAGTTAATTAAGACAGCCCTGGATAACTCCCTTAGCCAAACTGTCGGACGATTCGTCACGTTGCGTTAATGGGAGCCAGGCACGCTACACTTGACTATCTGCACCACTATCCCCATTTTAACCATCGATTCGCCATAAAATAGACCCAGAATACGTTTGTGTTTTGAACTTATCATAAATTATGCAAATCATTGAATTTATCATCGGTGAATTTCTAGAACGTATCATCAAAATTAACGTTCCATATTAAGCTTAACGATCATGTTCTAGTATGACTGGTAGAAACTGGGGTCAATATTGTGTTATAATGAAGTGTCCAATTATGTGCTTTGTTCGAAAAACTATTGTTGTAGTTCATTCGTTATCGAATCTTGAATTAGCATGACAATAGATTGGGAAATTTGTATCGATCTACCTCATTTATAATTCAATAACTTCAATACGACCGGCCTATTTGAAGTTAATATTTATCCGCGTTAACCCATTTGCGTCGCCGATGACCCTTCGTTTTAATGTTTCATTAACGAACTGTGAAATGCGCTCAGTGCGTTTTTGTAACATTATCTGTGGGCGTACAACAACAGGCAGATGGTCGCGTCCGTAACTCCGTACTACGCTCCATAGTCGTAATGGCACTGATTAAACTTAATTAACTGAAGCCATTTGCACGCAGGGGGCGCTGTGCGCGGCACCCGTGTGTCGCGTCACCAGTGCGCCCTTATTTTGATCCTGTACGATATAATACGGCATCGGTCATCGACACTACTTCTAAAGCCATGCTGACATCAGCCGAGCTGGCTAACAATATAACATAGTACCTATAGCAAGCTCGGCTATGACTTTCTCTATACGATTATCTGTAGCGTCGTCCGATAGCTTTCCGTCGTCGTCAACTTGGTCGGCTTATTATTCCTACATTACTCCTACATTCAATTCTACTGCATCAATTTCTGTTAATAAAGAGTGTTTGGTATTAAGAATTTAATTGATTTTTTGGGGAGGTGGGGGCTACTTTTATCCGGTAGAATAGTATCAAAATAATTTATTATGAATAATTATACATTGAAGAATACGCAAGCTATTACTATATAGAGGCAAAATTTTGGGTGATTTTGGAAAAAACTTAAAAAATCATATCTCAACAACCGTCAATTTTAGGACATCTACCAGAGAAATGTAGCCCATGACAAAAAATTGTGTCGGTCCCAATACATCCGAAACAGCACAGCATCCCTGATGCGCCGGGTAAGGGGCGGCGCCAGTAGCTATCTGAACGTTATAGCTGGAAGGCTGGACACGGACGGCGCTTTTATGAAGCACTGGACGCACATTCATAATGCCATGCGTCTGTTAACGCAGGATGTGTCCCTTCCAATAAAAATGTTTTTTATTTTTAGATTTTAAATTACATATGTACTCGAACTCTTAACTCTCTATGGCTGTAACATGTTTTTTTATGAAGCTAAATTAAATAAATTGAATACCAAACACCCTCTATACATCTAGGAAGTGGTGTGTTTGATATGACAAAATAACAGTTTTATACTAAATGTATACGAAATTATTACAGGGTACTTACAACGGAACACCAAATTTAAAATTTTGTCTCTCTGTCGATCTGTCCATTTGCTTTGGGTGATCTCCGAAATGACATAACTGATTTTGACGGAATTTTTAGTAGCGGGTAACTCAGGCTTTCTTATATTTTAGAAAATGAATAGTGTCGAACCCTTTTAAGTACCCCCTTTTAAACCGAAACCTCATTTTGTATGAATAAACAATATTTTGTCTAGTTTTGCTAGACTCTTGCTTGTGTAGCCTTTTATTAGGTTTTCTAATGGTTAATTTACAAGAGGAATGAAAGTAGGAAAAAGTTGAGAAAGAAATAAAAGACGACTATCAGCAATGAGGTTGAAACGCCCCCTCTGTTTGCATATGTTATTTTTTGTACGTTTAGTGTGTAATCTGCTTCCTGGCGGTCGTGGCCGGGCCTGGTGGGTTCCGTCTGGTCCCGTCATCGGAGCCGCGGCCGGCTGAACTCTGTTCGAGATTTATCGCGCGCCTGCACGCAGCTGGCGCCCTGCCCGTGGCCCTCGCGCCCTTTTATCACCGTGTAAAACACGCCCGTCCTGTTAATTTGTTTGCTCTGACGCGGTCGACCTAATGAATCGCCTCGAGCTGGACCCGTGTCTGCGCCACCATACCCACCCGATTAAACGTTTACTCCCTTAAATTGTTACAAGCCCGCAAACACATCGTTAATCACATAGTTTGACCACAGTCGATAAAATCTTGTTGATATTGTGAGTTAAAGTATTAAAAATACGTTAGCGTGTAATTGAAAAATTGTCACAAGAGTATTTATTTCGTTATTTCATGCAAATCTGCCAAGAAGCTATCCACTTTCAGTCACGACAAAGTTGAATATGTTTAGAATAGTATCAAGAGCCAGGTTACAGCGTAGTATTGTTTGTTACACGCACGTCCGAAAGTAGGTGATGCGATGTCTAGTGATGATATGTTGAGTCGAGCCACTGATTTAGCACGCAGTGATTCAGACTCAGGTGAGGTCGCATTCCGTTGCCGGCCGCCCTACCTGCGCGCCAGAAATACGCACGCCGCGCCCGCCCGCGCGCTCTACTCATTTTATTTTGGGCGGGCACTCACTATTTGCACAAACACTGCTGGATTTGATGATAGCTTTGGTTTTTACGTAATATGGTTCATGTTAACTTATGTTTATACAAAAAGATTAAAATTATGTAACTTGTTCCTACCATAAATCTCTTGAAGGTTTGCATCTTAATAATATTAAAAGGCGTCATGAAACGCCGGCGTCTTACAATATTTATTTAACTGTAAACGCTTCTTCGTTTTGTTTGGTTCACCACTTAATTAGGTGCTGCTCGTAAAACTGTCTTCCTCATCTTATATTTACCGCGTTTGCCCTTTTTATTATACGATTACATGGGCCGCTCGGTTTGTAAAGCGTTTTCTTACGCGAGGGGAGCAGTTTCATTTGTTTCTTCAGAAATTACTTCGCTCTCAGACCATCTCTCCAGGCGTTTAGTTGCTACGGCCAACGCCGACTCAACTAATTATTTGAGGTGTAATTACTTATGATTGTAGTCGCACTCGCTGTGTCAAATCAGGTTATTAATGTTCACACGGATAAAATGTTTATTGCGGCTGGGTACGGGCTTATCAGAGCAGTCCGCTGGGAGATCCCACTGTGCCGCAGAACACAGATAATAACCTGGCTTATTTATTTGGATGCCGATCTATGGTGTTTATTTCCTCGTAGAGAAGTAAACATGCAGCACACTGAAGTGAGAATTGAATGTAGGTGGCGTATTGGATGAGCGACGTGGATGGTGTGTCGGTGTGGCGCGGCTGCTGCAATTAGCGGCAGGCTCTCGATGCGCGACCCCACTCGTGTGTCGCCGCGCAAATTAAAACGCGCCTCTTCAACTCATCGCCAGGCCAGGCCCTCAAACTGCAAAACGTTTATCCAAACTATGCCGTGCAATTATAAAAAAGCCACCGTAGGATATTAAATGATTGAAATACCTATGCAATATTATGATAGTGACTCAATAAAATGTCACCTTTGCTAAGTAATAAATCGCGTCAAGTATACGACATAAAAATAACACACGATGACGTGACGTGCTAACTTACCCTATTTCCCTATTTGTCTTTCACAAAAGAAAATCTTTTTATGCTCCGCAAATTGGGCACGATCCCTATCCATTTGCAACTTGTTGGGATGGGCGTAAGACAGTAAGGCTAAAAGATTTGTGGTTGGGTCCGCTCGGGCCGGAGGAGTTCCCACGGGCGCGCCTCTTCGTAATTGAGCGCGCCCGCGGGCCGATAATTGTGCTTTTGCGCGAATACCTAGCCGAACCGCCTCCGCCGCCACTGGAGCCGCTGCGTCGAATAAATCATGTCCGTTACTCTCCATTACTTCATGATACCTAATTGACTTGAGGATTGTTGCGGACTTTTGTTTTCCACAATATAGATCTCCCTGGATGCTCAAATTGACTTGCTACTTTTGGGAAAAGCTTTTGGAAGAGCTTTATCATTATAATTCATGTCTTTGATTTTGTACTTCATACGGATATACATGGGTTGGCCCATGCGAATACTAAATTGCAACAGTTATTATCTGGTAATTCAGCACGGCTTAAACATAAATTAACGAGTACTAGAATAGCGCATTAATAACGGATAACGGTCGGTTCAAAGTTCATAAAACTTTAGTATGTTCTTAGATATTCTAGTTTTGTTCCTGTTAGGAGGTTGAGGGTTACACCACTTGTCACGACAAGAACGTCAATGTTGTAAAGACATGCGAGCTTTTTAAACAAACTTTATCCGTCTATAAAACAGAAAGAAGGTGTGCGATAAAACGATCGCGTGACTGGGGTTCACACCGTAGCGTCAGCGAATGCCTTGATTAGTAAAGAAACCTGCAACAAAAGACAAAAATCCGAAATTACAAATTGTATAGTCCCGTCCCGATTCGAATTAACTGATTTGATTGAAATTGAATCCGAATGACTACGAATGACGAACAAGGCATCAAAATTTAATTGAAATCGTGAATTTAGTAAACTAGTCCAAGTGGTACCAAGTGGTTAGCTGGCACTGTGGGCTTATCGGCGTGACGTCAGTCCAGGGGCGGTGCCGACGTAAAGGCATGTAGATCGCGAAATTGATTGCATGTTATCTGATGGGGCACGGGTTCTTCGCTAGCGTTTAATACTGGCGTCCGCAGCTCGGCACGCGATCCTCCTGACAGGAGATCGTCCGCGCCCCCTGGCCCATCGACCGTGGTAATTACTGCGCCCGTGTGCGCCGGCGATGTCGCCCCCTGCGTCTCCTAGATATACACACCACCAGTTAATTGCAACAGGAGAACACCGAGCAAGCGCAACGATACTAACCGCAACCTTATAGGCAACAAGTTGCATTTCATTGCGCTGCTTGACTTCAGTAGGTATATGGTTTTCATTCCCATGAACTACTAAACGGAAGCACTAACAATTTCTGGGATAAATGAAAACAATACAGATAAGAAATTAAATCAAGAATTTAATTCTGCATCTGCCGTTAATAAAATAGATGTAAATAGAAACAATATTCAATTTGCTCGGCTTTCATCGTTAGTAGAAGTGTCGATATTGCGAAAAAAGTTGTTTAAGTTTTGGTGCAGAGAGTGGTGTTTTTGTCGTAATTTGATTGGCGAAAGCGGACGGACGTAGACTGGAGTCGCGTCCGAGTTCGCTAATTGCCTCGCGCAATATAGAAACAATGACAAAACTTAGGACCGTCTCGACCGAGGGACTCTCCAGGTTTCGCTCTTTTATTTAAAATTCACTTACCCGCTCCGCAGATTGTTATTTCGCAGAGTCATTCCCTGCGCTATGAAAGCAACAATATAAAATTAATTACATTTTAAGTTGATTGGATTCGAATTACGTTGGGTTCTTGATTTTTGAAACTTACTCAGAAACCCTTCCACAGCTGATATTTTTGCATAAAATAGGGAAGAACTGTAGAAAAAGTGTGTTTTCTTAGCAGGTTAAAGGTAAAACATACGAGTATGTTGTAATGTAACATTAATTAGTAAACAGATGTCGGTCGGGTTCGACACGACAGTTTAATTACCCCGAAGGCGAGGGACCCGAGGGTGTGAGAGAGCCGTCGCGGTAATTGATTGTGACATTTGATGGACATACACGGCCAGTATTGTACCGAGCACGCGTCCCTGGGACGCTATGCCACTAATCTGATCCACTTCCTTCAATAAACACATTAGCCAATTCCCACAGTTATGCCAAAACATCTGAATTACTTCAATCAGGGAATTGTTGCAGATAGATATCCGTTTATTATGCTACCAATAATAACATCGGTTTAATATCTCCATCTCCCAAATGGCCATCTATTAAATATTCATGTATTTTATACATTGTGTTTCACAATTAATTAATTCATTGTGGTGGTCCGTGACTTGGTCATGTTCTGTTGACATTTCCGCAAAACAAACTCACCTAGGCTAACCTCGTGCTTACCTCTGTAAACTAAGTCCGCCCTAAACTTTTAAGGTCCGCTTAATAACGCAAGCAATTTGGGTCTCCCTCTGTTTACTTTCTTGCTTTGCAAAGGTGATTTGATGATTTTGACTTATTCAACTTGCTGGATCGCGTAAGCAGTCAGAATAATGTCTATTATTCATGTTGAAAGCTTGCTCTTTTCTTTTGTTGTATATTCAAATAAATGTATAGGCAAACATTTGTAGTATAGCTACATATAAAATCTTTTCTAAACCATGTTTGTATGTTCTATATCGTCGTGAGTACTATTTTCTTTAACGTCTCGCCATGTGGTTTGCTGCTCGTATTTTATTTAACGTAGCGTAGATTTCACTAGCAACACCAACAAACGAGTGAAACTAAGCTCGTTTCTCTCGCGAAAGCTACGTAACCAGTATCTATGCACTCATCGATTTAAAGCACAAACTATATACTTTTCTCTTGCCAAATTTAGCATAAGTAAGATCGTGTTTGCTTATTATTGATCATCAAATTATGGAACTGGTACGTATTGAAAATTGAATTAAAATAAACATAAATGATACTACAGCAGTAACGAGAAAGTCGTAAGTTCGGTTAGAAAGCTCCATAAAGATACGTAATGGTCTGATATGAGAGATGTCGTAGTTATTGCTAAGTGATATTGATGGGCGGAGGTGAGGTCGTCTGCTTTCCGACGCTGCGCTGGCGATAGAGATGTTTTTATTCGTGAGACACGTCCTCCGCCGGCGTCTCGCGACGTGTCTTGCTCCCGCGGGACACTGGCCGTACTTCCGAACGGAGATATTTATAGCCGCCCCAGAAGCCGCCGTTACCTAATGTAACGTTTTATGGTAGCCCTTATTACGGTTCCCACACCGACCTGTCGTCTTGGTTCTACTGTGTACTCTCTCACAAATTTTATTTATTCAATTGCTTTGGATCTTTGGATCAACAAAAAACGTAAAATAAACCAAAGGTAGCTTTCTCAGACGACCGAACAGACATTGGTGGTCACTTGCGACTCGCAAAACTGCCATGTCGAAGGTATTCTTTGCGGAAATCGTAAATTGGGACAGTCCCTAGAGTTTCCGAAATACGGCGGCGCCGCCGCCGGCCGGCGCGGCGGCGAGGGCATGTGCCGCATACGCTAATCGCATGTTCGCAGCCCGCGTTCTCCCTCTTATTCGCCGTAACTCGCAACTAGCTTTTCTTTGTGCATCCCGTCGTAATGGCCGCGAGAAAGCCTCTTTTGTTACGCCAGCGATTTGTTATATCTCGCCGCGCTTTTCATAGATTCCGGCTTTGACTCGCGTAATTGTTCTTTCGATTCGGTGGTTTTGTTGTTGATAAAATGCTTTGTCACACAAATCTGCTAAGTCGCCCTGTTCCATAGCCGTTAAATAGCTTGTTTCATTGTTGTTAATCCGATTCATTACCAGAATATTAAATGATTTACCCACACAAAATGTGAGTCATCTCTATAGCAGTTATATTCCTTTTGTTTAAGCAGACTTTGTTAATGTCCTGGGAAAGTAAGCCCCCAATACATCAAGCTTGCCAGCCATTCAATTCTTAAAGATTTAGCACGGTTTGAATGATGCTAATGTGTGAGGTTGTTTAATGATGATGTGTAAGGTACAAAGCCGTAAGCGCCACGCTCCAATGCGCGGACGTTCAACTCGATGTCGTGCTATGCTTACTGCTTGCCTGCTGCCCGAGAACTATCACTTCCTACATACCAGCAGAACGCACGCTTATTACTGGCTTATGATTTCATACGCTATATGCATAAAGCCGCTATTAGAACCACGTGAAATAAATGAATCCATGCAGCGAAAACTCGCCGCGTGGCCGTGTATAGTATGGTGCTGCAGAGGAAACATAGACCCACGTTGTCGAACAAACGAACCCACGCAGCTAAAACCCGTGCACATTGTGCGTGGCGGTGGGACAGCGGGTTTACGCGGACCGCGTGCATAGCGTTGACTGACAGCTTTGAGCTGCGTGGGTGCCATTTTCGAGCAAGCCACGCATGTAGCAATGACGTCGTTAATCTCGTATTGGTGATATGAAGAAAGTGTATGTGATAAGTTATCATATACTCTTTCTTGCAATGAGAAGCTAGAGACACTTGCGTAGTCTCCATGCATGGCGGTAGGACAGCGACTTTATTCTGCTTTCATTCGCGATTCCGAGACATCAATCCATATCTCGTTGCATTTTTTGCCCTGAGGATATTGTCAGTCACTTGCATAATAAAACGATTTAACACCGCCCCGTCGGTTTTCACTAATAACTTTGGAGCTTTGAATATTACGTTTGTTTATTTACCGTTTCCCGAGGTGAATAAATTTAACATTTGAAATATTCACGTTTAAATTCCAAACGTCTGGCCGAGACCGCTAATGTCATTTAACTGTTTTATATCACATTTACACCGAAAAGTGTTTATTTATTTGTTACGAGTCCGGAACAGTAGCTAGCATGCCATACATTTAATGAGTAAGTGTCACCTGCACGTGTTGGTGGCCACATAATGATACGAACCCGTGACATAGTTTACTCTGTGACAATTTTCGCCACAAGGGGCGCCTCTCATGTGCCGCGATGACTTGGCGCCCGCTCGTTACTGTCTCACATGTCTTGCTACCTCTATCCTAACCTGCTGTTATCGCTAATGATTCCACGCTCTTCACACGTGCTTCTTTTGTATTTACAGCCACAAAAATATTTTTTAAACGAACCTTGAATGTTAAAACCCACAAAAACTCGTCTGTTATAACTTATTTTGTACTCCTCTCATACTTGGGCAGCTAATTACTTAGCTGCGTGTTCACACGCAACAAAACTATCTGTTTTTATAGGAAATGTGCATATGATGAAATAGATTTTTTACTTCGGCTCCACTATTCATCCCAGTTCATTGTTCTTGGAAATTGCTCTCCGCTGAGAATAGTGCTTTTGGGTGTAGCTGTGTTGTGTGGCCTTCGTTTTGTTCTGTATTCACTTTTCCCAGCTGAAAAGCTAAGCTTTGTTTACAGGCTGGAGTTAAAAATGTTAAGGCGAAATTAAAAATCTGTTCGAAACATTTCGTTCATAGCATATTTTCTGAAATTGATGTAACCTAAAAAATTACATAGCTACTTTAACATTCTTTGATTGAATATTATTAGTTACCTACTAAATAGGAGCCGCATCGCCACAAAAATCCAGTAAAACGCACAATCAGTAAATAAAGTGTTACTTTTTGTATTTTTTTTTTCAATCAATACAATGCACAGTTCAATTCAGCAATTTTATCTGCATCTGCAAATAGATGGACGATAGGATGATGAAGTGTGTTTAGCTGTAGTTGTTTACATGACAGCGGTAAAAGGTTTGCGAGTCCCTCGTGGCTCGGGCCCGCTTGTTTTCATTTCGTTATTTACTTTTAATTTGGCAGCAAGCGGATGATGCGGCGGCGGTGGGTGAGTCGAGTCGTGTGAATAATTGAGCCGATACACAGCCGAGTGTCGGATCGTCCGCTGCTATTGCTACTGACACAATCACCACTCCTCGGACACTAACCAGAGCTTTCATCCTGAAAACAGTAGTCGAATGACGTACGATCTAATTTTGCTAAAGATCTATTGCAGACTTATGAAGTTCGAGAATCTAGACTAGATTCTAGTGTAGAATATCGGGTGGCGCAATAGAACGTGCAAATTTAAAAAAATGTTTATATTGTTAAAATGTTTACAAAAGATATAGTAAAAAAAAAAACGGAGAAATTGTAAAGGAATAACTGAATTTTATTTTTAAAAAATAACGATGTTTTTCGGATAATTGTTGTAGACTTTGTGTTTGAGGTATCCTCACAAAAAAAAGTCAGGAGCTGTCAAGTCTGGACTGCGTGGGGGCCATATGATGTCACCTCTTTTCGAAATCAGTCTGCCAGGGAACATCTGTTTCACAACCGCCATGGAGTCATTTGAAGTGAGACTGGTAGCTCTGTCTTGTTGGAACCATGTCCTAGAATTAAGTATTCTTGAATTTTCAAGTTCTGGAGCCAAAAAGCTTTCCAACATCGCAACATAGCGTTCGGTATTAACAGTGACGTTTTGCCCCGCGCATTTTCAAAGAAAAAAGATTCCTCTGCCAGAGATTGCTGCCCATACTGTCACTTTAGGACTATGCAGTGGTGTCTGGTGTTTGAGTTTGGGATTCTGACTGTTCCAGTAACGACAATTTTGACGGTTTACGAACCCATTGATGTGAAAATGGGCCTCGTCAGAGAAAAGGATATTGTCGATATTGGAAAATCAATTAAGCATTTAATTAGCAAATGCGAGCTTTACTGAAGTCAGACTCTTTCAATTCTTGTGTTAATTGCAGCTTGTATGGATGAAGTTGTGATCCAAGTTTAAAATTCGTTGCAAACTTCGTCGCGATAAGTGTAAGACGGACGATCTCTTGCGAGTAGACATTTGTGGATCTCGTACTGACTGCATAACTCTCTCAATATTGTCTTCGGTCCTAGATGTTCTGGGACGACCTTTTGCTTCTGGTTTAAACGTTGAACCGGTCTTTTCAAAACGTATATATATACCCATATTTTTGTTAAATTAGCACTTGGAGCTTCACTAATACGTCTTAGTCCATATTCAGAAAGATACAGTCGCGTAGTAACAATGACCCATATTTTTATTAAATTAGCACTTGGAGCTTCACTAATACGTCTTAGTCCATATTCAGAAAGATACAGTCGCGTAGTAACAATGTATGAACGAGAGTTCTCGTAAAATGCGCGACGCTTCCCGTCGAAGTGACTAAAACTCCATGAACCCCGCCTACCCAACGATGTAGGCTTCCCCCCGAGCGCTTTCTACCCCGAAAAAAAAAATATATGCAATATGCACGTTCTATTGCGCCACCCTGTATAAGAGATTACCAAACTTAATCATAAACTCTCATAATGAAGGTATCTTCGGCCTCATTTTCTTCGAATATGGTAGATTCAATCACTTATTTAAGGATAAAGCAGTATAAACACAACAAATGGCTTAAAATCAGACCCCGAGCAACTTTATTGTGATTGGTTTGAATTCTTAATTTCAAGCTGCTTCTTCAGCAAACAAAGTTTCCTGTCATTCATTAGATTGCTTCTATTTTCTGCAAACTTAAAACGAAATAATTACCAGTTCATTTATAATGCCCCATTTGACATTGCCGTGGAGAAGAAAGTTAATTATATTCTCCGAAATGACAGGTAGAGCCGTTGACGGGCTACTTCCAAATCCTTTACGGTGCGAATAATTGATGTCTTTGTGGAAGTTGAAAAATGCACTCTGATATTTTCGCAAATAGACGGAAAATAACAATAATTACCTACCAATTAAGTGTTACCACTTACAATGCAGCAGTTTAGCTGCTACATTAATAACGGCAACGTTTTGGCTGTTTCCGTTTGTTAGAAGTCTGATTTGTAACGTTGTAAGTAGTATGTGTTAGATCTCGTTTATAAGGGTTGTATGTATGCAAATGAAGAGCAGCGGGTTCGAGGTCGGGGTGCGACGACGGCGCGGCGCGGGCGGGCTCGCGTGCAGCCGGCCATTACCGCGCGGGTAGTTCGGGGGCTGCGGGGTGGCTTATTGTCTCGCGTCTATTAATACCGGTGTTTATGGTAAATTAATTTCTTCGGTGTAGGCATACTCACTATTCATCTGATTTGTAATGATTTTGTCTCGCCTGGAATTAAGAAAAATGCCTTATCGTATTTTAATATTTTACCCCCCTCCCTGACTGAATTATACTTTCAATATTTCAAGTCTGTGAATGACTTTACATTTTGATTTTAAAATAGCATAATCTAAGATCAAGATACAAAAAAAAATGATTAAATAGACTAAATTATTCGCTCGATCCTACTAGTTGATTTCGTTCTTGGTATGATGTTTCATTTACTACATATTACGAGTAATTAAAATTGCGCTTGGATATTGGTACATACGAAACAACTTACCAATCCTGGTGGGCCGTCGCAAAAGTCGAATTTTATTCTGAACTTTTTTCATTGTATATTTCTCTTGGGGACATTCTCCTGAATTGGAATCGAAGTTTGATTCACAATTTTCGATGGATAGATAAGTAGAAGTTATAGAACGCTAATATTTTGCGAAAAATATAGAGAATTATTATTTTACTCGCTATTGTGAGCAAAAATAATTTCATTGGATTGGATATTAATGCGGTCGCCTCCTGAAAGTTCGACCAAAGTCATGGATCATTAATTATTGAAAGTTCGTTTGTTCGAAAGTTTTCTGTTTTGAGGCGTAATGTTTGAAATATCGACGAGAGGGTGGAAGTGCAGAAATGCTCACGTGAAAACCTGGCACGGAAAAGCGAAGCCAATTCTAAACTACAAACTTCCATTCTGTGGAGCTCTATTGTCTAGCCTCTATTCGCTAGAAAAGAGGCTACACAATATTCATATTTTTTGCGCCTAACACAAGAAATAAATAAATACATATTTATAAAAAGTTGCTTCAAAAGTAATACAATAAAAGTTGCATATCCACGTAACCTAGTTGTATAAAGCCGGGCGATGGTCGCGATGTTTTGGAATGGAGATGTATGAAAGTGGGACGAAAGTGGTCTACACAGCTTTGTGGATGCAGGGCGACCGCTGCTGCAACGGTGTTTGTTGACGAGGCTGTGGGCGGCGAGCGGCGGCGGGGCGCGGGCGGCGGCCGGCAGGTGCGCCGCGCCAGTTCCGCGACCATCGCCGCGCGAACGGCACGCCGCGCCCAGGCAGACATGTAGCTCCGCTCACCGGCATCGGCACTCGCTCAACTCTTACACCGCGCAGTGTTGTGCTCCTTTACTGAGACTTGTGAACTATCTGTTGGGACAATGGTTGTGCTCGAGGGCGGAGGCGCCCTGCTGGAGCCGGCGCTGGCGCTCGATGGAGCTACCGCCGCTTGCCTAGAAAGAGCTTATGCACAAGCGGACGTTTCACTAAAACTTTTACCCAAACGTTACATTAACCTGCATCAGTGGCTGTCTCCGGTGACTACGTCGGTCACCGCGGCCTCCGCTGCTGGAAAGGATCTCAAGTTACAAATTGTAAGGACCTAGTTAAATATATCCTTATAATGTTTGTGTTATTGTTTACTTATAGTTAAACAGCAAGCCTTTTTAGAAAGTTCTGTTGGTAAAGCAATTGCAGATTTAGTCAATCTTTAAAGTTACTTAGTTCACCACCTTCCGTTTGATTTACAAACTTTCACAAACAAGTTTCTCGCTCTAAAAACATTTCGAACTCGTTGATGTCTTTTGTTAGAAAAAAGTTTTTTTGCTAATTTTATTACACTTTTAAACAACTGGGTTAATTAACTTTGTTATAATAATGTAAAAAAACATGCGCTTTGAATAAATGCTTGCAGTAGACAAATCTCGAATATAAAAAATATACAATAGGCTGCATAGTAATCAACTGGTGACTGACCACGACTATGCTCTACAATTGTTCCTTAGACGCATATTTTGCGTTAATGTTTGTTAAGTTTGAAGAAAGGCTAAGAATTTATGTAATTATAATAATCGTGACTAGAAACGAGCTCTTGTTTTGCTACATTCGAATCTGATCTCATCTTAAAATCGATTAAATGTCAAAGTGGAATAAACCACTTTTAAAATGGTTTTTTTAAATATAAACCATATAAAATAGCTTATATTTTATAAAAATTACATTTCATATTCTGTTTTTATTTTCATAAGATTTAGGCGATTTAGATTTTTAACGATTTCCTTTAAAATAATTTATCAGTATTTTATTTAAATTTTAGAACAATATAGATTTTGGAAACTAATACATGTCAGAAAACGAATATTGTTTCTCTATTGACGTTACTATCAAAGTTATTAATTATCCTTTGTTTTTGTCAACGATTATCGTATACCATAAATTAGAAATAATTTAGTAAAGAAGCTAGTGGTCGTTTATATAAGAGGAACCTGATTTAATTCTAATTTAACTCCGTCTGTCTGTTACCTTTGCACGACTCAAACCTGAACGGATCTGAATTAAATTTGGAGCGATTTGGTTTTTTTTTTACGAAAATTCGCGTGTTATGCCCCGACAACATATCTGTATCGAATCTAGACTTCTTAACGGATCAATGATATGTATGTTACGAGCATCATGATGCGTGATCTTTTATCTAACTAAGTGGTTTTATGACAATGCTGATAGTAAAGCTTTTTGTAATACTGATAGTGCTTTATTGGTACGAGATTCGTTTTTATGACATAAAAGACCAATCAATAAAAAGCAGATAGTTTTACGGTACAAAGTATTTTTCAATTTGACACGGTGTATGACAAATCGAAAATAATTTTAATTTATTACATTATCGTCCGTTTATATGACAAACGCCCTGTCATATTTGTAGTTTACATGCGTTTAAAGCTGTTCGTTAGGTTTTGCAATAATTTCTGTGTTTTTTAATACAGGTAAACTTTGGTCTCATGGTTTGAGTTTTGTTCTCCGTCAAGTACTTGTGTAATGGAGCTCAGTGTCCGTCAGCAGTTCCGCAACGTTTTTGATAACGACTAGCGGCAGTTTCACTTACTCTTGCAATGTAGAGAGGTAGGTACAACTAGTGGGATCTCCCAAGTTTATCAAGTTATTTCAAAACGTTGCCAAATACGCATGCTTGTTTAAGAAATTGTCTTTTAAGTAATTTAAAGGCATTTTTACTCATGTTTACGTTTTCGAAAAAACGAGGAGGTGCTTTATTCTTTTGTAGGTGATGTATGTGTTTTTTATGTATGTTGGTCTATTTCTCCGTCAATTACGGACGATTTTCTTCTCAAAAAATATTCCCGAGGGATTAGTATTTTCCCCACAAAACTTAAAAACAGTGTAAAATTAATTGATACCAAGTCCTGATCGAGTCAGACCTTTCAATAACTTACATCGGATCGTTCGGATCTTCTTTGTTAATAAAATGTATAATGATATTATTTCACTTTCAAATATTACATATTATGTACTAACTCTTTTTGCGTCCGATTTCGACTTTATATTTTTCTGTAGTCTAAGAGTACCCAATGCAAGAGTATGCTAGTTATAAAAGTAAGACATGTACCTACAGTGTGTTCGGCACAACGTTTGTCATACGGAAACTGAGAGTAGGTGGAACTAAGTGCAATAGCTAGGCGGCTTTATAACCTCTGAAAAGCCTCTCGGCTATTTTTCAAAGATTTTTCGATGTTTTTCGAATGTTTGGACAAAGTATTAAGTGCTGTAACTTTATTTGTACGAAACATTATGATTTACAATTTTCTGTCATGGTGGTAGCCGTTAACTATTTAATAAAATAAATATTAACGTGAGATTTCGAGAGTTATATCATACAAATAAAGTTACAGCACTAATTGGTTCTATTTATCTTTTTTATCTAATATCTTAAAAAAACTTTAAAAACTAACTGAGAGGCTTATCTGGGATAAAGAAGTCGCCCAGCCAGTTGCACTAAGAGCCACCTACCCCAGTTTCCATGAACATCCCGTACATGTACGATGAGAAATAATAAGTGAATGTCATAAATAAGCTGTTAAAAATTATCTCGCAAATAACTAGTTTTCGGCTTCTTTTTCTTGCCCAATGCAACAACAACACCGGAATGTTTAAATACGTTTTTACTAAATGGTTATAAGAAGGCTTATAAATCATAACTCAAACCATTACTTCATAATAGAGTTCCACTGCCACTGTATTTTAAAATGATTTGTGTTTTTGGTAAATAAATACTTTATTATTTATGTCTCTCATTTACCATGATCTCGGGCCATAAAGTGACCCGGTCCTTTGTAAGGCCTGCGTGGGGCCAAAGCCAACAGCACAGAGGCCCTTTGAGAAGTTAATCTAAAAGCGATGGCTACACATAGCGGGTATCATCCTCGGATGCACAATATGATACACCCTACAGATGGTATTATTATTATTATTTTATTATTACTTAGTTATGGTATATATGGTATTATTATTATTTTATTATTACTTAGTTGCTCCCCTATTTACTTAACGCACTTCAATAAAAAACACATACATATGAAATCATGATGAATGAGTCATCCATTCTTTGAAGTCGATTAAAAAGTCGCCTTAAATAATAAAGAGTTTATAAATAGTAAAAGATAGAGATAAAAGAGTTAAAATATAAGAGGGTTATATATGATATTCATATTAGTCAGGAGTGAATGTCTCATGATTTAATCAATAAAGAATAATACAAAACACGCGGAATCATCTACTTTATACCAACCAACCATGTGTTGGATAGATTATGACTACTATTATGATGCTAGTGGCAAATTGTTGCCAAAACAAACAAAAAATCGTTTTCATTTGGAGACGGACTGATTCAATAGTTTCAATATTGAATAAGCGTTGTAGTTACTCAATACATTTTATTAAACTACTTACGGATATTTCTTACGTTTAGTTTAGTCTGGGATTATACATAATGTTATACATTATGTTTTGGCAGGATAACACTACTTCCGTCTCGAGAAACAATCCGTAAATATAGACTACAGCATTTAAAAAATATTTTTCTTAAATGTAGACGCGCAGGCTTTGTCAGTTTACATTGTATGCAAAAAACAAAGTGACGCTGCGGGCAGAAGTTAGTTTAATATTATACATATGTGATATGATAATTTATCCGGTACCCGGAGCGATATTTTTCAATTGTTCAGGAGATTCCATATAACGTTTTTTTAATACCCTTACGATAGATTTATTTGCGAAAGGAAAGGATTGGCTAAGTCCACTGCGTCCGTTTTCAGACCGCGCGCGGCCGCCCGCCCATGGCTTTATCGCGCCGCCCAATCTCCCTGTATTCATTGCTGCCTCCGGAAAGCGCTAAATGTAGAGATAGTCCAACCAACTCACCTTTCAGCTTTTTGAGAGTTTACATTCAACCTCGAAAAGTTTACATTAAACAAATTGGATCTTTTTGTAATTCAATTTTATTAATGGCAGATTCTAGAACGTGTCTAGTTTCTTCACAGGCACTCAAAGGAGTCTCACAAGAGTATTACCGTTTTGTTAACTCCGCTTTAGCTAATACTGAGAACACGCTGAAAGGCAAAATATTAATCGACGTGCTCTGCAAATTCTGTTTCGAAAGATGTTTCAAATATTTGTATCATAGATATTATTAATACGAACTAAACGAAATGTTGTTAAATGAATGGGCCACGTAGGCAGTTGTGGATTGCTGCAGGGGTTGGGTGCGTGCACCTTTCCTTGCCGCAGCGCTCGTTTATATTTGCGACTTCCTAGCTCTTTTGTTACGCTCTGTCGCCTGTGTCTGCTTTGAAAAATTGTAATACAGCGGCATTGTACAGGCGAGTTGGTGCGATTGTGCACGCCGCTTCGCTTCAGATAATATACTACCGACTGAACGCACTCGGATTTATGTTGTACTCGAACATGTTACCGTGCCGAACCTTTGCAGCGTTGCTCTACCTGTCTAACAGCTTTAAATAATACCTTAGGCTTGCTTCAGTATACGACCCCGTCTAAGCTACGCCGAGTCGAGGAGGGCGGGCGGGAATAGTGACTACGGAATACATTAGCCACCACCGCCGGTGTCGGCCTCGGAACGGCCGTAATATATTTCACCAGCGGTCATTTTCGACAATTAACCACATAAAATAAGTGAAATTATGCATGCGGCCGACGACGGCGTATATCACGTCCAGTTACGGGGCACGATACCTACCTACATTCATTATTCAAAGAAATGTTTCGCTCGACCAGACCGCGCCCGGAAGCGCCGACTCTGTTCGTGTGATTGATGGAGAGCACTTTATTTTTACTGTTCTTTTCTGCAAATATTATGTTTATGCATCAACAACAATAC
Source organism: Eupithecia dodoneata (assembly GCA_947044415.1). Classification (NCBI taxonomy): domain Eukaryota; kingdom Metazoa; phylum Arthropoda; class Insecta; order Lepidoptera; family Geometridae; genus Eupithecia; species Eupithecia dodoneata. The sequence goes on along the minus strand of OX345657.1, from coordinate 3,676,480 downwards.
GTACGGTGCTACAATCATAATTAAAATAAAACAATATTTAATCATCTGGAAAGTATGCTGTCCTGACGCGTAGTAATTGTTCAGTAAGAATGTGCTTTAAAAGCAGTACGTGATTGCCGGACTAAAGTTAAAACGGAAGATTGATTCATAAAGAATCGTAATCTAGCTTACTTTGGCAGGTTAATCTTTGACTAACTTGAATGCTGTCGTCGCACCAAAGGATCTAGGCATGTTAGGAGTGCTTTTTCTATTCTTGGATGATAAAAACCGTCTCAATATGCTTTGCATATTTTATTTAATGTACAAAATCAACAGCATTTCGATCAAGTTGTATTAGAAGCCAAAAACGAGTAATGTGAGTAGGTCTACGAGATCTGCACATATGCTATGCAACGAATCGCGCCTGAAATGAACGTGAAAGCTTAAATGCCGTACCTCTCAAACGGCAGGATTCATTTTCTCTCGCAATTTCCTACAATTTCCGGCCAGCTTTTGGTACATTGATGAGTTGGAAAATTATTTTCATGTAAATCTCATGTACTTTTCTAACCCCACCAACCGGAGCTGACCCTTTGGGCAGTCTGTTTCCTTAAGTTGAGTCGTTATATATATTTTGGTTGGAGAATATGTGGTGACTTTTTATTAAGCTACATCTACATATAAATAGGCAATCAAGTCAAGTTCAAGCACGAGATCAATGTCCTGTCTCGTAGGCATCGACTGTGGTTACGCAATCAGCCAGTAGGTTGGTCGACGCGCGTATACCTCGTGAGTCGCTCGTGACTGCCGCATATCTGTTTCTTTGTTATTTTCACTTAACTACTATTTACATTGGTTTTGCATGTCATTTCTCGAAAACTAAAACCTTCACTATATTTGGTTACTTCTACACGAAGTGCTTTTACCTTGTCAAACTATCCATACGCGTATTGTGATTATTTGAGAAAGATTGTTGTTGCTTATTTCAATAGGATATTGCTTAGAATATCTAACTCGTAGGCTGGGTAATAATATTGTCATGTCAAGCCATATGATGAGAGGTTGCTAACACGTGTAATTTGATAATATGGGTAATAATGTAGGATGCAGTTGTTCGAGAACTCGACATGTTGGAATCACCTTGAGGTGTGCGTGAATCAGCAGACGGCACGCTCGCACACCGGTGCTGCCGTGCCGACACCGGTGTGACGACGGCAGGTCGAGAATAGCATGCGGTCTATTTGGGACTACTCTCTGTTTGTTTGCCAGCGAAATGTGTCATTGTTAACTAATTTAAGTAACTACCACTGCCAGCTATTACGACATTGTGATGAGCTGTACTTCACAGTGAGATCATTTAATCCCATTTTAATCACTCCAAATAATTACACTTTCAGACATGTCAATGTCAGTACTTATGTTTCGCATTTTTTCGACATTCTGCATGTAGCTTGTGACACACGTTCCAGCCTTGAATATTACGAGAGCATTGATTCATGGACCCTAGAAGCAGTAAATTGATGTTCCTTCGTTTTATTGTCCTCTCGTAAGTACTTACGTTGCGCCGCTGAGTGTACTAAATCCAAGCCACCAATCTTTATTACTATTTTCACTCGCGTATTATCATTGAATACAAACAAACATCCCTGTTCAGTTTTTATCAACGTTTCCTTACTTTTCCTTTATTCAAGTAAGCAATTTATATGCATAGAACGTCACTAACCATAACGAACCTGTTAATGAAACTCTTTAATTTTTTAGTGCGGTGGGTCATGTTGATAATTTATTAATTAATATGAGCACCGGTAGCGCTGTCATTCCGATAACCGACGACATTATCGCTGGAGAGTTGCGTAAACATCAGAATGTAACATGGTATCGTTTAGCCGGTTAATTAATTGGTGTGACCAGGAGTCGGGAACGGGGAGGTCGTCGCGAGCTCGTTATGGAAATAATGAGCGAGACCGCATCCGCGCCCGCCAGCCTCGCTGCACAACTTGGGCCGCGACCCCTTTATTGTTATCCACGATTTCTGATATTTTACGACTTTAATCAACTTTTCTCGAGGATGCTCTTAATTTTTAAACGACCAGTTAAATTCGTCGTTACAGGCTTAAGGCGGCTTATTTGCATTTTTAACAAATTGGTATAACAACTTTTGAGACATAAGTTTATGAAATGATTATTTCGTAGATAAGTCATTATCAATGAAGTTTCTAACCTACATATTAATAAATTAACGATATTTGAAATATAAACGGTACTTACTACGTTCCTGCTAGGGTCGGAAATACTTTATTTTTTCACTGTCTGGGCAAATGAGACGTAAAATACATGGTGGAGGGCGCCGCCGTGGCGTTGCATAGACAAGAGCTTATTATGCTTGGTTTATAGAAACTGCAAACTTATAGACAAAGATACCTGGGACGTAGTTTGTATCAAATACAATCATTCTCCAACCCTCTTCTTACAATGCTCGTATATGATATTTTGAGTACCCGACGAGCGACGACGTTCCGAGAGCATCTTCTGCAAATTTTCAATTAAATAACTCCGTAAAACGTCTTGAGCTGTCTTTAAGTGGTAGTTTGACATAAAATAAAGCATTTCCGTTCGGTACGCAGGTTTATTGGGGTCGTGTGATTGAGGTAACTGGCGAGGAGACGTGTCACTTGATTTAATTAAGAGCCGCTTTACCGCCCGTTCCTCCGACCTAACGCTCCATACGCCACCCCGACTAATTTCGAACAAAGTCATTCCGTCACAGATTTATTTCAATATTGAACGTGTCTACTTACCTTGACTCTGTAGAATTATACTTTTTATTGTCATAAAAAGGAAAGGTTATCTCCAGAATCAGTGCGATGAAATCTTTTAAATCCGCTAGTGATTGCGTCGTTTAGTCGAGATAGTTCTCATATTTCATTGGAGAACCTGCGGCTTGGTTTCTTACAAATTGATTCCATTTGTTTTCTCTCCCGACTTCGAGGGTGGTTTTTCTTCGTTTTCTGCTTGAACCTGTTGCATAATTGTTTGACATCATTATGTAGTTTTTCAATTGATTTTGTTAGGTCGGTACATCAAACATGAAAAAAAAACCGTCTTATTAAGTTTTATCAACACCATTTTCTATTTATAAATTCAGTCAATATTACCGCTACTGTGACATTATATCTTTCTGGTTTGTAATTACTCAATTATCAAATTAAAATCTTACAGTGAGTGAATCTCATACATAAACATTACTTTTTAAGTGATAAGTTGAATTGCCTGTTCTTATTTTACCATATTTTCGTAAAATAATCTTCTGGAGAAATTTCTAGCGGTAATTAGCATGAAATTTTGAAAAATGCTCAAGTTTTTCTCTTCTAATGCGCAACTCGTGTAGGCCGTCAACACGCGTCGTCGCGGGAGAAGTTAGTTATTAATTCATCGCTACTCAACTTGGATTCTTTTACCTGCTTAAGACCATTATTTTTCAGAAATTTGATGTCGGGACTTATGCTCCTAATAGTCTACCTTATCTGTTCAACGGTTATTTTATCTTATACATATAACATTTGGCCCAGAAGATTTGTTAAATTGCATCTACGCTTTAATACTGCGATAGCAAGTACATACCTAGTCAAGTCTGTCTTCTTATTTGAATAGTAAAGTAGATACAACATATATAAAGGTTTCAGCTGACAACTGTTAAACCAAAATGAGCAGATTGTTAAAATGCATTCTTGGTGATTGTGATGCATACACCACAATCGGCAATTACATAGTGGCCAAAAAGCATCCACGCGATGTTGATTGTGACATTGTCTGCGGCGCGGGAGGGCCCGCGGGCGGGAGTCGCGGCGCGCTGCGCCATCGCCCTCACCACCCGTATTTGTGATGCAAATCGCTGCACTCGCTCTCTGCTGCCCGCGCGCCCGCGCGCACCTTACCTGCTACAACCACTCTAATTATTGCGAAAAATATTCATTTGTCCGCTTTTCAGACCGTCGTCGTCGTCGTCAACATAATGCGGTTATGTCTATCAAAGAAACCAACATTTTTTGTATAGTAAACCTGATCTCGCTGTATTCACCGGACCTCTACGAGGCGCTACGAAGCGGATATTCTTTTCTCGAGTAAATCGACACCCGTTACCGGCTGTTGAGCCGATAGCTGTAGTTGTTGGAATTCAATAGCTAACTGTACCGTCTGCAAGAAGTTCGTGTGAAGTTTCATGAGAACCCAAAGCAACTCTGCAATCGACTTAACGTTATCGTATTTCAAAAGATTTCGCAAAACGAATAAATAAGAACGAAGGCAAGAAGCGTGCGGTGAAACCGAGTCAAAGCGTGGGTATTAGAAACGCTCCGGTTACCACGCTCCGAGTCTTGCTGCCGCCCCACGCCGCTCTGATCATCGCCTCAACATGACACCTTGATATTTGATGTGTCTAACATCGTTTCAGTATCTATTTAAATTTCATCGAATCAGGGCATGACAGTATTTCAGAAAGCTCCATGATTCGTTGTACTCCTAATAGTATGAATTACAGCGTGACCATGTATAGGTTTTATGGAAGGTGATGAGGTGGCAGAGGATAATACGGTCACGAGCAGGGACTGCGCTGCCGGCTTGACCGCGTTCCGCTAACGGTACCCGTTCCGAAGTGTTTCTTCGCGTGGCACACTTAGTGCGTGCATTCACCTCGCCATCTCAATGTCGGTGCGTTGCTTAGGAACCGCTATTATATAGCCAAAATGTTTGGATAACTGTAAATGTTTGTCCATTTTCTTAAACATGCTTGCGGCTTTTGTAACCAACCGCAGAACTAAAATCTAAACTATTATTGTGATGTTAGTGTAAGTTTTCTTGTTATTAACTAAATGTATGTATGTGCAACCAATAGATCATTATTTATCACTTAATTAATTAAGTACAAATCTCATTATATGCGATACGAAAAGCCGATCATCAACATTCGATTGGCATGTAATAAACTTGAGTTTCTGCTCGTGAATTTTCAGTCATGATAGGTTGTTTTACTGTTGCAATGACCTGTAGTAATTTGTGTATGTAAACTTGAAGGCAGAACTCGTTTATCAGTAAATGACGCGGGCTTTTGAAACAATTAACGGTAGTAAACATTAACAGGAAATTAAAAGAATGATAAAAGTAACCTCGTATACCTTTAGCTTATCTTCTAGACGACCAATCCTCTAGTCTAGTTGGCTATTTTACGGTACATTCAAGTATTATATTAGAATTTGACTTCTGTTATTAATTACAAAAATAATAATATTATTTAAAACAACAGGCGGTATCTACGTTTAAAATTACATATTTACTTGTCTCTTAAAGCATATGTCTCTGTTTAAATAAATATTTATAAAATTTAATTCAAAATAAATGTTAATCCTAGTAGATCGAGGTACGAATTAGAAGTTCATTTGAAATTCATTGCGAAGCCATGCGCTGGCTAGAGAAACGAATGAATTCGGATCAAAATACCGTTAGAGGTTGTCGAACCGTTCGCGGTAGTTAAGTAAAAGCAATTTTTACATAAAAAACTAAACTAATTATTTTTTATTGTTTCTCGTTACCATAAAGTTTGGCTGAATGCACACTTTCTAATAACACTAGAAATTGTTAATCCTTCACTTTGAATGCGGTATGTAGAAAAATGCCAATGATTTATAGTGCAGCCTGCTGTTGGCAAATAAATAATTACAAAATTTTGTGGTGAAAATAAACTAGATGATTTTTTTTCTTTTTCATTATCCCGCATAAAAGCTCTGCGTTATCTCATAAATTAATTTATTAACTACTCAGTGAACCTAATTTTTGGTTTCGCTGAACATTCAAATAGCGTGTAGGTATGTATATAACTTCAAGAAAAACTTTTGACTTAAACAAAAACTAATAATTTGGCTAAAGATTTATTTATTTACCAGACATGGATTTGCTTAACGACGACGCGACGTTTATAAGCTTAGTGCACTAGCACTACTTGCATGAATTTTAAATTCGTTGATTATCCAGGCTCGTGTCTCGTACGACATCCGAGACATTCTTGGCTATTCAATGGCTTTCTCATCATCATTCCTGGTATCATACCCGGAATAAGTTATATAATACAGGATGGCTTTTGAGATGCCAGTGTATAACCAAATTCTAAACCTGGAGAGTTATTAGTCGTGAAAGTAGTAGGTTTCAATTTATAAGAAAACTAAAACTTAATAGTTTCTGATTTGGCCATACACACTCTCATTTCTAAAAGTCCCGCCCAGTGTGTATGTGGTACTTTTAAGAAAGATCAGCTTATTTAAAATCTGTAGTTTGCTAAAAATACTCACAAAAACTATGATGTAAGGTAGAGTTGTTAATTTGAAATGATGTTTATATAAAACAATTAAGCATTACTTTCACAATTGTTAAATGAATCAAACTTTCCAATAAATGACGGAGGCTATGACGATCGTCTTGAAATTCAATTACTACGCAATTGTTTCCATTAATATCATCATGTTTTTATAATATGTGTGTGTAGGTGAGTGGGAGCAGACATCTTCAGTGGTTTATAATTCTAGTTAAGATACCACCATAACTTTTGCAGCTATTATTTCACAATCGTTATGATTTCATATTATCCTTGAATTACACTTTAACACACTTTTAAAAACGTCTTACAAGTTTACAAAATGAAATGACAAAGAATTAAGGAAGCTATTTCGCTATCCCTCTACTACGTCAAGCAGCATAATTGGATTGACTTTGCTTGTTCTCTTTTCATTTACTTTCTTAAAACGAGGTTGAGATTTTAATATCTCAAGGATTTTTTTTTCACCAATGTCGATGAAAACGTTCACGGTTAACTTATTGTTTGATGCAAGCGTAGTATCTACATGTAATTTAATGATATCCCATGGCGGATGAGATGGGATCTAAATCTAGTCTCCAGCAGTAAAAGCCCCGGAGGTCATTGCGTTAAGGGTCCAGTTAGCGGGAAATTGGAGCGAAGGTGCGACCCAGGGTGGGTCTAACGTGCCACTTCATTACGCGGCCTCGTTACCAGCGCGCGTCTTGCGCCCATACTCTATCGCTTGCCTTGGCTGCGATGGAGTGTGATATGAGAGTGTTATAGTATATTCTATAACACTATAAGTTCTTGTTTTCTATTACTTTTCAAAACATACCACCAACCTTACACAAAGAAAGAATTCTAATACGTTACACAGTATTTTACAACGGAATTACCCGAAATTAAAGCATATAAATATGAATTATCGACTGGAATATTATTCGTACTGTTTTAAACCAACGCCCGTTTTCTTGCGTGCGTATGATTACGTTCGGTGTAATATATTCACATTTTCACAACCTTCGCATCCTTAATATTTCGTTTCCTTCTTTGTTTATTGTGTTACATTGCGCTACGCCTATTAACTTTCTTTAATATTTAGTTCACACTCAACGAATACCACATATTTCAATTTACGCTCATTGATCCATGCGTTGCTCGTATGTAGGACGTTTTTGTTTTATTATTTAGTTAAGATTACCAAAGTACCTTCGAAACTGAAAAATACTGAGGATGAACTCAGTTCAAATGCATTTCGCTGGTTGCATAGGTGATTCAAAAGGGAAGTAGGCGGTATATTATTAGTGTTTCCAAACTGAACAGATAAGCTAACGTCTTCCGTTACTCTCGGTGCATAGCATAATGCATCTGCCAGCTACACAAGGCGAATAATATTTGTGTTGACGACTGCCAAGTAGCTCCTACAGCATGTCATTTATCAATAAATATTTTATGACAAGCTTTATTATAAGCTCTCTGATATGAAATTACTACTGGCACATCAATTACTTAATCCCACAAGTGACTACGGTCCTATACATACAGGTGGTTTTTTTTAGACGAGGAGGTCTGGAATATGGTCGTATTAAGTCGTATACGTCGTATTTAAAAAAAAATACATCCTTGTCAGATTAAAAAAATACAGTGAATAAGAAAATGGGCGTTTTTCACTAAACTTTTTTTATACCGATAGATACTATTTTTTGTTTGTTTGTAATGAAAAGGCTAAATCACTCCCTATCTTCAAAAAACTGCTGCATTCGCATTATTTATCCATATGAAATATTGATAGCCTTATCTTATGTCTATGTAAGTTTATTATAATGTTTGTAATGTAGGTATTTATTGTATTTGTTACCAATTATTTATTAAAGTGCCACCGTCTAAATTGTTCGTTCATGTCCAGTCCATACCAAGGTTGCCTGGAAGAGATCGCTCTCAGCGATAAGGCCGCCCTTTATACCTTTATTCTAAGTTTTTATCTCTGTATTATTTTCTGTTTTGTGTGGTGTAATAAAGTGTTATCTATCTATCTATCTAAGGCCGATATATATTTTGGACCGATTTGAGAAATTCTTTCACCGTTGGGAAGCTACACTATCCCCGGTGAATATAGGCTATATTATATTTTAAAAAATGTTAGGGTTCCTTACTAAAACCGTACGAAGCCGGGAAGGTCCGCTAGTTTTTTATATATTGATCAAAAACTTCTATCGAACCAACTAAGGGTACGAGTACTAAAACATTCGTAGTCGCAAAAAAACTTTTCCCATACATTTTGTAGGTAATCATCGCAGCTTCAAAAACTTTGTGAACATAAATGTTAAAAATATATATATACTGATTACGTAGATATTATGTAATTGTAAACAAATCCAAAATGTCTCGTATCGTGTGAACTTTTGATTATGTACATAGGTTAGTATTTTAAATGCATATGCATATTTATTACATTCTAAGTCCTTTTCTAAAAATCTATTTATCTACCAATCAGCCAACCTTGATAGGTTGACGATAAAATTTTGTTGAGCTAAAAATAAAAATTACTCTGGAATTCCGTATGAGAAACGTTTTTTGCGATATCTGACCTTTTTAGAATTCCAACCACAGTTCGTCGGATAGAAGCTTTTAATGAGTTCAATATGAAACAGGATCGATTGCCATGCCTTTTCGTGGAAAACCCATTGTTTTTTACCAACTTTTTTTTTAAATACTGAGACTGGCATGAAATTTCTTTAAAAAATATGGATAGTCTCCTAAGACCATTTTCTGGTAGCTACATCGGTGAAGGAACCTACACTTACTGCCCCGTCAAAAAAATCTAAACTATACAGAAAGTACTTGTGTGATTTAGTATAACGCCTTTTTTAAAGAAGCTTGTTCAATAATTATTGCCCCCGAAGCGCAGCTACTGTAAATAAACAGTTAGGTGATTCGAACAAACCGTGCATACAGATGACTTATAATCAAAACATGTAAGAGTGTCGAGTAAGCAACTCGTTCGACCGCTTGACCAACTTACTGATCCTAACGCGCATTTTCGACAATGATTAAGACCATTACCATTCCAAACAGAGAGAAGGTACCCATTGCACATTCAAAATTAGGATTTGACTACGATTATGAAACTTCTGTTGTCCTCAATGTTCATGTCGTCACGCTTGTCAGTTTCTTTGATATCTGTATTAACTATTGGACTACATTTTGTATTATGTTACCTCTTCCTGAATCAATGTAGATAATACGTTTCGGGTTGAGGTGTTATATGACTGTCTCTGATAAATATCAAATAAATAAATCAATAGCAAGATTTACGCGATCATAAAAGCTGTATATCTAAAAAAAAAAAAAACGGGTTAAAGTTTTGTTTGTATGCAAAGCTCGCTGATGCCATTTGAAGACTTGTGTTGTGTATATTTCGGTGCTTTCTGTTTATCTCAGTCCGACAAAGTACGTGTCCGGCTCAAGATAGGAATATGTTAACGGTTGTAAAGTTATCCCTTTAAGTCCATTTGGATATTTCATGCCTCATTACTATTCTGCGAAGCTCGTCTTGTCATCGCAGCGGTAAACTGCGCATTTACATTTCTTCTACAAGTAACTTGGTCTAGCTAAAGCAAAGCTGGTTTTGAAAAGTATTTATTGAAATAGACACGGTATGGGGGTGAGTAGCGAGGGTGCGACAGCTAGGTGCGGCTGCGGAGCCGTCGACGATGCGGCGATGATGGTGTTTTTACGATAGGGGTGCGCCGCCGGGTCGCAGGCGCGCCCGCTAATTTTGATAAAAGCTTCGCCGGCCGCACCCGCTCTCTACCGCCGTTACCACTGCGACCAATAAAATACACTATATATCGAAGTTACATTGAATATGAGTATGAACATTTTTCTACTTACATGGAAAATAAATAGAACACAAGTTTAAAAATGGCTTAGAGATTGGTTCATAATACTGGTTTGCGCTTTTTTCTAAGTTTAAAAGCCAAATACCGAAAAACAACGGTAGTTTCAACGGCCGTACTTTCTAATGATACTTAGAGAAAATGATAGTCGCTGGCAATCCAAGTAAGTTCTTGTGACACATTTGACGATACCAACGTGCGGTCGTTACATTTGACACTACAGCCAGCAATTTCACGAACGCCAAAGGCACCGTTATGGCTTTTATATCGTTTGCACCATATCCGGGGGCATGTGTGTGTAGGTCAAAATAAAGAAATACGTATATAAGTTTTTAGGTCTTACATCAATTGTCGGCAATCATGACTGAAAGAATGCGATGGAAATGCTGGACAATTCACACAGCATTGTAGATTATTGTAAAACGTCAAGCTTCGCGTCATACTTTATGACCTGACTGGTCTTACCTTAGTACGCAGTTAGCTAAGCCTTGGATCTGTCTTTACATCTTTAGCATAGAATTCAACTTGGAAGTTTGCACGATCGATCGATACACAGAAATATTTCATAGCTAACATAACTCCACAAAGCTCCTTGCCGAGGTCATGATTGGTTTGGCTTCAACAATCTACACTTTGTGAGGCTTCGATATAAATGAAAAAGAAAGAATAACATCGAAAATCGTTAAATTCCGTGATACTGATGCTGTAAATATTATAAAATATTAGCATTGAATTAGAGGCTCTTCCGACGTATGTAACGTTTATGCAGTGTCATGCATGAGTGCGTATTGTTTTTTTAAGAATTACACTACCAAAAAACATGTCTAAAATAAAATAAAAAACGTGTGTCTACCAAAAACTCCAATTCTATTGGTTGGTCCTATTAAGTATCTTGATCCCTTTCACACTATGTTTTGTTAACGTCTTATTTTTAAAACATTTAATATTTGATACCTTATATTTAATTTATTTAATTTAGTATGCACATGATGTCATGAGAGATTTTTTTTAAATATTGTAATAAATTAGGTATATATTAACGTTTAATTAGAATAGGAAAAGTTAGTTGTATTTCGGGTAGGGCGTGGGTAACTGTGGGCGTGTCCGTGCTCCGCCCAGCGGGACCGAGACACGCCTTCGCCCTTTTCCAACCTTTTCGTCCTCGGCTATAACTGTCTAGGCATGTTTTTGAATACCTACACTATTAAACAATTTATTATATCCTGTAAACACTTCAAACTCGTAAGATTACTTCTCATGAAACCAAAGTATACAGCATGATAATACTGGCTAGCTACTAGCAAAATTTCTTATATAGGTCATCACTATTTCTAATATCACATTTTGTGCTGTAGAAATTCCAAGCATCATTTTTATTTAAGAGACTGGCAAAATGTTCATTATTGTGCTACTAAACTTGAACTTGCTTTCAATCTGATGTATTTTTGAGCTTTGTTTAGAATAAAAGAAATAAGTAGATCCATTAGAAACTGATTACATTTACGAAGAAGAGATGAGCATCGATGGGGCCCGCAGCCCGCGGGGCAGATAAACTCGTTAGAGGCAGATACGTCGTCGGCAGTAGATCGTGCGCCGGCACGCCACCGCGCCAGGATATCCACCTAATCTAGTTGTGACTCCCTGCTTCGGCGGTGCCCATTCTCCCCAAATTACACCGAGACAATTCTCTTACAATCTAATTTTTCGCGACATGAAATGTTTTCATCACAATTTATCGCAAAAGCTCGCAACTGTTTATTTAACAAATAACCCAGAAGACATTAAACTGGGTTTCTCTCTGGTGGGAGCACGTAGCACCTCGCCGCCGCCGCTAAAAGCTTCTTGTTGACGCAGCGTTCGATTGAAGAGGCGCAGAGCTAGGCTACGTACTTGTCCTTGCTTGTAATTGATTGCTTTGTCGCGTAATTTGTTTGCTGACGCCTCGCGGCTCGGCGGAGCGCGGCCCTCGCGGGACCCGGTGTCGCTCGTCCTCTGCTCTCGTCATGTCCTCGTAAATAAATAAACACCTTGCTCGTACCGTCGCACCGCCGGCCGCCCGCGCCCGCTCCGTGACTCGGCATCTACGTCTCCCTTAACGTTGATGAATCGCATTACAAATTGCACTAATGCCTTTATACCCCTTACTCAGAAATTGCACTTAAGCCCTATCTGAAATGGATCTAAATATATATATATATATATTTATATTTTATAAGAAGCCTTGCTTAAGAATCATAATTTAAAAAAATGCTACAGACATTGATTATAATTATAATGATTTATGTTGATTATAATAATAATGATTTCATAAAACCTACATTTTATTATTTATCCATAGTTCATTCATAGTTGTTTTTATTCATATCGTATATAGGTTACAGGTTAGGTAGGTATTCAATATTCATGAATAAGTTGAAAGCTACATAAATCAGGGGCCACGGCAGTGACCCTACCAAGTCGAGTTAGACTGCAGCCATCGGGAACGCACTTTTCAATTATCGATATCTTTCATACAAATGAAACCTACACTTGCGAGCTATAAACTGGAATCACTTCATCGCTGGTTTTGGCAGACAATATTTTACAGTTTTCATGCAATAAACTGTAGGTTGTGGTATATTATTTTAAAGATAATTTTATTAACTTTCAAACTCTTTCGATATCATAGCGAAAAAAATGTTCATCATATGTCATGGAACGTGAAAACAATAGACATAAATTTTTGGAACGAAACATCAATTTTTTCAAACTCCTGAATCCCTATAAAAACTGGGAATTTATACAATTTTGTCATCAGTCCAATATATCACGTCACTCAAAATACTGGAATTACAAGAAAATGGAAACCACACCAATAGAAGCCGCTCAAATCGTCACCCTAATCCAGCAAGGGTTCTCTCAGCTTCGTCTGAGCCAGTCCTGTGTCTCCAAAGTATACAAGAGGTTTAGAGAGACTGGAAACTTAGTCCGAAGACCAGGATCTGGACGACAGCGATGCACTTCGGCGAGAGATGACCGAATTATTGTCAGCACTTCTCTCCGAAATCGACATCTAACCGGCGTTGACGTCCAGCGGGAGCTCGGAGAAGTTCGAGGGAGAACTGTCAGCGAGTGGACAGTGAGGCGAGACTCAAAGAAGCTAACTTGACCCCAAAAAGACCAGCAACGGGACCCAAATTGTCTACAGCCCACCGACAAGCCCGACTTCAGTTTGCTCGTGATCACTTAGATTGGGATATACAGCAATGGAGCCGAGTTTTGTTCGCGGACGATACTAGGATGTGCCTGCATGGCAGCGACCGTCGACGGAGAGTCTACAGGAGACCGGGAGAGCGATACGCACAATGCTGTATAGCGGAAACAGTGGCATATGGGGGTGGGTCTTGTATGATGTGGGCGGGGATTTCAATTGAAGCTAAAACGGAGCTGGTATTCCTACCCGGTGGAGGTCGGGGAGGAGGACTAACCGCAGAAAGGTATATCAACGACATTCTGCTGGGCCATGTACTCCCTTACGCCGGGTTTATTGGCGAAAATTTCCTGCTAATGCACGACAATGCCCGCTGCCACACCGCTCGTGCGACTAGACAGTACGTGGAAGAAGTCGGGATTCCCACAATAGACTGGCCAGCCGTCAGCCCTGACATGAACCCTATCGAACACCTGTGGGACGAGCTGAAAAGGCGGGTACGAGGAAGATCTCCAGCTCCGGCGTCAATAGAATACCTAAAAACTGCTCTTATCGAAGAGTGGCAGGAAATTCCACAGGATTCCATCAGGAAACTCATTAGGTCAATGAAAAACCGTTTACAAGCAGTCATTAGGGCCAGGGGGGCAATACAAAATATTAAGCGGGAAATAACAAAGATTTTAAATAAAAATTTGATATTTTCATATTACTTCTTATTAATTTAAACATCCACAACTTCGACCTATTGTAATAATTCACTAAATGAAGGTAGGAAACTTAATTAAATTTAAATATTTTTTATACCATTCGAAAGCTAACAAAATTTCTTTTCAAATGGTATACACCAATCTGCAGTTTATTCCATGGAAACTGTAAAATATGGTCTGCAGAAATCAGCGATGAAGTGATTCCAGTTTATAGCTCGCAAGTGTATGTATATAGGGACCGAATTATTGCAGGTACACTACATAACGTTGTTAGCCGACTCCTAAAATTACTAGTTTCTAATCGATATTTCGTTTAGGAAATGGCGACTAATTTCTTTTGAGTTTGCTTTTGAAGTGCTTTAACCTGACCATTGAATTTATAAGTCCAAATTTCACGGTTTTCGTTTAATTTATCAATATTACGCTGCAATAAACATTTAATTTTAACAGATTTAAGTCGGTTCGATTCCCGAGTGTGGTAGGCAAGCTAATTTTTCACACAAGTTATTTATTCCCTTGTATTTATGTTCCAAATAAAGCTTTTTTTAAGGTTTCTTTCTTTTCAAAAAGAAAGGAAGGTTTTCTTTTAGTACAATTTTCTATCTACAGTATTAAGAGTACTTTCCTTTCAGGTAGTAATACAAAATTCCACCCTGTATAAACAAAGCCTATGTACTATTCGAGATCTAGACCTACACATCTATGCAAAATTACAGACCGATCCGTTCAGTAGTAGTATTGGCGTAAAGAAGTAACAAACATGCAACCAAACTATTGCTTTTATAATATGTGATGTGAACATAAATTATTGCGTAGAATATGAACATTATTATAATAAACAAGTGACTTATTTATATGTTGACCATTCACTCTATAACCGACACGTGCATTATTTTATAACTGCCTTGTCGGTTCACTGTTGGTCATTTGTATTAAAATAACATAGGAAAATTTCTAGTATCTAGGAAACTAAAACAAATAATGCTATTACTGGTCTTTGCTAGAATCAAATAGCTAAAAGCAGCAGTCGGGCTGATCTCGTGCGCTCGTTCCGTCACTAATAACCCCGTAATTGGTATCGAAGCTCGCCGCAGCCGGATTACTGAACGTCTAATTGAATGCGAGACGCGCCGCCTCCCGGAGACACAGTTGTTCCCGGCGCGCTTCGGTTTTGTTGCGGTCAAGCTGGTCTGTTTTGCGCACGTGCACTGAGCCCCGACCTCGCAGTCTAGCACGCCTCAATTACGCCGGCTTTACGAATTAAATTATTCCAAAAGCCACGTCACTCTGAGATCAAACGCGACACCCCACCGTCTCGAGTAATGAGACTCTGCAACCCACCCATCTCGAGACTTGCTAAACCGACCCGCCCAAACTTTACGATCTTAGATAATAATCATTCGGTGTCATTAGCTAATGAAAAATAAAATAGGCTTTTGAATATACAAGAGAGCCCTTGTAATTAAAATTACGGTGATGACTCGCTGGCAGGCATCTGTTTAAAGTCATTACATTTTATCAAAGGTCTTAAATTTGAAGTAGAAAAACTTCACGAGCTTATAAAACTTTTAATTTAAGTTTTAGTGTCGAGGCCGTATTCTCGCGTGTGAAGTTGTTTGTAAATTCAAAAAATAGAACCTAAAACTGTCGCATAAATTCAAATAAAACATTGCGGAAATGAAACGGAATTAAAATAAAAAAAATGGTTTACCGTTATCAGGTAACTACCATTATCACCGTGTTCTGGCAAACGATGAACTTGATGTAATAAACATCCAGCAATCTAAATTAAAATGTTTTCGACTTGCAAGTAGATTTAATAAACGATGAATCAGCTGTGTTACGGGACTAGAGACAGACGTTACGGTGTGTTTAGAGAGCAGCGCGCACCGCTGGATCATCGCCAAATAATCTCCTCAACAGGTAGATTGAGTCGCACGCGTACGCTCCTATCCTACTGACATCATGCTCTATAGACACACAAATGAATCACCTCATTCAAAATACTCACAATCTCCTCAAACTAAAATAATATTATTACCAGGTTACGTAAGGTAACTTTGTTGTTTCAGTCGGCGACGTACTAATGCCTATGCTCTCGTTTCATACTCATAAAACGAAACGTTAATTTAATATTGCATATAAAGCTCCGGTCACTTGTTATATACAAGTGACCGGAGCTTTTATTTGCGGATTAGGTAAAATAAAGCTAACGCCGCCGCCGCCGGTAACACATGCGTCGGACAGCACGAAGCTTGTTATTAACTTTTTAAACGGTGCGAGTTAATTAGCACGCGCGAGGAAGCGCACTCGAGCCTTTGCAAATTCAATAAACGATGCATTCATTGTATTCCACTATTAATTAAAGCATTGTATGATCCGCATTTACTTTCCATTTATGAGTCTCGCTGACTGGGTTACATTTACAAAAATAATAAATGAGAGTAATTCATAAGAATAATAGTAAATGTTTCCAATTTTGTTTCAACGTGTTGTTTTTGTTTGTTCGCAGCAACTTTTCCGTTCACAACAAGCGGCGGCAGCGGGCGGGCAGGCGGCGGCGGCGCAGCTGCAGCTGCTGCAACAACAACAGCAACAGCAATTCCAGCTGCAGCAGCAGTTAGCGGCACAGCAGGCGTTCACGCCTGGGCCTTACGTTATCAACGCGGGGCAGGAGGGCGCACCGTACGTTAGCGCGCTGATAGCGGGCGTGCCGCCGTACTATGGCGTGGCGGCACCGTGGGGCGTGTACGGCGGGCTGGTGGCGGGCCCGCAGCAGCAGGCACAGCAGCCGCGTCGCCCGCTGACGCCCAGCCAGCCCGAGCAGCAGGTGAACGGCCAGGGCCAGTACGTGATCCCGTACTACGACCCCAGCTCGCTGGTGATGGGCACGCGCAACGGCACGCCGCTGCGGCTCGTGTCCCCCGGCGGCGTGCTCGCGCCGCGCTCGTACCAGCCGCACTCGCAGCCGCACGCCGCGCCGCCCCCCGTCGCACCACAGCCGCCCCTCCCGCCCCAGCAGCAGCAGACCATCACATCACAACCCATGCAAACAGGTATGTTATCTAAACCCCCCCACACACACTACACTACTCATACCTTACGCAAAACGATATCTGATCAATTGTGCACTCGTAAAATTTACCTAAATGTGTTTGTTGATATTTTTGTTAAACGTGATGAATGTCATTACAATTTTAACAGGAATAGAATCAAAATGTTAAACAGTGATTTGTGTTACTTCATAGACATTGTAAATCGTTCGAATTAACAAACCTAATACATTATTCTAAAGCATGACAAGTCGGTAGTCGAGGGGACACAGCTCCTAGTGATAGAACGTGATTTAACAGCGACGATTAAATTCGTCTATAAATATTACCAACGGTGCTTTGATTTCCGAGTAAGCAGGTAAATTATTAATGAATATGTGTATTATTTTCCAGTCATACATTTGTAGACACTATAGATATTTCGGAAGTAAGAAACTGTAGCTGTACATAATGTGTGTTGCAGTTTTGGCATTTTTAAGCTACTTTTGTATACTGTACAGTGTTGCCTACTCGATTTTAATCAACGTAGATATTTCTGTAAATAATTATCTGAAATATTGAAATCGCAACAGAATTTGTTATATTAACTTGTAGTTTTTCCTTGAAAAACGTATTCAGTATTTAGTTTTTCTAATATTATACATACCTAATCTAATAGGCCCGCTTGCGCGGTCTCATGCATTGATGATTATCATTTTCTTAATGACAAAGCTTGGAACACACGATACTATAGCGAATTGTACTTCGTTCGTCAGCTACATTTGTCATAGTGTCTGATGGTAAATTTTATTCCACGTGACCTTAACCTATGGAACGTTCGAAAGGCATTCGGCAGCCGGGTTATGAATATCGCAAGCGTCAGTGTGTTCCCAGCTTAGCATGCCGGACTCTGTCCACGTAATACCATGTAAATCGCAACGGCCGGTTAGCAGCATCTGGTTCTGTACATAGCCTCCTGAGACCACCCGGTGTCACCTTTGCTTTTTACATTTTGCATTGTTTTAATTGTTTCTGGTTTTGGTAGGTTTGTTAAGCATCTGCAGTAGATGAAGCTCTGACATTTAAGACGAAGTGATGAAATAAGCATAGTTAACTCTGGAATATCCGTTTAACAGGTTTTTATTTGCTTTGTGTCGTTTGAAGTCAACTAAATAACCAAATTGATGTGTTGATTTACTTTCAGCACTTTCTGTTTTATTCCACGTTATTTGTAATTATAATATATAAAATAAAAGTGTCACATACGAGTACATTGACCCCCACCTCACTCAACAATAATATTCCCTGTACATTATGTGGTAACTTTGTAACGATTACACACAAACGCTTAGATCAAGCATCATAATATAATTGATCTTGAATCTTAATCGTACGTTTCGTGTATTGTTCTCTTAACAATACGTCTTGTTGCACTTTTTCACTTTATTGGTCAGAGGAACGCGAATTAATGCTCAGGCTTGAGGCAGGTGTTTTCCAGCAGAGCTAACCTCCGAATACTCAAGCGCAACTCAGATTTAAACACGTCGCCGTTGACCTGAAAAAAATTTATTCCGTCAAAAAATGAGTTGAGACGTGCTATCAACATCAAACCAGTCTCGCTCGTATCCAATTATTTAGTGGTCCGGTGCGTCCGCGGGTCTCAGGAGGATAGGCACTTTCAGGTGTAGTGGAATCGGCGCTAGCGGCGGTTGGATTGGGGTTCGCGGTTGGTGCAGCGCAGAGGTACGGTTGTTGTTCCAGGAGCTGGCGCACGGCGCGACTCGCTGGAGTACGGGCTGCAGGACTACGCGCGCAAGTGGGGGCCCTCCCCGCTGTCGCCGCCGCTCGGCGCGCTCGGGCCCGTCGGCCTGCGCCCCGTCTCCGCCGCGCCCGGCGCTGAGACCGCCAAGTACAGGTACCCACACACACACACCGCCACCACACCACACCACGTGTTCCTCAAAAGAGAAACAAATAAAGTTAATACAAATCGTTTATATATTTCAAAAATATGTGCAACAATGGAATTGGTGCACTGTCTCCGGTGGTAGCTACACTGTTCAATGTAGGCAGGTAACAGGTTCTTTCCTTTAGTAGGTAGTAGGTAAAATTACATATTTATCTTAACTATTCATTATAAACATGTAAGTAGGTGGATGCACTGTACTTATTAAGGCCTATGTAAAGATTAATATGGAATGCCATGATGCTCACGTACAGTAACATCAGTACCAAATCAAAACACAATGCTAAAAAGGTAAAGGTTAGATATTTAATTACGACTTTCTGCTGACTTCACACCGGTCTTGTTTCTCTACTTATTCAGGGACAAAACTCCTAAGACAAACATAAATTGTGATTCCATCTTTAACAAGTGCTATTACTGTGCTGTATGGCAAAGAAAACTTGGTCACCTCGTGTGAGAATAAGCTATAGATACATATTATGTCAAATATACCTACGCTACATAGACTGCATAAGGAAAATGTGTCATGCAATGCAATAATTGTATTCAATATAATAGATGCAAGACGGACACTACAGTAAACATAATGACAAGGCAATTAAAAGAAAACGTAATAAGAACGTGGAATGCAGAAATATTTGCAACGAACAAAACTATTCACTAAATAAATATAAGCACGTCATTGCCACCTTGAATATTGAAAAAGTATTAGTGGATATTAAAAGTATTATGTTCAAAATATGCATTACGTACTTCCCGGTCCCGTAACTCACAACCACGCCACAAAAACAAAATATACTGAACACATGATCTCTTAAATATTAAATAATGCGGCAAAAAATTACACAGGCTCTTTTATAAAATGAATGACTGTCGTGGCTTTATTACTGATTAAATATTAGCTAAAATAACAAATCTGTCTTGCTCCTACACAAACTACATTGCATAACTCCTGTTCTACAACTGAATCTATGGAAAATATTTATTATTCCTTATCGTCTACTAGCTTCTGTTCTACAAGTTTTTATATATGTTAAAGACAAAAACAATTTAATTTGTTCGTTAATGAAGGTCTGTTATTAGACCAGTCTTATTTGTTTCATATATCATCTGAACAAGATGACCTCCAATCCATAAAAAAACCTATTTGCGTAATGTATCTGGCAAAGCCTACAAGCATCTTGAAAAGCATCTAGAATAAAGCTACGAGCTTTATTCGGAGATAATCGAAATAACTTGTGGTTAAGATTGCAATTGCATGCATAATACGTTCTGTCAGCGTGTATGCGTTATGCGATGAGTGCATCAGTATTGTCGCGCGACGTGCGCTCGCGTCTGACCAACTGTCTAGCTGTCATCGCATGCGCTACGTGCCAGATTCAATTATATTTTGATCGGTTATCTATAAAAATGTAATTGCATGGCAAACTTCCAGTACGTGTAAAAAATAACCAGATATTTTGCTATCCAACTACCTCTCGGAATTAATGAATTGCGCGTTATACCTACCAATTGAAATGTAAAAACATCGTTAATCTTATTGATTTAAAAAAACTTTAAATACGACTACACACTCGCATCCCACAGTTAAACAAATTACTGTTATACACAGACGATCTATTTATGGTTTAGGTTTCTACGTAGGTACAATTCCAATACAAAGAACAAATACATAGTACTTGATGGCAGCTAAAGTTTTTTATCGCACACCATAATTTGTCTTCATTTCAAACACACTTAAAACAATTTATCATATTTTGTATGTATTGTAAATAAAACATGTGCCTTTTTCGATAATTTGACATTGCTCTTGTACAGTTGTAACAAATATGCGAGCATGCTCATTGTCTCATCAAGTCCTCACTTTAGGTAGCTGTTTGTATGTGAGTTTGTTTTCTTGAATAGCGTGTATGTTTGCCTTTCAGAGCTGTCAGCAGTTTAGCGCAGGGTCTCTCGTCGAATGGAATGTTCGGTTCGTCATCGTCGTTATTGAGCAAACTGAGCGGAGTCGGAACCATATCAGGTTGGTACGACGCACTCTTATCCACATTTCATCACATATTGTATATTATGTAGATAATTTACTAACACCCTAACACTGTTTATACCTCATTTATGTCCATATACTGTAAATCTAATTGTACATTATATGTAAGTGTATTTTTATACTGACCTTACTTTATTTACTTGTATAAAGTGCGTAGTTCCTGATGATGGAGCGTGTTATTCGAAGGTTAGATTAAGCTTCACTTGACTGTTTTTTGTGGCAGATGAAGTAATTCAATACTATGCTTACAATACGATCATGTATCGATCGAGTCATGATGTGCCGGAAAATCATGCAAATGCTAGGATATACCTACGTAGTTATTTATTATAATAACACAACCTACTATTCGTAGAACGCATACCAATGCTGCTATCATTATTGAGATATTATAAGGTCATCTAATAGCCTCCTATTTACTGGTAGGAATCGCTGCCAATTTTAACTGCAACTGTGTACACGTACAACAGTTTCATATTTGTTTATGATTCTCGTTACATTATTATTTCGATAGTTACATATAATATCATGTTATTTATTAACTGATCTTACTCGTTTAGCCTAGCTAAATAAACCCCGAATTAGCTCCGATTTGAGCACGTCTTAAGCTGCTATTTTTGACAGAACTCAATGATAGGATAAAATAGGTGGCGACGCTAGTGTGCGTCGGAGTACAGCCTTATACATAAAATACAGGTGGTTTTTCGTGATGTGAGGTGGATCGAAAATCCGAAATCATAAGAGTAGAAAAATACCACCTCAAAAAGTCACCCTTTATAATATAAATTGAAACAAAGTTTCTGCCTGCAATATATTACAAGAAACTTTGTTTGCATTCCTGTACCACACATCTGTCAAAAACACACACATCGAAATCAGCCAATAGTTCTATGTGGCCGTGTCCCACCACGACGAAGAGTAGAAGAGATAAAAATGACATCGTAACATCGAATTCGTAAAACATTTGTAGTTCTCAGAGTAAGCATGCGTTGTATTGTATTGTAGCCTAGACAAAAGCATGTCTAGTTTGTGTACCTTGCCGTAATGTCAGTATGTTAAGGTTACGGTTTGTCTACAGAACTAGTAACGGGCGGTGTGGGGGTCGGCGGCGTGGCAGTTGGCGCGCTGGTCGGCGACAAGCCGCCCGCCGGACGCAGCCGACTGCTCGAAGACTTCCGCAACAACCGCTTCCCCAACCTGCAACTAAGAGATCTCGCAAACCATATAGTAGAATTCTCACAGGACCAACATGGATCTAGGTGAGTGCGCCAATCAAATATACAGACTAATATTTTTTAAACAGCTTTTAGTGTTACAAACAATCAACTGCTTTTAATGATAAATATTCTATAATATACAATATTTCATTCAATTGGACTTTTCTAGAGAAGGCTATCTCCAGCTATGTGCTGATGATTATGATGATGAATAGGAATTTATTAACTACACAATATTTTTATTTGTGCTTGGCAGAAGTCTATGGCAAATTAAGAAATGAGATATTTATTTTCCACTCAGGCCTCACCAATAGTTTCGTACAATATTTATTATGATCTAAAAAATTATGACCTCTTTTGTGAGGACCTCTGGTGCTTGAGGGAGGTTTGTAAAACCAGTATAACAAGTCACCAGCAGTGCCCCCACTCTGCGGGTGTAATGTATATAATATAATGGCCTACAATCAAGCCTAGTTTGCATCGCACTGTAACAAATGGCTAGTTGAGGAGCGAGTCAAGGCAATACAAAGAACGGGTGGTGGTGGCATAACTCGCTACTTGAGAACATTTTTGCTAAGTGCGAACTAGGCCTTATAGCTTTACCTTTTAAATTTCAATTACTACAGACAAGTTAAAGGCCGCTTGCAGGTCAAGTTAATTCCCTGTCTGACTGAGAAGTTTACACGTCACTCACGACAGATCTTCAGAACAGCCGTATGGCATTCCTTTAATGAATCATAAGTAAAGAGAAGTCGTATATGTAATGTTAAAATCTCAAAAAAAGTCCAAACTGGCGTTCGTGCTATTTGAACATTCATACGAAAGCCGACCCCTAGAAGTTATTGATCAATGACTATTGATTAATTGCCAAATTGCCATTTAAAACCTATTGAATTTTTGCACAATTTTAGGTTACGTTTTAAGGCCTAAGGCTGTATTTTTTATCAATCGCTTTTTGACACATGGAACTATGTACAACAACATTTTAGCTTTTAGCGGAACCAGATTCAGCAGCGGCTGTCTCATTATTCAAAATTTTTATGCATCAGTGACTCCCTTTAAAAATAGCCACAATTTATATGTTTTTATTTTGCTGTTTATTTTGTTTTGCTTGTTAGTTATAAGTTTAGGTTATGATAGGACTGGCATACTATACGAAGTAAAAGTCCTTAAAAATAAATGATTAAAAAAAAAAAAAACATTTTAGCTTGGATGTAGATGATTTACGAATTGTCCAGCATTATATATTTTGTGTACGAATTGAGATTTTTTTTGATTTCTTGGAAAGCGATAACTTTTTACTATCAATGAACAAACTTTCTATATTATTATTTAAAAACAAATACAGGGTGTTTTTTTGAGAATGGCGGTGATGGCAAAATCCAAAACCACGAGAAAAGTTAGAAAACAATAACTGCATATTTCGTATGAAAGCTATTATTTTTAACGATAGATGCACAAAGTTATGTAGTATATAATTTGACGCAGACGAAAAGGCGATTTATAAATGTTACTAATAAATATAAGCTCTATTCCTACTTATTTTCCCGGTCTCAAATCACTAATAGGATTTTCTTTGTTTCAGATTTATTCAACAAAAATTAGAAAGAGCAACTGTACAAGAAAAACAAATGGTATTCAATGAAATAATCGGTGCAGCGTATAGTCTAATGACAGATGTATTTGGAAATTATGTGATACAGAAGTTTTTCGAATTTGGCACGCCAGAACAGAAAACAACATTAGCGCAAAAGGTATGTGATTAACTCTGTAATGTACACTGAATAACCAATTCTAGATTTATATTTTTCGTACTTACTACAATTTCCTACAACCCAACGCCTCTCTCTATCCGTAAAAACGATAATTGAGTTTCTGATGCGTTTATGTGCAAACGCTATCAATTAAGCAAGTGAGTTTGGAATTGCACGAAAACGTATTAAAAACTTGTTTATGGTGAAATTAGCTTAAAATTGTATGAGCACTTAAAACGTTTTCAAATTCCATTCGTCTCGCGGTATTCAAGTAAGGATTTCTTGGTTTAATGTTGGAAGATGCTTAAAATCTTGCATGATGCATCTTTCGTAAATAACAAAGAAAAACATAAATAGCGTCTGTGAGTTAAATAGTCGATCATAGAAGTATTCGTTTTAATGGGCACATCAATTTGGATTTATGTCATAATAATCTTGAATCATAGAAGATGTATCAGAACGTATCAGATAAGATGGTCGTTTTTACTAATGATGTTTACGACATTAATTTTAATGGCTTAAAGCTTTATTTTTGACAATTTCAATGTCTAGAAAAATATTATAGTGAAAATATAAGAGTTGTAAAAGTAATTACAGCTTCACACAAAAATTAAATAATATCGTCGTCATCGTCCGAAATTAGTGAAATATCAAATTATTAAAATCATTGTTAGGAGTTGCCCTTATGCGCTATGATATTAATGTTGTGGTCTGGTAGCCCCCAGCTTCTACTATAACAGTGCGCGGCGTAGACCTATGTAAAGCCTTTCTATACAAACCAAGCTGGTTAGTATGCGGCGAAATGTGTCTAAATACAGCCAATAAGGATTGGTTAGCTATAAAAATCGAGCTAGTGAGAGGATTTGGTTAGCTTTGAACATTTTTTTTATTTTTTCCTTGGTCCTATTTGTTGTAAACTGGTCGTAAGGGAACATTAACGTTGCGGTGTGGAATCGAACAATTGGAACAAATTCGCAAAAGCATCTTTATCTCGATTTATAAATTATTGTATCGCGTGAATGACTGAAAAAGGTCACGCGGCCTTTTGCGCCGCCATTTGTCTTGAGTCCGGTCAAAGCGGCGCCTTTAGACGCTGAAGGCAGCTGCTATTTCTGTGTTTTGAAAATATGATAATAACAGTACATTAGGCCGTCGGCAGTCCACACGAATGTCTTGAGCGCTCGTCCTCTCTACAAGAGGTTCCATATATGTATATCCGCCGAGACGGGAACCTAAATTGGGATCATGAGGCAAGACGAGAACACTTAACAGTATTGACTTTCATCGATAGGAACCCCGTTGTTAGGTTTGAAGTCATCATCATCATCATCAGCCTATAGCAGTCCACTGCTGGACATAGGCTTCCCCCAAAGAGCGCCATAGCGCCCTGTCTTCAGCTTGCCGCATCCAGCATCTACCTGCAGTCTTTCGCAAGTTTGAAGTCAATTTCTATTAATACTGAAATATTTTAAAACTAGTACTTATTTGATTCTGATAAATCTAATACGATAATACACACCAATTTCATGAATTAATGGACATAGACATACACGATTATGATGGATTAATAGTATTTAATAGCAAAAATAATTAAATGGATTATTTTAACCAAAACTAATTGTAACGAGACTTTGAACCTGTCAGGTTCAAAGTCTCGTTACAATTAGTTTGTGCCTATCGATGAATGCTACTGTATACACTCGTGCTCGGCCTGTCTCGACGAGAGTCCCTCGTAGGCTCTCGTTATGTCTCTGCCGCTTGTGGTTGAGTCAAACGATGCGACATGACATGGTGCTTTTTTTTGTTGAGAGAATGAGCGTCCTCGTCGTCAGTCGACGTCACGGCGAGTGTGTTGTTATTTACTTACCACTGTTAGCGTGTTGGTTGTTGATGCGTTCAGGTTTGTATGTGTAGTGTGTTTTGCGTCAGGTGCGCGGACACGTCCTGAACCTGGCGCTGCAGATGTACGGCTGTCGCGTCATCCAGAAGGCGCTGGAGTCCATCCCGCCGGAGCAGCAGCAGGAGGTGGTGCGCGAGCTGGACGGACACGTGCTCAAGTGTGTTAAGGATCAGAACGGGAACCATGTCGTGAGTACCATACCAATACCAACCCTTCAACTTGTAAGCTACACTTACTCATATTACTGTACCTAAAATTTTTGTTAAATAAAAATTGTCTAGCCTAAATAGAATTGTTTGTAATTGTAGTTGGTGTAATTACAGGTACAAAAGTGTATAGAATGCGTGGAGCCGTCCGCACTACAGTTCATAATAAACGCGTTCGCCGGTCATGTGTTCTCACTATCGACGCACCCGTACGGCTGCCGCGTCATCCAGCGCATCCTGGAGCACTGCACGGCCGAGCAAACGCAGCCAGTGCTCAGCGAGCTGCACGCGCACACAGAACAACTCATACAGGTATAACTTAGTTTATGGGCAGTAGCTCTCGTGGACACAATATACTTAAATTGTATATGTACCTAACTAATTACTACTTTAATATACTAGCTAGATTTATATTTTTACAATTACCTACGTAAAAAGGTGTTACATACATCTTACTGATGTACGTACGTACATACAATACAAGTATACGCACTATCAACGCACCCATTTGTACGGCTTAAGCGTCATCAAGATAATAGACTAGCACTGCGCGCAAGACATTATATAGTGCAGAAATGTGTACGCATACACAGGAGCACTCTACTCCCTCTCTTAATCCCATGGGATGGCAGATCGGACACGACCAGGGATAGTCGCAGGGACTCTTTTTGAACTGTTTATCAGCGCAAATGAATTTCGGTACAGATTAATTTAACTTGAATAAGGAGCTTTAACGTACACTTATTTAGCGTTACCGAAATCCCTGGGGGAGAGGTAAGGCGCAGGACCAACTGACATGCCCCCGCAAAGGTCATATATTGATTGCAGTTCGGTGTTGGGTCTGTTCTGCAGGGGACGCTGCTGCCTTCCCCATGCATGTCTTAATAATAAGTGTATGTTACAGGACCAGTACGGCAACTACGTAGTACAGCACGTGCTAGAGCACGGCGCCGCGGAGGACCGCGCGCGGCTGGTGGCGAGCGTGCGCGGGAAGGTGCTCACGCTGAGCCAGCACAAGTTCGCCTCCAACGTGGTGGAGAAGTGCGTCTCGCACGCCACGCGCAACGAGCGCGCGCTGCTCATCGACGAGCTCTGCGGGTTCAATGACAAGTGAGTACTACTCCACTTGATGCTGGGTTTTTAACTTTTTTGGCACTCTCAAGCCGCATTGATCTGAGATGCAAAAAATTGCAGTACTATAAGTGCAAGTCGTTCACCAGTTCACAGATTTATTTAGAAATGTTATTCATACAACCAAACTACATGGTTGTATGAATGACATGTCTAAATAAAAAATTAAAATCAGTGTTCTGAGCTGATATATCTATATTTAGTTACTTTGAGCCTGGTGCTGTGTGTAATGAATGAATAAGTAGAAGTACAATGAAATAGAATGTGTGTTTGGTTTGTGCAGCGCGCTGCACGTGATGATGAAGGACCAGTACGCGAACTACGTGGTCCAGAAGATGATCGACGTGGCAGAGCCGACGCAGCGCAAGGTGCTGATGCACAAGATCCGGCCGCACATCGGCTCGCTGCGCAAGTACACGTACGGCAAGCACATAATCGCCAAGCTCGAGAAGTTCTTCATGAAGGCGGCCGAGCTCGGCCCCATCGGCCCGCCCACCTCGGCGCAGGTCCTCTAGGTACGCTCCAGTATTAACGTCGCGGAGGCGCGGAGACGCGCGCAACCCCCAGCCGACCGCCTAATTGTAAAAATTATGTAATTGTATACATTTTGTAAAGTATGGACGCCGCCGCGCCCCGCCGCCCGCCGCCCGCGCGCCTAGCCCTAAGCTCCGACCTGTAAAATCTCTCGATTAGTGTGTAATGTATTGCCGCGTGACGTTAATATTAGTTGTATGTATGTACGTGAAGCGCGCGCGGCCCGCGGCGGGCGCAGACTGACGCGCGCATGTAAATATCGGCGCATGTATTATAAAACGATTTGGTAAAATTGTAACAATAGTTGTACAGCGACGACCACTTCGGTGCTCGGCCGTCGCCTCACCGCGACGTGACGTTTTACTGTGTTAGTCGTAAGTGTTCTAGTATTATTCGTTGTTCGTAAAAATCTATGTATAAATATTTGAACGTTTCTCAATGTAATTTATAAATCGATGGAAAGAACGGTCTGATGTGAAAATCCCGTGAGTTTCCGTAATTTTAGCTCGATGTAGATTAACTATTAGCTGGGCTAGGGGACCTTGAATCTTGGAGAAACGCGAGTTTGAGGTGTGCCTCAGGCAGTTCTAGACAATCGACACTATAGTCGTGATTACGTTTATTATTATTTTGTACTATTACAAGTCAAGCTCTCGTTTAAGTTTAAAACCGGCTTAAATCGTACATAGTTATCGAATATTTTTAGTGCCGGAGTGTATAGTTTCGATTATAATTTTGTGAAAATGATATTTTTGTATATTTTTATGTAATTAATTTAAGTTATTTAGTTAATGAGCCCCCGAGTGTTGGGGCTAGCGGCTACGAGTGAAAATGCTTATGTTAGAGGCGCAGGTGCGCTGCCGCAAGCCGTAGGTTATAGTGATGATTGTAAAGTCCTGTACTGATAGATTAGGTCGAGGTCTACCCCCGAACGCGTTAGGCGTAGCCCTCATTTTCCATTTGTAATTATTTTTTATAGGAAGCTTAGTTTCCTTCTCACCTCAAAAATTTTTTTACGTCTAGGTGTAATTGAAAATAAAATTATTGTAAAATATAATTCTGTACAAAAACATGAAGAAAACCCGATGTGATGAACGAAAGGGGACAGGTCGAGAGCGGCCAGCCGCGGCGGCCGCTCTGGACCCGGCCTCGTGAGCTAGGAAACATTTATATGATCCATTTATTTAGACATTAATTATAAAATACAAGCATTTCTGTATTATTACTCTGTTGTTTTATTCCATTTTTCTAATTTATCAAGCTTTGAAGATAGCGAGGTTATTTCTATTCAAAACAAGGACCAACAAACAGTATAGTTAGTTAACTACCCCAGTATAGTCTAGTGAGCCAGGCGCCCCAGGGCATAGCATCCACTCAGATAATTTTTTTAATACCCAGAAAGACCAAGGAGATCAAATGCATAGGTTCTGTCGAGACCTGCATATTAACTTCTCTTGAGATGTTTGTCCAAAACTGCGGCCGCACCAGCCCTCTTGGATGGGGACATCTGACTCGCACCGAGACGCGGCGCAGCGCCCACTTTTTAGTGACTCAAAATACATCTTTATTTACTACGCAAAAAGATACACATTTTATTGATATAATAGAAAATGCCACGCGGCGTTGCACTGTCTCTGGACGATGTATTGACGATGCTTGAAGTGACTAGTGGCACTGCGTATCGTGACGATTAGTCCGGTTATAACAAGAGTATAATGATAGTTTTCATTTTAGCTAAAAAAAAGTAAAAGTAAAAAATCATTTATTTCTCTGGCTTACAAAATAAGCACTTAGACAAGTCATACTTTATACTATTCATTATTATCAAATAAAATTATTTTACTGTTCACTTCAATTTTTTGTCCACTAGTGGAAGAAGTGAAAAAGAAACCACTAGCATGTTCATCTCTTATATGTCTAATACATGGTTAGCTCTTGACTGAACTGCATTAACTATGCCTATATGAAAAAGGGCACTAGCCGCGCATACATGACCAAGAGGTTCTAGTTATAAAAATGGGAAAGAAGTTTTGAAACAACACACAAACGAACTAGCGGTTAACAGGGGCGCCCTCGCGGTTAACCGCTAGTTCGTAAGAGTTGAACAAAAAATATCTGTGTAGATTTAGGCACTTTACGCACTTGCGGTTGGGTGGTGGAACCGCCCCGCCGAGGTCGAGATTTTGTGGCGGTTATCACCATCACAACCTTCTAAAATAGATCTTGAGACTGGTATAATGAATAAATGAAAGGAATAGCAGAGGTTAAGTACAGTTCAAAACATTAAAACAACAACAATTCTTGAAAGTGTAACTACATTATGTTACCTGTTTAAATGAATTTTTTAAATTATTTTGTTTTATTTTTTCATTATTTTTCTAAACTTATGTCTATTCTATTATCTTCATTAAGTCGTCGACCTATATGCAGATGATCTCCAAATTTATGCGCAAGCCTCGGTAGATCAACTATCGAATGCCATCTCTGCAATAAATGAAGACCTGGACCGTATCCTTGACTGGAGCAAAAGCTTTGGTCTCAAGATCAATCCTGCTAAAACGCAGGTGATCACAGTGGGAAGCTCAGGTAAACTGGGGTAGTCTTCCAACTGTGGTCTTTGACGGGACTACTGTGGATCAAAGCGAAACGGTTAAAAATTTAGGCGTCTTCATTGACAAGAATCTGTCGTTGAATGATGAACCGAGTGTAAATCTAATTCGCTCATGGGTGCAGAGATTCCACGCAACTGTTTCGGCTATCAACATCCCTCGGCCGGGGCCTAGTCGATCTTCACGGACCCGCAAACATTGAATGTGTGGAAAGAAGATTAAGCGAAAATCCCAGACTTTCGATACGGAAAAGGGCAGCCACACTGGGTCTTCCAAGAGCAACTGTTCATGAAATATTGAAGAAGGATTTGAAGTTCCATCCTTTTAAAATCCAAATCGCATCCAATAGCAAGCACTCAGGGAAAATGACTGGTTTACGCAAACAATTCTGTGAAACGATGTTGCTGAGATTTCAAACTGTGAATTCCATTTTTTGGAGTGATGCGAGTTTCAATCCAACGATCCTATCCATCCACGGTTGTCTGGTAGAGATCGCTCTTGAGCGATAAGACCGCCAAATTGTCACATTTTTTTTTTTTTTTAACTTGTTTGTTTTATTTTTAAGTGTGCAATAAAAAGTATTGTCTATCTATCAACCCACTTAGCTTCATAATTTTTAAGCATCCTATCAGCGGAAACTTTTAATAAGCCGTCAGCAAACATATGTACACTGGTACCCAGGCATGTTCTATTTCTGCATCTAAATATTTGTAAACCTAGCTGTCAGTTTCTCAAACTTTTTGTAAATAAATAAATAAAAATTAGTCGTCTATGAAAGGTGGAACTACGTGAAAAGAGTGAGGCTACCAGGCTCCACAGCCTTATCTCCTGGGGATAAAAAGTAGGTAAAGATGGTGTCACACGCTAAGTAGGTAACAAGGAATAACTTAATGAAACAGATCTTGAGAAGGGCAAATTTTATTCATAGCATATCTTTAAGAATAATCTATCACGTCGCCTAATACTACATATACTATTTTTCTTCTTTTTCCTCCTTGTCCTTAGTCTTGGGTTTGGCGCTGCGCTCTCGCTCCCTCGAGCGGTCGCGCTCGGCCCGGTCGCGTTCTCTGTCCCTCTCGCGGGACCGCTCGCGCCGCGGAGAACGCGACCGTGACTTGTGACGCCGCGACCGAGACCGCGACCTCTCACGTCTGTACGATCTGCAAAACAAAATATTCTAATTATAAATGAAATATTACACAAACTGGGCTATTTCTGCCGCATGTCCGATAGTATTTAGAACAAAACAAGTAACTACTGGTCCCCCAAGCAACGAAGGCATCGCGGTAGATCCAGACTAAGTTTCAGTTCAGTTTATTGATAGAACATTTTCTTATATGTACTTATGTCAATCATAAGATGGCGGGCGGAACGAATTTGAAACGACTGTACGCGTTTGAAAAGGGTTAGTTCACAATAGCACTAGATCGAGGACTCGGGACAGGACTAAAGACTCCTTTGGCCTGTAGTGGGACGATGCTAAATGCATCGTATAGGCAAGGCAAAGCGTACATAGCCACATTTTCAGTATTGTGTGTTTACTCACTTTTCTCTGACCCTTTCTGGCTTGATGGATCTTGACCGTTCGCGATCTCTCTCCCGCTCCCTATCTCTGTCTCTTTCCTCCTGTAAAAAAATGGCACATATGCACAATAGGTCAACAATGATTTTACAATTAAAGAATGGGCAGAAAGGGTTCAGAATTAGAGTAATATTTATAAATAAACAAGAATAACGTTGCAAACAAAAGCGGCGATGGAGAGAACCTGAAACTGAACCTTAGTGACGCAAAATACAGAGGCTACGAAAGTCTATATAAATAGAAGAAACCAAAAAAAATACGTCTAGACACGTTTTACTTACATCCTCTCTTCTCTCACGCTCTCTGCGCTCGCTCCGCTCCCGCTCGTGCGTCCGCTCCCGCTCCCTGTCCCGCTCCCGCTCCCGCTCGTGCGGATGCGGCGCGGGGTGCGGGCGGAAGGGCGCGCCGTACGGAGCTCCTATCATATGCGGCGGTGGCATGTGGACGGGCTGCGGCACGCCCATTGGTGGGCCTAGGAAATAAACAAATTATTTGTATGATGAAGTAAAAAATCAACATCTCAGACTAAAAACTTCCAATGCTGGACGTAAACCTCTCCCGAAGATCGCCACATTCGTCGCAATACCTGTGCTGCCGACATCCAGCAGTTTTAGCTTACCTTGTTTAGGGGGTCTGCGCACGCCGCGCTTTTCGGTACGTGGTTATAAATATGAGCTAATAAATTAATTAATTGTGAAATTTGTTTAGATGTAGGTTATTTTTCGAAAGGATTTGCTGAGTTAAATTTTTTTTATACAGGGTTATTGGTAATTTGACGTATTCCCGTTAGGAGGTGATAGGGGTGACTATTTGCGATAATTTTCATCCCCATGTGCTTCGTGCAAAAGTGAACCATTTTTAAGTTATCATGATTTTTAGCTTTTTTCAAAATAAGTCAAAAGTGCAACATCAAAAATGTATTTAAAAAAAACTGTCTATTTAAATCTATTTTTTTCTTCTGATTTATAAAAACGAATAAACACTGGTTATTTATCAATATTAAAACAACAATTATCGCTCCAAATTTAAAAATGCGAGATGAAAAACGATATTATTTCATTATTCATTGAGATGTTTTTCCACTAAAATGCCTTAAAAACTAAAAAAAACGTTATGAAACTTGACTTGCAGATTATTTTAAAAACATAACGGTTTTCTTAGCTCTCCAATGATGCATAACAACTATGAACTTATTTCAAAGAAACTGAAAAAAACATCGTTACAAAGGAAGCAGGCGGAAATTCGTACACGAACTAAACCTAAGGTCGTTCTATAAAATTTCTATAAAACTGACTTAAAACAATACCCAATGTAAATAAAACGAAAAATACATATTTAAAATAAAATTTAGAACAGTTAAGTAGTAACAACATTAAACAACATTAATAATAAGTAACAAATAGGACATTTTGTAATTTAGCCTAATTAAAGTTTCTTGCTCGAAGTGAAACGCAATAGGGGGC
Source organism: Eupithecia dodoneata (assembly GCA_947044415.1). Lineage (NCBI taxonomy): Eukaryota > Metazoa > Arthropoda > Insecta > Lepidoptera > Geometridae > Eupithecia > Eupithecia dodoneata. The sequence goes on along the minus strand of OX345657.1, from coordinate 3,642,921 downwards.
GTTTATAATTCTTGTTTTGAGTTATTCCGCGGAAGAACACAAAACAAGAATTATAAACGCATCATATGCGATGCGAAATTTGACTACTTCGGTAGTTACATAAGTCACAACTCAGAAAAATAATATAATGCTACTTTGCGAACGCAATAGGGGAAGTCAAGATTTTTAATTAGGCTAAATTACAAAATGTCTTGATTATTACTTATTATTAATTTTGTTTATTGTTGTTACTACTTTACTGTTCCAAATTTTATTTTAAATATGTATCTTTCTACTTTACTTAACTTTTATTAGGCTAAATTACAAAATGTCTTGATTGTTACTTATTATTAATTTTGTTTATTGTTTTTACTACTTAACTATTGCTAAATTTTATTTTAAATATGTATTTTTAGTTTTATTAACATTGGGTATTGTTTTAAGTTAGTTTTATAGAAATTTTATAGAATGACCTTAGGTTTAGTTCGTATACGAATTTCCGCCTGCTTCCTTTGTAACGATGTTTTTTTCAGTTTCTTTGAAATAAGTTCATAGTTGTTATGCATTATTGGAGAGCTGAGAAAACCCGTATGTTTTTAAAATAATCTGCAAGCCAAGTTTCATAACGTTTTTTTTAGTTTTTAAGGCATTTTAGTGGAAAAAAATCTCAATGAATAATGAAATAATATCGTTTTTCATCTCGCATTTTTAAATTTGGAGCGATAATTTTTGTTTTAATATTGATAAATAATCAGTGTTTATTCGTTTTTATAAATCAGAAGAAAAAAATAGATTTAAATAGACAGTTTTTTTTAAATAAATTTTTGATGTTGCACTTTTGCCTTTTTTTACAAAAAGCTAAAAATCTTGATAACTTAAAAATGGTTCACTTTTGCACGAAACACATGGGGATGAAAATTATCGCAAATAGTCACCCCTATCACCTCCTAACGGGAATACGTCAAATTACCAATAACCCTGTATAATATAAAATTGGTGTATAATCATATCAATCACCAATCCAAGCAAAGTTTGGTTATCGTTAAGTTGACAGTGGGACAGTAACGCCCGAATACCTACTCAAACGCATCTCAAGTTTAAGGCCAGGTCTCAAGTCGCGATTTTTGACAGTTTTCAATGAAAATAATGTCAGAAAATCGTCACTTGAGACGAGCTTAAATCTGAGATGCGTTTGAGTATTCTAGGGTAAGTTGATGACATTATAATATCGGTAGGTAGGTAGGGACTTACCCATAGGCGGCCCCATGGGCGGCGGGCCGGCTTGGGGCGCGGGCCCGGGTGTCAGCTCCTTGATCTCGGTCGGCGCCCAGCCCGGCGGCGGCTCCCCGTGACCTGACGAACACATCACACTATTAACCTCGTAAGTTATCACTACATAGAATAAAAAAAGTCGCCTATGTAATGTATGCTTAGATTTTTAAAACTACGCAACGGATTTTGATGCGTTTTTTTTTATCGATAGAGTCGATTCGAGGGGAGGTTTTATATGTATATAATACATGCATTTGAACACGAAGCCGAGCAGGTCGAAAAAAAAATCGGCTGCACCTTAGAAGAATAACATTTTTTTTATTCGATTTTTATATTCAGAAGAACTAACTACTTATGAGGCCCGGACTCCACCAAAGCGAGATATCCGTAGCGGAGACGAGAAGAGACGTTTTTCAGCTAGGGTGTCTCCACCAAAGCTGTACGGAGATGCGTACTGGTTAGACTGGAGAAATGTCTGCTGGCTATTTTTTCTAGCATAATGGTGGATCCGTCCACTGTATAACCCACGCAAACGGATTGCAGAAATCGGATCGCCTGCATTGCCAACAGTCTGATGCATCCGTTCCGTGCGATGCGGATCAGTGGACGCACTTCTATGGCAAACCATACATAGAATACTAAAATCGTAGGGCGCATGCGACTTACCCCAGTGTTCGTTGTAGGGCGCGTGCGGCGGGTAGTAGTGCTCCGGCGGGAAGTAGTCGGGCGCGCCGGGCGGCGGCACGTCGCGCACGTGAGGGCGGTACTCGCGCCGCTCCGCTGTCATCACCTGAACAACATTCAATACTACAATATGTAACATCAATTTGTGCAAAACATCAGTCAATAAGCGTTTTTCGATAACGTATGTATAATTTCATTTATTTTTACTTTGGCGGCTGCCGCCCGCGCGGCGTACCGTCCATTGGAAAAACGCGCATTAGCTAAAGTAGACAATGTTGCCATCTCAAAATCAAGGACACTAAGAATGGTAGTACATCAGCTACAGCCTCTGGTGGCCGATAAACTAATGTAGGGGGAGAGGACATCCATTTGGACAGATATTGTTAGGGGTTTAATCTATCATTGCATTGGATAGTCACTTTCGATAAAAAGATAGTTTATCGATTTTAGTTTATCTGCTTGTAGAATAATTTGTTTACTTGAATAGTGTTTTCTCTAGCTTGGAAGTTATTCTGCATGGGCGGTCCCTGGTGGAACTGCATCATCGGCGGCGGAGGCTGCATCTCTTCATGCCTTGGAGGTCCTATAACAGTAATTATGGTTTAGTGAGAAAAGATCTCATTGCACTCTAACAACCTTATTCAAATGCACTTACTTCTACGAGATGCTGAAATAGTAAATTAAATAAAAATTAGGACACAGAAATGTAGTTAACTGAATACTAGTTATGTATGTAACCAGCTACTTGACAGTTACTTTTTGTTTTACACATTATTATAGTTTGACCGAAACCGCTGTACCGCTCCTTGGAAAGTGCGGCGAGGTGGGGGGCGAGGAAAAAGAGCAAGAGTACGCGTTGACGGCAGACTGATGGATCGGAGCGGCCGATATTTCCCCCCCCCCGTCTCGCCGCTCGCATACCTCAGGCGCGGTACAGCGGTTTCGGTCAAACTATAATATTTTTTTATGACAATGTCAGCGAGTGATGTGGTGAAGTCATCCACTGATGACGCAAATATATAATATATATATATATTTACATACAAATAAAAGTATGAAGCTAGTGCAAGTGTATGTTACCGGACGGGCGTCGGTTCTCGGGCTGTCGCGGCGGCGGTAGCAGCATCACGCCGGCCTCGCCGACCCGCATGCGGCGCTGCCGGTCGCAGTACGCGCTCCAAGTCACCTCATTGAACCCATAGTTGAAGTAATCTGTACAAAGGTTACATCTTTATATGTTATATCACCGCCAGCATAGTGGCAAAATAAAGTAAGCTAGAGCAAAGTTTTCCTGCTATTGGCATCAGTATTTCATAATCTTAATAACTTCAACCCAAGCATCAAGCCATTATTGTGAGGTGATTGAGCTCAATCTTGCCATAATACAGTTTTATAACTAGCACGGAAGGAACAAGACATGCTACACATAGAAGCCTTAAGTTTTACAGCCCATATGTATGAATTGAACCTTTAATGATGTTTTTGTACTAAGTTAACTTAAAATTAAATTTATTTTGTGATATAAATAGCTATAGTTACCTTTAAGGCTACCTTGTAAATTTGAAATAAAACATTCTAATTCCTATTCTATTTATCAATGTATTATACTGCTAGGACTAATATAGGTTGTTGAGGTTGAGGTATCTAATTCTATGTCATAATTTATAAACACAAGCAATTAAACATCCCTCAACAATTCCAATCTTACCTGATATATCAGCACCCGGCTTGTTCCATGGTTTATCTTCAATGGTATCAATGTTGAATTCCAAAGCAGGCACTCCATTGATGCTGCCTGGACCATCGAGATCCTCGAGGGACACTTTCCCAGTGGTTGTAACTGTACGGGGCTTGTCAGCTGAACCAGAGGACACCAGCCCTACTCCTCTCTGCAAATTAAAAAAAACTATGCTCATCAGAGTCTGATTTATAGTGCTCTGCTTGAAATAGCATTCTTAAATAAATGAGCAATGCTCAATTTCCTGCTAGAATTTCATTTTCAACAATACAAAGACTTGTTTACTTATATTAATAGCTCTTTTCATCTTCTATCCTGTACATGCAAGGTATAATTTTTTTATATACTTTCTCCAATTTTGATAGGTTAAAAGCTATTGATTCGATATCAATGATTTCACCGAGTAATTTTATAATCTTTGTTCAAATCAACTGACCAACAAGAGGTTAGACCTAGGGCGTGCAAAACCGGTTTTCGGTTTTGCTGAAAACCGGAAAACCGGACTAAATTTTCGATTTTTTGAAAACCGGTTTTGAGAGACAAAACCGGTGCTAACACCGGTTTTCCCGTTAATGAATTAAATCTTGATTTTAATCCACTTTTTTCGAATGCACTCAAGAAATATGTAATTTTGAGTCATCAAATATATCCGTTTGCAACATATGCCCACCTACACTCTTTCTTCCACGACCCCCGCACCCACGAGGCGATTCCTGCGTGCGTTCCGCCTGCCTGCGTTGTTGCCCAAATACACTTGCCGGGAGTGCACGTGCACAGCGATAACGTTAAGATGATAACTATGTTTTGTAAGGGGTGTTCCAGAATGTTTTTCGTTTTTTATTTGAGTATAATGCGCCTGTTGCAGCGTTGGATCGCGAGGAGTGGAAGGAGAAAAGGGAGGCCTTTGCCCAGCAGTGGGACAATAATGGCTTAAAATAAATAAATAAATAATAATGCGCCAACCACAACTGGTGTGCAGTAGGTTCAATCGCTTAGTGGACTTTTATAGTTTATTAGCCATGAAATAACGGGAATGCAGTGCGCATTTTGCGTGCAAGCGTTTTATAGAAACATCGATTCGTACACTCTGTTTGACGTCTCTACATGATACATTTCAATTTAACGACTACGAGAAATTGCCAAGTGCAAATTTAATCAAGCATTAAGTGAGCAAGTTTAAAGAGACTTGAATACAATGCCGGATTAATCAATTGGGTGCTTAAAGACTTCGAGAAGGAGCATGAATGTCGACTACGTACGCCAGTGTGTTATGAACAACCATGACAATCACCATGATTACGCGCAGCTTCGTTTAATTTGAATGAATCCGCGCTTCGTCGCATTATTCACAAAGATTACACAGATTAACATTTTAACCCATATAAAATTGTAAATGTTCAAGAAATTAGGCCGGTGAACCTCATTGAATGACTTAAATTCTGAAGGACAGTGAGAAATTGTTTTAGGAATTACAATATCGTCTGACTCTCCGACAAATCGATTATTACATACATGGTCATGTTAACAAACAAAACTCCACCCAGGGCTGCCAGTTATCCGATAGAACTGCATCAGAAATCACTAAAAGTTTAAATTGAAATGTGTCCTGTAGAGACGTCGAACAGTTGTAAGAAATGTAAGAATAGTGGTTTTTATTAAACGCTCGCATGCAAAATATGCGCTGCACTCCCGCGATGTGTTCCATGACTATTAAACTGCAAAAGCCCATCAAGCGATTGAGACCACTCCCCACCCTTGTTGTTTGTGGTGGCGCATAATACTCAAATCAAAAACGAAAAACATTATGAGACACCCTTTATGTTTAAAAAATATTATTCTTCGTTCTTACTTGTTGTTGATTTGATCTCAGTCAATTAAAGATTATTTTTAAGTTCATGTTAACTAATCAATTAATGTGGTCTACTTAGTAGGCATAAATGGTTGATAAAAAACAGGTACATCATAAAATTTGTTGTATTTGTAGGTTTTGTGGGTCTCTAAGAATATCGTATTCTTCTTCAAAATCTACTATACAAAAAATAAAAAAAGTTTGCCAAAACTGGTGCTAGCACCGGTTTCCGGTTTTGGGCCCTCAAAACCGAAATTCAAAACCGGTTTTCAAATCCTTCCGGTTTTGCACGCCCTAGTTAGACCACTGATTTATTTAATTAGCATTAGAGAAAAAGGCAAGCTCTTCTATTCAACATTATTTAAAACTTGCTTTGAAATATCTTTAAATTTAACCCCAATAATTACCTTTATGTTCAAGCTACCATAAGCTGGCCCAGACTTGATTTCCCCAATAGTAACTTTAATATCATCACTGTCATCGGAGTCAGAGTCTCCATCCTCTCCGTTCAACTTGTCTTCATCTTGGCTCACATCTTCAAAGTGTTCATCGTTGAAATGTGAGTCATTTGCTGGCTCCTCCTGATCTTTTTCATCCTAAAATGATTGAGAGAGACATAACATTTAATGAATTATCCTGTCCTAGAATGCATTTTTGGCATATATACAGTATAAAATGAGGGCAGAATCCCTTACATTTAAAAAAACTTGTAGCATTGTCTGTACTCTCCTCCAAATGCAGAGTGGGAGAAATATCCAAACAGTAAATGTAGGTCTTTCAGAAGCCATGGTGAATTGAAGGATGATGAGAAGTAGGCATAATTTTGTATATATATTATGTATAACCTAAACCAAAGTAGGCCAGCCTCAGTCTTCTCAGTACAAAGTCACGAGTTAGTATTTAGTTAAGTTGTTTACTTACCGTTGTCGGTGCGGCCTCATCGGCTCCAGGAGCTTTGTCACCATCTTCCTGCTGCTTTTCACCAGGTTGTTCCACTCCGTCTCCATAAAGCCAGCTATCATCATTTTCATCACCAGGAGCGGCCTCCACAACTGTTTGCGACATCCTTCGTTTTTTACTTACACAAACATAATCTTCTAACCGGATTGATCAAAAATAAAACGAGAGTAACAGAAACAAACAACGCAAGCTTAGGCAACGGGTAACCAAATTTACGACTGGCTAGACTTCAACTTCTTGCTAGATGGCTCGGCCGGCACGGCGTCTGGACTGACGCAATTTTGAAATAGACTCAAATGATAAAAGCTTTTTCTATGTCACAATCAAGGACAACAATTGGGTGGCCCAATTCAAGAAATCCCCAAGTCGCAGGATAAAAGCCCCAAAATAAAAGTTACTTTCGAGATATTCATAATTTTATGTTTTAAATGTCAGCTGAAATAACATGCGTTGGTTAAAAGAAATTATAAAAATATACATTATAGCGCAAACAAAGTAGTTTTCTTTAGTGAAAGAATCAAAACAATATAAGTAACAGGAGTCTCATAATAAAATATAAAAAAAATTGGACTTATTTCTAATCCCTGGACTTAGTGATACTACAGTGATAAATAGGGGACTTAGAGATATTATTGCAGTACCCAGAACAACAGTCGAACAAAATCGGCTAATCATTCCACTTCATCTTCAGAATCTAATTCTGCAGGTATGGGTTTGGGGTTTCGAGTTCCATTCAATAAGTCCTCATAAAAATATCTTTCCGATTCAGGAACAGCTTCTAGCAACCGCTTTACATCTTGCAATTAAGCAGCCTTTTTTTTTTGACAAAAAGTACCTATTTTAAATTATGAATAACATGATAACAAAAAGAGATAAGACCCATAATTTTTGGAGGATTTGTAGACTAAATTGTGGAGTTTAATACAATATGCAAAAAAGTACACCTCAATAACCCAGTTTTAAAGTTACAGATCAAAAATAAAATAAAATTCGTTTTAAAAAAATATTGATTTTACTAGACTTATGTACCGAAATTGTATTATTTACTTAGCTAGGTAGATTATCTAGCTTTTAAATGAGACTACTTTGAATAAAATACACCGTTTACTCAAAAAGAAACGAAGAAAAAACCAGATGAAGTAGTTTTCATTAAAAAAATAATTAAATCGGCTTTGTTTTAGGGATATATAATTTTTTATTTTTTGTTTTTTATCGATAAATATATGTCGTGATAAATCATCTCGTTTGATCAAGGTTCAACAATACACATTGTATATCTATTTTTGTTTTGACTAAAGCAGTTGTCACAGTAAAGATTCTGCTGTTGACTCGGAGTTTTTTCTTTGGTAATATAATATTCCAGTGCAGATATTACCTCATTGGGCTTATGCAGCCATAATTAGGACTTAAAAAAAATCAATGGACTAAACGATTTCTATTTCTTTTATTCAATTTGGAAAAGGCACTTAGAATTATTTCCCAAGAACCTCGAACGAATAGACCATTCGAAAGAGAATGAAAAAATTAACAAGCCAGTGTTGCTAACTCAAAACCGTAAAAAACGGACTTAGTGATTTTATGAATTGGATCACCCAATTATTCTCTTTGGACAGCCACTGCCAGACGCAGCGGCGCGGCGCGGGGCGAGTAGAGATACCCATAGCAATTTTGAGATTTTTTGGCGATTATCAAACAAACTAGGATTACAAAAAAGAATCTGAAAGAGATATTGTAGGTAGTCAACAGGACTACCGAAAATAAATCGGAAAATAATCGCAAACCGGTCGCGAGTTACATAATCTTCTTTTTCTTCTTTTATGGCTCGCTGTGTCTGTGTTGCCACAACTCTGCCAGTGTCCGTGTGAAGAGTCATAAACTTTAGTAGAGAAAAACAGTTTTTTTTTATTAATGATAACTAAGCGTAAACTGTTTTATCTTTTTGAGTAGTAGGTACAATTTTGATTTGTACCTGGAAAACAACACAAAGTTAAGAATGCATGCACACACAAAGGGTTAATAAGTAGAAGCTGTAGCCGAAAAGTCTATAAACTTGTCAAAAATTAACACTTAAAGGGAAAACGAAGTAAAAATCCAAGGAAAAAATAAATATTTTTTTCTACTTACCTAACAAACCTTTTTACTTTTTTAATCTTAGACTCATAGACCACTATTAGAGGATTCAAATTTCGAATTCTAATCAATAATTGTACCTAATCGTTAAATTTCCTTGTTATTTTGGGTATTTCGTTGCCTTTCGAGTACTGGTATTTTTGACAAGTTTATAGACTTTTCGGCTACATGTGGTATACCGTTGTAATAAGCGATGATAAGATACATTTTTAAAAGCATTTGAACTCCTCGATCGCTTTTAGTTTTTTTTTTTAAAAACGATGTAAAGATAACATTCTTAACTCAGTATTTTATTTTTTTTTAACTTTGAGAGCGTTTAACTATTTACTGATTTTTTTAAATGAATAATGCCTTCAATAGATGATGGATACATCTGGGACCAAAACCAAATAAAAAGAACAATCGAAAACATGTTCCAAAAAAAATTGTAGGCGAAGAGTTAAAATTTCGGAAAATTATTTAAAAATACAAAAAACAGGTTTAAAAAAAGTTAAGAGTTAGGGTCTTCTACTTCAATTTGTATTTTACAAATAGGTCCACCTACACACCCACCGAGTTTGTTTAACCCTCCACCAAACACCCTGTATATTATAATTTCTTTGCCTTGCAATTTCTATAAGTTTTTATTTTTGTTACAATGGAAACTTCCTTATTATGTTCTGAATGATTTGTGAAGATGTAACAAATGGTTCAGAAAATAATTGTTCATTATAGGTAAGGTACAAATCGTTCAGAACATATAATTGTTCATTATAAGTATACCTACATACAGCTGCACATACAAAATGGTCTTGGCCACAACAACTACAATTATATCATAAAATATTATATACTAGCTGCGCCCCGCGGCTTCGCCCCCGTGGAAATCGATGTGTCAAAAGGTTTCATTAAATGATAAGAAGTATCCTATGTTAGACTCCTGGTTCTAAGCTACCTCCTCACCAATTTTCAGTCAAATCAGTTCAGCCGTTCTCGAGTTATAAGTGTTGTAACAAACACGACTTTCTTTTATATATATAGATATCATATTTTATTCCATGAATTTTTCAAAACTCTGCATTAATTTAACTGAGCACATAAAACATTAAAAAAAATTAAACAAAAAGCACTGCCAACATCCGAGGTAGTTATGTTACTAATCCAGGCCATTTCTTCGTCTGGGGAAAGTCTTCTCCTCCACTTGTTCAACTGTCTGAGCAATGTCAGCAAGCTGCTGGGATGCCTCCAAGGCTGCTGTGCCACAAGTCTCTGCCAACTCTTGGATACCTTGTGTAACCTGTACAAATAATTAATATCAGGCTTGGATGCATTTTTAAGAAATACCAACTGTGCCTGCAGTTTGGCCTGCTTGGATTTATTATTTAACTAGCTGCGCCCCGCGGCTTCGCCCCCGTGGAAATCTATGTGTCAAATAGTTTAAATGATAAAAAGTATCCTATGTTAGACTCCTGGTTCTAAGTTACCTCCTCACCAATTTTCAGCTAAATCTGTTCAGCCGTTCTCAAGTTATAAGTGTTGTAACAAACACGACTTTCTTTTATATATATTATTATTTAATAGAGACAGGACGCTCTCTCTGACTGTTGTTTTCTCCAATATTGTCTATATCACAGTGTTCAAGTTTAGTAAATAAATAATAAATAATGCTGGACAATTCACACAGCATCATCTAGCCCCAAGCTAAGCAGAGCTTGTGTTATAGGTACATGACTGATATACATAATACAATACATTACATAGATAGAATATTTTTATTATACATAGAAAACGACCAGAACACGCGGAACAAATATCTGCAGATCGTACACACAATTGTTCCGAGGTGGGAATCGAACCCCCAACCTCCTGCGTCGCAGGCGGACCTTCGCCCACCGCGCCACATCAGTCGTCAAATCGAGTTTAGTCACTCGTCATTTGCTTTTGGTAAAAGCATTTTGATATGAAACAAACTTTTACAATTTTATATCTTTCTAAAGAATGAGTGCAAAGGAAAAGGTTCATTAATAAAATTCCTCACAGACCTGCTCAGACTGCACCTTAACTTGAGCGGCTTCAGCTTGCATTTGGTTGACTTCAGCATGCATTTGAGGGGCCTGCTGCAGCGCCTCGGACTCCATCACCGGAGCACTCTGAATAAGAAGTACAATATTTCATTTTTATTCCAGGAATGGAACAAGCTGATGTGTGTTGTATTGATAAAATACCACATATAAACGAAATAATTTATTTGCCATTTATCTGATACCATACCAAAACCATAGAAAATACCTGTCTACATTGATGCATACAGCGACAATGATGTCGTAGAACTGGTTCACCTGCTGCCACTTCGTGCATGTGCATATCACTTTCCTGCATCTATTACAAAAATGATAAAAATTGTTAAAATAAATAATACCTGCAATAATAGCTACGTTTTGCACTTGTTTAACTAGGTTTCTTCTCTAGTCTGCACAAACACAAATCTAACTTGCTACTACATCAAGTCTGTTATGTGAAAAAGGAAATATTTCCTCAGGTTCAACTGGCTGATACCTACGGCTTCATTTCCTCAAGAGCAAAACCAAGCCATCTGTACCGTGGGCATGTTGTGTCGCCCGATTTAGTTCATAACACTCATGAGTAATACCTTTTCTACATAATTTGGGTCAGTGTAGTTGTTCAGTTCATTGGCCATCGGCATCGCTTCTGCGAGCTTATCGTAACCAGCAGTAGCATTGTTGAGTGCCTGTGCAGTGTTCACAAGGTTCGCTGTGGCAGAGTCCCCTTGATGACCACCCACTGGGGAATTAGCTGCAACTCCAAGTTTGGCTTCCAGCTGTTCGATGCGATTTTGCAAAACTGATAGAGAATCCATTACAACTAATATTTAGGTCTATGAAGTAAAATTCAGAAGAAATCAAAAAATATCCTGTAGTCCTTGAAATACAAAAATAGTTGAATTGAAATAAATAATTGAAGATCGCAGTATTCGCAGTCAAAACGAATTTCGAACACAACACAAACAATGGTTTATTTTTTGTTTTTTGACAATCCACGAGTTTAGTTTACTTTCAACGATAATAATTTCACTTGACATCTCAATGGTTTGGTTTCAAAACTCAACTCACCCTATGTACCTAACTAATCTCCCTATGCTTTGTCCAATGATCAAAGAAGTTGGATGACCTAATACAACTTACAAAAAGTTATTTCTGCCCGCGGCTTTGCATGCGTTCATTCTATGAAAAGTATGTAATAAATATTTCCCAAATTATAAATTAAAATCTCGGAGATTTTGAAAGTTACTGGATGGATTTATCAGAAGAAGTTTTTTGTTTTTTTAGAAGTTTTTATATTGACTCATTTTAAAGGGTGCAGGGGTGGTCAATGATTGCATGTGTATTATTTGTTTTTATTAGTCTAGTTGTGATTGGTATAAAATTATATGCAAAAATTAGAACGCTTCTTCTCTGCTAACCTGTTCCTTCTTAATTTTGAGAAGGAAACAAATTCGCCTTATTTTAATTTAACAACATTATTATTCAGTAAATTAACAGCTAACTTACTGATGGCTAATTACAAATTTTCACAAAAGTTACCAAATGAAATGACACAAATAAACGTTTATCTATAAATATAATTTAAGAAAATATAGTTATTTGTTTATTATGGTTTACCTATATTAATGGATCGCATCAGACGATCCCCAACCGGCATGCCCAGCGTGGGGATTATGGGCATTAACCCCCATGATGAGAACAGCCAAGAGATGGCCCCCAGTTCCCGGCCGCCTCGCTATTCCTGGCCATGGCAGCGGCTACGGTAACGGCGGGGCAGGCAGGGGGTGCTAAGATTCCCTGGGCTGTACTAGGCTGCCACTCAGTAAAAAATTTGACCTTGGCTACGTTTAACTGACGCGACTGACGCACTCTGAGGCTTGACCACCAACTAGCGCCGTTGGAAGTGGAGTTAGGGAACATTAAATAGCATGTCCTGGGGTTTATGTGAAGTCCATAGAGAGGGGAGGACACCGTAACCCTAGACTCTGTCTCTCTCGGACATCTTCTCTACTTTCGCGAGGGTGATAAAACATCCCAGGGTGGCGTAGGTTTCCTTGTCAATAAGGCTCTCTCTAGCAACGTCCAATAAATCTCCAGTGTGTCGACCAGGGTAGCGTACCTGATCCTTCGGCTGTCTGAACGGTACAGCATGAAGTTAATTCAGGTTTAAGGACCGACCGACCTCGGCACACTTGGATGATGAAGTGGAGGATATGTATGAAGACATATCCAAAGCCTTACATAACACCACTAAGGCCCACTTCAACGTTGTTATGGGGGACTTTAAAGGCATGGTGGGAACCCAGACTGGTAGCGAATACCGAATTTAAAAAAATATTTATTAGTAATTTATTTATTGATAATTTTTGCAACTCACTTGGGGTTTTGTTGTAGAAGCGTAGGTATAAGTACATTGCCCTTTAAAAAATACATTTAACTTGTGTAGCCTAGTTAGTTGTGGGCACAGCGTGTTTATTCTTATTTCTAGTATTTAAATTATGTATATCGCTATTTTTAGGGAACCGATTGATATTTTTATGAGTGTACAACAAATTATGATTCGTCTTTGTGTATGTAATGGAAAATAATTGTAAATTATCTGACTTATCCAATCCCCGGGAAAGCCATAATTCGACACTCTCTGGCCGAAAAGTGTCCAACTAGACACATATTGCCTTATCAAAATCGAATCGTATCATCAATACGCCGTCAGCGGCGCTGTTAATAAAGAAGTAGAAATAAGCCACGAAACGAAACAAAGAAGAAGAAAATTCGTGAGAACGAACTCCTCCCTGTGACTGTGGCTGTTTCTTGTTTTCTTTGAGCGATTCGACGTTTTCATTGTTATTTGCCATTAAAATGGACGAAGAATTGGGTGGATTAACAGAGGACGATTTACACATACCGCCCGTAAAATATGAATGTGAGTTAATGCGATATGGCATCAAATTGGGTCGCAAAACACTTGCCTTTTGCAATGAGTTTTTCGAGAATGTTTAATAAATTAATAATAAAGAACTATTATTTTACAGATTTGGATCACACGGCTGATGTGCAGTAAGTATCTAACCATTGAAGCTCCAAAGTCTAAATAATAGTAGGTATAAGTGCAGTACACATGGTCCAGTAACACTGACAAAGTGCGCGAAAATTGAAACAGCCATTGGTAGAAATAAAGGACTTTTGGTGTCATCCCTAAAAATATTACAAAGCTGAAAGTAATTCTGTCTCTCTGTCTGTTACCTTTTCAAGCTTAAACGGCGGCAGAAGGGACTTTAAATTAAATTTGACAGGGACGATAGATTGTAGGATTATCTTGGAAAAATATATGCGAAGCACAGAAGAAGCAAAAGCTAGTCATTAATAATTTGTAACATTTTAGTGAGATTCTATGTGGAAAGATAGTGTTCTATTAAAACTATTCAGAGCTTGGCTATTCACATTTAAAATATCATCATGTAAGCCATACAAACATCCCATATTATGGCTATAATAATTCTTCTCTTTGGTAAAATGAAACTAATTTTGATCCCATTAGAAGTGTTCAGTGTTGCTTCAAATATTCATGTTATGCTGAAATACATACCTAGAAACCTTTATATTTTTAGGTTACATGCATGGGGAGACACTCTTAAAGAAGCCTTCGAGCAGTGTGGCATGGCTATGTTTGGATACATGACAGAACTTAACTATGTACAAATAAAAGAAGTTCATTCAATAGAGGCAACTGCCGATGACTTGATGGGACTCCTGTATCATTTTCTTGATGAGCTCCTGTATTTATTCTCAGTGGAACCATTTTTGATATGCAAGAAGTTAGAGATCACGGAATTTAATACAGAAGAGTTTAGGATAGTTTGTAAGTGTTTTGGTGAAGAGTTCCATATTGGGACGCATCCACAGGGAACTGAGGTAAAAGCTATCACATATTCAGCCATGCAGATTATCGATGAACCCAAAGATAACAAGTATGAAGTGTTTGTGATTATTGATATCTAAATAATATATTTTTTACCAAATTTATTGTTTTGTTATAATTATTACTTTCCCAATCCTACCTGTGATGACAAATAAAAAACCTACCTACTAAAGGCCAATTACATATCCCAATTTTAAGGGACCCTTACCCTAACTAAGGGTGGTGTAATTATTAACAGTTAGTAAGGGTTCCTAACAACCGGGCCCCGAGTCCTGTGTAGTGTAATATCCGCTCTTTGTTATTTTCTGCAATCAACAAGCAAAATAAACTTTTCCTATTAGTTTTCGACTAGAAAACCTGATTTTAGTTCTTAGTTTTTATAATAGCCCTAACGCCAACGGAGGATAGGTATCGCACGCTCGTTGGCCTTCGATCGAAGGTACTTACGTCCAAATCACAAAACCAAATCTATAATTTAAAAATGAAACGCTGAATGTGTTGCTAAGCGCAAATCTCTAGAGCAGCTGAACCGATTTCGCTAATTCTTTTTTTAGAATATTCCTTGAAGTACGAGGATGGTTCTTACGGAGATAAAAATTAAAAAAATTGCCTGTAACAAATGACCACTCGGGCGAAGCCGGGACGGGCCGCTAGTACTCATAATAAAATAATGGTCCGGCAAACGATCGTTGGCCGATTCCAGCTTGCATTCTCAATTTGATCACGGACGACGACGAAATAATTATAATTCCTAGTTTTTAGAACCTAGTTAGGTACCTACCATAACCAGTTAGCTAGGACTAGGACAAGAAAAATAATACGAAAGCGGAGATGGTGGACAACTACATACCTACCTAGGGGAGAGAAGGTAGCATTCATACAGCCATATCTATAAACAAAATGCATGTCGAAGCGTTCGTATTTATTTATACGATTACGAATGAGTCCCGCCCGCCTGTAAATTTACGCTTACCGTGGGAGGGATGCGACCGCTGCTGCCGGCTTCGTTAGGATAAGCTGTAGGTAATAAATGTTTTCGCTCCTTGTATGTAAGTAATTTTTGAATTCACATTGTCATGTGTTATGATGATTATGATGTGACACCCTAGTAAGTTTTCCTCTAATTCTTCCTTTTCCTCTGTTGTTTACCATAGATAGATAGATAATTCTTTATTGCATTTTACATTGTTATTTTATACTAAGTGTTAGTATAAAATAACAATGTAAAATAAAAACTTGAAAAACTCTACCAGACAACCATGGATGGATAGGATCGTGGACAGTAAGTACCAGGGGATCTGTGTGCTTGCAGGTTACCTTTAAATTATAAAATTATATAAAATAGGTACCTACTTATAATACTTACATGGAAATATACTACATACATATCATAAAATATATATAAGTACTTATACTAATTATATACATAGGGAGTAGGGACTCAGTTATGCGTTAGTGACAGCAGGACAAATAGTGCTCCTTTAACATAGTTTTACAGGTTGGTAGCGACTTAGCGCGCCTCACCGAAACTGGTAATGCGTTCCATAGTTGAACAGCCCGGGCAGTAAAGGAATGGGCGAAGAAAGAAGTACCTAGAGTGAGCTGGTACTCGAAGCATAAGGGTTGCCGAAGAGCGCAGAGAAAGAGTGTGAGAAAGATGAAGAAAGGTGAAACGTTCTTTGAGATAAGGGCATGCAGAGGCCAGAAATAGAATGTTATAGTTCATAGTTCATTTATTGATAACTTCTGGTTACAGGTCACATATTATACTTAATGCAATATGTAAAAACTACATACATCATAATTATAATAATAAAAATATATTAAACATTACATTTTAACATCATAAATTCATTCACATCATATATCGATTGAGCTATCAGCCACTTCCTTAGTTGTACCCTAAAAGATTGTATGGATTTTGCGCTGGTGATAGAAGTTGGAATACGAGTAAAGAGATAAGATATGAGAATTACGGCGAAGCCGTATAGGTAGCCACTTAAGCTTCCTGCGAAATTCCGAGACATTCTGCAGGTGCTCAAGTTTGTCTAACTGTTGCTCAGTTAGATCAAGAAAGGAAGAATCGGCATAATCGAGGAATGAAAGGAGAAGAGATTGTGCAAGAGAAATTTTA
This sequence comes from Eupithecia dodoneata, assembly GCA_947044415.1. Classification (NCBI taxonomy): domain Eukaryota; kingdom Metazoa; phylum Arthropoda; class Insecta; order Lepidoptera; family Geometridae; genus Eupithecia; species Eupithecia dodoneata. The sequence goes on along the minus strand of OX345657.1, from coordinate 3,626,214 downwards.
GTGGTAATGAGTAAAAAGTAACGCAGCCTTCTCAGTGAACCAGCGGAAGCAAACATCCTACGGCTGATTTTAGATATCTGCGGTCCCCACGACAGATTTTGATCAATGAGGACCCCTAAAATTTGACAGTTTCGCTTTGCGCGACAGGAATCCCATTAAAGATAACGTTTGGAAGAATACTCCAATTTATTCGAACAATCATCCGCGAGCTTCCTAGGTACTGTGATCACCTGCATTTTCGCAGGGTTCACTTTTAAACTAAAGCTCTTACTTCAGTCCAGGATACGAGCTAAGTCTTCATTAATGGTAGCAACAGCAGACGATAGCTGATCCACCGGAGACTGCGTGTATATTTGGAGATTATCTGCATAGAGGTGGTACGATGACGTAATGTGGCGAGATATGGAATTTATGAAGATAGCAAAAAGGAGAGGTGAAAGAACGCCGCCCTGAGGGACGCCCGCAGAAATATCGCACCAAGATGAGCACTCATCATCAATAAAATACGCTGCCGACGCCCGTGCAAGTAACTGCGAAACCAATCAGCCACTGCTGGAGATACGTTAAGAGAGCGTAAAATTTCAAGGAAAATTTCAAAATCTACATTATTAAAAGCGTTGGTAAAATCGAGTAAGCAAAGGATAGTAACTTTACCATCTTCCATACCACAGCGTATGTCGTCAGTAATTTTGACTAGTGCGGACACTGTGCCGTGTCCTGGGCGGGTCCTATTTGGCCAAGAATGGGAATTATCATATTTCGACTAATGCTATCGTTGCTAATAGCTTTAGAAGAAATAGATGTAACAGCTCTCTTAACGTCACAGTCCGTGAACTTATTAAAATGGAAAGGCGAGTAGTCAGGAATCGGTTTAGAAGAAAGATTAGTCAAAGTTTGCGATTTCCGTTGTATATCGAGATTGGAAGTGGTAGAGAAATGTTTGTTAAGAGAATTTAAATCAAATTGTGAAGGGATTTTGGTATGTTCTTTAGATTTACCGATTCCTAAAGACCGTAAGAACATCCAAACCTTAGCAGGATCAGAGTTCTCTACTGACGTATGGATATAGCGGCGGCGTTGCGCGTCACGACACGCTCTATTGCAGTGATTCCGGCGATCTATGTATCTGTCTTTGTTCAATTCGGTAGGTTTACGCTTCAGTTTTGACTTAGCTACACATTTCTGACGCATAAGTGCTTTTAGCTCAGTTGTGATCCACGGCGCAGGAAGATGTTTGAGCTTTATCTCTCTGAGCAGGGCATGCTTGTCATAGAGGTTGATAATAACTCGACAAAATATCTCTACTTTGCAGTCAATGTCCGGTGCAGCAAAAAGCTCAGATCAGTCAATACCATCCGCATCAAACCGTAGCTTCTCCAAATTAATTCCACTAAAATTTCTCTGCAGAAGAACTTAGGGCGAATTTTGTATGACATATACAACATGTCATGGTTAGAGAAATCCTTACGCATCTCAGATTTAAATTTTAAGCACATCTCAAGTGACGAATTTATGACACGTTTTCATAGAAAACTGTCGAATAAAAAACTCGCGAATTGAGATGAGCTTAATCTGAGACACGTTTTAGTATTCGGTCTTTAATTGACTAGAATATAATAATTTACACATTAATAAATGGCAGAATTTTTCGTAAACGGTTACTTATAGTACCTATTAGCGAGCGGACTGTCCCGGCTTCGCCCGGGGGCGGCGGCGGCGGCGAGCGTGTGGACATTTATTGTTTCATAAACATTTTGAACGTAGTAAATGAAGAAATCGAGGCGGAATCAGTTCGATCAACAAAAATTTGGCTAATCACTAACGAAATATATAATACAAAATATACAGTATATATATATATAATACAATATATATATATATATATACTGTATATTTTGTACATTTTGGACGTATCATCGAAGCCCGAAGGCAGAGTCCAAAGAGAATACAATAATTATAGAGGCGGCCGGTCAGTGCCGAAGGACAGTGACATTGTGTATACCTACTAAAAACCTATTTCGGTTGTCCGACTTTTTTTCATCTAGGGCTTGCTCTAGGCCTCTAGGGCGTTTAAAATAGCCGGCAGGGTGTTGGGGTGATGATGAAAATATAAAATTCTTTAAATTATACAGGGCTAGATAAATGTTTTGGAATTTCTTCCATAAAGATTATAAAGACAGAAATATTCACTTTTACACATTATTAGTAGACCCCGGCTGCCTCCTATGCAGACTGCAGAAGCAACTGTCTCGAAGTAAGAACATGTCGTCGTCTCGTGGGGAGATTGACATTTACCTACTGTACAATACAATAGATAGCAAATGGACAGCATCTGTCTACTGGGTGGTATGGTAAGTAACTAGGACTGTAAAAACCTGGCTAGGCAAGGTGGTAGGGTAGGCATTAGGTACCTACTCCTCTGCTGTCATGAACTAAATTAATCGTTTTAGGGTTCCGTAACCAAAGGGTGAAACGGGACCCTATTACTGAAACTCCTTGAAATATTCTTTGAATATACATATATAATATATAAAAGAAAGTCGTGTTAGTTACACTATTTATAACTCAAGAACGGCTGAACCGATTTCTGAAAATTGGTGGAGAGGTAGCTTAGAACCAGGAGTTTAACATAGCATACTTTTTATCATTTAAACCATTTTACACATAGATTTCAACGGGGGCGAAGCCGCGGGGCGCAGCTAGTATATAATAAAAATCAAATCAAAACATTTGCTGAACACATTTTATAGGAACATGTCAGGTCTTATAACGCGAGTGGAGTCAAATGTACCTATTCAACCCGCAAGCAGTTGTGCAAATATTAAATCGCAGTGATTCATGGTCGTTAAATTAATCAATAATAAATAATTATATTTAAATAAAACAAAATATGTAGGCAAAAAAATCATGTCTGTTGCATGGGCATTTAAAGCGTATGTATGTATCCCATACAACAGTCATGATTTTTTTGCTGTTTGTGTAAATAATGGAACGGAACTTTTCGTACGCGAGTCCGTTAGCACTTTTTACACACACATTTTTATGTAATTATTATCTATGATTTCGTGGCAGTCGCTATAGAATATTTATATTTTGCGTAGTGAGAAACATATTTTATACAAATGCATGATCTCCAAAATTTTCAAAAGGGTTTTGACGAGGTTTGTATTGTTTCACACGTCTTATGGTTTGTGTTTTCTTTGATTGTCAAGTACCAATAACTCCTGTATTAATCTTAGATCTTGAATGTAGTAGTTTTCCATATCCCTTATTTATTTATTTTCTCACAACGAACGACGAACGTGAAACAATGATGAGTAATAAAACATATAACAATAGTTTTTAAAGGTAATAGCCTAATCCTCCCCTAAGCCGTGTTTATTCATACAATTTTGAACTAAAATGAAGATTAACGATGTAAAACTAGGCACTCGTTACTCAGAGTTCATAAATGTGATTGAGTTTCCGAACGAACTTTGTCTATGGTTCATTTTGTGCTACTCACTTCCGCCACATTTCGCGGTTTATTTGTAATTCCGTTTCCGTTCTAGGATACTGTAATTTTACATGCATAAATGTTAAACCGCGCCGAGACGAGTCGTAGAATATAATCTAAATCCTGAATTTAACGAATAGGTCGGTTCGGTACTCAACTTTATATTACATAGGTACTAGTAGGTTAGGTACCGCTCCGGGATAGATTATGTTGTGGAGGAATATCGTTGGATAGATCATTTAATTGCACTGTGGGCGTATCAGGAATATTGTCGATACAGGATCCTGTTTGTGAAATATTAAGCATTGTAAGTGATAGGTTCGGGCTCGCGAGAGATTAAGGGAAATTAAAAGTAAAGTTATTCACCAGAAATCGTAAACCATTTTTCTATAAGACATAAAATATCCCAAAATCTATTATTTTCCCAAATGCTCCAACAATCCAAAAGCACGAAGTTTGTTTATTTTATGCATAAAGTAATATTAATAGTAATAATTAATTTATTAATTTTTTCCCCTAGTTACTTATTTGAAAAATGCAGAAAAAAAACCATAATAAAACTCGCTAAAATAACAAAACTGTGAAAAATTGTTTTGAGTAAAGTTTAGGTGCCTACAGGTTAAAATGTTAATTTTTGGAAATATAAAAACAAATCACAGTAGTTTTATAATGGGTACCATAATAACTAAATTAGGTAATAGGCAATTAACTTAAAGAGGTTGCGTTGTTAGTTGTGTAAAACAGGTACACAAATAAGTTTGTATAAGATTTAACCGTGCAACCACGGAATCACACGGCGCGTGGACTGACAAGACCGACTTGAAAAATTTTGGTTTCGGTAAAAAACTACTATAGAAATTTTCCAGAACCTGATGTGGTAACTCAGTATTATATAGTACTATGGTGAACAGATTTCGGCAAAAAATACCATGGCTTTCTCCGCTCGCCGATAACATTTGTTCCTTTTGACTACGGTCAAGAAATCGACACCCGCTTTAAAAAGTTAACACAAATATCTAAACCAAAAATTTGGTATTCGTTAGATATTAGCTAGCTGCGTTCGCAGGCATCATTTTTGCCTTCTGGATGTGGTCCGGTGCTGAACCCTCCTGAGTTCAATATGCAAAACTTCACAAAATAATCTAACGATACCAAAAACAATTTTTGTGGTTCTCTCCTCTCGCCGATTACAGTGTATGGTCGTTGTATGGTCAAATGCACAGATTAAGATAATTTTGCCCACCACCGCGAAATAATTTACGTTTTGTAAATTGTGTAAAAGGCTGCGACTAGTGAGCCGAGCTGAAACGGCAGAAGGAGTGCCTTCTGCCCATATTTATTTAGTAATAGTTTCAACTTTCTCAGCCACCAGAAACTCTCCTTTTAAGGGCTCGCTCCGCTCGCTGTTTGTCTTTCTTGTGAATCATAAAAAACAGAAAAATCTATAAAAAAAAAATGCTGCTCGGTTGCTCACTTTTGCTTATACTTACTTATTTACTTTTTACTTCACTTTACTTTTTTTTTACATTGTTAGGAGATGGTCGGTATTGTCAACCCCCAGTTCAGTATTTTTGTTTCAGTTTTTTTTGGGTACGAATTTAAAATTAACCTACTAAACTAGTAACACAAAAAACAAATTCACTCGACAAATTCAATTTTCCCATCATTTCTCTCTGCGCTCGCCTATAACGAGGTTTTCTGTGGTATCTGCACAGGTCCCAAATTGCATAATTATCTGGCTTCAGTCCTGACCAAGCTTGAACCCTCCACGTTTTGGGTTGCGACCGGGCTTGCTAGTCAAATGTAGGTATGTAGAACCTACCTGCGGCGACGAGCTAAATTAATTAACAAAAAACAAACGTGACGAAAGTCTGTCATCCAGAAGTATCAAATGAATTTTATCATGGGTTATTCATATTTTTCAAATTTCCACGCGGGCGAAGCCGCGGGGTGCAGGTAGTCATAGATAAATGGTGGAATAGTATTTCGAAGCAAATTACTTTTCTGTAGTTTTTTTCTATAAAGAGACATCTTAAAAATAATATTTGCATTCGAAAGTTTTACTCACTCAATGTAGGGTCTAAACCTAAATGTCCGTTCCGTGTCCGTTTTTTGGTGAGCAAACTTATCTAAAAATACCTCTTCGATCCCCAATCCCATATAGGTAAATAAACCTCCGTATGATCAGCGACGATAAAGGATCAAAATAAATATCCTGGTTAGAGGTTTACAGCTAGCGCACGGTCGGGCTGGCAACGGTACACATCTGTGATGTGAGTGAACCGGACAAGCGATGGAAGTTTTCAGTTCAAAAATTCGTTAATTTTTTATGGCTTCAACATGGCTTCAAAGAACGAGGGGAGGAATTTGGAACGAGGAACGCAACCGGCGGCGGCGGCTCGGGGTAGCTAGCCTAGCTTCAACGCTTCGCGCCTGCGCGCGTAGTTCGCGCCACCGCTACTGCTTGCTACGTCGTCGTCGCTTGGCCAGATGTTCAATTCAATTCAAAAAGCTTCCTGTCGCCGCCGCCGTCTCATACTTTGCTGCATTTTTATCCGAAACAAATAATAAAGAATGCTGACTAGGACCTTGATAGTAAATTGTATTGTGAGTGAGATATGTAGTGAATAAAATTGATAATGTGATTTGAACAATCTTCCTGTAATAACTTGAAATTATCGAGCGTCTCAATGTCCACGAGTGCGCTCGGGACCAACAAAGCGGCGGACATTTTATTTTGAGTACTCGATAATGTAGCGTTTGTGTCGGAAAACACTAAATGTCGTTTTATGGTTATAAATTTGGTGATCGTCAGCTTACACCTTTTGTAAGTATTACAATAACCAGATGGCTATTCTAAACGAAAACCTTGATTTCGTCAATGCATGATCGTAGGAAGGAGCGGTTATCCCAACCAAGGTATCACCGCCGCTGTCGATATTTTTGGGTAAATGTCGTTGATAAAAGTGACGTAAGCAAAACTGGTCAGCTGGAGGATCTTTGTGGACCATTGATAATACGCAGAACTTACCAATTTGCCTATCGACCCACTCCCCTTCGGAGGCTTCTCGCTTGTAATTTCCGCGCGCGCGGCGCCCCTAACCTCTTTGCTAATTGAATTGTGATGATTACGAAGTGTCACAAATTGAAGAGTAGGCTGTGATCGGTCTCTTATTTGATGGTACATTGTGTGTTGGCAGCGATGCCGAGAGGGGTGAAGCGAGGGTCGGAGGAGGGCGAGGCCGAGCTGGTGGTGCGCGCCGGGGCGTCTCCGTCCCACACCACGCTCCTGGACGACAGCCCCAGCCAGCCCATCACTTACCATCTCCTCGATCATGGCTACGGCGCCACGCCACAGCATCAGATCCGGCGCGAGGCGCTTACCGCACCGCCGAAGACGTCTGAAGTAAGTTTGGAACTCTATCCTATCATTATTTGACATTGTATACTTAGATTTCACTTCCAGCTGATATTACTAATCAAAATAAGAGCTATTGGTGTAACAAAATTGATTAGTTCATTTGCTATTGACTTAGTTTTCTTTCCTCAGACTAATGTTTTTAAATGATTGTTGTAATTGGGAATGTAAAGGATATCAGACAGTATTGGATAGAAAGCCCAAATCTTCCTTATTTTACAATAACAAAGTGTTGCGATTGATAAAAAATTACATGTATTGTATACATAGGTAAATGTTTTTCTTAATTAGGGAAATCCAATCAATGTATGTATCCAGTTCATCTTCAAAGCATTTTGCTATTTGGTATAAAAAATCAAAGACTATAATTTTACCCGTACCTGCATAACTCAATGATGAGTTAGATTTTGTCAGACAGTGATTCACTATATCAAATGTGGTTTTTAACACCAGGGCTTTCTTTTAAAATTAATGTTACAATTTACCTACTAATACACCATTAGAATGTCTTTTCAATATTGTGTTAATCAAATTAACATTGTGGTTGACTCTCTTCGGAAAGTTCCCTACTGCTCTCATATTTTAATAATAATTCTAAAAGAGGTAACAAGAACAAATACAATCAAAGTGCTCTACTTGGTCTTTCAACTATATATTTGAAATGTAGATGATCTTGGTCCATGATAACTTGACGAATTCCTAAATCTTTATTACATTTATTATAAAGTTTAGCTATGTTGGGAACTCTTACAATGTGCTTAGATGTCTAAGGCCCGGATCATTAAAGCTTACTCAGTCATCAATCTATGTTTGAATAACACTCCTATGGCATAAATGTCACTTACTGTCTGAGGTAAGTTTTCATTATAAGTCACAGGTGAACTACTTCCAAGGTCCATATTATGATAGCTTGCCTGAGTAAGCTTTTCATATATGGGCATTAGAGTCTCATATCTACCTTCAATTACTCTAACTTCTAGAAGTGTAGAATATGTCCAGGTATGAGATAATATTTCTAGGATGTCAATGTAACGTTAATCTATTTAAGTTTCTACTTATACTGACTTCGACTAAGACATTTTATGAGCTAAAGGAACTAACACTTCCCCTAGGTAGACAGGTATTGCTGTATAATTTGTTTCATTATGTCAAAAAAAAAACCATTCGGTTCATTACATGGTGGTACAGCTCTACTTATATCTCATCAAGATAGGTACTCAAGTGCAGTTATCAGGACTGTGATCAGAAAAACATTGCTTGTGGGGAAGCAGATTTAATGAAGTTATATACCACCCACCTTTTTGATGATTTAATTGTAAAGCTTAGAGTAATATCATTTATAATGGTTTTAGTCGAGCTGATCATATAAATCTACATCATTTTCTCATGAGGGGTTTGTAAAAATGGTTTCATAGATATCCAAAGTAAAGTTATTTAGTTTTTTCAGTTTTATATCAATTATAAACTGAAAGTGCTTTGCTAAAACTAAATTTGATTCCGAGAGTTATATACTATAAATTGTGCAAATAAAATGTGACAAATTCTGTTCATCACAATTCTCTTAGAGGTTATTACAGCCATCATCAACTTACCATGCTGCTTTTTACCTATTGTTGAAAAATAAGTAATGTAAAACCTGTAGAATTTAAAGTGAGGGGCCCATAACAAATATGGGGTCAATGCCCCTAATTGGGTCATTGACCTATCAGACAGGATGCCTATCTCTTTTGGTCTTGGTACTTAGCTAGGAATCTAGGCAGTTTTGAATAATGTTGATGTGAATATATTTGCTATTTGTATAGTTTGGGTTAAAATATAAAAAAATGCTATATTGTCTGACTAGGTGTAATATGCGTTCCTATCGTAATGCTATCATTATTAACCCACAATTCATTATTAACTTTGATAAGTATTTTAATTGCCTAAACCTGTACTCTTTTAAAAATAAATAATAATGTTTAGTGGGTGTTGTTTACTAATAAAATATTTGAGGTCCAACTCTTAGAAACTTTTCGATTCCATCAAGAGTTGATGGAGAGATGAGACTAGACACAAAATGTAAGGTGGGCATTTCATGAGTTATAGCGGCGATGATTTTAACGAACCAAAATGGCGGTTGTTAGGCGCCGTGAGCCGGGGTGCGTGTGTCGACGTTTATCCCCCAAACCGCCCTTGCGAGGACCCTTCAAGGGATGCACCAATCACGAGCCAGAGTCGTTACCTCTGACGAGTTATTGGAATTTTTGGTAAGTAACTGTAGGACGCCGCGCCAGGGCTTCTCTCGTAAATGTTGCTTACAAAAGTGACGGCGATTGCCAAATATTTCTTTTTGCTTTGGACAGTGGTCAACTTTCGTGAATATAATATATTTTCTAATAATCTTTAAAATGCGTAGTTGTTATGTAATGCTCGGTTCGCTGCACAAACTACCTCGGTATGTACTTCGGCAATCATCAGTTGAAATATCCTCATTTTGAGTTCCTAGCTAACTAACTTGTGAACTAAAAACCTTTATATTTTGATAAAATCGCAATCATGTAGGTAGGTATTCGTATTTGATAGAGCTATCTTTAAGGTCGCGAGTATCGTTTTTGATATTTCATTGAAGAAATTGAAGTCTATTTCACACGACAACGCTACATATAGCTTGGTAGGTAAATCTTGTATTGCTACCATATACGTAACTCGTTTCAACACTGAGGTCTGTCTGTATGTTGAACGATTTCTGTGTCACACGCGCATGTTTTGTAGATAACGACGGCTCAATAGAGACAAACAACCGTAGGAAGCGCTAGTTTGATCTGATTTCTAATAGCATGTTGGTTTGTGTGCAAAGAACGCAAAGTAGCTGGCTTGTGTTGCGCTTTCGTTATGAATAATCATGAATTTTCTTCCGTAACCACACCTGGACTCGTATAGGTAGGTTTCTTTGGATTGGACCTGTCTTAGTTCACGCAGGAATTATTTTTATCGACCGTAAAAATCCAATTATATCATTTTACTGTACCAACTAATATTTTCGTAATTTTATTAAACATACTAAACCTAGTGGGCTGGTCATAAGATTGCTTACTAATTATGGTTTTAAATTAAATAGTCAATGTAAGACAATTCCAATTCCAACGTGCTTAAAGTTTAAAAAACATTGCATGATTTGGAGTTAACGCAAGTGAAAACTATTGAAATTTAGAGTTCTATATATTCGCGAGGGTTCACTTACCTACCTATCTATACGGAGAAGCCATATTCCATTTAGTTGAAGGTTGCGAAAGAGCGCATGTCGATCTGTATTTGGCATGTCTCAGGGGAATTCGAGAAAGGGGCAGGATAAAATTCTGGAACTACGTACGACCGTTATTGTTTCTTCCGGTATGCGTGGACACGCCTTGTAAAAACGGTTTAGCTCTTTTGTTTCGTTATTCCGTGTGATCGAAGCCTAAGTTTAGTTTGACCCCCCTGACTGTCAGCTGGTGGGCCAACCTTAAACTTGTCGTTTTGTACAAGTACATCAAAAATAGCGAATGGCAAGTGTACCGATAGGAGCCGCACATGTTGGCAGTTTATCTTGTCTCGCTGGAGTGGCGTTCACCCGCTTTGCTGTCGCCTCCATGTGGTTCTGCCAGGTACTTACTTTTCCTGTCTCATTGTTTTATTGAATTATCACGTAACTTTCTCTTTGTAGTGTCATTCTTACCTGGGATCCCCCAAGTTTTCGATAGCCAAGATCTATTTAATTTGTGTCTAACCCTTCATAGTTTCAATCGTAAAAAGTTGGTGACGTACACACAATGGGATCGGTTAAATTAATCCTTGCAGGGCGCTTGCAATTTTATGCCAATCTCAGCGATGTCGGTTGCATTAATTATTATTACCGTGAGCACACAAAAGAGATTGATTATGTTAATGGCGCAACTGTTTGCGCTAACAGGAGGGATGCTTTTATCTGCTTAGACGTGAAGAAGAACATCTGCTCTGGTTTAGTTTTCTCTGGGGTCTCGCTTTTACAAAGATTCACAATCCAGCAAATTAACAATAGACCCCGGTTCAGTAATAATAACAAAAAACTTCTAAGATAAGAAATTGCCATTCTTTCGCCGGCTTCGTTCGCCCTTCCGAGAGCTCGCTGGCTTTTGTGTTGGTTCTAATTTATGTCATGTATTGTTACCGGTTACCCTCCCCACACACTTCCTTTAGTTGGGGGCATCGGCGGCACCGCGCTGGATGTCAAAATTGAATTTGTTGCACGAGCATAGCTTATTGAAAATGTCTCGGACATCTTCCGCGTCCTCGTTCTCATACTATTCACTGTCATAATTCGTTTTGTGTTTTTGCAATGTGCTCTTCTTTAACGTTATTGATCACATTTGATCCAATTAATTAAAATATGGGGTCAATGTACAGATTAGAATCGAGTACATTTATTTCTAGTTCCATTAGTGTTGAAGTGAAGTTTAAAAGTATCTTCTCGAGAATATTATGTGCTTAAGTTATGAAAGTGATATCCAGTGAAGATAAGGATGACTTACTTGGTCTTGAGAGTGAGTGGACCATATTATAAGCATTTAAATTGATTCTTCAGTTCTCATTCTCAGTGAGTGACACACACAAAATTAAGTTTGAAATAGTGTAAAAAAATCTTACGTCCTATGCTCGTGTGCTTATAAATAATTAGTTTTTTTTTAATAACAAGAATCCTGAATGATATCCACGTTTTAGTGATAAGGCGTAGAAACGTTTTTTTCTGTGACAGATCACGAAACCTTTTACCAGGTAAATCAATGCTGATTTTGGTAGAACTGATCTGCTGCTTTCAATGTGCAATGAAAAAAGTAATACGATAAATAAATCATCAAAAAATATTGATGTGTTGTAAATTTGTAATCATTCTGCACTTTAACAGAGACTGCAGTGATCTTTATCAGTTGCAGTACAGGACAACTTTTCAGCAATTTATTTAGAAAGGTACAACATTTATCCAATAAACTGGGTCGACTTGAAGTTAGCAGTTTACATTTAAAGTCACGCTACATTAAGCAGGTCCTCAACGGAAGCCGAATGCATTTTATTGCTTAGGTAAACAGAAAATTGGCGTCAGACATTCCTGTACAAAGAGCTTTGTTGTGGAAGATAGACGGTGTGATTAATACTTTCATGTCCCAAGGCTGTACATATCCTCTACAGCCAGGGCTAAAACTATCTTTATGCAAAATTTCAGCCCGTACCGTTCTGAGTTTTGGCGTGAACAGTTAACAAAGATACTAACATCCATCCAAACGCTTCGTATTTGTGTATAAGCGTGAAGCGTGATACACGGCTAGATAGAGAATCCTGACAATAGTGGACTTTTTGCGCCACCATCGTGGCAAAAACTCGTGTGTCACCTTTTTCGTGACGTCACTTTACCGTTCCTTTTTTTCAGGCGGTAAAGAGAAGACTGAACCTGAGCGAGAGTAGCTCTGGCAGCCAGGGCCACGTGGTGCCCATGAAGGCTGACTTCAAGACTCCCAAGCAGAAGCGAGTCAAAGTACTCACTCCGTACAGCCGACCGTCCAGTTCTATGAAGAAATACACCGAACGTTCCAGGTATTGAACATTGAGACAGGTAATTTCGATTATTGATAATGTAGAATTGTAGACGTACTAGTTAGACACTATATTGTATTAGACTCGTTTTTGCAAGATTTGAAAGCTTGGACTATATGATCTCACCAAAATTCTTTTGACCGTATGCAAGTATGCAATTGTATGAAAGTTAACAACCTTTCTGATCGTAGTGGAATCTGCGAATTTGGAGAGAGATTATTGCACTTTGATTGCCACAATTATTTTGGTTTTAGAGTAAATTATAACAAATAAATCATGCTGGATAATTAACATAGCAGACTATGAAATTTTCGGCCCGGAAATCCACAATACAAATGTGTGAGCGAAACAAACGATACGAGATTCAACCATTCGCCTCTATACATATCAAAAATGTATTGTTTCTTTTAATTGAAAGTAAACATAATTGTTTTCGTTCTACTTCTATGCCATAGCTCGCACATCGTGGCCTACGTTTCGGTCGTTGATTCCAGTTACGGCGTCTATAAGCATTCCGCTGTTGACCCCTAAATTGTCCAAGCAATTTACCAAAATAAGATTTATCTTGGTAGCAGTCTTCAGTTGTAATTAATCGTGGGTATTCTTCTATATATGTATGTCAGAGGCTCGGGTCCAATAGTATAAAATATTTATTTCTCGATTGTAACTGGCTGGTGTTATGATCCTTGTGGCCAGGACAGATGTTGGACGCGGCAAGACATACAATTATCGCGCCAGATAATTTATTGCCCATCATACATAGTTAAAGGTCTAGGACGCCTATGTCCAGCCGTGGTCTTGCTTAAGCAGATGTGATGATGATATCGACTTTGTAATTTGACGTCACAGTATGAAGTTTTACAGTGACATGATTAGTTTTTCTTTGTTCCAGATTTGACACATCATTAGGTTTACTCACGAAGAAATTCGTCGCTTTGCTGAAGTCTTCACCCAACGGTGTACTCGACTTGAACATCGCGGCGGAACATCTCTCGGTCCAAAAACGTCGTATCTACGACATCACGAATGTACTCGAAGGCATAGGGATATTAGAGAAGAGATCTAAGAATAATATACAGTGGAAATATGGTGAGAGCTTTTTTCTATTAGAGTAGCGTTTTTAACAACGGAGTTTGATAGGATATGGATTTTAGGCAAAGGGATTGGTGGAAGCGCCCTAATGATAAATTTTATTGAAAGAAATCGCCATTATGATCACTTTAAGAGGCGATAAAAGAAACGAAGACACGCATTTATGTCTGACAGCCGACACAAAAATGTGCAGCTAATGTAACGTGTAGAATATTCCTAACATGCTCCTATAATAAGGATTATTCTTGATAAAACTATTTATTAAACATTTTTTTTAATATTAGCGCTACTATTCACTAATTCTTATACAAAACGGAACTAGTTTTGAATAAGAATTGGTGAATAGTTTTATCCTTCGGCTCTCTTACTTACTCCTGTGGCTCAGTCGCTCAGCAATCCAAAGTGGATGTTGGCCTCCAACACAAGTCGCCAGCTCGGCTTAGTCGACCTTACACATAATTAAATGGTGTAATTCTGTATATGCATGTTGCCATGGCAACATTCTTCTGTAAGGAAAAACTGTATGTAGGATAAAACCTAGGCCTTTTATCATTGCAGATAAAAGGCCTAGGTTTTATCCTTATGAGAACATGATCTAGTTATTAACAAGTCTACATTACGTTATAGTTTTGAATGCACTAGTTTACATCTGGAATAATGACCAGGATTCATCGTCACTCTAGCATATGATCTAAAAGTCATATAAATACAGAAATATATAGGTTCACATATATATCTCAAAAGATTTCTGTATTTTTTTAATTCCATACAAAATTCTTAATGAAGTCCTTATCTCAAGTCCTAGATTGCGATCTATTGCCATATCCTTTTTGACAGGGTACATAAATATTTACAAAACTCTTTTATATTTTAACAGAATTCAAATATAAAAGAGGAGGTTCCATGTTCGGCTGTACGTATGTTTTCTTTATGTACATTTTCGTTGATTTCTTCGTCAATGAAAAACGTATTTGGAAAATTATTTTGCTATTGTATAGAGAATCAAGCAAAGGCTGTCCCATAAATTAAGGTTTATTCCCAAGGAAATAAAACAAAATTTGTTCAGAAAAACTACAAAAACAGTGGAATTAAGAAATATGAAGTCAGCTTTTAGTTTTTCAAAACAATCCTTATTGCAACAGATTTACAATGCTATAAAAAAATGAATACATACTAATTAAGTCCTGAGTTATAAACAAACTTGACTTTAGGCGTGGGTTCAGAAGGCGGCTTCAGAGGCGTGGAGGCGGACGAGGGTCGCGCGCGGCGGCTGCGGCGCGAAGTGCGCGTGCTGGCGGCGCGGGAGGCGCGCGTCGCCAGGTCCGTGCAGCTCGCGGAGAGCGCGCTCAGCAGGCTGTCCGCGGAGCACGGCGGCAGCGCCTACATCACCTACGCGGATCTGCGCTCCATCAGGGAGTTCCGAAACCAGACCGTTATACCGATAAAGGCGCCGCCTGACACGAGGCTTAGCGTAAGTTGAGACTGTTTTATCTATTCAGGTCTTCAAGATGAATCTTACAAGAATGAAAACTCTCTTTTTCAAAACCAGTCGATAAAGATACTGCTGCGCACGCCCTTATGAGGTTTTCAGTTACCCGCTACTGTACCATATCTTGTCCCATCTGTCCATCTTGCCCATGCCCTACTTGCTGTCTTCAACAGGTCCTTCCTGTGGCGCGCCCCTACGGGTCGTCCTAGAGTGGAGGGCAGTGAATTCATTAAGCCACCATTGTAGTGTACTCTTTGATTTACGAAGCTGGTGGCAACCTAAGCTCGCGTCAATCGGAGCAGCTAGAGGACGTGCCCAGCAGTCAGTTTGCTGAGCATGGTTTAAAATCTAATTTCTGGTTCTATTGGAGATGATACTTCTGAAGATTTACGATGGTCAGGCTAGCTACTAGCACCGCCTCTTAGGCACCACTATTATAGCGAATGTTCTCTGATCTACAAACCGCAATAAAGCGTGAAATTATTATTTACTTATCCTCTCCTATGTAAAGAATAAAGAATTTATTTATAGCCACACACCAAAATAAACAATTACAAAAAAAAGGAAAACACGTGAAATTTAGGAATATTTCCCCCTTTTCAGGTCCCCACTCCAGATGAGAAAGGATACACGATACATTTGAAATCTCAGTCCGGAGAAATAGAAGTCTACCTTTGTCCAAAAGAAAGACCAAATTCACCTTGTCCACGTAAGTTTACTTTATAATCTTGAGTGTACTTGGTCGCACGGTCGGGGCGTAAGAATCGGACCCTTCAACTCAACAGGATGTCCTAAGATCAAAGGATTCAAGGATTTTCCTTCTGCGTATTATTCCACTCCTACACTGCAATCGCCTAACCCTCTGCCAAGCGCGGTAATTATGGCAAAAGCCTCCTCGTTTGGAAGAGGCATATTCTGCAGTGGACACATGTGTAACCAACGCAACCATAGTGCTCAAATTAAATATATAAATAAAAAATAATGGTGGACAATTCACACAGCATAGCCCAAAGCTAAATAGAGTTTATGTTATGGGTACTAGATAACCGATATACATAATAAAGGGTGTCTCAGCCCAGATTTTAAACTTTAAACACGAATTTCTCAGAAGTTTGCGGGGCTAGCGGGAGGGGAGTGGTAGCGTTCGGTTGGTAACAAGTGCGGATTTGTTAGTCGCCATGTCGCAGTGGTCTGGCGCGCATCGCGCGTACGCAGTAGAGGCTTACTTTTGCAATGAGTTTTCGTTGAGTGAAGCACAGCGCAAGTTTTGTAATCGCTTTGAAATCCGCCGTATAAGTGACGCCCCGAGTATTCAATTAATTAAGTCGTGGGTAGAAAAGTTTAGAGCAACGGGATGTTTGCTTAACCATTCAATTCGCCCTCGAGATAGACCTGTGCGATCGATTGAAAACATCGACCGCGTCGCCGCTGCGATCGCGGAGCATCCACGACGATCAGTCAGGAAACATGCTGCCTCTTTGAGCCTTCACCGTTCAAGTCTTCAACGAATTTTGGCTTTAGACTTAAAATTACATCCATACAAAATCCAAATAGTTCAAAAAATCAAACCGGAAGACTACAACAAGCGAAAAATTTACTGTCAGAAGATGTTAGAATTTTTTTCAGAGGAAAATGTGATCGACAATGTTTACTTTAGTGATGAGTCACATTTTCACCTCGAAGGCTACGTAAATCGTCAAAATTGCCGTTACTGGTCATCAAGCAACCCAAAAGAAAAACATCAGAAAGCATTACACAGCCCGAAAGTTACTGTATGGTGTGCAATATCGGCGACGAAAATCATCGGCCCATTTTTCTTTGAGAATGACCGAGGTGTAGCGGTTACAGTGACGAGCGAGCGGTATATTAACATGATCAATAATTTTTTTGTACCTCAGCTGCAAGATGGGGCTATTAACAAGTCAAATGTGTGGTTTCAGCAAGATGGGGCCACAGCCCACACTGCTAGGGTCTCCATGGACACACTAAAAGCTTTTTTTCCTGGTAAAATCATTAGCCGCTTTGGAGACGTATTGTGGCCACCTAGATCTCCTGACTTAACCCCAGCTGACTTTTTTTATGGGGTTATCTCAAAGGAAGAGTATATGATACCCCTCTTACGAGTTTGGAGCAGTTAAAGGCCAAAATAACTACAGAAGTGCGAGCCATATCAGTTGACGTTTTACGGCGTGTCTCTGCGAATTCGCTTGTCCGCTTTGAAGAGTGCATTCGCCGTGAGGGAAGACATCTTGACGGTGTAATATTTCGTACATAAAATCCGCAACATTACACTATAATTTACAACAATTATAACATTTCTAATACAATTTGTTTTTTTTTTATAAATATTTAAAGTTTAAAATCGGCGCTGAGACACCCTTTACAATATTATTACATGGTTATTATATCATTACATGGTTTTTTTTATTATACATAGAAAAACGACACAGAACAAATATCTACAGAATATTTGTAGATTGTGTCGGGAGGCCGGAATCACACAACCTCTGTGTCGCAGGCGGACCTTCGCCCACCGCGCCACAGAAGTTGTCAAATTTAATTATTTTTAATTAGTTAGGAGAAGGCAGTAATAGAGTGTTATTCTTTCAGTATCAGGATCCCTGCCTCTAGACCCGCTTCTGGAGGACAACAAGGCGTTACTGGCGCCGCTCATCGCTCAGCTACAATCATTACCTTCCAGCTCCATCACGGCGGACTTCACGTGAGTTTGTAGCATTATTATTTCTTAACAAATAACGATCTCATGTGCCAGCTTTTAAAAATTAAACTACATATACCAGGGCAACTGCGCGATATTTTTATTTATTTATTTATTAAAGGTACATGTACAAATTACAATGTAATTAGGGCGAAGGTACGTGCGAGAGCTAGTTCACCTCCGACAGTTCTAGCTCAGTAATGCTGTACGTGCAATACGTGATTACTATGTTCCGTATTATATCTTCATGTTAACCTAAATCAATCTAATAAATCAGTTGCGAACATCATATCATCGTTGGAGTTATCATTTCAGGCACCTTGGTAGCTCTGACAGTACACAAACAGTATACATATGTTTGTAATGATATGAACTATTATAAAAAAATCCCTACTCAATGTCTTCACGCTAGCACATTCTAGCTCTTAGCTCTTCGTGTACTCGTCAGTACTTTCAGTCTACATACCAAAGTTGCCAGTGCGCAGAAAAGTTGACCAAAACACCGTCGGCTGCCTACAATATTCATACATTTAATTGCACAAACCCCCCGGTCTGTGTCGACAGGTTCAGTGTGCAGTCTATTTTTAATAATAATATCTATTTAGGTATATCTCGCTCGCTTCATGGTTGTCTGGTACTGGTAGAGATCGCTCTTGATCTGTAAGGCCGCCAATTGTATCTTGTTTTTTTAATTGTTATTTTACATTGTTCTTATAAACTAAGTGTGAAATAAAGTATCATCTATCTGTCTATCGTCTACTTATAGCTTTGCCTATGTCTCCAGGACGCCAATAAAGCGCGAGCCGGAGGAGTGTCCCGTGAAGCAGGAGCCCGAGGCGTGCAGCTCCGCGCTGGTGGTGAGCCGGCCCTGCGTCACCGACCCCACGCTGCCTCTCGGCGGCGCGCCCACGCCGCACACGCCGCTCTCCACGCCAGATAGTAAGATTTCTTATTATAAATGAATGAATAAACTATGCTCGACAATCCACATAGCATTATCTCTAGCCCCAAGCTAAGCAGAGCTTGTGTTGTGAATATAAGCAGAGCTTGTGTTGTGAGTACTAGATGACTGATATACTTCATACAATACATTCAGAGATAAATATTAGAAGAGATCCTTGTGATAGTCGTGCGGATAAAAAGAGATATCGCTAGGCCACGTGAAGTTCTAGACTTGAATAAATTGTATAGTTATTTATTTAAATAAATAATGCTGGACAATGCACACAACAACATTTGGCCCCAAGCTAAGCCGAGCTTGTTTTATGGGTACTAGATTGATGTAAAGGTTTCAAATATATAAGACTCTTAAAGAACCCCCCATTATATTAAGGAGTAAATTATTGACATGATCATATTTTATAACTTATTAAATAAAATCATTTAAAAATTAAATTATACAAAGGAGAATGACTCTACTTTCAGAAATGTTTGCATGCCAATGTGTTTTGGTGAAGGATGTGACACTACCTATTATAATGTTTAAGACCTTGTATTAAGACCATATTTCTTGCAATCAATGAGATAATAACACCTTGGTCTCCTTCCAGACGGTGCACGAGGTCGGCTGCGGAACGCGTTGATCGCGGACAGTGACGACTTCGCGCCCATCATGGGCGGAGGCCGGTTCCAGCTGCAGACCGAGGACCAGGAGTCAGGTACCAAACGCACATTCCTATTCCTTGCAGCTACTGATGTTCCGAGTAAACGATAAACGCGACGCCTTTCGAGAAAGCTATACAGTTGAAATGTGCCTCGAAATTTGTACACCGTAATCGGTAAAACATGTTTGATACCTACCTACCTGTTTGTAACATCTTAATAACACAATATGTTTATACAAATAAATGGTTCCCGGGACTCTACCGTGGATCTATAAGAACTTATAATTGATAAATAAACCATTTTGTTGGCCCTTATCACAGAACTTTTTGCGCGGATTCGGTATGCAATAGTTTTCATCCTAACAATTTATTATAAAAACTTCTTAAGTAACTCAAAGGTACATCAAAAACTACCCAAATCGGTTTCGGTATCTTATTAAAATAAGAATGTATTATAAATATATAGTATATACAGTATGATACTGTTGTGTATCTTTTATTGTATTAAAGAAATTCATGAGTTGCTTTCTTGAATGTGGGCGTCGTTTGTCGTTTACGCTGGGCCCCCCAGTTGCTTTGACTGTGTTACTGGTGCTTTTGTATATCAATTCAATTCAAATTATGGCGTAAAGCTCAAATATTATACACAATTCGTTTCCATCTGTGTTTGTGGGAACACATCATTTCATGGGAAACGGGAACTCACATTCATGGTGTTGTCATACCACCTTTAGAAATTGATCTGACCTTAAACATGGGATTTGTAACCAAATTAATGTAATTTTTTTGCAAAGTCTGCGAAAAATGGCTTTTCTTTACCCTAGTAACATTAGAAATTTGAATACTGCTAAGATCATTTCAGTTTCATTCATTTATTAAAAGACTGTAACATTGATGTTACAGCAATCTTCAGATTAGGTAGAGCTCATGTTACTAGAGTTCACAGTGAAGTGGCCATGTTTCTGCAGAACTGTCCATATCCTCATAGCATGTAGACAGGTACACGAGTAGAAGATACGAGTCGCCCTTCGCAACTAGGACCCAGTCGGTGATTTGTGTGACAGTACTATCACATCACAGTCTGAGTTCTAGCTGTGCGGGGCGCGCTGTCGGCGAGAGAAGATGCGGCATTCATTAGTGGTGTTACGAACCTGCTTCACGCAAAAATAACTCTTTACATGCGATAATTATGCTATCTTTTCTATTGCAAAGTTATGGAAGAATGCCATATCGGGAGATTGGCTTGTTTTTTAGCTTTTCGGTTTCACTTTAGTATCGGTTTAGAAGTACGGTCGTTATATAATTGTGATGAAACAGGTTCTTAAAGGTTAGTGATAAGGGACATCATTCGAGCACATTCCTGGGCTTTGTAAATATTTGTCATGGTGGATTTGTATATTTGTGTACAGTTGGCAGCACGGTAAGTGTACTTTTGTGCTAAATTGTGAAGATTGCGGGTTTCTGTAAAATATCTAAATTATACAAGATTTAAAGTAAATCTTCAGAAACGTATGTTTAACTCTACACCTAACATGCTGTCCATACTCTAATCTGCCTATAACAAACTATCATTTGCGACTATCATTCTCTTAGGACGGTCTAAGAACTACCTGTGTGAATGTTTCAAGACTCAAGACTGTATCAAGACAGGCACAAAAAATAGTCTCATCTGATAGTTTGCTACCTTTATATGTTGGTCCTGGGAAGTGCAGTAAATGTTCGCATGCTTATTCTGTCACAGCGTCCATGTTACGCCATTTCCATACTCATATCAAGCTTTACTAACTTTGACTAAACTACATAATTATAATACTAAAATCAGACAGAGTAGGTATGCTACTGTATAAATTGTATAAAATTTACATGTTATGTAAATAAGTTGACGAGTTTCTACCGTTACTAATAATGTTTGTCGTCTTTGTAAATTTTTGTGGCTTTTTGTGACTCTACCAGTTTGTAAATAACGAATGAGCCATTTCTAGGCTGAACTTGTTTATGCCAGGGTTCTACAGCAGAAAATTAATTCAGTTCGGATACTACTATGTCTGCAAACTTGGGGGTTTTTTTCTTAAGTCTTAACACATAAATAAAACGAGAAAAGAAAAGTGAATAAAAAGGTATTGTTGAATAATAAGGGTTCTTATATATTCTAGAAAGTCCTTATTAGGATTTGGTTGGCTTAACTTACGAGTCATAATCATAATAACATGCATTATTTTTGTATGATAATTAGCAAGGTGTAACGAACAAACTTACGTTTTTTAAGACATACATATGGGGTTGGCCTATAAATCATATCATGACTAATTTCTGTGTGTGTAAAGTTTGCCACGTGCTTGCTCGTTCCACAATCAATTACCACCAACGATAGCTCGACATTACATGCATTTTAAGGTTCAGGATTCTTCTAGACTACATCTTGCTTTATCAAAGGTCTCGCGTGTAAGCACGTGGATAGACTATTAATGTACATTGAGGCGGCATCGTGGTGGCGTGCGGCGGACGGGTGCCGCCGCGAGCAGTGTCCCGTGCGGCTGCGGTCCCTCGCGTAGCACCATGGGATTCAGCTCACGGCGGCACCCACTAACAACTCATCTACTAACCACCACATCGCAGCATCTCTAACTTACGTTTGCACTTGTTTATTGTGCACCCAGCTTTACTGTTCAGGTGGACGAGATGTAAGAGCGTGTCCAATGGTTCATGTAACACTCGCTGCTATAGCGTCGCCCGTTTCTTTCTAAACTGGCTGACGCTCTATCGCGCGTCTTGATCTTGTTGTTCAAAGCCGTTTCTTAGCTTCACGCGGTAATCCTATATACCAAGAGACCGCGCGAAATTTAGCGCTACCGTTCCGGATAGCGATTAATCGCGTATTTTTTTGAATAGGTCCATTACTCCCTGGGGTCTAGATTACACTAATGTTTGAGTACATATCATACCTAAGCCAAAGTTAAACACTAACCTTAAATTATATTGCCTTCATATTTTTTATTGAGAAAAATATGGAGGAATGTTATGGTTTGCGATGCAGCTTTAGTTCACTTGATTATGTACACGAACGTCAGAGTTATTAAGGCCCAGAGCTACGAGTCTATTCGACGATAGTATGGAGACGTGATCTGTGAATTCTCATATTTGCATGGGATTTGTGTAGTTCCTTGTCTGCACGATAGAGGCGCTGTAGCAGAATCAATAGAAAAATTAGACGCCATGATCACATCTCGATACGATCGTTAAATAAATTCCGGGCTCTGATCCTTGGTCCAGTCTAGTTTGTAACATAAGTCGTTTACAATGTTGACAATCAGTCCTGTTCACCTTGACAGAATAGCTGAGTGCTTGTGAAGTTTTGTGTGCTTTAATAATGTATAAATATAAATAACATGCGTCGGTTTCTATGTGTTAACATTGTTTATATTTTGTGCACTTGTAAGTGTGGTTTTTGTATAACATATTGAATTAACTTTATCGTATTTGTTTATATAATGTTAAATTAATTCTAATGAAGGTTATAATACCGTTGCTGACGGCAACCTAATGTAAGCTTTTTATTTTTATTTGCATTCGTAATCTGCACCTTATGCAATGTGCATCCCGTCCATTACCACATAAGAATTAAGTATTTTATGGATTGTAATTATAAGTGAACTTTTTTGTCCTTTGTGATAATAAACTCTTACCCTATTTATTACAAATAATAATAAATAAAAATGTTTCAATGTAGGAATGGGTAAAAACACTTAATAAACTAGAACCACCACAACTTTTGTTTGTTGTGTCGCTGTTTATGTGTCTCTAAACTATGTATGAAACTAGTGTACGCTTGACGCGCCAAATTACACCACACATTGGTGGTTCTCGTTATAGTCAATGCTTACAGTTGAAATACGCAGTAAGGCGTGTCATGTAATTTAATGACGTGGAATGAAACGTCATGTAACTTAACGACGTGGTTTATCCGATGAGGATGAATGTAACCTTCTATATACCAGCGCTGTTTGTTTGTGTTGCAGAGCCGCTGGAGTTGGAGCCGTTCCTCGCGCTGGAGCCGCCCATGTCGGCCTCCGACTACGGCTTCTGTCTGGACCACGACGAAGGCCTGTCCGAACTATTCGACTTCGACTTCTAGCCGCCCACTCCCAAGTACCGCTCGCTGCGGTACTCAAGTGATTCATGTGCTTTAGTGCTCGGTTAAATCAGTGATGAACTTACACCGAACTTTAGAATTCTTCACATAGAATGCGTTTGGCACGTTTAGTTTTTACGACGACACTCTCTAAGCTATTTCGCCATTTTATCGTTGAATTTATGCTTCATTGGTGTGCGCAATAGAATCAAATAATTTTCATTATTTAATACCGCTTTTGCTGAACGGATTTTATTTAGCGGTTCTGTGTGAAGGATTCTGAATCTTACCTATTGGTAAATATTTTTTGTTGATTTTGACGATCACTTCGTAGTTTTATATTTATTTAGATATACTTAAAGACTTGTCAGAATAATAGGAGTGATGAGGCCCAGAACTAACAATTGGATACATCTTTATCATCCGAGCGTTTGTTTTTTTGATGACTAACGTGGAATCTTTGGTCCAGAACGACACTCATTCGACGAAATTGAGTTTCTGGTCATTTTGGTGCTAAAAATTTTATGATCACAGTTCTGAGCTCCATCATCCGGTCGAAACGCTTACCGGTGTCGATAGAAATGTTCCTCGTGTGTGACTGATGATGATGATGATGCGTGGCGTCTGAAGACACGGCTCGTGGGCCTGCTCACTGCTGCCTACGTGAGGGTATAGTGAATAATGTAGATGAATCGATGAGAAGGAGGTGCTCCTGTTGCTCTCGGTTCGGTGATGCTCATATTTAGTGTTGTGTGGTGGCAGGGCGCAGGCCCGCGCGGCCCTGGGCGCGTGGCGGCCGCGCCTCCGCCGCCCTGTACATAGTCTCGCTCAACAACGGGCGCGCCTTCCACGCGCGTGTACATATTACGTTGTAATTAACGGTGATATCTTAGCGGCCTTCGATTTACTTGTAAAGCTAGCTCTAGTGTTCCATTCGTCGTACATCCACGCCTCGTATGACTATACTTTGAATTGCACATAGTTCCGTTTTTTGCCAAATATTTAGTTGAATATCTGATTGTGGTTAGGTTCCATTATAGTTTCGTATAGTTGTCATTGTAAATAGCAGCCGTTCGGACGGGAGCGTCGCGAACGTCCACATTTTTTATTTCTGTAACGATTTTTGAATACATAAGTACAAAGTGCTATACTATAACACGAGCCGTCTGTCGTAGTGTGAGTGCATTACCTCAAACGTTCGCGCCTCTCCGTCTGTCATTTTTGAATAGTGTACAGCACAAAATTTCATTGTAAAAACCTATTGATAAGTGCATATCAAAATATTTTTAATGTTAGACTTAATTTGGAGACTTGTGAGAGCGGTTTGCATGAGGTGGGAAGTAGAAGTGATGAATCATCAATATGTTGTAAATAAATTCACTTTGACGGCATTGTTTTTGAAGTTTTTCGTTTATATAAATAAATAGTGAGTTCTGTGACAAAGTTATCTTTATCGGTTTGTAGGTGCTTGGGAGATGGTCGCTAAGTGGCTATGTTCCAGAACTCCAGTGCAAATATTTTGTGTCTTCCGACAATATTTAGAAAGGCGTCCCGCCAGACGTACTGCCGCTTATAGTATTACAATACTTTTATTAATATTATTGCGATATCATTTAAGATGTGCTTACTCTCGTTAACGACAGAATTGTATTTCGTATTACCTATCGCCCTCCATGGTGAGATAAATTTTCTTCGTATACTGTATGAAACGATAAACAAAATTAATTGTAGACCACTTGTTCCGTTCAGCAACTATAATTAAGTTTTTTATTTGGTTTGATAAGATTTATATGAATAATTTATTTGTCTTTAATCTGAGGTATATTCTGCGTCTGATGAAATTTTAAAAATAAATATTGCGAAATATTTTGCATTTCTCGAAAACATCAATCTGTAATTTAAATGGTTTTATCAAAAACGTAATGAACTGGCTTCTGACTGAAGAGGAAGACTCTTTAATGAATAATAATTCTGTTATTACATTCTGACACATTCTGGGGCCAAAAGTACGAGAAAGAAGTACAACCTAAAATAAAATTTGCGCAAGTTTCATTTTACTTATTAAAGCGACTCCCATTAAATATTCGGTGTTATATTTGTTTTGTTGCAAAAACTAATCTTTGTCCTGATAGGCAAGTAATTTATTGGTTCCATAACTTGTGATTTGCAATGTATTATTAATTCGAGCTGTAATCGTCGCGATCATGGCCGCCATTTTAATTAACTGGGACTGAGCTGAATATAGCTGTTGAATTTACCTAATTAGTAAAACATTGGCACTGTGTAGTACAAATTGTATTCATTTGATTGTACCTAATTCATTTTGTGTGAGTGTGAACACTTTAGGTTTGGGTAAGAACTTGAGTTCTGAAACTTCAACATGCATAACTGGTTTTGTCCGTTGTCTGTTTTACCTGATATTGTACGCTTATAATAGCTATAAAATTCATAATTTGATTGTAGTTAGTTCTGTTATATTGAGCACCGATCTGTGCCTCGTGCCGTTAATTCAGATGACGTTGTTGTTTAATAATAGGCGTTATCAAAATGCAAAATGTTATCATCTAATTTAAGGACACGACCACTGCAATTGTTACAACGATTTTAGTCCGTACATATGTTGCGTCTTGCGACGGTCCACAGGGTCCTAACATAGAAACTTGATCAATCTGACAATATATCATTGTTTAATTATATTTCCGTTATTTGTGCAAGGACTGTCCGTTAGTATTATTTGCTTCTGTTAGTCTGACGTGATGTATCTCATAGATTCGAATGCGTCTGAAAGCACGATTTGTCTGTAATTGTACTTAGTTTGGTCGTTGTAATATAATACCGCTGACACATGGAGTGAATCAAACATTGTTAGTAACGGATTGTATCCATTACATTTTGTTTACGATCGTGGGCACGGACCGATGGCGTGCCTACGAACTTGGATTTTTAGATGGCATGTTTTTGTGTATAACTGTAGCTGGATTATAATGTAGAAAAAAAGGAAGGTGCAATGTTATTGTGTAGTATTTATACTGTCGCGCGGGCGGGCGCCGGCGTCGACCGGTGCTCTCTGCGGCGCGCCGTATGTTTGATTTGGATTCTCTTGTGTTGGAAGACTGAGGTTGATTATTCCAGTTGCGACGAACGAGCGAGTTATTTGTTAATGATTATAAAGTCATATATATAGTTAGGTTATATTTTTTAATAAATATAATATTGAGATATGTCATATATTTCTGTATTTCATTTATTCCAATACTTATTACGGTACCTACATAATGTTAGTGATGACTAGTTTCCGACAAAATGGTTTAGATTTTTTTTAACCTCATAAAACTTACATTTAACACTTAGCTAATGAGCGCTTTTAGTAACGCTTATGGCTAGAAACTTATGGCTATAGAAGTTTTTTTTTATTTGATGAAGTTGTCTAATGGAAAGTTCTGGAAGGATTTACTCCAGATGTCTGTGAAGGCAGTGCTGACGAGGTCGTTGATGAGTGGCCGGATGACCGCGAAGCCGGGCTTCCACGTCGCGTTGATGATGCGGTCTAACACGCTCTCTGTGAAGACAAATTAATCGATTTTATTGCTAGAAAACACGAAAATCGACAGATGATGGATCGATGGAGATTACATTTAAGATAGGATCTGTGAAACGATTAAATTAGGTACATATTCTATTCCCGTAAATAATAGGCGCTGGAAATTAGAAAAACTCGTATAAATAATTTGATGAGTTTTGGATTCGTTCGATTAACTTATTCTATTGCCGTACCATAGGCTCTGGAAATCTAGACAAAAATCGTATAAATAATTTGATTGAGTTAGGATTCGTCCTGGGGATAGTTATTTTGACAAATGTTAACGGTGGCGCTTCGGTACATATTATAGTGGAAAAATGTAAGTCCTGTTGCTTTCAATATCCAAGGCATAGATAAATAGCTCACCCAAGACGCCCCTGCCTCTTAGCAGCTCTTAGTTTCCGACATGGTACCTATCTCCGTGGCTTAGCAATACCCCTGCCTCAGCAGGATGCCCACCTTACCCCTGCCTGCCTCAGGAGATTTTGTTTCCCGACATGGTCCACTTACCCAAGACCCCCCTGCCTCTGAGCAGGTTGCCCACGTGTATCTCCATGTCCCCGATGTGGTCGACCTCTACGTGCACGTCCACGCCGGCTCCGTTGCGCTTGATGCGCGTGGTCTGCGAGTAGTCGCGCAGGGTCATGTTCCAGCGCCCTTGGCGGAGCACGCCGAGACCGAATGCGTCACCCTGGAGGAATTTTATATAAAATATTTATTTGCAAAATATAGAGTAATACAAATTAGGAACTAATTAAAATAAATGAACGCCGCGAACAGCGCTCGTTTTCAGCGGCACCAGAGATTAATTAATATAATTTCGAGAGATAACTCTTTACACACTAAATAAAGAGGAAATGCTACATAATAAGCTACAAGCGCTCTCTTTCAGCCTTTAGATTAGATGCGACCTAGGTAGGTACGTAGAAATATGTGTCTGTCTGTACAGATAGAGTTTGGGAAAGTACCTGAAGTTTTTTGTCATAAGGTATTATGTAAGCAAAAATATACTAAATTCACTAGGGAAGATATACATACCTACATAACAAACGCCTACCTAATTTCATCTGCATCCGTCGCTAATATGGTCGCCAAAGACAAACTAGATATACCTACCTACTTACGTATTTCGTAAGATAAGTTAGGTACAACAGCATCTTGCAGGGAGGTGGGTGTATTACCTTGAACTCGTAGTTTCCTTCCAGCCATTTCTCAGGGAAGTACTGGGAGTATATTATGCGCTGATTGTCCCAGTCAGTTCTGTAAAAAACCATAAGTATATAGGTGTTAGGTAAGAACACAAGGCACATTGAAAACAAAAAATCATTTTCTACTTCTACGCAGCTGTCACGTAGCAGCGCGGGATAGCCCTAAATATGTCGTAGCAAATACATAGGTACCTAGTTACATTTTTGTCGTAGCAATGCTACAGGGCTACGTTATTCCTTACTGCTACGTTCCCGTAGCGATCGCTGCTACATTTCCGAAGATGCTACGACTTCGTAGCGTTACGTTTGTGTAGCGCTATAAATACTCCAGTTTCGTAGAGCCAAGTGATGTTCTACGCCGCCGCTACGAATCGCGCTACGTTCTCGTAGCGTTTACTGCTACACTTTCGTAGTCGCTACGGCTTCGTAACGCTACGGTTAATGCTACACTTGTAGAGGCTTGTGCAATTGTGCATGTTCTTCACCGCTACAACTCCGTAGTACTACAACAGCATAGGGTTTACTACAAAATCTTCGTAGAGGCAATTAGATTCGATTTTTATGCGCTACGACAACGTAGCATTTATGCTACATTTAAGTTAATCATTTTTTAAGTAGCTATATACAATTAAATAATACGAGCTCGTTTTCCCCCAAAATTCTAGGTCTTACTCGACTTTTCTTCAGAACTGGGCGAAGGTCCAGCCTTCGCTAACCTCTGTGACACGGAGGTCGTATAAATAGTTTAGGTTGCAAGAAATTAAATAATATCCTAAAAATTATCGATTTCGACGGAGATCAAGTGACCGACTAGTCGAATTTTTGGGATATTGTTTAAATACTTAGAGATTTCCCCGAAAGTGTGAGGGCTTACGCACTATAATAACAAAAACCTTACTTGTATTTAGTGACAGTGGAAGTGGTCCACCCTCTCTCGTACACGTCAGTGAGCGTCAGTGTATATCCCATACCAGCGATAGCGCGGACTTGCTTCACTTCCTTAGCGAAGTGAGGGTCGAACGGAGCCACGCCCAATTCTGGGACACCTTGAAATACATAGGCGATTGTGATTATCTTTACATAGTAGAAAATGAAGTAGCTCCCGCTGCCTGCTCGCTTAGATCTTTTATACTACTAAACGGATTTTAATGCAGTTTTTAGCAATAGATAAGAGTGATTTAAGAGGAAGGTGTATAGACTATTTGACACATAGATTTCCACGCGGGCGAAGCCGCGGGGCACAGCTAGTAATAAATTATTTACAGAGATGCTTTGCGACTTTGGTTTCTTTCTTGTAATTCTTTATTGTACACTAAAATCTTACAAATTAACTTAATTAAAAAAAAGATATGTACATAGGCGAGCTTAACCCTAACAAAGAGTTTTCTTACAGCAAAACCTTAGGTTTAAAAGAGAAGCGATAGAAAAGATAAAGGAAGTGTACAAAGAAACAAATTAGACGAATAGTATACTACATTATGGGATGAGATTATAATATAAATACATAAATTAAAATATCAATAGCTAAATAAATCTAATAAATAACTTCAGTTTTAAAGTAAATAAAAAAAAATTAATTAAATAAATACATATATATACCTAGATAGATAGTTTTATGATAATAAGAAGTGCTCTTTTAATTTGGTTTAGTAAATATGTTAAGCGATGGACTGGCTCGAATATCATGTGGGATAGAGTTCCACAATCTAGCCGCTTTCCCGGCAAAAGAACCTCCAGGAGTACTGGAGAGACGGAGTGAGATTGCCGTTCTACACGGCACACCGCGGGGGACAAGGAACTCAAATCGTTCACGAAGGTATGAAGGAGAAAGGGGATTATGGAGAATAAAGTAGAGATAGGACAGAATGTGAAGATCACGTCGCCGTTGTATGGGCAGCCATTTCAGTTTGGATCTAACACATGGTCGAATTTACGTAACCCGTATATGAATCGGATGCCCAAATTCTGAAGACGCTCGAGCTTATTCCATAGTTCCTCCGTCGCGTCCAGGAAACAAACATCGGCGTAATCGAGGAGAGGGAGTAGAAGACTCTGGGCAAGGATGATTTTAGTCTCGAAAGGAAGGAAGTTTTGTAGACGTCTAAGGGAATGAAAAGTGTAATTAACCTTTTCGCTTATGTTATTGACGTGACTAGTCCAAGATAAATTATTTTCAAAAATGACGCCCAAGTTCTTAGCCTTTGCAGACAGTGTGGGATGATGTTGTTGGCCAAAGTAATAGAGGGAATTGTAGAAAGAGCTAAGGATTTCAACATAAAAGTACTACCACAGATCATAGCTTGTGATTTCGAGGGATTAACTAGGAGACCATAGGTCTTCGCCTAAGAATGTATGTATGTATGTAATGTATTCTTTCAATTTGAAATGAAATTATATCTCGCAGCTTCTCGACAATGCGGCTAACTACGAGGAATATTAATTAAAAATATTATTTTATAGTATTTGTGTGACTAACCGATTTTGAAGAGAGGTCGCAACTTATTGAGCGCACGTTTCATGCATCCGTCGAACTCCGGGGACGTTTTGTCGCATGCTGAAAATATTCTTGCTGAAAAAGAAATTAAAAACAGTGCGAATTAGGAAGAACATCCTATTTAGAAATAAAACCAAGCAGTCTTGGTAAATAATTTCAAATAATAAACAAAATTATCAGCAGAGTGGATCATTGTGTGGTCTATATTCCTGTATTTTAGATTTAATTATGAAATACGCATTGATATAATTAAGATCTATTAATCCTATTATTATTTATTTTCATAAGTTGGCACAGTTAATAAATTATATACAACTTTCATTACCATATTGCAATTTTTGTATCTAAATTATGTAAGTTGATTACAAGAGTCGATTTGAAAGGCATAGGTACAGTCGTCGCGGCGACCGTGGTAGAGACCATTGACACAGCATAATGCTAGATACAGCTTGGTTACTTATTGGATTCCTCGACTTGACTTAGTTAGTTTTACTTTACTTAGTTTAAACTTACAGGGTTCCATCCTTACACGACAAAATTGATGTGTTCGGGGGGTTCCAATCTACTCGTACAATGGCAACTCATGTGTATCCTGTTTTCGGTTAAGAAGCTAATTTTTTCTGATTTCAAGCTCTTAGCAATCAGTTTGTAAATAATTAATTATTCGTAGGATTTTAAGGCCTAGATATTTAAGCAGAAACCATAATAAAATTGTTTGCAGAGATTTTTCTTTTCTTCTTGTGATGATTGATTCTATCTTTGATGTAGAGTTATTTGTGACTAACAAAGAGCGACTCGACTAGCAGGCAAGAGTTACAGCTTTACCTATTAAACTGTGACTGTGAGTATGAACTTGACCGCATTCTCTGTTCGCATTCATGGTATTTTTGATGAGTAGGAGGATACCAACGTACCTACATACGCCTTCTTTTGCAGGTATGTATAGTATACTAGGTACATACTCCACGACTTAAACCTACTCGTAACTTACATTGTTGTAGCCATTATCGTCCCCATGCCAAGTGTATTGAATGCAACTTAGTATTTGTTTATGTATTACCAATTTCTTTGACTGTGTTTTTAGCCTTGAAAATTTACATCACAAGTATAATTTTGTTGGTTGGTCAAGTAGCCACTCTGTGGTTGGGTGGGCACCTTGGGCACCTACCTCTCATGTTTGCCCAATTACCTCATTTATTTGGTAGTACGTACGTACTACTAAATAAATGAGGTTAGGTACTTATGAGTGGGGGACTCAGGGTAGGTAGTTAGGCTAATCAAAGGTTTAGCCAGAGACATGTAGTACCACATACAGTGGTGTTCATTGTTAGCTGTCCGTAAAGCTTCCAATTTAAAAATAGTTTTTTTTAAATAGGGGGCTTTCGGTAAAATGAAGATAGCAAGCACGTTTTATATTACGTATAAATGCTCCATTCTCCAAGTCCATTTATCCATACCACTAAATCGGTGTGCCAGGCGACTTAGCATTTTTTGACTTGGTACAGACAAATCAAGGGGTAAATTTGAGTCCTCTGCAAAGACCAAAGTAAGTTAATAAAATAAGTTAGTATATTCAATATTTATTTGTTACGCAAAAATATTACAGATTTTAGTAAACCGATGTACCCCGCCGTGTCTGGTGTAACAACAGATCGCAATTTAAGAATTAAAACTTTATGAAGTTTACGTTTTGTATTTATGGAAATAAAGTGTTTTTGAATCTTAAACCTTGATACAGGGACTTAATATATATGAATAAATATTAAACTTTATAAATATTTTGTATTTTATAGAAGAATACAGATATCTTTGGTCAGGTAGTGATGTGTACCTGGTCACAAGGACTAAAGTGACCGTCGCTTTATTCTTTGTGACTCAATCTGTTCTATGATAAGAATATGTTACTTAAAGCGCAAGTCAATGCCACAGTATTTATTATGGGTGCCGATGACATTAGAAAACTGAGCCACCTATAATTTAATTCGATGGTTGTTAGCCTTGATCATGATTGCATGTTGGTAAACATTAATAATGGAATAAATATTTCAAAAGATATTTCGCAATATTTGAAACAAAGTATACTGATCGTTCGAGATGGTTTCGGTTATGGAATATTTCAGAAATTGAAAGAGCTACCCATATCATAGCCCGCTTCGAAAAATCCTTAACACATTCAGTGCGCATGGATCATCTCCATGTTTGAACCGGTGAAGCAGCGGAGCGCCTCTTTCTCCAGGTCTTATTGCAAAGGCTGGGCAGTGAAAGGCCTAACATGACCTTGGCCTTTCTTCATAACTCATTCAGTGCCCATGGTGCATATCTCCATTTCGAGCAGGTAGAGTTGCGGTGCCCTCCTCATATCGCACCGCAAAAGTACAGATAATTGGATTAATAGTTTAATTACTGGCTTCTAAATGCTACCCTCTTGATGCCAGGTCTTGTCACCAAGTCAGTCAATGAGAACAAGTTTCTGCAAGAAATTCTTGGGAGTAAGTTTGTAGCTACATACTTATACTCCATCCAAATTTGATATGTAATGTTTGTATACAAACCATAGCGAATAAAGTTAAATTCACTTGCTTGGAGCTAAGTAACATTCCTAATTGCTATCAATATTAATTGATGTGCAAGAACTATGACTAGGAGAATACACTGCAACAAAGGTATGGGTGGTTTGTAGACGAACATTTCACGTCGACCTTTTCTGGATTTGCATCAAAAACGATTAACCAGGCAGACTGAAACCCCCACAAACCTCCTTTGTTTGATTCTCCAAACATAAAATCCTGCATAAATTTAGCCTAACTACAAAAATTTGTGATAGTGGGTCAAATGGTCAAGTGCGTGAACAGTGCACTTGCGTATGCATTATGCAACTGCAAATATTGCAGTTAAGATACAATTCACTTACCGATTTCATTGACTTCAGACTGGGCCGTAGAGCTGTTTACATAACACAACACAAATACACTAATTATGTATTTAAAGGACCTCATGTTGATTTTTACTTGCAAATTAAAAAAAAACCAGAGCTTTCAAAAATCGAATTTGAGCTTTACCAGGCGCTTGAAAAGTTTTTCTTTATGGTCTAGAAAGAAGTTTAGTTTTTAATCGAAAAGGAGGTTTAACTCCAAGCGTTCTGTTTTCGTGTATGGTCAAGCGCAGTCTGGCAAGGTCCGCGAAAGTGCATGCCCCTCCGAACTGAGGTGGCTTACGACACCCAAGTGTTGTCATTATGATGAACAGTTCTCTTGAAGACTGGCTCAGTGTTAGAGGTTAGTTTTGCAATGATATGCTGAACCATAACCTTTCGAGATTAATTCGACATGGAAACTTTTTTGATCCGATTAACAATAGGTTACTTAATATATATGTATGTATCATCATTATCACCACTGAGATCTTGTAGACCCATTGCTGAGCAGTGAGCACAGCTTAGGGCCTTTGTTTTTGCCTTTCGCCTCGGTTTATTGTTAGATATTTTTGCACATAGTCGACCGGGGCGTAGCGGGCGAAGGTCCTGGTTGCGGGTTCGATTTCCGCCTCTGTCGACAAATATTTATACGATTAGCAGATAATTGTTCCTAGATAAATTAATAATGCTGGACAATCTACATAGCATCATGTAGCGGCTAAATTGTAGCCGAAGCTTAGCAGAGCTTCTGTTATGAGTACTAGATGTTAGATATACTTAATACAATTCGTATAATATCCAGAAAATACTTAGAACACCCGGAACAAATATTTGCAGATGGTACAAATATTTTTCCCAAAGCAGGAACTGAACCCGGAACCTCTTGTTTGGTTCGCAACTACATCCACATCATGCTTCGG
Organism: Eupithecia dodoneata; assembly: GCA_947044415.1. NCBI lineage: Eukaryota > Metazoa > Arthropoda > Insecta > Lepidoptera > Geometridae > Eupithecia > Eupithecia dodoneata. The sequence continues at coordinate 3,591,568 of OX345657.1, read as the reverse complement.
AAGCGGACCTTCGCCCGCCGCGCCTCATCTTTCATCAAATTAAATCGTATTTTTTATGTGTTTTTAACGCCTTAAATTAATTTCAAACACTCTCTGCTGTACACGTACATCAATATTGCTTGTCTTTATACTCTACTCGTATCAAAAACGTGCTAGAATGGCCAATAGCCTAGCCTTCCAAAAGTTTACTTCTAGTCATAAGGCTGTTGTATATACTAATATTATAAAGAGGAAAGGTTTGATTTTTTGTTTGTTTTTAATGAATAGGCTCCGAAACAACTGGACCGATTTGAAAAATTCTTTCACCGTTGGGAAGCTACACTAGCCGCAGTGAACATAGGCTATATTATATTTTCAAAAAAGTTAGGGATCCTTACTAAAACCGTGCAAAGCCGGGAAGGTACGCTAGTTTTTTTTTCAAAAAGGTAATAAAGATTACGAAGACCGGCAGAAATCTCTTCATATAAGTAGGTAAGTACGTATTTCCTTGTAGCGTTGCAAGAGGAGTTATTTCCACGAGAATACTATGGACGAATACTATGCTGTAACACATTTCATAAGCAATATACGAGAGCACATCACAGTGCCTTGTGCAATTGTTTCCTTGAGTGTGTCGAGATGAGGAGTGTAACTCGTTGTGAACCAGTGTAAGCTTCGATATGCTCTGGTGCCCTAAATGGATGGATGTTTGTTACTCTTTCACGCAAAAACTACGGAACGGATCGGCCTCAAATTATACAGGTAGTTCCAAGCCCGGAATACAATATAGGCTACTTTTTATTATATAAATCAGTTCCCATGGGATAGAAATAAATAAATAATGCTGGACAATCCACACAACATCATCTAGCTCCAAGGTAAGCAGAGCTTGTGTAATGGGTACTAGATGACTGACGTACTTAATACAATACATTACATGGATAGATATTTTTTTATCCTACTAATTATTATAAACGCGAAAGTTTGTTACTCTTTCACGCAAAAACTACTGAATGGATTTTGATGAAACTTCACAAAAATAAAGCTTACATATCAGAATAACACATAAGCTACAATTCATAAAGATATGTATCTATATTGTCCAAAATATCTATCACCACGCGGGTGAAACCGCGGGTCGCAGCTAGTTATATTACGACCAGAACACCCGGAAATATCTGCAGATCGTGCACAAAATTGTTCCGAGGCGGGAATCAAACCCGCAACCTTCTGCGTCGCAGGCGGACCTTCGCCCGCTATGTCAATACCCCCAATGAAAAGGCCCCTACCAACTCATTATTACCTAAAGCTGAATATATTTTGTTACTTACGAATATAGTACTAGAGTACAGTTATTTGATTATTATGTTTTCCAATATTTCGGCACAATTTCATGCGCAGAATAACTAGACGCTCTGTGTTTGTTGGGAGGGTATCATCATCAGCTTGGGTATCACAGTGGCCATGATAGGCCTATTGTTGGCAGAGATACCCGATCTACTCTAATTTTTGGTCATTTGCTACGAAAGTTAACCACTATCACACTCAAAAATCAAAACATGGTAAATATCCCGTTATAAATTATTTTTGTGTATTGAACACGAAAGTAAAACCATGATAGTTTTAAAAGTTTTATAGCCCTGTTATTTAGTAGAGCAAATCAATTACTTTATGTTTTTTACAACTTTATGTTCTATCGAGTGGAAACTGTCATCATCATCATCAGCCTATAGCATACCACTGCTGGACATAGGCCTCCCCCAATGAGCGCCATAGCGCCCTGTCTTCAGCTAGCCGCATCCAGCATCTACCTGCAGTCTTTCGCAGGTCGTCATCCCACCTGGTCGGAGGGCGTCCTACACTACGTTTACCGAGTCGTGGTCTCCACTCAAGAACACGTTTGCCCCAGCGGCCGTCGCTACTTCGCGAGATATGGCCGGCCCACTGCCACTTCAGCTTGCTAATTCTTTGAGCTATGTCGATAACCTTGGTTCTCTGTCGGATGCATACGTTTCGTATCCTATCCTTCAGAGAAACTCCGAGCATAGCTCTTTCGCTCGCTGAGCGACTTTGAACTGGTGGACCAGCCCTATCGTGAGTGTCCACGCCTTCACTCCGTAGGTCATAACGGGTAGGACGCACTGGTTGAAAACTTTCGTTTTCAAGTATTGCGGTATGGATGACGTGAAGACTTGACGTAGTTTCCCAAATGCTGCCCAGCCTAGCTGTATCCTCCTTTGGAAACCTCTACCACTACCTCCACCTCTTGTGGAAACTGTAGTTAGCTTTATTTACTCTAAGTCTACGTTCTATATATAACTAAATAATAAGCTTTTTGTTTCCCAAATAAATAAAAATAAATTATATCTTAAAATGATTAAATGATCTTTTCGGCTTACATGCAAAGTCACATCGGATTAGGTTTTGTTTTATAAAAAAAACATTAAAATGTTTTTACGTTTCATTTATTACTTAAGTTACATGTACCTATTTCTTAAAACTATTTTAACTAAGTATATTTTAGAGCTTAAAGTACCTACCTAGCTAAATGTCTGCCACTATTTATTATGTTCAAAAACAAAACGTGAATTTATCATAATATCTACCTATGTAGTTTGTAGGTAAGGATATTTCTACGCTTATTTTAGTTTATTTATTTTTATTGAAAAAAAAAGAAATACAATATAACTATGAAGTAAGTAGGTACTTGCTACACTGAGTAAATTTTCACATAAGTAGGTACTTTTCCTAACGATACAAGCCCTATTCTATAATTTTCATAAATTAAATAAATAATTTGCGTTTTAAACGTAGAATACTTTTTACCAAAAAATCATCAGCTTTTTAAATCTTCTGTTTAAATAATACCTACTTATATACTTCATTCGTTTTTCAATTTATAACATTTCCAACTGCTTTTTTGCCATATAAAACCAATGAAGTATTTAAGTTAAATAAGCTAACTAAAGTAGAAAGGAAATACTACAACTGAACAAAAAATTTGACAAAATATATGAATTTGTCCTTTTTTGCTTTCACGTTGCGTTCGCTCAAACTCCATTGTTTATACTAACCTACATAGATTTAAATAGATTCAAGTCTCATAATTTAGTTCGTAACTTGGGAGACCCAGTCTTCGTACGGTATGTGGTCCAGGATGTGCTTCACGAAGCGAGACATCTTCTGCGCCAGGTCCTTCTTTAGGTCTGGCTTCATCTCCTTCAGGAGCTCCTGAGCGTTTGTGTTGATGAATAGATTTAGTGCTGCCTCTGTGGAGGAAGAACTGCGTTAGCGTTTGTTATAGTTGACTTGCAGGTGTTCAATGAACATATAGCTATGAGAACATCGCAGGTGTAAGTGATAATTATGTTAATCATATAATATAATACTCTTTTATTTCTGAAGGACTTATATATTACATATATTAGTGGTAAAATAATAATATCGTGTTTGGTTCAATAGAGGAATACATAGGTCTTAAACGCGATATTATTATTTTACCAATAATATATGTAATATATTATAACTCCTCGCTCTAAGTTTGTTGTTATCGTCATCATTTATCTAAGAAACAATCTACATATGTGTCTAGTTTTACCTAACATAGACTTTAAGGCACTTGTTTTGTTTACTGGCACGTAATTTTTACCTGAATGAGTAAAAATACAAGAATTCTAACATACTTTTAGAACTATTGTTTGTATGTTGTAACGCCTTCCACCAGTTCGTCTATTTCTGTCAAAGTGATCAACTCAGATTTCAGAATACCTAGGAATCAGATGCTAAGCAAAATTACAAATTTCATTGAACCATTAAAGAATAAGAACGATTGGCAACCAATAGGATCATCGTTCATCATCACCATCAATCACTCATTTATGGCCCATAGACCCAAGGTTCTATGAACCAGAACTGATTGAGCTAGCGTTAATGAGGTGGCCTATATCTAGCAGTTTGTCGGTGTTGTAGAACCATTCACTAACCTAGCACAGAGTTGCTATTCTGCAGGTTGTTGACGCCCATCTGGATGTCCCGGACGGAGAAGTCCAGCTTCAGTTGCTGCAGGTTCAGGAAGGTCTTGCCGTCGCGTTCGTACGGCTCACCGCGGAAGTACACCTTCGCTTTAACACCGTCTGGAATGGGAGAGAATCACGATTTTATTCATTTCTTAAATCAAATTCAACAAAAACACGGATAACACAGTTTAATTTGTAAAAACATCATATTATAGGGATAAGACAGTTATTTCTGTTGCTTATTAATTGCAAGTTCAGTAGGCATTAGTCCGGATTTTTGATTGCGTTAAAGGAGGTTAAATATAAGCTAGTTTAGCAATTTTTGTAAGCTTTAGACTGGATATACTACCATCACACACATTTATCCAAAACAGAAGTACCGTAAAGAAAACATACAATGATAGTTGTTGTTCGTAGTGAACAATTGTTCGGTCCGTCTGGTCCTATTAGTTTGGACAATTGTATTGGTTTCAATTCTCAGATGACTCAAGGACACCAATAGTGTATTCTTGGTCATCTTTCTTGTTGAAACCCTGTTGATAGTTTACTGGTATTTTCGTCACTTCTTCACACGGGAGACAATTAGGCGAAACCACCATTGTCTATCTCATTCAATTCAAAATGTTTTTAATTATATGTTATTCTATGCCTGATACATGTAGTTGCATAAAAATTGATAATAAAATTCTTGTCTATTCTTATGGTTGGTGCTTAATTCAGGCATAGTGGTGTTAAGCTTAATATGACAAGTTGAACTTAATTTTCATGTATCCTACATACATACATAGTTGTTTTCTGATGGTTTCTCATAAACCAAAAATTAAAATAAATGTTTTTTTGAGACGTTTACGGGATAATTACAATCAAACTGAGATGAGGAGGCTCAGCTCCATGCTCAATACTCAATTATTATAGGCGGCCTTATCTCTCAGCAATAAGGCCGCCCTTTATTCTATTGTTTATTCCTGTATTGTTTTCTGTTTTGTGATATATAATAAAGTGTTTTTATATTTATTGTTGTCATCACGTGATTAAGTAAAGGCAGATTAAGGTTGTTTTTGGTAAAAATATGAAGGTAGGTACTAAGGCAAGTAGTACCTACTTGTCTAGTAATTTAATTCATTTTTTTTAATACTTTTAAGTTTTATAGTTGTACCTCTTTTAAACTCCTAGTCAAGGCCCTATCCAACTAAACTTATCCTGATAAGGAAAAACTTTAGACAAATGTGATCCAGTTAAATATGGTAAACGGTGGCAGCGTCCAAGCGGGTCAAGTGGAACCTGTGAGTGGTAGGTCGACCACATTGAATATTCATTCTAACGGTTGGTGACAATATTACTAGCGGCTTTATTAGGCCCATTATAGCTGTAGGTAGATCATTACATTAAAGAGCCTTATAAAAATACATATAAGTCGAAACTAATGTAGAGTCAGTTAGCTTGCATCGAAGATGTAACACTTGCTGAGATCCGGTCCGTTTTGTGACTCTAGCGAACTTTTATTTTCTATTTTTGCAGAAAGCCTAACTGAAAATAAAAACTTTGAACCTAATAACACTACAACAAAGAACCTCATATTATAACTTAAATTTATAAATTTTTCCTACTTATTAATATTTGAATTAATTTCTTTTTCGTTTTTGTATTCCTGACGAATGCACATTCGCATTCGTCAGGACTAATCTGTTTGATCTGACGAATCTGCACTAAATTGAGGTAGTACTTACCGTAACCGTGTGCGCGCTAATATGCAGCTCGATCATTGATTAAAGTGTCCTATCTTTTATAAAGAGGCACTCTGTTGTTGGTGAGGGACTCACCGTATTCGCCCCAGGACTATGATAGAGATGAGGGACTCACCGTATTAGCCCCAGGACTATGATAGAGATGAGGGACTCACCGTATTAGCCCCAGGACTATGATAGAGATGAGGGACTCACCGTATTAGCCCCAGGACTATGATAGAGATGAGGGACTCACCGTATTAGCCCCAGGACTATGATAGAGATGAGGGACTCACCGTATTAGCCCCAGGACTATGATAGAGATGAGGGACTCACCGTATTAGCCCCAGGACTATGATAGAGATGAGGCACTGATATCGATGAGGGACTCACCGTATTCGCCCCAGTAGTCGCCGCCGCCGGAGGCACGAACCAACAGAAGTACGCCCGAAGAGCGATAGCGGGCACGTGCACTGATATGCGGCCCAAATAGAGTCAGCTGGAACTGGTGCGTCTCCAGGTCTGACCTGAAGGAATATTGAATATTGTTTAGTTGTACAAAAATATGTTACTCTCCCTCTCATTGTAATATGTTATGTTGGACGCCCTCCGGCCAGGTTGGATGACGACCTGCGAAGGACTGCGGGCAGATGCTGGATGCGTCAAGCTGAACACAGGGCGCTATGGCGCTCATTGGGTGAGGCCTATGTCCAGCAGTGGACTATTATAGGATGATGGTGATGATGTTACTATACATGATAGACAGTTGTTAGGACATCGTTGAAGTGTTATTATACTTCAGCCAGGATGGATATTTGTTAAATCCATGTATTTGTATGGAAGAGCAGGTCTTCTAAATACACGATTTAACAAACAAACTAAATAATTAATAAAATACATAAAACAAATAAATTAAATTAATTAACAAAATATGGTAATTAGATGGCGAAATTCAATGGCACATGAGGCATAGCAACTATATCTCTAGGTGTGGGGCATCGTAGAGCATTTATAGCCTGTGTGTAAAAGGAGACTGATAAGTCAGTTTGGAGTTCAATCAATAATCTATGCTTGAGTATAGCTCATATGCTTGAGTTTTTTATAGCATAAACGTCACTGAAGCATAGATCTATGCTAGCTTAAGCTAGCTTTCATAACACGGGCCTTAGAGTCAAAAGTAGTTCCTTTTACGGCTATCTTAGTAATGGGAAGCTATATAATCGCATCACGAGCTTTGATCGTGTGTTATATTTATTCTCATGATAGTTTTCTTCAAAATTGAAAAAAGGACATACTCTAATCAATGTGCTTCTACCTTGACTCTCAGACTTCATTACTCACCATTATTTACTATTAGTAATCAGCGATCAGTAAATACCGACTCGAACCGAACAAGAGAAAAATCTCCAGATGATTCACCGCTTTTAGACAACAGGCAATTAACATAAGTTAGAATTATCGATAATTTACAAAACAAACTGACAGTGTTTGTTGAACACATCTATTTATTTTACCTTTTGTTTTGTCGTCAAAGATGAGCTATATTTTTCGTAAAAATTGACGTGACTAGACGGCGCGAAGAAGGTATTATAATGAGGACTTTTCTCTGTTACACCAGGTAATGTTTTAAATGTTGCAACAAGGAAATAAATATTTACTATCTATTTATCTTTGTAGCAAGGATCCAACAAGGTAAAGCAGTGGGTAGGTATTCGAAAAACCCTCTTTGTCTGGTGTCATATTTGTGATGGTAGGAAAGGACAATGAACACTGTGCGTCGTAAAACGTGCTTTGAATAAATCACAGGATTTAGTTACACGTGATTATTTCTGGTAACGGTAAATCCAACGATAGGCTTAGCTGACTTGACTCTGTGTCACTTATTTTCGTGGACTTGACTACATTCTTTTTAACTGACTTCACAAAAAAGGAGTAGATTCTATGTTCGGCTGTATGTTTTTTTATGTATGTCCGTCGATTTCTTCGCTATTTATGGATCGATTTGGATGATTATTTTGCAGTTGCCTATGATGAATCTGAGGTCAGAGATGGTCACATAAAAAAAGATTCCCGAGGGAACTCTACGTATATAAAATAGCACTTAATATTCTTAATATCCAAATACCTCGTCACCGTCACTTCACAAGGATAGTATTATCCTGCAAAACTTAGAAAAGGACAGTTTAAATCTCAGTGTTTCGAAGTCGGTTTTTAGTTTTTTCAAATAATCAAATTAATTCTGTGTTTAATTGTTCAAATAAGATATCTACCTACATGTCTGTAAAAAGTTCAGAGATTTTTGTCTTGGTCTATAGGAATTAATTATGTAGAACATTTCTTAACTCACGGTACAGGTATGCGCAGTAGTGGGTAGGTATGTAGAAAATGTCTTTCGTTAGAAAATCTATTGTATATCCCGTCGTCATACAATTATTAAAAGAACAATTCACAAGATTATAAGTAATAACATTAACATTATACTTTATACATATCTTGCGATAAAAACGCCAAATTGTCACATATTTTTTATTTTTTTTTGTTGTTTTGTAAAGTGTGCAATAAAGAATGTTCTATTTATTCATATTTTAACTATAAGTACATATTTATCGTAGTATGAGTACCTAACCTACCATATTTGTATATATTTAAATTAATGTCTAATAAGATAGGTAAAAAAATACAGCATTTTTGTTGCCCTAAGCTTGTATGTTTTTTTTAAGTAACGTATTTTATTAGGAACATAATTACGTGAATACCACACTTTGAAAGACCTGTAAGGGAAAGAATAAATAAATATAAATAATGCTGGACAATCCACACAGCATTATTTAGCCCCATGGTAAGCAAAGCTTGTGTTATGGGTACTAGATAACTGATATACATAATACAATACATTACATAGATAGATATTTTTTATTATACATAGAAAACGACCAGAACACCCGGAACAAATATCTGCAGATCATACATACAATTGTTCCGAGGCGGGAATCGGACCCGCAACCTCCTGCGACGCAGGCGGACCTTCGTCCACCGCGCCACATCGGTCGTCAATTAATTATATACCAATTAGTGTGATAGTGTGATGTGAATATGTTCGCCTTTTTGAGACAGGCTCTTATAGACTCGTACCTGACATTAGTGATGGTCATGTTGGAAGCCCCCGATGCATGGATATCCTTAAAAGTGGCTCTGTAGCCGTCCGGCCCTCCGCCGAGTGCGATCGACAGTTCATCTATTACTATTGGCTCGGACTGAAAATTAAAATATACATACAAAATATTATTGTTAATTATAATTATCTTACAATGATAACAATAATATTTTTCCTGGTCACGCTATAATTTGAGCACGGCTTTACAAATTTCATTAATGTTTTTAAAAATGTTTTCTAATACTTCATAGTGAATAGCGTTGAAAGAGTTGAAAAGCGATTTTGATAAATGAGATAATCGTCTGGTCTCCAGCTAAGAACCATGTTCTAAGATGTACATATTTAGAGAGCCTTTGTTCTCTCACTAGGCGAAAAAAGTTAAAAGGCGAAGACCGAGACTCCGGCGGGTTTTGATCGTTTCAATTAATCACTTGACTGTAATAAGAACATAAAGCGTGTGCGCGTTGATGTCTTTTGTATGAAAAAGTTTTTGCATCCCATTTATGCGAGCTTTTTTTCATTCTGTCTTTTATTCATTATGTCATTTTCTTTTGTTTGACAGATAAAAAAGCGCGCTGACGCCTTTTGTGGTTCATAATTAATAACCTTTTCGTGCATATTTTTCCATACGAAATTGTCAAGCAAAAATGTAACAAAAAATACTTGACATTGGCTTTATTGTAATATGGATGATTAAACGCTCTGGGTTTAAGTTTTGTTCCGTTTTATGACAGTAACATACACATTTGCATAGTTTTTCACACCACATTACCTCTTCAATGCCGAACTCTGGTGCCCCTCGCTTCAGGTAATTGAGTAGAGTGTTGAAGCTGCGCAGGAGACAGCCATCCACATTGGGGTCCTGTTGGGAACAGGGACCACCGAATATTTCTGGAATAATAAAACCATTATTCAGTTGAGCTACGAAATTAAAGTTGATCAAACGAAATGTGCGGAAAATAGAAAAAAATTCCTCTAAAATATAAAAAAAAGTATTCGATTTTCAAAAAATTGTAGGACGAATGTTGTGGGTTATTGTATAATCGTGGGTAAAAACTAGTAATTTCATAGGACATAGAAAAAGCACCATGTCGTGTTTAACGGAACACTAAATAGATTCGGGCTATGAAATATCTTTGGGCTCTAGCTAGCTTTTTGACCTAACTGCTGATCACCTCAGAGTTCTGAAACTAAATATAAGATATAATTTCCCAATTTAACTCTAGGAACTCTAATAACAATTTCGATCCCACGGTCTTATATTAGGTATACGTGGAGTTGATGAATTATATGTGAATCACGTAATAAATCCTCCACAAATAACCAGCTGTCAATACCTGCTTTCGACCGTGTTGCCCATCACTCATCACATCAGTATGCAAGTCACCGTCCTAACGGTGAAGCGGGCAGTGAAAACAATGAGTGTTGGCGTTAGGCCTTGGCGTTCTTTGTAGATGTTTGAGGAAGATATTAACATATCAGAAGAAAGAATTTTCTTATGACTAGTTGTGAATGTTTTGTACCGTGGCGATCGCGGCGAAAGAGCACTAGCGCACTAGTAGCCAAACAACGCAGCCAAAACAACAGGTACAATCGAAATGTGACACAATTTAATAGTTACTTATGTGTTTAATTGTTACTTGTATTTATATACTAGGTACCTAAGTAAATTTAATATTAATTTTTATATATATAATTAATCTTAAATATGGACACATTTACTGTTTCTTTACCTACTATAAACTGATGTCTGAAATAAACGTTTTGAATTGAATTGAAATGTGTTCTCGTCAATTTCTTCATAATTTTTACAGAGCTACTAGTTTCTGCCCGCGGCTTCGCACGCGTTGTTTCTAAACGAAACGTTTAAGGTTATTTCTATCCATAAAAAGTAGCATGTAGACTGTAAGAGACATGTATAAGACTGGAATCAGTATACGACTGACTAGAACCTTATAGCTACGTCTATGCAAAATTGTTTTGGCGTAAGTAATAAACTACGATCCAACATCATCCATCTAAACATCCAAACTTTCGCATTTACAATATTAGTGTGATTAGTATTTGTTTGAAAGACAGAAGTCGGTTTTGACCAGCGACGTTTCGCCATACCTAAGTTTTTTTATTCAATATCTCTCTTAATTACCTCTTATCGAGCAGGTTAAACGCACAGCCGATGATGCACTTGCGGGGTCAATGACCTGTCTGCAGAAGGCAGACCCGATCTAGCAAAAACCACCGTACTGTTATTATACTACCTACATTTCATTAAACGATACCAGTTTTTAATCTTCAGTATCGTGAGATCGGAACCCAGTTTAAATTAGACATTTTTCTTCATACACTGTATAATTATGAAGAACCAATTTTATTTTGGCTGAAATAGATAGGTAATAATAACTCTGTATAAGAAAAAAAGGAGGTATTAATTTGTGTGAGTAAGAGTTAAGTCGCGGTATTTAGGTATTGGGTAGAATAATCTAACCTAATATAAAAAAGTTAGGTAGGTACTTCTATAAAACGTTTTATACAGTTTTTTAAACTTTGAGGAATACATACTAATCCCTCGGGAATAAAATTTTAAAAGGACCACCTTGGGAGGAACATCTTCAAAATAATTGAAAAAAAAATCGTCTAAATCAGTCCATATATGACGGAGAAATCGATGAATAGAACCTCCAACTTTTTAAAAGTTGTTTAAAAATATTAATCAAGGTATTACCTTGATTAAACTAGTCTGTGGTTTCACAGAAGACAACAAATATGTTAATGAATCTCTTTTATTCTTCGAAGGCCACCGGAACAACAAGACCTACTAAGGACAACACCTACCTCGTTATTTCCTGTCGAAGGTTGCACGCGAAAAAATACTAACCTAGGTTTTTATGTCTACACGCAAATACTAAGACCATTATTAAGAGCCGCCTTCTAAATTGAAGTTTCTTCATCAGCACAGGTTCGTCTTCTGCTGAAGATGACTCCTCCAAAAACGGGGGTTATGCCATAATAACCAAGATGAAGTTTATGCAGATAAAATTAAATGATGTACATTCATGCCAAATTTCAACTTCCTAGGTCATGTAGAAGTGTTTTAGGTTTTAAATAAGTCAGTTGATAAAAAAAGTACTTTTTGGACCCCAATAACTCAATAACCTCTAAGTTTATACTTCATTATGAGATTAAGGATTCCTTTTCTATTCATGGATTTCACCAGACCTGTAAGTTGCAAGTGTGTAGGAGAAATTATTCTTCTGACTTGCAATTTTCATAATAATGAATGATATATAGAGGGGACCAAAACCGTGCTCAACGTAAAGATTTGATTCTTGTAAAGATACTCAAGACACTGCTATTGCGTCGCCAGTCTATTTCTGAAATTTTATATCTAAAGCTCGTTATAGCTTTTTATAGCTTGCTCAGTAAAAGAACTATACTTGAGTGATGAACATGAGTTTATGCCATAGAAAAAACGTTACTCAAGCATAGACCGATGGCTGAGCAAGCTTTCTTAGTAGGTCTTAGTCTTATTCTACTACATGCATCTGACCTGACTTCTACTGGTCATGTTTGCCGTTAGTCTTGAACGCCGTTTAGGTAGTTCTAGAATACCCTGGCCGACCCTGAGTGAAATATATAACAGGCATAAGTACAACCTAACCAACTAATTACTAGAGTATTATAATTAGGACTTATGTCATTGCGTGCGTAAAATCTCTGCGACAACTTAACATTTACATAATCACACGTATTAGTGTTTTCAATCATGGCTATGCTAATGAAGGAGTATGTTTGTTCAGAACCCCGGAAGTAACGTAAATTGTTATTATTATGTCATTTAATTTATTAAATTATAGTAGCTGTTAGATTTCCTAATTCACATGAAAAGACTGAAGTTAAGAAGGTTTTTCCGTTATTTAAGTTTATTTGCTTATGAATTAGGTTCTTAGCCTGTACTGAATTGGCATTGAATTTATTATATATAATACTATTTTTTTATTAAGGATATCGTTTATTCGGTAGTATGGAAAATGTTCGGGGAAGGTACTATACTTGATGTGGCCGATTACTTTTTCATCCAAAACTGGTCAAAACGTCGCGTCGGTTAACTAATCTGATGTACTCGTATTTTACCTATATTAACTTCGCACCTTGAATGAAAAAGTCAATGATTTTCCAAATATTTTTTGATTACATTATAATTAATTATTATATATTATTCTCAGAGCACTAGGCACTTCCGGAGCTAAGAACTTCATAGAGAACACGTCTCAATCTAAAAATAATCCGTCTTCATGTAATAAAATAAAGACAACTGATATTAATAATAATTGCAGTCTAATTTTCTTGAAACGTTAGTACATTGACATCAGTTAAAGTTTTCCAATAAAGAAAATAGCCATTATTACCTCAGAATCATTATATGGCGCGCTCTTTCGTGGAGATCAGAGGCCACAAGATACAAGCACCGCTGAAACTTACACAGCAACGCAAAAAAATAGGAAAAGTAAAAATATTACTAAATATTGAATTTTGCAGGGGAAAATACAAAGTGGTAGATGTAAATCATATGCATATCAAAAGCAAACGCTAGATCAAGCGGTACGGAACAAACTTGCTGGTCTATGGTTTGCACTGTGCACTGCAGTGTACGTGCAAATCTCCATGCCTAAGTGTCGCTTAGTCCACCACTGTTACTTAACTCATACATTTCTACTTTCATGTCTTCCGCGTTATTTTATGCAACAAACAATTATTCTGTTCGTAACCAGAGCGAAGAATATAATGATAAAAATTGAAGCGAAATGTTGACTAGTTTGGACGGTACACATTTTTTATTTTATTTATTCTCAATATTATAAAGGGCTTTGTCGCACACGCGATTATGTCGCCCAACGGTTCACATTATTCCAGTAGTATTCCAGTCCAGCGATCGGATCCAGTGCTGTAATGCCACTGGAATAATGTCAACAATACGGTCTAGTGAATTATTGACAGTTTAAATTTTCATTCCAGCTCGCCCACATTCCGCGATACTGAAATAGTTTAGACAGCCATTCCAGTACAGTTAGTTCATTTCTTTATAAAGAGAACATTGTGTGTTCGTAGGATGTCACATCGAAATTTTGCAGAAATGTTCTTATTTAAAATAATGTTCTCTGTAATGTTACCAATTCATAATGGATAATAATCATCGAAATATAAAAGGTTTAACTCAATCCAGCAGTAGACTGGAATAATGTGAACCGGCCACAATGAACTATAGTATTCACCATGGTTACCTAAAGTTGCTTTGTTTTGCATATTATCTCATTATACCAAGAAGTGTTTGAAACTGTTTAGTGTAGAGTGAGTAGGTATTTGTTAACAGTCTAGATACCTAGTAGGCATGGTTGTTTCATTATAAAAAAAAACCTTTACCTACGCATAAAATTCGTAGGCTTGCAAACGTAGGGGATTATTGGATAGGTATCTATCCTGATATAAACTAGAGAGTAATTCATTACTAAAAAAAAGGGTAGACCCTTTCACGACAAAATGGCTGAACGAATCTCCCATTGACATTATAGGGAAGGAATCCCGGAAAAGGTCATACAAAGGCTTATAAAAGTGCGTGCAAAGCCGCAGGCAGAAGCCGGTAGGTAAATATACAAAATGGCTTGTAACAGAAAATATTATATTAACCACAGGCGTCAACTTGTAAAGTAAACAAATGTAAGTGAAAGTTTATATGACATTTATTTTAAGAAAGTATGCACATGATTTCAATCAGTGGCTTTTAGTCAAGTCCACGAAGGATTGTGGATGGAAAGGTCGAAAGCAGAAAGTTAAAGTTTGACATCGGAACTATGTTTTGACTAGTTAGGAGAAAAACATACTATAAGTCCCTACTAGATCTAGATCAGACCAGTGGGGATCAGACAAGTAGTAGAACATTTTATCAGAAGTCAAACCAACCCCCTGTTTTAATTACTGGTTAACTGGACTATGTAGATATAAGCAGAGAACTCGAGTTGTCGGTATATATTTTCAGGTAAGATACCGTCTTCTTTATAAGCGCACATCCGTCTTCTTTATACGGCCATTGCTGACCATACCCTCAAAATGAGGGGTTATGCCAAAATAACATCTAGGCTTCTAACCTCATTAGATAAAAATAAACATGGTTGCTTTCTTTCCAGCTGACTTAAAAAAAGGCAGAGGTTTTATGTTCGGCTGTATGTATGTTTTTTAATGGACCTATTTTGATGAGCCTCTCACAATGGTACCTATAGATAGAGATATGTCGAAATGATCTCAAGATGATCCTATTTTTTTTTTTGTTTTTTTATGAACAATCAAATTATTGAAAAAACAATCGAATTATTGCTCTAAGTAGGTAAGTATAGTTAGTTTCTCACGGTTAATGTATCACTCAAAATGAAACTACTTTTAGAGTCTACATAAGAGTCTGTGCTGGAAAACAGGAAGAAACCAATAAGAATCAATCAAGCACCAGAGGGTGATGAACTGCTTGATGGACTGAATCCAACCGTATCAAGTTCACTATCAGTACATTATCATTGCAAATCCAGTTATCTTTACGTATGCACCTAGTATGATCCTAGATGAATATAAAAATGTATAATATAAAGCATTAAAAAAAGAGCATACAAAATTTAAATATCATGACTATCCACGCTAAAATAAAAATATATTTACCTATATAAATACTCCTGTAACTTTGTTTAGGTGTCTACTTACGAGTATGTACCTATTACGTTTTAGTTACGTTTTGTGGATATTTTCAAATAGCGCGCAGCTTTAGCATTCTCTTCATTTAGTAAGGTAGTCTGTTGATTTCCTGAATATTGTTAAATATAATTATGTAAGTAAAAATAAATTTTGTGCGAAATTCACATAACTTTCAAAAAAATTCTCACAGTTCGAGATACCATTACGGAAGTACGAAGGAAATTGTTGACAGTGTGATTTGATTATACTAAGAAATAATTTTATGTAGGTATACAATTTGTTGAACAAGACAGTGTTTTTGAACATATCTTACGTATAATATGCATTCTATTAGAAAGGTAGGCTCCATTTTTTTTGAAAAAAAAAGTAGAGTTTATTTGTTTATAACAATTTAGTACTTAGTTGACAAACGATGTTAATGTATTTTACTATAAAGCTTTCGAGATCAATGTTTGCTCAAAAAGTATGGCACAGAGAAATGACACACATAGTTACCACCGGTTCTACTACTTTCTTCTATCACTTACTTGAGTTCGATGCGCCTGTTGCTATCACCGCAGCAAAAAACAAAAAACACACTTGAAAATTTGCCATTTTTCTTAAACTAAATTAAAAGTTCGATGTTTGAATTTTGACAGCCGTATTTTTTTTTACGCTAACGCGTGCGTCCTGTCTTGTCGCGAGAGGAGCAATGGCGGTATGCAAGAGGCGCCTTGTTAAATCTTTCGTTCTGCGGACCCTATTGACGGACAGCCTACGGACTGGCTACGGATGAAACTTTTACCACGATACATTGACCGCGGGCTTACCGCGTTATGGAATAGGACCTACTAGCTTCTTATCGCGACTTCGAATGCGCTAATCGCGGTTAAAATTAAAATAATATTTATAATAAGCAGTGTATGCAAAAGTCAGTTAGTCAAGTAATTAAATTAAATTACTTGACTAACTGACTTTTGCATACACTGCCTCATACGACACAGACTGTTGGGAAATCTGAAATCAAAAAATTTTATTTCAGATTTCCCTTATTTTTTATAAGGTTCCAAAATAAGCTCAAATAGTCAAATTTCAAACGTTTTAGTATTTTGTTGGGCCCTTTGCGTACAAACTCTACACTACACTCTTCTCGTATAACACATGTAATATGTAGATAAATATAGTAAAAAAGATGAATACATTGGTTGAGTGCGTCAGTTATTAACCTGCTCATTCATCCATGTACGTACGTGTCTATTAGGTACCTACAATGTTTGGAACAAGACAATCAACAAAAACTTTGTTTAAAAGCCGTATAGCATTGTATGTTTTTCATTAGCACGACTAAGTAAGACAACACCATTTTTGAAAATTATCTACTAAAGGTAGGTAATTTATGTTACCAATATATACTTAATTTTTTTTTCTTGTTTAGTTACAGAATCCCTCTAAGCAAAGAGCAAATAAGCCAGTTTCCTCGTTTACCTTACTATGATGTTTTTCGCAGGTTTTTTCTGTAAATATTGATTACCTTGAGTCCAATAACTTGCAACTAATCACCGAATTATGTCTGGGTTTTATTCTTGACTTCATAATTTTAAAACCTTTATGAAACACTATTGTTTTCTTACAAATGAAACTAAATACGATCTCTAAGATTATAGAACTTTATTCGAATATCTACAATTCTCTATCACACTAGATATTTGGAAACAACACTACATAAACTAGAAGTTGAAAAACTCATCATCATCAAAAACTTCATCCTCTACAACAGGTTCTGCGTCTATTAACGAGGAAAGTTTCACATTTTGCATTTGCATTTGGTCTATCTCTGGTAATTTCTGAGTAATCATTTCTTCAACATTTATCTTGTCGAGCTCAAGTTGTACCTTCTCTTTAACTGGGCCTTCGATAGCGTCCATGATCTGGTACCGAAGGAGGTTCGGAAGTACGTTCACAACGAATTCAATGACATAGTCGAGTGTACCCGCTCCGTTGCATCGCACCTGGATATTCCCCACTTCAAGGTCTAAGCTTCTGAACTCAGGTTTCTTCCTCGTATCCAAGGGCTGACCCAGAACCATCCTTCCATTGATGTATTCCACAGAGAAGGAAGCCGTGCCAGCTCTAGACACGAGTCCGCTCACCGCCGATATATCCCACTGCGTCATTCCTTCCAACTTCTGTGTACCGATCTCGAAATCAGCAATCACTGTATTGTTCTCCATCTTCAAAGTAATATTGCCAACTCGTTGGAACGAAGATATGCCGGTGATCCATGTGTTTTGGAGCGCTACTGTGAATATGCTTACAGTTGTATTGTAATCTTTGATTTGCATAGGGTCCTGACCCATACTGCGGACCTTCTTCCTAACATCAGCGATGACCATATCCAGCGGAGAGATGGAGTTCGGGAACTGTATGTCGCCAGCGATTTTTTCTAATTCGTTATTTATCGCGACTCGGACTTTTGTGTATGCTTCTTTTAATATTACAGGTTTGACGGAGTCAAATAGGACTGTGCCCATAGTGTTAATGATTCCTTGCAACATGTTTCCGAAAAGGCCGAGGTTTTGGAAGTCAACGGCGATGTTGCTGAAAGAGAGGTCTATCTTGATGTCTTGTGCCCGGACTTTGCCGTCTCTCTCTACGCCAAGGCTCGCTTTTGCGTTGATAATGAGGTCTGTAACGTCGACTGTGTAAGGGCCTGAGGCTCTGTTCAGCCAGGTTGACATGACATAATCTCCACGAGCTTGCAATTTGTCTATTTTCATCGCTGCATGCACCTGAAATAAATATTAGTTGCTATACATTAAAATATGCACTGAATTCAAACATTGAATATCATCAAACTAACAAGAAGTTTGGATGGATGGATAGATATCTAATTCATTTGTATTGTTTTTTCCTTACGGCAAAACAAAGTACTGAATGGAACGAGCTGAATTTTTTCAATTTTTTTAGTGCATGTAGGTCTTACCGCGGTCATAAACTACTCATTAATATAATAAGGAAGATTAGTAATTATTTTATTACTGTTCTTTGTAATTAAATTAAATTATCTTACCTCCATAGCCCCAATTTCAGCATTAACATAGAGTATTCGAAACTTGCTGATGCCATACACAGCTGTCTTCTTCAAGTAGACCGTGGCAAAGTTTAGCGTCTGTTTCATGTCAGGCACTGGGTAGGGCTCCGGTATGTCTGCCCCGGGGAGCCCTATGGGGTCCGGGTCCTTGTAGTGCTCTAAGATGGTCAGGATGGTCTCGCTTAGCTTCTGCTCCCCTTGGGCCAAATGGGCCTCCGTCGTGACTTCTTCCGGAGCATCTGAAGATAAGACAAATATATGAACAACATTAGTGCAAGAAAGAATTGTGATTTATTTAGTAGGTAGATCATCAGCCTATATTAATTAGTCCACAGCTGGATTCCCTAATGAGCGTCATCGTATAGTAGGTACATACGAAATACCAATAGTTTAATGGTAACATGGTAAATTAATATGTCTTTTCCAAAAAAAACCTCTTTTAACAATCAATTAAAAAACCAAGAAACTAGCAATTGCAAAGCATCGTTCGTTTTCTTCTGTAGCAAAAAAAAACATTACTAAGCATCTACTCTAATCATGTTCTTATGAACTCCTTCTGTTCTATAAGTTGACAGATTTTTATAAAGGGGTTTATATAATATACCAAAGCTTGTGGTAATTAGACACTTTTATTTTATTAATATTTTATTAACAGCCTTCCTAACCTCCTTGGTTAGGAAGACTGTAAACCTAAAGGACTCTACACACCGATCCCGTCAAGAATAACCATAGATATTTCTTTCTGCAAGGGAATACATAGAGGTATGTTTTGTTGTATACATCATTCGCAGAATAAATAGCACTGATCAAATAGAACACCCATCACAATATTTCATAACCAAACAACACATCACAAAGACACCAAACATTTGAACAAACACCGTCCCACCAAGTAGGTAGAACTCCAACAAAACTCAAATATTGATCACCTTGAGTCCAAACGCTTGCGAACAACGCGAAAATTATTAAAAACTGCATCCTGGATATATCCATATTGCTACTTCTCCTGTGACGTTACGGATGTGTCATGTCGAGAGACTCATTCACAACTGGACGCTCTAACGTAGGGTCACGGGTCGCTTCTTATCGCTCGTTTCGTACTAATTTGTTATCGGATCTTGGCTATTTGTCTCTGGGATTGCCACTTGTTTTGTTTATTAGCAATGTTGACCAGTCTGTTTGTGGTCTCAATTAGCTCAAGCCATTATTATGTTATTTTATTGTTAATTTTACTTAGTTTTAATGAGTTCAGCAAAAATTCGAGAAGGTAGAGCTAACCCATTAATGAAATTCTTCTAAGTGTTAAACTAATTTAAAAAAGCTAAAGTTTGGATAGATAGATTGAAGTTTGTTCACGCCAAATCTACTAAACTGAATAACCTAAAATTTTGCTAAGGTATGCATCTAAATCGAACATAGGCTACTTTTTATGTCATAAATTAGTTTCCATGGGATAAAAATCACTTTTAAACGTTTCCATAAAACAACTAGTCAGAAGCCGCGGTCAGTAACTAGTTACCTATAAGCTGCTAGCTAGTTACCTAAAACTGGCAGGTTTATGAAGTAGTTGTTCTGTAAAAACTTTAAATAAATCCTATTTTTGGTTCGAGTACAATAGAAGATATAGGTAAAACTAATCTCTATCCTAATTAACCATTTTGGACTACGACTAATACATAATAAATAGAAGATCCATAATTTGGCTAAGCACTGCCTAATGTGTCATATAAGAACGTAGGGTCATATATATTATATTGTACACTTTTATGTAAGAATTATGACAATAAAGAAATCTGAATCTGAATCTGAAATAAATAATTCATTTATTATATATATTGAAAGAACAATAGTTTTTCAGTTAGTATGCTTACAGGTAACTTAGGGGTGTTCTTTGAATTTGAATAATTAGATGATTGTTAAATAAATTAATAATTATTAATATTATTTATTTTCAATTTTTTTACTGTTTAATAATTAGCAGTTTCTTCGGTTGAACACATGCCTTAAAGTAGGTTAGCGCATAAAATTATTTCGCGCGTATCATGTTCACAATAATCGTTAAGCACAAATTCTGTAGAGCTCCATCTCTGTTTTTAATAGAATACTATGTACAACGATACAACAACCTCGATGAATCATACAAAGCACTCAAGTTTTACGCTGCTCTTGCGCATGACTAGTGGTTGCCCGAGAGGCTTCACAAGCAAGAACCTTAAGAGGTTTTAGTAACAAAACACAGATGGCGCTTTAAAATAAAAAAATATGAAAACGTGCGGAATCACGTACCTGAAAATAAATCAGGCTTCTATCATATAATCCACCTGTCTGTCCTACACGTATTGTAAGTATTAATAATAATGATTTGACAAGATAAGAATATGTAGGTACCTGGCTAACCATGGAAATTACCTTTACCTACTTATATGATTCTTACATCAAGGTTTTCGTAGAAATCAATCAGAGATATAAACTGCATTCTTGGTGAATAAAGGGAACGTATTTTCATCCTACTTCAAAGGTAAATCTCCAGCATGGCGGGAGAATTTCGTTTTAAATCAATCTATCAGGATCTTTTTTTGACTGGTTCCTGAAGAACAGTTTCTTATTAGTTCGGTAGCCTATGAATTCAATTTATAATTTTGTAACTCTACCCGTATCAAATAAATGCTGACTTTAAAAACTACCTTTAAAAAATGTTACCTAGACAATTTTTTAAACGGGGTACCTATTAAAATTATTATTTCCTCACTGTTACTAAACGACTCATAGGTATTGTTAAAAAAAAATTAAGAAAGAAAGTAGGCAATAGCTGCTGCCCTATATTTCCTATAATATGTAGCTGTCAAAATTGTGTTTCCGCTCTTGCTGTCTATTTAAATGCACCCTTAGCATATCTCATGCATTTACATACATAGATCATAATCAGAATCTTGAATAGGGTCAGGGTAATATACCTGTAGGTATGTAAGGTGACATTCTATATTATATGTTATAATGTTACTTTGTTTTCTTTTAATTAATGTAATTGGTTTTATTAACCGTTTTAATGAAATAATTAAATTATAATATTAAGATATTATTATTTAATTATTTATTAGCGACCCCGCTTCGCGCGGGTGCAATGAGGATACTAATATGGGGCAGTGTGGAGTGATTCATAAATCATATAAACCTTTTGCGGCCACAGTATAAGAAATTATTTACTCCGTGAACGTCGTAAGAGGGGGCTAATGGAAGCTACCAGAAGATGGACAGCGTCTTCCTTTACTCTATTTGAACATCTACACTGCGATCCCCAACCCGCATGTCCTGTGTGGTGATAATGGCCACCCAGGGCACCCTCCATTGGGAAAGGCACGTTCGGCAGTGGATGTATTGATGGTAAATCAATACATCCACTGCCGAACGTGCCGAACATGCGTGAACTAGGTATAGTTTAATAACTTTTTGATTCAGTTTTGATAGATAATCTACTAGACCTATTAACACAATAAAGGCGATCGTTTGTGAAATGTGAACTTAATTTTCTTACCTAAGCTCCAAACTATTTAACAGGTTAAGACGAATTTCTCGGTCATTGAGAACATAGCCTTACTTAAATAATATGCTCGTTTCTTATACCGAAAATACGCGTGGGAAGCCGCTGGCTGAAGCTAGTTAATAATAAAGGGGTTCATTGCAAATTTATGACCTATGTTATCTTCGATCACCAATGCATTGGAGATCGAAGTATGTTATAAATAATTTAGAAACAGGTTTTTAAGCTAAACCTAAAATGAGATTAGGTACCTAGTTAAAGTTTTGTTGTAGCGCCCTAACAAGGTTCATGTTCGATCGATACTATAATGTTATACCTCTGTGAGACCTATGTAACAACCAGGAAACAACCGATTCTGATACATATAAGCTGCTACTCAAAGTTGGTAGGTTTAAAAAGCTTTAGGTATTTTTATCAGCATCTATTTCCTTAAAAATTTAGGTAGGTGCGTAGGTTTGGTGGTGTTTAAATGGTATTGGATTTTTCGTGACGACATTTTGCACGCACGTTCAATTCAAAGTATAGGTAAATTGTAAACTTATTCCTTTTTTATACATAAGGTAACTATAGTTTGACCGAAACTGCTGTACCGCGCCTGATATCGTATGCGAGCGGCTAGACGGGGCGGGGGGGAAATATCGGCCGCTCCGATCCATCAGTCTGCTGTCAACGCGTACACTTGCTCTTTTTTCCTCGCCGCACTTTCCTAAGGAGCGGTACAGCGGTTTCGGTCAAACTATAGGTGACTCGAGTTTTGGGTCTTCCGCTTATTCAGCTGCATACATTCCCTAAAGCCTTCGCGGCGATCTTGCGGCGCGGCGTCGTCGTCACAGACAGATCGGCGGCGTGCTTGTTGTACAATCGCCTCGCTTTGAAATCTATCGCAAATCGCGAGTGTGATAAGAACTCTTAGTACTGACAAAGAGTCTTTAATCGTACTAATACTAAAAATGCGATGTTTGGATGGAAGTTTGGTCAATTGTAATTAAAACTGCTAACCGGATTGTTACCAGCGGACTCTATTACTGATTCTGGATAAGTAGGAAATGTGTTTATAAACCTAAAATAAAGCTAGTGAAAAATATTATTTTTTGAGTTGTGGTATTTTTAAATTTTTGCTGCGCCTTTCTTGCTTTAATCTATATCAGCGGCCTATCTCGTATAAATTATATTTTTCGAGTATTCTGTGCAGTTGGTTGGTACTCTATTACCTCAAACTCCTAGCATCAAAACGGGTAGTTATTTTGAAAAAAAAAATTGGTATAAAAATAATCGTCTGCTCTTCTATATGGTTCTTAGCTTAATTTTGTGAACCTTCGTTCTTTTGTTTGGCGAAAACAAGCGAAAAATCTTTTTTAGGCTTTGAGTAGATCACTTGTCAAGACTACGAGTAGGAACAGGCTTTGTGTAATTCTTTAACACGATATTGCGTCTTTCGTTTCGGCCAATTGGTTAAGATACTCTAATGTTCCGGAAGATCTCCTGTCCAATCTGATTTGAACCTTATTCCATGGGAATAATGTCGTCATCGTCATATTTGTATATAGTAGCAATAAAATAGGTAACCTAGTTTTACATGAGCTCATTATAAACAAATCTTAATTAATTTCCGTATTATGTATTATTAGTAAGGATAAAACAGTGGTTTTTCTTAGCCATCTAAAATAATCATTTGTCATGATTTCTTGCGTCCGTAATCTGCTCTATGCATTATAATTATAATGAGTTTTATTATGCTTGTGCATTTTATTCCGGACATTTAAATTAACCTGATAATTGATCGTGGGTACAGACAAAAACATCAACTATAACCTTTAAATAGTTTTTCAAAGTATTTTGTAAGTTTATTTATTAAATATATTATAGTATTTCTTATCACAGGATAATTGATACAGACTAGGGTTTGTTAAACGAGTCAACGTGAGGCGCAGGAGATTGCGGGTACGATTCCCACTGCGAGACAAATAAATAAGATCGATAGATAGATAGACAATACTTTTATTGCATAATTAAAAAATAAAACAAACAAGATAAAAAATAAGACAAGATAAGATAAGAAACAAGATATGTAACAATTTGGTGGTCTTATCGCTCAAGAGCGATCTCTACCAGACAACCGTGGACTAATAAATACCTAACGAAATGATTGTATTATCTGAAGATATTTGTTCCAGGTCTTGGTGTCTTCTAGGTATTATCAAAATATTGATCTATGACCAGACGAGCTTTCTGGCATGGTGGGCGAAGCTCCATCTACGACGCAGGAGGTCGCGGGTTCGATTCCCTCGGGACAAATGTTTGTACGAGCTGCAGATATTTGTCTCGGGTGTTCTAGTCCTTTTCTATGTTTAAATGTAATGTTTGCCGCGCCCCGCGGCTTTGCCTGCGTGAAAATCTATGTGTCAAATGGTTTATAAACCTTCCCCTTGAATCACTCTATCTATTAAAAAAACCGCATCAAAACCCGTTGCGTAGTTTTTAAGATCTAAGCATAGGAACAGACAGCGGGAAGTTACTTTATAATATGTAGTGATAATGCAAGGTCCCGTGACCACGACAGTGTGTAAACCTGTTGAAACGTCGGGAAAAATAGGTAAATAAACGCGATAATACCCGTTGTATTAATACTTACTTATGTGTTCAGATCGCGTAAGTTTAAAAATATTTAATGCAAGGTAATCTCATAAGTCCATTGCAGTATTTTTACCAAAACAGTTAAAAATAGCTCTAGGAACTAGACAATTAAAGATGGTTTTGTAGGAGTTAGTGTTTTACTAAAGATATTTTAATTAAGATTGTATCATCTGATAAAGTCTTTTGCGCGAATCATTCTCGCCAAAACAATGAGGAAAACCGACAAAACCGAATAAAATTCCACAGTTTTTGTTGGGTCTACTCTACGGCTATGTACCTTGAAGCTATGATCGAAGCAAGTCCAACTATATATTATCCACGGATTGTGCAAACGCGGTAGTAGATCAAGAAGCGTTGTCGTGGTCACTAAGTCCAATTAAAATAATTTTCCATTCTAAGAAAATGTTGCAGCTTAGTAAGGTTTTCGCGACGGGGTTTCTGCTATGTTGTGTGATTGAGGGAGGGCTCTTCAAACAAATACGTAAGTTTAGAAAACTTCTACTGGATTGTTAAGCAAGGGGATAAAGCAAAGTCCTACGTCACGGGCGCCAATTAAATCTCAAGTGCATCTCAGGATTCTAGAAATAACTCACGAGCGGAGCGAAGGGGTATCTAGAATTCTGACTGTGAGAGGGATTTCCGCCGTGGCTAAAAATTCGACTTCTGCACTTCCTATTACATATTTATTCTTATACATACAATCATCATAATCATCAACCTATAATAGTCCACTGTTGGACATAGGCCTCCCCTAATGAGCGCCATAGTGCCCTGTCTTCAGCTTGCCGCATCTAGCATCTTTCTGCAGTCTTTTGCAGGTCGTTATCCCACCTGGCATCCTACATTACGTTTGCCGATACATACCAAACGAAATAAAAAAATACGCTTCGTAAAAAATATTTTTTCCTAGGTATTTGCACAGAATAACTATAATTTCGTTATCTTTCGTTCACAATTGTGTACATAGTTACATGCCGACCATAATTAATAAAATAAAACATGTCATAGAAAATAAATACTTTAATCGCTTACAAACTTACAAAAATCAATAACACTAAAATACATTAACGAATAATAAAAAAATGGCATCAGATATTATTGGCTATTATGATGTCAAAATCAAAACACGAAATTATAATACAACAATGTCAGCATTATGAATTCCTCTATCCACCCTTTCAATAAAGTTTCTTTCAATTTTAATATAAATAAAATGCATTGAACCATTTACAGCTTGATATCAGCAGAAATGTCTTGAAACTTCAAGCGTTCGTTAGTTGAAAGAGAGTGCTCATATTAGGTACGTACTTGTCTATACTAATATTATAAAGAGGAAAGGTATGATTTTTTATTTGTAATGAATAGGCTCCGAAACTGCTGAACCGATTTGAAAAATTATTTCATGGTTGGAAAGTTATACAATCCGCGGGGAACATAGGCTTTATGTTATATTTTCAAAAAATTAGGGATCCTTACTAAAACTCCAATAATGTAACCCAAGGTGTAAAAAAATACCTTAGAAATACCAATACCCATGCGAAGCCGGGACGGTCCGCTAGTATATTATAATTTCATAGTGCCAAACTTACCCACTTGTTTATTTTTAGAATATTTTTGATAGTTGCGATCATAATTATGCAGTTAAGTATGTATAATTATTATATATATATACATATATATAATTATTATAATATTTACGATATACTATAAAGATAAATTGTATTGCTTACTTTTAAATTCTGAGTATATACATAATTAATAAGAATAATAAAATACAAAATTTAAAAGAACACCATAAACACAACCGTCGCGCATACCTTAACAACTATTTTAACTATAAAAACAATCGTCCATTGACGAATTCATTACGGATGTAAGCGGGTTCACTACGAACCTTTTTTTTGTTGGAAGAACACTTATATTTATTTTAATTGACAAAGTTCTTAAGATTCTCCTTGTACCTACCATCTCGTTGATTAGGTAGGTACCTACATGTGGCTATCCAAGCTAATCATGTATCATCTATGGAGACTGACTATTATGTTGCATAATGACGTATCTACCATCCATTAAATACCACTAGTGTTTCCCCCGACTCGGTCCGCTAAGTTTTCGTGTCGCTGATGGATTAGAATTATCAATTCAACATGCGATTTGCTTTGAGAATGGTCTTGGTGCGGCCAATTATCATTGACGTAGTTGTCGGCCTAAAAAATGGAGAATGATTCGTTGGAAATAACTATGGTGTGTTAAAAATGCTGAAATTGAGTTTAACTAGATTTTTTAAGGGAACTTTTTCAATGTACATATGTATCAGGTATATTGTATCTTATTAAGACATTATTATAATACCTAATTGATAATTACTCTTAATAATCCTTTGTAAAAAAGTTGATTACAAAATATCAGATTATCTAGATTCTAGACGATAAAAAAGCTTGGGACGAGTTTTGCTCCGACTTAAAAACTAACAACCTAACAAGGCTTTTTTCGAAGTCAGTTAAAATTAAACTAATTACTAACTAGTCATAATTTAAAAATATTGGTAAGCAATACAATTTACCGTTATAGTATATACTTATCGTAAATATTATATGAATCGCAATAACAGTTAAGTATACATAATACTACATAATTACGATCGTAATTATCGTAAATACTCTAAAAATAAACAAGTGGGAAGGTTGGGCACTATGTATAGTATTCTGTTTCGCTTCTTTACTTTACCTTTAAAACATAAAAGTGAACTAAAAATCAAAGCGATCACTTTATTTCATAGATTTGCAGTTGTAATTTGTGATTGAGTATTCAAGAGTCTTATAAGGTCTAAAAGAAATAAAGCACTTTGATTATTGATAGTTAATCAAATGTTTATTGTTCCCAGATATCTCTTTATCTGAGAACCAAAGACCTCAAAGCATTCATAGGTAGAGCAACTCCATCCTCATAAATTCCATTTCAAATTCCATCAGTAACTGTAACTACAATGTACAAAACAATTTCTGATAAACGGAATAGTGCTGTTTTCGTGAGATTGATTTTCAATGCAATGATGATTCGCCTAGGTTTTTAATTACAGAAAAATATGATAGATAATAAACCGACTCATTGGTGGGATGAGGATATAAGAATCGGGCGCCTATTTGCGAGAGGTCAATATAGTAATTGCAAATCGCGGAAGACAAAATGATGAGGCTGCAGCTAGCAAACAACCAACTAGTCGGTGGCACAAACTTCAAAACGTTTATAGCAGTAGGTTGAATCTGGTTGCAATCGACGACGATTTTTTCATATCATATCACTTATTGTGATATAATGCATACAGGTATTATATAATAGTGATTAGGTGTAGTCTTAGTGGAGAACACAATGCATAAAAACCGAGTCAGGGTTAGGCACGACAATTTTTGGGTTCGTTCTTGTTAGATTGTTAACTTTACTTTTAAGATTCATATTTATAGAATATTTTCAGTTAGTAAATGCAACCAGACACAATAAAAAATATTCTAGGAAGAAACAGCTAATCTAGCATGTTTTTCTAGTTTGACTAGTTATCGATGACGTCGCTTGCTTGCATTGTATATATTTTCAAATAAAAACCAGAATAACGCAAACCTTGATAAAATACATATATTGACTGACTACTTTTGCCTACATTGTACGATCTTTATCTGTAATAAAGCTTATATTCCTAGAATATAATTTACATAATGTAAATATAAGTTTAGCACATGTAATCACATAGGCGCTGTCTATTTCTATGTCAGTAATTGAAGGGCTAGTGCCATTGGCTAATGCTCGATAATTTCCTGTACTATCTATTTTGCATAATATATCTTGGAGACTAGAGGTAACAATGTATTTTACGTACATTATACTGAGATTATTATTTGTTAGGAATCGTTGTGCCAAGGTCTTAGACCATCAACACAAAAGAAAAGTCTTCTCTAATCCAGCAAGAATTCTATCGTCAATTTGTAAAATTGTATTACTTCTCGGCATTTAATTCCAAGTTAAATAATAAAAAAATGTTTATTAGTTCTCTGTAAAGTAGGTTCAACCAAAATTTACCTTGCTATAAAATAGCGACAAGTGACTCTAGGGACCTATTGGCAGGGAACGAATAGGTCCCGTCTCAGTATAATGTAGCTCCACAAGAAGTGGAGCAACGCTGGTTTTGGTGTGGTTGTGGTGGAACTTTGATGCGTTTGGCAACAGAAGTGGCAAACCCGAGATAAAAAAAAATATGTTTGTCTATATCATTTTGCCTACTCGATCACAGAAAAACTAAAACAACGCATACCATAGATGAATTCTAACAAACGTGACGCATACCTAATTGCACTTCGTATCTCACACGATGGACATACGTAAAAAACATACATAAATACAGCCGAACATAAAACCGCCTTTTTTTGAAATCCTTCAATAAATAAGTCTATGATTTGATGAACCGACAATAAAACCTATTTGCTACGTTTCAGCGGATTACATAAACATCTGCAAGCGAGACCCCGACACCATCAACGACTGCGCGCGGCACTCCATCGAGGCGCTGCGTCCCCAGCTCATCACGGGGATCCCAGAGCTGGAGGTGCCAGGGCTGGATCCTTTCTATATCTCACAGGTACTTCAATATAAATAAATTAAATAAGAGTGGACACTCACACAGCATTATCTAGCCCCAAGTTAAGTTAGAGAAAATCAAAATTTGATAATAATTTATAACTTAAAATTTGACTCGTTTAAAATCTTATTTTATAAGCATAAAGAAATGAAATTTATTTATTTCTGATTCTAAATATGATACATCAAATCAGGTATTTTCGTTAGTATTTACTCTATATATACTTTACTGTATGTATATAGTTAATTTACTCTCCTACAAAATACAATTGATGCAAATATTACTTTTACTTTTGTAGAAATATTATATTTTAAATAGATCAAGTTTTTTTGGGTCTCGCTCGCAGAATAAAGTAGGTATAGTTGTCTCAGCATTGCTTTTCACAGGCACTACAATCCAGTACAAACTAAATAATTATTCATAAAATGTATTCCAATTACTCAGAAAGTAATCGGAATACATAAATTACCTATCATAGCAAATGTATTTCGACAACTGTATTTGATAATGATAATAAATACTGAGTTTAGTTCTCTTAAGATAACAATAGTCTGGAATTTCATTACTCAGAGGTAAAAATATTTTGATAAATTAATTTGTTCACTTTCAGATAATTCCAGTTACTCCTAGCAATAACCTCGTCAAAGCAACCGGCAGGGACATCAAAGTGTCAGGCGCTGGAAACTTCACCATCAAAAGTTTATCGTAAGTTCCACAATTAGATACCTATTAATATAGCAGTATAAGCAATCTGCTATTAACATTATTATGATGGTTGATTTGGTCTTGCTTTGAAATCAAAATGATGCAATGCCCTAGTAAATCGACTGGCACTGCATCATTTTCCTAACATTGTTGTCAAGAAGGGTTTGTATTTGTTTTTATTTATTATAAAGTTTAGTAAATTATAAAACAATATTTTGTCTCCCATATCTTTTAATCCATAAACTAGGTAGATACCACATTACTGTGCAACCGAACTTGCTAATAGTTTTTCTGGCGCAGCAGTGCTTCATTCCTATATGAATTCGACACTCATTAGTTTAAACATTCAATGATTTCAGGGTTGACCTGGACAGCTTCAAGATCCGAGGTCGTGTTCGTTTCCCCAAGCTGCACTTCGATGGCAAGTACAAGCTGGACACACAGCTTCTGACGCTGCCCATCCACGGAGAGGGGACCATGACTGCTGATGCTGGTAAGGATCCACTTGTGGCAGACGAGCCACAAACTATCTACAGGTCGATGCAGACGTTTTTGTGAGAGCATCACTCAATTTCCTTATTGGTAAAGATCGGGGAAAATCTGAATCGCCCAGCTCTGTTTTGCAAGTGGCTGTCACTAGACTAATACCTCGCGTCGTATTGCCTTATGTCTGAGGGTCATGATACTCCTGTGAAAATCTCTTGTCACGGACAATATTGCGCCAGCTGCATCTGCCCCTGTGGTGAGAAGAGCGTCGTAAAAATTCATGTCTAGGCTCTTAAGCTGCGTCTTCTAGGACGTTTTTCTTCAACCCTTCCATTGAACATTTAGCTCTTTAAGATTATCACCGGTTTCCCTGGCTATGTGGCTCTAAACGTCAAGACTTTGCGCAGGTACCCACATGGAAATAGCCCATCAGCGCCAAAATCTGAAATCTAAAGTACACTTCTGTAATGACCTGTCAAAATACTACAAAAGACCCGTCGAGCATTTCTATTAGTATTCTCAAAGGCGCTTGTATTATTCCGAATTAAAGGGGTTATAAATACATGTTTAAAAGTAAGTTCGCTTTAAAAATTATCTACAAATACTAACTAAAATATCCTCGTGTTCCAGTGAAATGTGATGCAGAACTGGTCCTGACCGCGGTGATAACTGAGAAGGACGGCGCTGAGTACATCCAGTTCAGCAAACTGGACATGGATATCAACATCAAGGACTACAGGATCAAGCTCGAGGGACTCTTCAATGGGGACAAAGTTCTGGGTGAGTTCAGTTCTCCAGTCACCTCGTGACCACGACAGAGTGTAAACCTGTTGAAACGTCGGGAAAAATAGGTAAATAATCGTGACAAATACTCGTTGTATCCAATACTTATAATTATGAGTTCATGTTTTATTCTAGCTTCAGGTCCTGCGAAATTTAAAAGTGGTTTATAATATGCCGCTGTTATTTTTTTGGCGTTAATTGTATTCCTAAGCCATATTGCATTTTATAAATGTTTTTTATTTCAACACGATACAC
Source organism: Eupithecia dodoneata (assembly GCA_947044415.1). Lineage (NCBI taxonomy): Eukaryota > Metazoa > Arthropoda > Insecta > Lepidoptera > Geometridae > Eupithecia > Eupithecia dodoneata. Next base: position 3,559,865 of record OX345657.1, on the reverse strand, counting down.
TTTTTCCAAAAATTATGACGCAAATCTGCCAATTTTCCACAATAACTAGTAGAAAAAAGTTTAGCTCTATAAAACAAAAAATGCTATGCTTGAGCAAATTAATATAAATAATCATTAAATCAGGGACGAGAATCGTCCCTGCATTATATTACTTATTACACTGCTGGACCAATGTAATTCGCATTATAATTACCTACAAAGAGACAAACATAAAGAACTTTGATTCGCTAATAAGAAGACACTAATTATAAAAATGTGCCAAAACTACTGAACGGATCATTATACTCGTATGATAGATATAGGTCTAGACCTGAATTAAAATACAGGCATTCTCATATGGACTATACAATACATACATCTTTCAATTCAATTCTAGAATGGCATAATTACCTCAATGTATCCTTACCACCTCCAGGAGAAGCAGCCAACGAGGCCATCAACCAGAACCGCGGGGAGTTCCTGCGGGCCGCGAAGCCTTACGCCGAGAAAACTGTCTCCAGACTCCTGCTGGACTTCGCGAATAGGATCGTGAGTGACCTCACGCTGGACCAGCTGCTGCCTAAACCTTGAGGATATCCACCACCGTACTCTTGCTGAACCTGAATGCACAGCTTACCCAGACGAAGGTGTCGAAGGAATCACATTTTAGAATGAAGCGTGAAATTTTATGAAACACTTTCCCGTGGTTAGTAGGAACCGTCATAGGCCAAGGTTAAATGTTAATAACCTAAAGGTTTTCTTTTTTTAAATATTATTAAGAGGGTCCTTAATACCTACTTGTTAAGAGGTACGCTTTCGTAGTTCGCCGATCGAATATTTTCTCGGCAAGCGGTAGTAAGTAATCTGTGACGTTCTCGAATACATTTTCTATTTCGGTATTTTGCAAAGTCATACTGAGTATTAGAAAACATATTTTTTAGATTCAGTTAATGGATTCATTTGCAACTGATTCCTTCGGCGTGTGGGGTTCGGATAAATGTGCATTCGGTTTAAAAATACCCAATTGTGATACAAATGAATTCTAGCGTAGGTCTCTGTACTTTTTAATCTAACAATTTTGTTGTGTTTTGTCGTAAAAAAGCTACCATAGTCTCCAACTTTGTAAGTTTTACTCGTACGAACTGAAACAAAAAGCTATAAGTACCTATCTAAACGTAATTAAAATAGCCAAACCTTTGCATCAAAAGTAAGCTCTGTTTTGTTTTTGGTTATTAAGCTAAGATTTTGTATTAATAAAGTATTATATTTACATCTTATTTGTTTCTGTACGTTTCTTTTGAAGTTCGTTGTTTTACAAGTGTGAACGATTTAAAAAGACAATGTAAAGTATAACATACCTGTAGCAGTCCAGCTGCCTACCCACTGTCAGGTAGGCCTGCTGGCGGTTGTAGAGTTAGGGTAGAGGTAGAGGGTAGTGTAGAATAGACAAACATTTCGTCACTTTGTCATCGAAATCGTAAATTATTTGAAATTAATTCCTTCAACTTCAATAATATTTCAACGCAATGTATGACGAAGAGATATCGGTAATTGTAGTCCTTTCTACCAATAATCCCCGTACTTGCCCTACATTAGGGTAAACAAACCATGTTCTTGAGTGAAGACCGTGACTCCGCAAGTGCGGGGTAGTAGGTCCTCCCATGCCGGTGGGATAACGATCTGCAAAATACTACAGGCCGATTTTCGATACGGCAAGCTGAAGATAGGGCGCTATAGGCGGCTATAGGTATAGCACTCATTAGGTCAGCCTTGTCCAGCTGTGGACTAGGATAAGCTGATGATGATGAGGATGAGGAAAGGCCTTACGCCGCTGCCGACATACCAATGATTGATGCAACATGGTGGTCAAGGCAAGCTACCACTTGACATCTCCTATTACTGAGATATCGAATTGCTTTGCGAAATCATAAATTAGGATTTTGGATTTATCACAATAGTACAGCATAAAGGCTAGTCTTCTATCCGTAAAAGTATCCGAGTGGGGAGAGAAGGGAGTAAACAAATAAGTTGATCGTTTTGAAAAAACTAAAATACGACTTTGCATTCCTTATGTAGTATTAACACAGTTATAAAGTTTTTCGGAACACTTACTTATTCTCACACTTATTCCTCGGTATTAAAATATTTATAGGAATACCTCGGAATCATTCTCTTTATAGGTACAACCAGTGAAAATATTTTCCAAATCGGTCCGTAATTGACGGAGAAATCGACGACTATACAAAAAAATACAAATAGCCGAACATACAATTTTTGTTTTTCGTTTCGTCGGTTAAAAATAACAGTTTTCGATTACAGATTAACACGCATGCTCTAAGACGTGGAGGCGAATAATTTAAATTTTCGTGGACTGCCGTATACATAATATTATATAATATTTTCACGCATTTTCCCTCTCGCCACACTTGTGAGTTAATTTTTGAAAACGCTGCCGTTTATTAGTTTTAATGGCGAGGGAAAGTTACAAGAGTAAACAGACATTAAAAAACACATTTGGGTGCCGCTTATAAGAAAATACGGTAGTGGCCCTGCCAATTCGAGAAGACGGTAGAACCCTTTTCTCGCACTATTTTCATATTTAGCAGGGTTACTGTTTGATTTTAATACTGAACATATTCCTTCTTAATACCTAAAAATAACTTTGAATCGGTTTACCAAGTGCCTACCTATCGCACTTAACGCCTTGTGAGGTCAATGCTATAGATCAAAACAACACCAAATATTGGTTTGACCTACAATCTATCGCAGGATACGACTCTCGGAAACACGGGTAGGTTTATTTGCAATCTATAATTAATCGCAGTTTCTATTGCAATTAGCTCGTTGTTATTTGAATAAAATCAACGCGGATTTAGGCTGAAATGTTTACCGATCCAAGATGATCATTCATAAATCAATTGATCATAGTTCACCTCTTTATAATCTAGACCTCTTGAATGGAATATTTACGATTTGCAATTCAAGCTGATTTGTGAAAAGGCAATAAGGCCACACTACTCTTAGTGTTAGACGTCTCGATGACGATGGTGACCAAAATTCGGCTACGAGAATAAGCCGATTTTTGGTCTTTTGTTTTTGGAAGAACTCAAAACTTAAAGTGCTTTATTTTCTTCAGACCTTATAGTTAGGACTCTTCTTGGACACGTCTTAAATTTCAACCTTATTAATGTTCATTTTCGAGTTACATGCACCATAACCCGTCCACAGTTTTTTTATTTTCTACACAAGCCTTAAGAACATTATCATAGAATCCTAGATATTATCTCGAATCATTATAACAATCACAAGAAATTGTAACTAATTTACTGTCTGTATATGTGGTTAGGATGTGGGTCTACTATGACTATGATCAATTACTGCCGTGGAGGTCACTCTATATTTGTGGTTAAATGTTAACAATACACGCATTTCATTTAATTTTCAGCCTTGGTCTTATTGAATCAGATATTTCTAGAAGTTCTAAGGAAACTTGAACAGAAATTATGATGATGGACAGGACCGAGGAGAGGTCTGGCGCAGGACCAACAGCTTAACGTGATTTCCGGGGCACAGGAGAGGGGTGTAACTTCCTGACAAAAAAGAAACATTTAAAGTGTAAATGCATCTTTTTAAACGACTTAAAAAAATTTAAAAAGGCTCCTTTTTTCTAGCTGTGTGTATTTTTTATGTATGTTCGTCGATTTCTCGGCTATTTACGATCGCTTTGTGTGATTCTTTTGCAGTTGTATATAGGATGGTCCAGAGGTGGTCCTATAAAATAAAAAATGTTAAAAAATGTTTAGTACTAAGGGATTCCAAATCAAGGTTTTTTATTTTTCTTAACAATTAATTAAGCATTATTATTTATTTTATCTATATTTGCGATGTGGTCCTCTCTGCCTACATCTACATCTCATGAAAATATCTCTAACCTAGTCTATGGGTTAGTTGGATTAATCAAGCATACTATTTAGTACTAAACTAAAATAGCATGTAACGATCATGATTACACTCTACATAACCGTTTTATATTCAACATTATTGCATTACGAACCTGATAGTACTATTGGTTCAAATTGTAAACCTGATATGAGGATATTGGCACAAAAATGTCATAAATTCATATGAAGACTAGTATTATGTTAAATCGCATTCACTGAATCAACATGATTTATATTTATTAGCTTCTACCACTTGTGAAGCCGCGGGTATATTATATACATGAACAAATATTGTTTATTATACATAGAACATACTCAGAACAACCGGGACAAATATTTGCACTTTGTACAAACGTTTATCCCAATGCGGGAATCGAACTCGCAACCTCCGTTTACTTTATTCCGTCAGTGGGATAGAAAGCGACCAAGATTGAGTTTCGCCACTTCCCTATGCTTGTGGTCTCTGCAAGATATTGATATAATTATTATCATTCAACTTATCAAGAGATAAATCAAATTCGGAAATGCTTTCTGCAAATCGACCGAAGAAAGCTAGACCAGGGGTGAAATATATTTAAAGAACAGAACAGTTAATTTCTTATTTAGCATAGAATCCGGAATTATGGACCAAATTATATGTGGATTTCGAATTAATTTCACATTAGCTCTAGGTTATTTATAATAACTGTAGAGATAAATCAAATTCAGAAATGCTTTCTGCAAATCGACCGAAGAAAGCTAAGCCAGAGGCAAAATATCTTAAAAGATCATAACAGTTAATTTCTTAATAAACATAGAATCCGGAATTATGGACCAAATTATATGTGGATTGCGAATTAATTTCACATTAGCTCTAGGTTATTTATAGTAACTGTAAAAGCGAACAAAATAGATAGATACTGATTACATGGTATGTTGCAGGTAGGTGGTAGTGTGTATTCTTGGAGTATTTATGTTCCTTGATACGAGTAGTGGTAAATTCGTTTTATTTGGATCACAAATCTTATACGTTTGTTACTTGCGACGTTTTTTCTAATAAACTGTCTCAACCATAGTTAAAATCTACATTCGGTCAAATCTGTTGGTTTGTAGTTTGTACGTAAATTGTAGGTTTGTCCTACAACCTAAACTGAGCCTAAATGATCTCTCACGGAGCGATTTCGATAAAAACCGAGTTTTTGTTTTCCCGCGCGGACAAAAATAGATTTGTTAGCAAGTCCTTCAAAACGCGACTCCAATAAACGGTTTGTCAATAATCCTGTACTCAGTTATTTTACGCAGTACGTCCAATTTCTACTTCTTTTACTTTGGAATTGTCCAGCAACCTATATTTTTATGATAAATTCATTTTTTTTAAATTACGGCTAAATGATTCTTCGAACACAAAAACTAGGTGCCTGCTTCCTTCCCGCTCTCCCTAGAAATATCGGCCTTACCATCGGTCACTCAATCATGCGTTTAACAAAGTTTTTTAGGAACAATGACGCAAAGAGCGCTTCCTTCGGACGCTTCGCAATAGAAGACGACCTGCAGTATACAGGATAACGGAACCAACCTGAGTTTCCCGACGGCGACTGCAAGCGGATGATGCTTGTTAGTAATTTATAGACGCCACTGAACCGTGGAAAAGAAGGCGAGAGTATGAAAATATATAAGGAACTGATAATACTTTCGTTTTCGAAGAGGGTTGAACTAAAGGGTTGAAACGGAGCAGTCCAAATGAATGAAAGTTAATGAAAGTCTGTTAATCAATTTGTATTGCATTTAGTTATTAGAATTAGGTTGTTACTGTAGGGATTCTTAGGTCTCTCTTCATATATAGCTTAAAAAATTCCATGTAATTTTCAGGGATTTTCAGCTGAAGAAGATACAACAAACTTAAAGTGTATCTTTGCTCATACTTTACGTGCAATCACGGACTTCATATAAAACTCGTTCCTAGTACAAATAATACTCACCTAGCTATAACCAACCTCTTTCGTACAATTCCACTATGTGTTGCAACAGCGACCTCTACGAACAAGATGATCAAATCTAGTATAGCGTAGGGCTGCGTTCCAACGTCCTTCCTCGGCGGAGCAGCGTGAGGTGGGTGTCGGGCCAGTGGCGGCCTATACCGCGACCCAGGTGGCCGACAAGCCCTGTCGCGAACACAGTTGTGTAACTAGCTAAAATGTTGACGACAGCAGTGCTACTGGTTGCGCTGCGATACGTTGCTGCTGAAATTCGTAAGTGGTCTTTAGTGTAAAGAAAAATACGAAACCGTAGAAAATATAAAACCATTTTAAGTTCAAATACGTTTTTAATCGAGACAATTTTTTAATGTAATGTTTTTCGTCATCCTTCGAAAATTTAAACCCTTTATCCTTTTTATTTTAAATCACAATAAATAAACGGTTCGATAAACTCGTTCGCCTTGTCAAAAATGCCGGAAATTTTACCAATATTATAACTTTTTATCATTATAAACTTTTTCGTGCTACCTTCTAATTTTAATGTAAACAACATTTAAGGGTTGACTTGTTTCAGAATAATAACAAATGGAAAACGTATAGAAGCTTTCGAATTTGGAGTATTTTGGATTTACAAATTAGCGTCATTACCTAAATAATCTAATTTCCACTGGAAACACTAAGTACCTAATGCTTTCTGCAAAAGTACATATAACGCAATTTACGTTTAGCAATAAGTAACACAAATCTAATATTGTCGTATTTGTCTCGTAACGGCGTGTATTGGGACCGCTGGTGTTGACATTCTGTTGCAGAACATATTGCGATAAACGCAGATTATAATAAGCATGGAGGCCTTTCTCGAGCTATAGGCTCGAGAAAAGTTTTGCCTAGAGTGCTAGCACTCTAGGCAAATTCTCCAGTTAACTGAATAAAACAATGAAGATTAGGTATTATAGAAACGAACAAAATCATATACCAACAAGGCGCGAAAATGAAAACATGTGCCAAATTATTCTATTACGTAGATTTGAAATAACAATTTTTTTATTAACAATGTCCCGATTAAACATTTATTGAAGAGCTATTGGTGAATGGCAAGTGACACCAACATAATCCAATAATTTGAATTTTTAACAAAACTTAAAACCAATTTCGAATCCAGTTTTTAAACTGTTTGACGGGATTAATACTAATCTATCGGGAATCAAAAATTACAGAACACCTGGAGATGATGTTCTATACAACTGAAAAACAATAATCCAAATGACGGTGAAATCGACGAACCATAGCGAAATCATCTGAGAATCGAAGCAAGTAAACAAATTGATTTGTAGACTTGGTATAAAAATAAAAAACACTATATGTACCTACAGGCTTGTGTAGATAGTTGGATACAAAAAAATATAAAAAGTTTTCCATTGATATCTGCCACCGCGGTACTCGTCCAAGCGATGTAACAGTGATGTAAGGATGTCGGTTAACGGGCCTGACCAAACCCAGTACATCCAGTTTAAGACGTTTCTAATACTTACTACCACAAGGACTAGTCACAGAAATAGCGTAAAAAGTACGCAAAACGAATAGCAAAAGGGTGGAAATAGTGCACATTTTGAGGATAATGCCTAATATACCTCTACAATACACGTGCTAGTGACAAATGTTAATGTAGGTAAATTCAGCGTGTTATCGAAAGTGATTAGTAAAATCAGCAGTTTTAATTTGAAATAGGTTAAATTGTATGTTTCAATAATAGTTCTCTAATATCTGAAAAAACTCATACAATAGGATGCATTTATCTTTTGTTTATAGAAAAGTCAACATTCGCCTTAGTAAAATAAATAAATATCTATTGGTGTTTACTTTATTTTCAGCTCCGTACATCAAGGTTTGCAATAGAGATGACCCCAATCTGGATATCTGCATCAAGAACTCGGTGGAGGAGCTCAGGCCGAAGATAAAAAAGGTAATTAAACCGTTTACTCTTAATATTATTTTAATTTACCGAGAGGTCGGGTTGAACGATACAACGATATTTAAATATGCTTTATTTGATTTTCTATACACTTGACTATAACTATTTAAGTAGTATAATATATTATGCATTGGTTGATTTTCTATCCGGAGTTGTATGTGGTCAAATCTGTTATCAGCTATCTTCGCTGTCTTTCGAAGGGTCTAGAGAACTATTGGAGTCAAAAGTTGTTGATTTTTCGGCACTCACGGAGGCAGCTGACCCGGTAACTTTTTCTTTAGTGTTTATGTCAGGTTGCGGAATGGTAGGAGTTTTTTCGCTTGTAATTGTAGCAACAGTACCGAATTCAGAAGATTTAGTAGTTGTAGCCTGATTTGGTTGTGCATTTGTAGTTGCTGAGTGTTCGTCTTAATTTTGAGCATCGGTTGTAGTTTTATTATCAGCAACAATGCCTGTATGACTATAGCCACCTGCATTGCTGCTATCATTGCTTTGTCCATCTGAGGCTAACGAACTAGCTGAGGAATCTTCTTTGATTATTTCTGTGCTTTTTTCGGGATTTTGAATTGTTGTTTCTTCGCTTCTGGAGGCAGGAGTTTCAGTAGTTGTAGCCAAATTTGATTGTGTATTTATAGTTGCTGAGCGTTCGTCATTTTGAGTATCGGTTGTAATTGTACTTTCAGTAACAATATCTGTATCATTATCGCCGCCTGCATTGCTGCTATCATTGCTTTGCCCATCTGATGCTAACGAAGCAGCTGAGGAATCTTCTGTGATTATTTCTGTACTTTGAGCTCGAGAAGAATCGGAACTCACGGCTTCGCTTACTACAATCGTATTTTCGGTATTTTGAATAGTTGTTTCTTCGCTTCTGGGGGCAGGAGTTTCAATAGTTGTGTATGTTGTAGTACTTTCTGAATTGTCCGAGTTTTGAGGGTATATTCCCGGATCTGATTGTATGTTTGTAGTTTCTGATCCTTCGTCTCCATTTTGCACAACCGTTGTTGTTGTAGTTTCAGTAACAATGTATGAATCACTCTCGCCCCTAGCTGTATTGCTGCTACTGTCACTTTGTCCATCTGATGTTAACGAAGTAGTTGAGGGATCTTCTGTGTTTAGTTCTGTACTTTGGACGGTTGTAGTTTTAGTTTCAGTCACAATGTATGTACCGTTCTCGTTATCTGTATTGCTATCGCTTTGTCCATGTGATGAAGCAATAGTTACGGCCGTGTTTTTTACGACCCTTCCTTCCGGCTTTTGGGTGTTTTCACTTGCAGCACTCACGGTAGTCTTTTCTGTAACAGGTAAATCTTGTAGGTTTAGTCACAAGCTTGAACTTTGATCTCAATTGTAGCTCTCTCTATGCATTTTTATTTGGTAAAAAATGATTTTCAGAAAGGTATATTAGTCTTTGGTTTTTCTCACCTTTATTTGGACTGGGGATGATGACTTCGATGGTGGTTCCAGGCAAGCTTTTGTGAGTTGTTATTTTATCTGTAAAATGTTCGGCAATAATTTGGCGTGGTTCCGTTTGGCTTTGTGCTCGTTGTATTTTCTGCATTATTTGTTTTTTTTTTCGTTCCACTGGCTTCTGCATCTGCGTCGACTTATTTCCTTTCAGTAATAAGTTCTAGGTAGAATCTAGTAAATTATTCTTAAAATATGCTTACTGGGTTTCTTAGGCTACCAATAGGTGTTCTTTCATTTTGCTTTTCGTTTAGAGTGGTGAATTCGATTCAAGCATCGACAATCTAAGAGGCAGCGGCAGCTGCAGCACTTGCTTTATCATCGTCCGTAGTTGCTGCTGAAGTAGCGGCAGTAGTCCCATCTGAACCGCTCGCCGCCGCCCCTGCGGCCGAAGACCCATCTGAATCGCTCGCCGCCGCCCCCGCGGCCGAAGACCCATCTGAACCGCTCGCCGCCGCCCCTGCGGCCGAAGACCCATCTGAACCGCTCGCCGCCGCCCCTGCGGCCGAAGACCCATCTGAATCGCTCGCCGCCGCCCCCGCGGCCGAAGAGCCATCTGAACTGCTTGCCGCCGCTCCCGCGGCTTTAGAGTCATCTGAACCGCTCGCTGCTCCAGCTTCGTTATTATTCGATTCTACAGTTTTGTCAGCGGAATTTGATTCATCTTTTTTACTAATATCTGCTTGAGTGTTTGTGTGAGATACAGATCCTTGACCATCATCTGTAATTATATTACTTTTTAATTTTGAAGTACCCGTCGATTTACCTTTTTTATCATGTTTGACTAATACTGAAATATTAACTACTTTATCAGAACCGGGAATAAAAATTAATCCAGCCGTGTTTGCTGTTAAATGATCGCCAAACTTATTACTAATAGCACTGCTTTTTCCCGAAGTTGACGTAGGGCTGCTACCTGTAGTTTCATTCTTATTTAACAGTTTGACAACAACATCTACAACTTTTTCGTCCGTCTCCTCGTATGCTGGCGATGCCGCTTTCTTACCGTGAGCTCCGCTTTCAGTGTCGATAGTCAGTGTGATTCTTCCCGTTCTTGATTTTTTTGATGGGATGGAAGCAATGAAACTGTTTGGGAGAGGAGTAAACCTGAAGGGGTTGTTGCCGTTGCAAAACTGGCACATGTTGTTGTTCCGGAACACCGGATAGGGGACTCGAGTGTTAAGCTTTGGGCTGCCGCCTCCGTTTAAAGAGCACACGGGTATTCTTATTTGTATTTTAGTACACTCATTGCCGGAAGCATACTGAAAAAAATAAAATTCAAGATACGACACAGAGAGGCAACCTTTTTTGTTAAATTATGAGATAAAGAACACAATCGATATTCAACGCAACTTGAAAGTAAGTCAATCAGATGAGACAAACAAATGAACATTTTATACATTATGTATGTTAAAGTTAGGGTAAAAAGATTGGAAATAACTTACCTGCAGGACGCACAAGGAAGCGAGCACTAAAACCACTTTGTACCCCATGATTGAAAGGTAGGTTTTGTTTGTTTATTTAATTTGCCAGAGTTGCCTTTTATACTGCTATTCATAAACTGATAGAGAGACTATTCATCGCCAACGACGTCCAGTCATCGTTTCTATTGACCGAAAAGCACGTAGAGATCGTTACAACAAAAATTTAGATCACTACTTTGTTTTTAATATTGTGTTATCTTTTTGTTTTGTGTCGCGAACAATGTTCTTTTGGTCATTTTAACGAATGATCACGGTAATTTAGATAAATAAAATAATGCTAGAGATTCCAAATAGCATTGTCTGGCTCAAAAGAAAGCCGAGCTTGTGTTATGGGTACTATATAATATAGGTAGGTGGGTAATGGGTATACAAAAAAAAACCACACACCCGGAATTAATATTCACAAAATAGATCATACCATTGTCATGGATTCGAACCTGCAACCTTTCGCGTCACATTACTCGTCAGCATACAAACTAGTAGTTCCTTTCTGATATGTAAATCATCGTGGGAGCGGAAAATGTCCAAATAAACCTGCTGCAGTCACGTGCAGACAGTTTCCCAACGAAACCGGTCCACACTCACCCTCCGGGCTCAAGGATTATAGCTAAGCACAACACATTCTGTACTGACAGGCACAGAAGGAACACACCAATAGATTTTACGATGATGATGTTTCTTTATTAATCAAACCAGACACATATTTCCAAATAAAATGAGTCAAGTTCTTTATTAATGCTATATGTGTCTGGTTGGACACTTTTCTGCCGGCGTCAAGGAATGGGAAATAATTTTAAATTATCTGATTGATCAAATTATGAAGATTGTTTGATATTTTTACCAGAGCCTAGTACGTTATCTAGCAGGGTGTACCACGTGCAGGTTAGGTTGGCTTGGGAGACAAGGTGTTGGCGTCCTCCTCACACCCCAGATTTTACGATATAAGGATAGTAGTTTGACAAATAAGAATGTAGATGGTTTAATTACGAAACTTGTTTTTGTTGGAAGAACATTACATACGTTTCACCCCGTCATAAGGTTGTTTGTCACAAGGTTGTCATATGGATCAGTATTCCAACTAAACAAGGGTGACCTGGGCTGATAGTAGGTAACCCGCTCACATTGAGTTTCTGCTCGCAGGTCGGCACGCATTGTTTCTGTGAAAATATTTGAACGTGATTTCTTTCCCATGGGAATAGATTTATAGGATAAATATTAGCCTATTTTAGGCCTTCACCTACATCTATGCAAGTTTTCAGCCCGACCTGTTCAGTAGTTCTCGCGTGAAGAGGTCACCAACATCTGAACAGTTAACCTCAACATCCAAACTTTCGCGTTTATTAGTGTTATTTGACATATGTTATCGAATTAAAATCTGTCATAAACATCCCACTCATCATCCCACTGTTGGGAAAAGAACCCAGCCGCATAAAAATATATATATTAGATACATATAAGATATAACGATAACTTCTTTTGCTCGAATGACATGACATAGCCACAATTTTATGTGATTTGTATATTTATTCAGTTAGTGTTATTTGTATTCTAGCAAATTTTGAGTTTCTATAATATAAAGATCCTAGTAGCCTACGTTACCTAGAATAATACTCAAGAATGTACTAAAATTGTACCGACTAGCTATAATGAGGGTCGATTCCCTACGGCTTCTGATTCCTTAATAGCTTGAAAAGATTGATTTAAAAAAATTGTAAACCAAACATTTTATGGATTCCTTTAATGAATGACCAGGTAAAATATTCAAACACACAAAACTCAGTCCAATTATTTTCAGTTCATCTTTCCTTCGCTGAGCGTATCGAATCCCTTCGCTAGTTGCATCACGCAGATTTCCTTTCGAATGTACCTGGCAGCTAATATTTAGGATCATTGATTAACCGTGTTCAATTTAATTATATTTTTAAAAATACCAGCAATTTTAGTAATTGATCAGATTAAAAGCGTGAAACTTTTAATCTAACTTAGGTACATACTCTGTTTATAATAGGTGCGCTTAAAACGTTTAACTCATCAGGATCTAGTGAAGTGCGAAGCGATAGCCGAGCTGCTAGATACTCGTAGAATCTGGTAATACAAAAACATATAAACACAACGTAGACTTAACATTTGGTGCCGTCATCACATATTCTTCTTAGCTCTAGTCTCACGCGATGGGTCACTAGAGTCATGGACATCCACTATGAGGATTACTTACTTAAATGCATCTATGAACCTCAATTACAATGTTTCTGTACCGTCTTTGTAGCCGTGCAATAGAGCGTCTTTACTCGTGATACCTATGGCGCGTTAAATTGTTACAAGCGGTAGATCAGCCTTAAAGATTTACCTGTACTAGGTTTATCACCTACAGCCGATTAACTGGCTCATTGGTTATGATAAGGTCCAGGGTTGGAATCCCGGCTGGGGTGAAATTGTTATTGAAATTTATCTAGCAGGAAAAGTTCACAGTAACAGTCAGGAGGCAGGAAATTGGCCTCACTCCCGTGCCTCGGAAAGCACGGCTTAACGCTGGTCGTTCTACGCCTGACCTGATCGTCGGTCGTGTCCATGGGTCGTGTCAGTCTACTGTCCCATCGGATTATCAGAGTAAGGGAATAAGTGTTACTCCTGTGTTTGCGCAAAGTGCACGCTTGTGCACTGTAGTATCACCTGCGCGCATGAATTTCTGTTGGCATAGGCTGCCGTGTTATGGTGCGACATTTAAGTGTCATTAAGTGTATGAATTTAGCCGTGTGGTGCCAGCATAGAATTTGCATAACCCTAACTCTTCCCGCGGGTATCGTAAGAGACGACTAAGGGATATCCACCGGGGGCCGGGCAGCAGCGCTTCCCGCAGATTAATTTACCACCGAACCCTTATGCCCAGCGTGCAGATTATGAACATTACCACCTATAAGATAAAAGCCGATAAGGTTATTAGAGGAGGCCTGCGTCCGGCAGTGGACCAATATAGGCCGTTGAGGAGAGGTTGAGTTGAGGAAGAGTATGAATATTGTAGAATGCAGCCAACAGTTTGTTGTCATTTGCGGCGGCCGCCTACTTTAGTGTGTTCTTAAGTTGCAAGTCAAGGTTACTCGAAAGAATACATTTACTAATCATTGTTCGTGAAATGGGTTACCCAAACAAAATAATGAGTTGGTCTATAAATTACACGGTGAACTTACAAAGGATTGACCTCTAGAAGGAGCTATAAGTACTTTGTGGCCTATTGGAAAGTATGTCATTGACAAGTTTCATCACCAGCATATTATAGGTACAAGATGAAATAAAGTACCTATAATAAAATAACATATTGTGGGATAAACAAAATGTGCGAGTGGAGACCACGACTCGGTAAACGTAGTGTAGGACGCCCTCCGACCAGGTGGGATGACGACCTGCGAAAGACTGCAGGTAGATGCTGGATGCGGCAAGCTGAAGACAGGGCGCTATGACGCTCATTGGGGGAGGCCTATGTCCAGCAGTGGACTGCTATAGGCTGATGATGATGATGATGACATATATTTATATTGGTCCACTGCTGGACGCATGCCTCGCCTTGAAAAACGCCTTATTGGTTTTATCTCATGGGGGGGTAATGTCCATATTACCCACGCTTTTTGTTACAATACTGACATTGTTTGTATTATGTTTGTATTTATTAATTAAGGATTATTTTTTACTAGCTGCGTCCCGCGGTTTCACCTGCGTGGTGATAGATATTCTATACAATATATCTTTATAAATTGTAGCATATGTGTTATTCTGATGTATAAGCTATATTATTGTAAAGTTTCATTCAAATCCATTCAGTAGTTTTTAAGTGAAAGAGTTGTTACTCTTTCACGTAAACATCCATCCATACTTACAAACTAACGCGTTTATAATATTAGTAGGATAAAGAGACAACGAAAGTTTTTAAGGTATTTTTAGTAATTGCTGTATATTCTATTTTAATAAGAGGCAATAGAAATATAATAAAATATATAATAATAAATAATGCTGGACAATTCACATAGCATTATCTAGCCCCATAGTAAGCAGAGCTTGTATTATGGGTACTAGATAACTGATATACATAATACAATACATTACATATATAGATATTTTTTATTATACATAGAAAACGACCGGAACACCCGGAACAAATATCTGCAGATCGTACACACAATTGTTCCGAGGCGGGAATCGAACCCGCAACCTCCTGCGTCGCAGGCGGACCTTCGCCCACCGCGCCACATCGGTCGTCGCAAGTGTTAACTTATGGGATTTCTTATCTTAATTTCCCGTAATTGTGCTTAATGGGTCTTATTATGTTATTACTGCCTCAACTTGCAATCGTATTAACTTAATCGGTGTTCATTAATTTAATAGTCTGTATATTGTCTCATTTTGTTTTATTAAAAGAAAAAAATAAAGCTACAAAGTAATAAACCGACCAAGAGTGAGTCAGTATTATGCACTAAAGGTTTCATCGTAATGAATATAAATACAATACAAAGCTAACTAATATAATGTGTACTAGTGATGTAACGAATGTCATTTTTTGAACATTCGCGGATGCGAATGCGAGTGCAAATATCTGCTTTCAACATTCGCGAATGCGAATGTTTAGTTTTTGTTCAAATTGGCGTCAATATTCTATCCCCGTGTTCCGAAACGCGCTAAAATCGATTAAAGTACCCGTAATCGCGTTCCGAATCACTGTCAGCCATACATTTTTTTGTTTCAATTTCATTAAATTTTTGTTTCACAATTTCTAATGAGAATTTAATTTTCAAGCTTTATTTAACTAAAATATCTTTTTATATCCACCTCCTTTTGGCTTAGTACACATTGTGTACTAAGCCAAAAGGAGGTGGATAGAGGGGGTCATCTTTTGTTCGACGATTTTTTAATTATATTTTGAGTAGTTCCTTCCTATCTTCAAAAGTATGGTTCATCAACACTATCTGACCACTCTTGATGAAAATGAAAAGTTTTTATTTCTTTAAGCTTACAAATAAGCACTTAGACACGTCATATTTTATACTATTAAATTATTTTATAGTTCACTTCAATTTTTTGTCCACCAGTGGAAGAAGTGAGAAGAAACCACTAGTATGTTCATAACTTATGTGTCTAGTACATTTGATTTGCTTTGATACGTTTTCTTGACTTGATAATAAGTTTTCTTGATTTTTATTTTTATGTTCTATGTAATTATGTTAATTGTTCCTGCTTTTTGTGTATTTGTGCTCTATTTTTATATATGTACGTTCTTAATATAATTAATTATTTTATATATTATATAATTATCCTAAATAATTACGCCACCGTCAGCTTTAATACGTACCGATCCTATCCATCCAAAGGTTGGCTAGAAGAGATCGCTTTTAGCGATGAGGCCGCCGATTGTGCCACTAGATTTAGTTAGTATTAAGATCTTTTATTTGTATTATTTTCTTTATATTTGATGGTGCAATAAAGCTATATTGTATTGTAGTCAAAATAAGGTTTTTCATCCTGTATTAGCCTGCAGTAGGCCCTGTGGTAGTGTTCTTTCAGTGCCCTCTGTTCCTCTCCATTCAGTAGGTCAATCCACGTATTTGTTTGTATTCCATTTTTAATAGCAGCTAAATTTATGAATATTTACTTTCGCATCGCATATTTGTCCCCAGCTGGACACAGGCCTTCCCCGATAAGCGCCTTTATGTTCTACGAGTTCCGTACTCTAAATGCTTTTTGTACAAACATACGTGCATTTTTATTGTTCTAGACCTGCGTTATCTTTAAACCTACATTTAACCATTTCTAAACGTTTCTATGTTTGAATTCCAGGGTATTCCCGAGCTGGACGTACCCGGAATAGAGCCTTTAAGTCTGGGGCAAATAGCTCTGGCTCGGGGGCCACAGGGGGCCAAGCTGACCGCCGTCGTCAACGATGTGAAGGTGCGGGGGCCAAGCAACTTCATCATTGAGGAGCTCAAGTGAGTGTTTTATAGTCACTGAGTCAGGGGCAGATACATAGGTATTATGACGATGATGCGTTCCGTTGAGCATTATGCTCGTTCTCGGGAGCCACAAGGTTGTATGAGTATTCAATATTGTTTTCTGACATATGCTGTCATTTGACAGCATTCATTGAAAATTATAATCTTACAATTTCAGGGGGCCTAGTCACTATTTAAAAGATAGGTAAACGATAATAAATAAATAAATAATGCTGGACAATCCACATAGCATTATCTAGCCCCATGGTAAGCAAAGCTTGTGTTATGGGTACTAGATAACTGATATACATAATACAATACATTACATAGATATATTTTTTATTATACATAGAAAACGACCAGAACACCCGGAATAAATATCTGCAGATCGTACACACAATTGTTCCGAGGCGGGAATCGAACCCGCAACCTCCTGCGTCGCAGGCGGATCATCGCCCACCGCGCCACATCGGTCGTCGCAGAATAGAATAGATAGATGATTTAGTTAGATTGTTGTTTATGACGCTCTGACGTAATGTTTTGAATTCAATTTCGTTTAAATTTGGTGATAGAGCCGCCTTTGTAGTGGAACATACATATGTACTTAGTGCAAAGCTTCTTTGTATTCTAAAGGAATATTTCTATGTCAAGTTGATTATCATTTGGATGGTGTTGATTATGCTCTTGGTTCACATATTGAAATTGTTTTAATTCTATGAGAATATGAGACATCTTTCGTTTCTCTGAAGGATAGGATTCGTAACGAATACATCCGACAGAGAACCAAGGTTATCGACATAGCTCAAAGAATTAGCAAGCTGAAGTGGCAGTGGGCCGGCCATATCTCGCGAAGAACCGACGGCCGCTGAGGCAAACGTTTTCTTGAGTGGAGACCACGACTCGGTAAACGTAGTGTAGGACGCCCTCCGACCAGGTGGGATGACGACCTGCGAAAGACTGCAGGAAGATGCTGGATGCGGCAAGCTGAAGACAGGGCGCTATGGCGCTCATTGGGGGAGGCCTATGTCCAGCAGTGGTATGCTATAGGCTGATGATGATAATGATGATCAGACATCCAGCCACACTATCTAAAAAAGGGTAAAGCGTTTAAGATATATATGACAAAATTTTATCGTGGTCCGTCTGACCACGACATATAAGAGTTTGTTGTGATTTCAGAGCACAAAAACAGTGACTAAATACTTAATTACTTATATAAAAAATAATTAAATACTTTTCCTTCAAAATTTCCTTCAAGTAATAAACATCCACTATCTCAAACTTTCACCTTAATATTATTAATCTAGTTTTACTCGCATTCCAGGTCTGACTTGGACAAGAACCGGTTTGACATGAAGCTGCTCCTCCCCAAGCTGGACTTCAACGGGAAGTACAAGATGGACATCCAGGTGTTGTTACTGCGGCTGCAGGGAAGAGGGAACATCACGGGCACATTCAGTTAGTACCTGTTGTAATTTCTGCCATCTGTCTAATCTGGGCTGCAAGCGCAGCACAAAAAGATAAAAAAATAGGATATAAATAAATTATTGATTTATTTATATCCTATTTTTTTATCCTATATAATATATAAATTGTTTATCAAACAAACGTAAATATATAAAAGTATGCTATTACAGCTCATTGGGTGTGATATAAAGGCTGTAATGATGTTGATGACGATGGAAAATCTTGGCAGCAATCGTTTTATTTAATAGAGGAAATATTTCTGTCTAATTTTAGCTATTTACCAAAAAAAAATGGTAACTAAATATATCCGGACGACTTTAGAAGAATTATACAATGTGCATTGTCGAACCTTGATCAAACGAGATGTGCGGATACACGACATACATATATTTATCGATAAAAAACTAAAAATAAAAAATTATATATTACCTATCTCAAAAAAAAGCCGATTTAATATTTTTTTTTAATGAAAACTACTTCATCTGGTTTTTTCTTCGTTTTTTTTTGAGTAAACGGTGTATTTCATTCAAAGTAGTCTTATTTGAAAGCTAAATAGTCTACCTAGCTAAGAAAATAAAAGAAAAAAATACAATTTCGGTACATAAGCCTAGTAAAGATAATATGTTTTTAGAAATTTTCAAAAAAAAAGCGATTGCTATTTTATTTTTGATCTCTAACTTTAAAACTGGGTTATTGAGGTGTACTTTTTTCATGCTGCGTGTTTTATATATTCCCAAAAGTTTTACTTATGTAAATTGAATTTTGTGAAGTATCCAAGAGTCCTGTCAGGTCTAGAGGAAATAAAGCACGATGATGTTTGAATCAAATAGGAACTAAACAATTAAATTAAAAAAATAATTGCAATGTCCGATATGTATAACAAATCATTTGATGAAATCGCAATTTAACACTTAAGTGTTTAATCTAATGTGTGTCAAGTTCAGATCGGTAAGTGTTACGATTCTAGCAAAAACATGTTGCATAATGAGCAAGTTGCGAGCTGGCGCATTCCGACGATTGACGGCGAAACGTTCAGAAAGTGCTAACACATTAGTCAGAAGTGCTGACACATTCTGAATCGTATTTTAACGTATTACATTAGAAAATGCATGAACACAGAATCAATTATTGCATGGAAACTAAAAAAATAATTGTATTGTATCATTAACATTGGCGGGAACCAAGAGGTTTTGATGGCCTCTCCTGTCTAAAATGGACACTGAATTTCTCAGTTCCAGAAAAATACCACCATGATGCAAATTTCAATGTCAACGGTACGTAATTATAATTATATATTAATTATTTATATACTTAGGTATATATATTACTGTTTAAGTATAATATAAGTAGCTTAGTATCATTATGAGTTGTATATTTTATTATCTCTACTCGTATTATATAGCACTACCTACCAAACTGTTGTCCACACTACCCAAAGGTTAGCAGGTAGAGAATGCTATCTAGCATTATGCTCGCCTATGTACAACTTTTTGTGCAATAAAGTATATTCTATCTATCTATCAATTATAAATATACGGAGAACACGGCTTGCAAAAAACGCATCGTCGAATACCAATGAGATTTCACTTTAGTAGTAGTGTGTAGTTGTGTAGAAGATTTTGGTGGGAGAGTAAATACACCTGGAAACAGGATTATCGACCTGTGTTATGCCATTATAGATTTATGAAAAACCCGTAGCAAAGGTCACCAAATTGCTACGGTTTTTTATGCTTTACCCTGGAATATACACCTGCCTTTTCTTAAATTCATATAATTATTTCCATCCAAAGGTTGCCTGGAAGAGATCGCTTCTAAGCGATAAGGCCGCCCATTGTACTTGTCGCATATAATGTATTTTTGTAATGATTGATTTGATTATGGTGTAGAATAAATAATTTTTGTATTCTATTGTATTCGTACACGATATATAACATATCCCATGTTTAAGAGCCTTTATTCCTAAAATGCGCAGAAACAGTACTTTTCAAACCCGTTTATATCATGAACCACTTATCTTATAGTATATGTTATTTACTAATAATTTTAGGAAATTTTAGTGTCCAACGAGTTTGACTATAAAATATTTCGATTAATATAGTATGTACGCGTTCTATCAAGATAACTTGTGAGAGGTTTTCATAATTTCCCTTTCAGCATCAGTTTCGAAGCTCAAAATAATAGAAAATACTGACATATCTAATTAAGAAAAAAATATAACCTACTGATGAGATCCTTGGCTAAAAACTTACTTAGAAAGATGTTTGGTTTTGGTATCCTACTATGAGAAATTAAAATTCAAAAAATGTGAAATATTACGAATATTTCACATTTTTAAATGATGTTTTTACCGATATACCTTATTTAATTTAATATAATAATAGCCTACCAATAAAGTGGAGCATCTTTTTTAAAATCATACATTTAAAATTTTTATGATTTTGTTGCTATTATTTTTCTATAAATATTTTAAAACTACTATAAAACGCTGCGCGAAAATCAGTCCGCCGCGAGGCTTTCTAGAGTGTGGTCACGTCGCTCATTAAATATTTATATATCGAAATATTTTATAGTCAAACTCGTTGGACACTAAAATTTCCTAAAATTATTAGTGAATAACATATACTATAAGATAAGTGGTTCATGATATAAACGGGTTTGAAAAGTACTGTTTCTGCGCATTTTAGGAATAAAGGCTCTTAACGTAGGTATTATTTCCTTTACAGAGGACTACGCGTGCAACGTGACGATGCGCGGGCACAAAGAGAAGCGCGGAGAAGACGAGTACCTGCAGTTTGATCCGTTCAGAGTGAAGCTGCGCGTGGGCCAGTCCTCCATCTACCTCACCAACTTGTTCGACGGCGACCCCGTGCTGGGACCCGCCACCAACCGCGTCATCAACGAGAACTCACAGGTAAAGACGAGTACCTGCAGTTTGACCCGTTCAGAGTGAAGCTGCGCGTGGGCCAGTACTCCATCTACCTCACCAACTTGTTCGACGGCGACCCCGTGCTGGGACCCGCCACCAACCGCGTCATCAACGAGAACTCACAGGTAAAGACGAGTACCTGCAGTTTGACCCGTTCAGAGTGAAGCGTTACCCCAGGGGTTGTCGGTTCTAACCTTTATAAATAACTTTGGTGTGTGGATTATCCAGCATTTTTTATTTATTTCTCGTTTCCACCCCCAGGTCTTCCTCTCGGAGATCAGCCCCGTCCTCGAGCGCAGTCTCGCAGACCTCTTCACGGAGATGGCCAATAAGATCACGTCTAAGTTCACCTATAAAGAGTTGTTCCCGTGATACGTACTTCAGGGGGTAGGGTAGGTAGCTTGTGAAGTTTGTGATTTTCGGGGTTTAGGGACTTTGCAGGCAGATGGCAGTTTAACGTAGAAAATTTGTGGTTTCAGGATAGCTTTTAACCTTTTTAATTCTGTTTTATATATATAATTTGGGAAAGTTACTGAACTTTGCCCAAATTAATCAGGTCTGCGTATCAAAAAAGCTTAAAAAGTGGTATTTTATCGATGTATTGGAAAACTCATAGCTTAAATGCATCTTAAATGTCTTTAAGTGTACAACAAGCAACCGCACGAGTTTGCTATGATAATTTAAAAAGAAGTAAATATTACGGCTATGATTACGTAAGTCTGCCTTCTGAATGTAAAAAAAAGTTAAGTTAATTTTCAATGCATCAAAAAATCTGAAAAGCAAGGAATTGGATGAAACTCGATTCTGTTAGTGAAGTATTGTTGGCATGTTGGCCTTTTCTTTTGATTCTAAATCTGGCCACTTTTACCAGTGCCTACTACTGTACCCTTTACTATTCTTTACCTTTTACTGTACCCTTGGACTATTTTTTTTAAATAAATGGGCTAAATAAACTGAAGTTATTGCTGATCAAAGAATTCATTGAAATTTACATATATTCATACTGTGAATGTAGGTTTTATCTAAAATGTGATAGTAAGATTTATAGGTGGGAATTCCGGAATATTATTATGACAAATGTTAGATTTTAAGAATTTGAAGTAGTTGGTGTTTTGTACATAGTGTTTATGGTAAGAAAGTTTTATTAAAACGCAGTTATACAGTGTGTCCCACGGCCATGGGACATCGATGGCAAGAACCAGAAATACTGAAGATATAAACGTTTGAAATGATCATGGCTATTAACACAAAAGTCACTGATAACGGGATATTAACCATGATTAGATTTTTGAGTTTTCCAATATTTCGGCTATAGCATAACGGTTATTCCGTGATCATGGCGCATGAAACTGTGCCGATATATTGGAAAACTCAAAACCCAAATCAGGGTTAATATCCCGTTATATGTAAGTGACTTTAGTGAAGATTGAAACTTCTACAAAGAAGAAGCATTCCTTCCTTTTTTTAAATAAGACGAACTGTATTGTCCGAATTAGGAAAATTTTATTATCTGATTTATCCGGTATATACCCACTAAAATCGAAAACAAACTAACCTGTTTTATTATGACAACGATCGGTACAGTATATGAACCATATCTGTTTTTATATTTTCTAGTACTTGCCGTCCGTGTCCTAGAGCCGTGGGACACACTTTATATATGTAGATGTTTATCTAGATGCATCTTATTCTAGATGTTATTTAGGAAAAATTCCGTGTTTCTTCGTCAAAATTTATTTGTTTTTAGTCGTTAATAATTTGTTAAATAATAGCTAATATTTGTTTTTCAAACAATCTACGAACTGAAAACCGTAACATTAACAAAATAAAACTGATTTTACGAAAATTCTTTGTTTTATTTAGACGATGCTGAGCGAATTGCCCAGCATTTTATTTATATTTTGGTGTCTGGTTGTACACAGTGGCGTAGCTAGGTGGAAAAGGGTGCATAGAGAAGGAATAAGGCCCTCACCGCACTCTTTACAGTTTCCACGTAACAATGAACGTTGGAACGTTTGCATATATTCTAATGTATGCTACATTAGAATATATGCAAAGTAAGAGCGAATGAAAAATTAACTCAAAAGTTGACGGGTGGAATAGTCGAATTGATCTCACGACCGTCAAGGGCCTCAAGCACGTGAGCTTATCGCTGATACAATGTCCAACGGGCGACGTACTCAACCAAACTACCAAATAACAATAACAAAAAAATAGAGAATTTTGTGATTGTGTATGTTCATTTAAAATCATTAAAAAACACTTGTGAGTTATCTTTTCAAAGCTTAGATTAGAGGGCCCCCTGAGCTCCAGGGCCCTGGTGCACTGCACCGCCCAGCCCTACGATAGCTACGCCACTGGTTGTACACTTTTCTGCCAGTGTCAAGTAAAATGATTGTAATAATAATTATCTGGTGATATATCTAATTATGAAGATTGTATGATATCTTCACAAAAGCCTACTTCGTTATCTAGCAGGGTGTACTACGTGCGTCGTGCAGATGAGGTCGCGTTGGGAGACTAGATGTTGGAGTCCACAGAAACGGTTTTTCAAAGAAAATAAACGTCACAGGCTGATTGGCACCTATAAACACTATTACAGAATTTGGTTTTTCCGCAATGAATAAAATTGGTCTCGCATTGTCGTAACACAGGAAAGAGCAGCCAATCTAGGTAGACATTACACCACAAAATAAACCCAGCTTACAAGCCAACTCGGAATAAAAACTTGCTAGATATACTCAGTTTCAGCATCCACATGATAGGCTTAAAGGTGACGACCTCTGTGGTGCGGCGGTCGAAGGTCTGCGACGCAGGAGGTTGCTGGTTCGATCCCTGCCTCGGAACAAATGTTTGTGCGATCTGCAGATATTTGTACCGGGTTTTATGGATTTTTCAATGATAAAAAAACTATCTATGTAGTGTGTTGTAATAAGTGTATCAGTTTTCTAGTACCCATAACACAAGCTCGGAGCTTAGCTTGGGGCTGGATAATGCTGTGTGCATTATGTATTTATTAATTTACAAGCTGCGTCCCGCGGCTTCGCCCGAGTAGGAAATCTATGTGTCAAATGGTTTATAAACCTTCCTCTTAAATCCCATAAGGATTGATCCCATTGATTTATGGCATAAAAAGTATCCTATGTTGTTATTCCAGGTCTAGACCTACATCTTATTGAAATTTCAGCCCGATCCATTCAGTACTTTTGGCGTGAAGAGGTAATAAAACTGCATCCATGCATCATTCCAACATTCGCATTTGTAATATTATAGCGTGATTTTAAAAAGTTAAGAAAAAGGTTTCGATTGCCTTTGTTCTTCTTACAAAAAATGTACGAGTATATTCGAAGTTTGAAGTTTTAGAAACAAAAACATCGAAACCCGCCACACGGCTAGTCGGATTCTAATTTTACAAAAACTCGAATAAAGTAGATATAACATTAACATTGAAATGGCTCTAACGATTTCATTCAAACTCAGCAGAGGGGAAAATACTAGGCTATATAAAACACACAATGATTTAATCCATCAACCTATAATATCATAAATGCGAAAGTTTGGATGTTTGTTACCTATTCGCCAAAACTACTGAACGGATCGAGTTGAACATTTGTATACCTACTGATAGATCAAGGTCTCGAATAAAATCCTTCATATCCCATAAATCAGTTCCTATGGGATTGATTCAATTTCGATACTAGTAAGACAAAGTAGTAGCTATGCTCGGAGTTTCTCTGAAGGATAGGATTCCTACCTAACGAATACATCCGACAGAGAACCAAGGTTATCGACATAGCTCAAAGAATTAGCAAGCTGAAGTGGCAGTGGGCCGGCCATATCTCGCGAAGAACCGACGGCCGCTGGGGCAAACGTGTTCTTGAGTGGAGACCACGACTCGGTAAACGTATTGTAGGACGCCCTCCGACCAGGTGGGATGACGACCTGCGAAAGACTGCAGGTAGATGTTGGATGCGGCAAGCTGAAGACATGGCGATATGGCGCTCATTGGGGAGGCCTATGCCCAGCGGTGGAATGCTATAGGCTGATAATAATGATGGTGAAGTAATTAGTTCACATGTTTCGATGCTGATATGCCACAGACGTACGCGTAGGTACTTAAACTTTTCGACGGAAGTTCAAAATGATGATGATCTAGCCTTATTTAGGCCACGTTAGCCAGTCTCAATGGAGCCTAGCCACGTGTGCACTGTGCAGGGCATATTAAAGTGCACAAGTGTATGCGCAAACACAGGTCTCTGTTCCCTCACTCGGGAGTCGGAACACGACTGGGCGAGTTTAGTTGACAATCGACTTAGCGTGCTTTACGTATTCTTATACTGAAAACTTACCGCGCCAGTCAGAAAACGTTCAAACAAAAAAAAATTTTGTGAAAAACATATTCTGACGTTATCGTTTCGGTAACTGGTTACCGAATACGATAACGCACCGACCAGCTGTGGAATTACGATAAAACCACCCATCCTATAATTGAAAGCCATTTTAATGGCCTTGAAAGCCTTTGCCATGGAACTGCAAATTAAAAAGGCCATTCCCGGGGAGGAAGGAAGTCGTAGCTATATCTAAAGCGATAGATTTGACGGAAGTCGCCATTTGTGATCTTTTTGGGTGGTGTAATGAAGACATAGTTGCCAATTCGTACCCATAAAATGAGATAAGTATTACAGCCACGGTTTATATAATCCAACGCAATTGCAAACTGATCAGAAATTTATGCAACTGTACGCGGAACTACGTGCGTACTGATGCAACGGACGGACCTGGCACCCTGGTGAACCAACCATAGGATTCGTCAGGAACGGACTAATGTCAATATTATTGATAAAACTAGCTACGCCCCGCGGTGTCACCCGCGTGTAGATATTTTGGATAATATACAATATATCTTTATGAATTGTAGCCTTTGTGTTATTCTGATATGTAAGCTATATTTTGTTAAGTTTCATAAAATCCATTCAGCAGTTTTTGCGTGAAAGAGCAACAAACATCCTCACAAACTTTCGCGTTTATAATATTAGTAGGATAATCAATAATTCTTTCCAATCAATGTGGTCCGCGCGATCTCCCACGAATCTCTGAGAAAGGCGTTAAGGAGTGGAAAGATTTGGGAGAGGCCTTTGCCCAGCAGTGGGACGAATCATGCTAATATAAAAAAAAACTATAACTATGCTGTTTACAGGGTTTCAGATCTTTCTTATTAGGCCTGAGTTGTTAGCTTTATTTTTGTTGAAACTTTATACATGTTTGCACAAAAACAAATCCACTATCCTCGAAGAACAAAAAAATATTTTAAGAAAAAGATTAAAAAATCTTTTTTTTTGTATTTGTTATTTTCTTGGTCTTTAACGAAACACAAAATAAAAAACACCTTTTTTTTTAATTGTTAGCTATCAAATGAAACCTCTTTTGTCTTTCTTAGAATCTCTACATGGGTTTCTATGTTTAAATCAGTACAAGCACAAGCTCAAAGAACAAAATGGTTTCCATTTTATTCTGGAGTTATAACAATAGAGACCGTGATTTAGAATAATAATGCTGTATAATCAGAACTTTATTTATAATGACAAATGCGCTATTTGTTAAGTTTGTTTTGAGGCTGCATCAACCGCTCAAAGTTTACACGTGTAAAAGTTGGTAACTTTTAAAGATGGCAAGGAAAAACCCGAGAAGCTTGATGTCTTCTATCTAAACAGGTCTTAATACAAGTGCGTAAAACCTATTTTTAAATGCAAATTTAAATAATGCACGCGGAAGTTAACTTGGAGTGACGCACACTCCTTAAAATCATTTAAAATCATATAGCACATAGACGCGCACTTTCGGATTCCATCGTTTAAGCCTGGCAGTGGGTGCGTTAAGTTTTAAGTTAAACTAGCCGGATTTAATCTCGTTTAACAAAAAGAACAATACTCACTAACCTGAACTCCAGTCATCATGATCTGTAAAGACGACAAAGGAGGATAACAGCGTGGAAATTTATTTAAATTGAGTCTCTATGTTTTTGTAGAGATTGTACAAAAAGGCACGGAAAAAGAACTTAACATAAGGTTTATACGTCAAGGAAAAATAAAGTTTTTATGCTATTGATATTATAAGTTGGGTCAACATTGAAAACATTATTCTCGTAGGTGAAGTACCTACGAGCATAATGATTTCAATGTTGTACTTATTAATTTTAAGTATTTTATATTTTTGTCTTCATCATCATCATCATCAGCCTATATCAGTCCACTGCTGGACATAGGCCTCCCTCAATGAGCGCCATAGCGCCCTGTCTTCAGCTTGACGCATCCAGCATCTACCTGCAGTCTTTCGCAGGTAGATGCTGGATCCCACCTGGTCGGAAGGCGTCTTACACTACGTTTACCGAGTCGTGGTCTCCACTCAAGAGCACGTTTGCCCCAGCGGCCGTCGGTTCTTCGCGAGATATGGCCGGCACTGCCACTTCAGCTTGCTAAGTCTCAGAGATTTTTGTCTTGGTCTATCTATAAGAATTAATTATGTAGAACATTTCTTAACGCACGGTACAGGTATGCGCAGTAGTGGGTAGGTATGTAGAAAATGTCTTTTGTTAGAAAATCTATTGTATATCCCGTCGTCATACAATTATTAAAATAACAATTCACAAGATTATTATAAGTAATAACACTAACATTATACTTTATACATATCTTGCGATAAAAACGCCAAATTGTCACATATTTTTTATTTTTTTATTTTGTTTGTTGTTTTGTAAAGTGTGCAATAAAGAATGTTCTATTTATTCATATTTTATATATCAGTTCATCTTTATCGTAGTACGAGTACCTAACCTACCATATTTGTATATTTAAATTAATGTCTAATAAGATAGGTGAAAATACAGGATTTTTGTTGCCCTAAGCTTGTATGTTTTTTTTTATAATTACGTGACTACCACACTTTGAAAGACCTGTAAGGGAAAGAATAAGTGTAAGAAACTATTTGTAATCTTATAATATTAAAACTGTTGGTCTTCAAATTAAAAAAAACAAAATAAATAAATAAATAAAATCCAAACAGCATCATCTAGCCCTATGTTTATTTACAGGGTTCATGCGATCCAAAAATAAATAAACCGAAGGAAAATCCCAGGCAGACCTTGACAGTAAAATTTTTGTTTGTTTTTTTTGTTATTTGTTAATGTGTTCCTGGACCGTGAATGGTACCTACATTAAGCGCAGTACCAGTCTACAAATAACACAAATTTCGGCGCGGGCGCACATTCACAACCAGACATTCGCGTTGCAGACTTGCTTCAGGAACTAACTAGACAAAGCCTGTAAAACAACGCTTAATTTATATTTTTGAAGTTGGATTAATATGAAATTTATAGTTGAATCTAAAATATAATCAAATTTTTTGTGTAGGTAATATTGACTCGGTACTGCATTTTTTTAAATACGGTTGTAAATAATTTTATTTCCTTCTTATACTAAATATATCAAGTAATAAAATACCAGTGAAAATGAAAGTGATTATTTGCATGGCATTGTGCTTGGTCGGCGTTTACGGACAAGAAGCTCGTAAGTACATATATAAGGCTAGCAAGTTTATTTTAAATACATATGTAAGGGTTATATGGTTTTCTGGTTTACCCGCATGGGTCATCTCTGACACTACACGTAAATTTTCCCTGTATCAGCATTGACTTATTGACTCTTCAGTGAAAAGCCGGTCCAAGTCTACATCTTTTGTATTGAGGGAAATATAAATATTTAATTGGTCACATTAATTTATCTACCTATACTATCGTAGAATCAACTGATGATCAACTTGACTTAGATCAAATACAGACTGCAAAGTAAGAAAAACATTTTGATCCTTTAAACATACCTACAATTTAACTGTTATGCATAATTTTGTTGTTTATTGTTTTGTTTTTATTTGTATATGGGCATATTTTGCCAAGTAAAAGTCCTTCATATATATGATTTAAAAAAATACATTGTTCGTGGATATCAATCGATAAATCCACACAATAAACTTTAAGTTTATTACAAACGAGCTAGCAAAGCAATTACCAATTTAGGACAGCTTTACACTTGATCGACCATACAGGCTAAGTGTTACCTGCAAACCAAACCTTACTGCGTTGCGATAAGGGATGTCACCGAAATGTGACGGTCATCATGTTTGCAAAACCAAAGTGGACATTTGCAGAGGAAGTTTTAAAGGTTACAAGGCTTTTCCATTCACTGCTCCTTATTAGAATTTTCCCGTTCGGAAAATGAATTTTGCAAACCAGTGTCATACATTATAGACGGCATATGTAGTTCATGGTCAACTATAGGTGGTCTAGCTTCTAAATGACGAGACGAAACAAAACAGGTTCACTTATTCTCTCACTTGCTCTATTAGGTTTCTTATATAACTTCTAATCTCTCCATAAACAAGCTGCAAGCACTTGGCCGTTATTTTTGAGTGAATCGTAATCGTTTCCAAGCATGTATTGATGTTGAAGTCGTCTAGTTTGTAAACACAGCCACGGTGCAGATTTTATTATGGGTCTCTGTAATGCTAAACAATAAGGATGCCCGTCTAAGTTTTTCTCCATGTCTCCTATAAATATGGGTCTTTCTTCCCATGCTGTTGTGAAAGTCACTTGGTTAAACCGTATAATATTTTATTAATTAAGATAGTGTAAAATAGTTGTTTCAAACGTACAATAACTAAAATGAAGAGAGTGAGAATTTTAACGAAGAATAATATAAAATTAACTAGATTAATTTACATGCTAATGCAAAGTAAGCCTACTCATTATAGCTTTTTAATTCCGAAGAAATAAGTACTCGTAGATTTTAAAAGATGTCTTTATTTCTAGCGGATTTTTTCTTACAATGCAAAAGAAGTGACCCACAAATTGAGAAATGCATATTAGATGGCATAGAGTCCATGAGGCCTCGGCTTAGAGACGGCATCCCAGAGTTCAACGTTCCTGGACTGGAACCCTTCAGCGTGCCTCGGCTGAAACTGAACAGAACTGCCCCCAACCTGAAGATCAAGGCTACGATCAAGCAGGCCACGGCGTACGGAGGCAGCGACTTCAAGGTTGAAAAGTTGAGGTAAACATTAAGCATTTTTTGCAAACCTGTTGTTTAAGATCTAGGTACTCTAGGTAATGGATGACAAGAGTAGTTTTTAAAGTGCCTCATGTTTAGAGTATGTGACAAAGACAAATTAATAGATGACCTCTAATCATCATGATTATCAGCCTATAGCAGTCGACTGCTGGACATAGGCCTCCCCCAATACCTCTAATACAAATAGTAAAATAATGACCCTATTTTACTGTAGGGACCTATCTCTCGCGGTGAATATGACTGACTTCACTATTCACCACATCTTCAATATAAGCTCATGCCTCACTTATATGAGACTAAAAACTGCAAGTACCATCAAAAGGTTTTATATGATTACTAGCTGCGCCCCGCTGTTTCACCCGCGTGTTGATAGATATTTTGGATAATATACAATATATCTTTATCAATTGTATTCTATGTGTTATTCTGATATGTAAGCTATATTATTGTGAAGTTTCATCCAAATCCATTCAGTAGTTTTTGCGTGAAAGAGCAACAAACATCCTCACAAACTTTCGCGTTTATAATATTAGTAGGATATACCTAACACTACATACTTGACATAAGAAAAAGATAGCTTACAACAAATCATAGAAGAGATAATGCCGGTAAATCCTTCTTTGAACTGTACAGTGTTATTGAGTTAATATTATGCTTTAGAATGTACTTCAGTGCAATTATAACTCTACATTATCGCATCACTGGTTTGCTGAATCATGTTTTTCGGTCCTAGTTTTAATACATAATATTTTGGATTTGGCTCAGGCAAACAATGGCAGTGTGTAATCCTGCCAAAATTTTATAGAAAATTAATGTAACCAGTCGGGATTCCAATTAATCGATAGACATGTCAAATTAACACATCACCATTAAAGTGTAAATACCACATATTTTCCTGTTCTCAATTGAAAACAAAATATTTCAGACTCAACTTGAACAACAAATACGTGGCAGAAGTAAAGCTGTTCTTCCCGCAATTGTTCGTGACCACCAACTATGACATCCGCGGCTCCAGGATCCTTACTCTAGACATCACCGGCAAGGGGAAGATGAGAGGAAACTTCAGTAAGTATGCAACATTACAGGAATGGCATCGATAAGTACATAGATTGCCGTACATCTATGGATTGTCTAAGGACAATAAGTACTACAGGTAAGTATAAGGACAGTAAGGACAATATTTTATTTCTCTTACCTAGTTATTATTTCTACGTTTGACTTGTAACTTGGCGTTATAAATAAAGAATTGTATTGTATTGTCTGCCTCGCTGGCCGTGCGGTCAGTTGTTCAACCGCTTAAGTAGATAGTAAAAAAGTAAAAGTAAAGTAAAAAACTATTTATTGCAGGAAAAGACAGAGAATTACATTAGATGCATATTCTTGTCTAAATATGTTAGTTTAATACATAGGTATCTTAGGAAGGGTCACCAATTTACGCTGATAATGAAGTCCTGGGTTATGATTCCGGGTCGGGTCAAACTTACTACAATGAGTTATTGGAACGAAATGAAGCCAAATATGCAATGAATAGTCGAATATCGTGTTGCGGAATAGAAGTCCAGTTTTCTAGAGTATTCAGTAGGTAGAGTAGAACACGTTTCAGTCGCTAAATAGGTGGTATGTGGGCACAAAAACTAGTTACTTATACCTACTAGGTTCTAGAATTCTAGATATTTTTTGTAAAGGAAGGATTACAAAAACAAAGAAATATTGGTTAAATATACTACGACCTGGCATCATCTGAGTTAAACGCTGATGTCCGAAACAATTTTCGGTTTTGTCTTCCATTCCTAATTTCATTCGTCCTTCCTCCCTTTTCGAAATCTTAATTAAAACTTTTTAGATGTGCGTGTGATTATTGATTGTCATATTTTGCGTTTTAATTTATTTTTATTACTTTTTGGTTTTCAGCTATTGCTATCAGTTTTCGTTATGTTTTCATTCATGAATGTTTTTGTTGACATAAAATTATATTGTATTCTAGAACCGAGTATAGAGCTCTGAAACTGACGATAAATTTATACGGCAAGGCAACCAAAAACTATAAAATTCGTTACTATTGATTAATAAAAAGTAAGTCTGTTTTGGCCAAAAGGTTTGATGAATAATATATTTTTATTATTTTATTTAATAAATATATTATCAGATGAAATCGTTCTGTTATGCAACATTAAGTCTGATAATGCAAGTAATTTAATTTTGCCGTCTCGAAACAAAGAAGCGTCCTTGATATAAAATCAACGCACAAAATAAAACCTAGAGGATGTGCACGATTGCCTCATGAATCCATATAACCTGATTACAATTATTAACCCTAATCACGTCATAGAAACATGAAGGTAGTAGGGTCGTAACGATCAACAATATGTCGTTAGAATATATAATAAAAGTAAGACGTAGTCATACCACAAGAAGACAAAACAAATTTTTAGCATGCTGGATCCTTTCTCATAATTGAAACTCCAAACGCATTACGCAGATACAAATAAAAATAAATAAAATATAAAAAAAATTGGTTAAAAGCGTATTCAATAAGCCGTTGTTTATTGTTTTGTAGTAAATAATCATACATGTAACATTACAGCAATTTACTGCTAAGTCGTTACATTATTGACATAATCAAAAATCAAAATACAGAAAAATAAAAAAAAATTAGATAGGTATCTACTAATATAAAAAAAAATATTAACGCTAAGATTTAACACGTGTAAATTACAGACAGAAAAGTCTGAACAAAGAAAGAAAATCAAATTAAATCACACGCCTTCCTAAAATTAAAATAAATATTAAAAGAAATCACAAAACAAATTAAAAGAAATTACGTTTAGAACACGTTGTGACGTCACACGTTTTGGACAAGGAATCTCCTATATTGCCCCAAAACGTCTTCTACTAACGATATCGAAGTAGATGAACACAGAGGCTTTATTCGATGACGTTTAGACGTTGGCAGAGCAAAGTAAACCTAAAAACGGTAAAATATATGAATTGAATAACATGATTATCGTTTTCTTTCGAATTTTTTAATCGATTTGCGGAGTAACTTTTGTCACGTCTTGCTTCGATTAATGGCCACAAACGTGAACCGGGCAATAAGTACGAATAAAAGTAATATTACTAGGTGATTATACAAATTACCCATTCACTGCCAACTGAAAATAGTAGCTTCATTACCAAAGAAATGTAGTTGAAAATAAAATCCATTCAACGTGGTAATGCTACCAGCTTTCTGACCAATGGCCTTCTGGTGATGGGCTTAGATTTTTAGGAAGTTGATTTTATTATAAGGTATTAATAATTTATCACTTTACAAAATATTCTATACTGGCTGTTTCCCGCGGTTTCACCCGCGTTAAATTCAAATTTCACATTTCTAAATTTTAATATAGCCTATGTTCACCGCGGGTAGTGTAGCTTCCCAACAGTGAAAGAATTTTTCAAATCGGTCCAGTAGCTTCGGCAGCCTATTCGATACAAACAAACAAACAAAAAGTCAAACTTTTCATCTTTATAATATACATATAGTATAGATATAGACAAAGAAAATTACGACGAAAAGATTTATTATTACAACTTTTATCGATAGACATTTTATCCTATGATTTCAATATTTCCCTATTTTACTAATTTAAATGTATTATTGTTTCTTGCAGCGAACATCCAAGTGGTAGGCAAAGGCAACGCCAAGCCGATCGTCAAGGACGGCGTGGAGTACCTGCAAGCAGAGAAGGTCGTCATCAAGATACGAATTGGAGACGCACACATAGAAGTAGATGACTCCACAAACGCCCTTGCTGGTGAGGACTTTGATGCTTCTTATTGTTGTTCTGTGGAACTGGCGAACTGTCCTGTTAGGTCTATAGGACATAAAGCACTTTGATATTTGAAAGGAATGAAATTATATGTTATGCTCACTGGTGATTCACACAACATCATCTAGCTCCAAGCTAAGCAAAGCTTGTGTTATGGGTACCTACTAAATACCTGATATACTTTTACATAAAATAGATGGAAATTTAAATTATTATTCGGCCTTGCCTCGCATATATGCCTTAGAAAAGTCTCTTAATGACCGCGGAAATGGGAAAACAATAATCAAAAAAGTAGTGCTTCAGATAATGCTGTGGAGGCTAAAATATACTATTTTATTAATTTTTTCAGCGTCCTCAGCATCCGCATTCTTCAACGGGAGTCCCCGTGTGATCCTGGATATCATCAACCCGCTGATCGAGGAGACCGTCGCCGCCGTCGTCAAAGCCTACGCCAACAAGATGCTAGGCAGCGTCCCTCTCAAACAGCTTCTGATTGACTAGCTCAGACAGAGTTTAACGTTTTGTATGAATTGAAATAAATGTACAAATACTAAAGTCATTTAAAACGGGATCTTTACCATGATTTCATTTTTGAGTTTTCCAATATTTCGGCACAGTTTCATGCGCCATGATCACGGAATAACTTATGTGCCGAAATATTGGAAAACTAAAAAATCAAATCATGGTAAATATCCCGTTTTAAATGACTGTCGTGTTAATAACCATGATCGTTTCAAAAGTTTTAAATGTACAAATGTTTATAGTAGCGCATCCATATGTTGGTCCAGTCACGGCGAGTGTTGCCTCGCTTCAATTGATACATACATCAACAAATCAAAGACGGCTGGCCGGTATACGTAGCATAGTTACGTAGATGGAATGCAAATTCCATCCAGGTAACTGGTTACCAACTGTTGTGTAGATGGACAAAATAATTAATTCAGGTAACTGGATGTGTCCGCGGAAAATTCTTTATATGGATATAACCATCCAACCAAACCCATCTGTTTTGGTTTGGTTGGATGTATGATGGACCATTCATCTGTTTTGGACAGAACATTGTTGGCTGCCATTCATACATTGAAATGTCGCACCAAGATATATCCAGGCTCAGATATTAGTCTGTAGAGTTCATTAAGATTGTAAAGGGTATCAGAGTACTACAGATAATTTTTTACCAGCTGGCGTGATTATCTTTTGTTTTTTCATACAATTATCAACACTGACGTCATAAATCCAGGCCTTCACCATATGAAAAACAAAAGAGAATCGTGCTAGCTTTCAAAAGTTTATCATGGTATCAAATTGAAACGAAACAAATGAAGATTGTGATGATGATGTCCCAACATGTGGACTGACCATAACATATTTTGACGCTGGAAAGTATTTTTCCTGGTTGATTGATTTTAAATGTAGGTGATTGTAGCGTGTGTTGTTGTGTATAATTGTGTGTTTTGACAAAGTGTAAACTGTGAAATAGGATTATGTATTAGGCAGATATTTATAAAATTAGTAAATAAGCAAGGAGGTATCCAGTATACTATGAACGAAATTAGTTTTGCATGTAAGTACCTGAAGGCCTATTTTAATTCTCCAATACGCAATTGCGTGTTTCGTCTCTTACTCTGGTACTCTAATACACAGAATTAGAGTACAAATTTTCACAACGAAACGAAACAAGCAATTGTGTGTCTTGGAGAAGTGAATAAGGTCTCCTGTACTAACTTAAGTAAAAACATTCAAAATAATACTGGAAATACAGCATCATCTAGCTCCAAACTAAATGAAGTTTGTTGTATCGGAACCAAATGACTGATAAACTATTGAATTTTGTATTTAAACACAATATTAGCGGTTCAATTTTAAAATTTGCGATCTAGAGTTTTTAGAAAAGGAAATGGATGTTTGATTAAATACGATATCATTCTGTTTAAATAAAAATACACAGGTGTGTTCTATTGTTTATTTGATTGTTACTCAAAATCTATTACACAACACAGGACACATTTCCAACATCTCCCCGTCTCTTTACCCTACCTAACTAAGGAGCCAAATGTGGATAAGGGCAACACTAAGATTCACCTTTAGTCCAGTCAGCGAAGAATTGGCGATGGAAAGCTCGAAAACATAAAGTTTGACCTTTAAACTTAGTTTGGACTAGTTAAAAGACAAATATACTAAATATAATAGGTAAAAAGTGTATGAAACAAAATTGTAGAAAATATTATCAGATTTCCTTATGTAGTATAACAAAATTTGCTATGACGCTTAGTTTACAAGATGTAAGCAAAAAACTAAAAAACGGGACCTTCTTTGTGCCCCCAATCTTAGGGCTAATAGGGTTGGTGCTTTTAGTATGTTTGTCTCCTAACTAGTCTAAACAGGTCCCGTCAAACTTGCTATAGGCTTTTCCACCTAACCACCTCTTCTGAGCACTAATTGACTGGGCTAGCATTCAATTTAATAATTAAAGCATTGGTTTTTTTTCTTACTAAAGCAAAACCCAAATAGGCTTTGTACATCATAAAATGTAAGGCCAGAGTATAATTTTCTTGAAAATCTCTTAAATATTCTTAGAGTCATTTGCGTTACATATCTCCATGAAGCAAATTAATTATTGATTTGACCGGAAACTCAATGAACTTCAAGAGCAAGGATTGTAATGTAGTAGGACTCGGAAGTTAGACTACATCATCACTATAAATATCTACACCTATTAAGGCGAACGATTAATAGCGTCAACAACTTCACCTATATTTAAGTCTACAGAACTTACGTAGTCTTGTAGAAATGTAGGGAAAGGTTATGCTGCTCTGGTATAAAAGTAAAAAACCCTTCATGGTGTAAAATTATAGTGAATAACTTCAATCATCATCAGCCTTTATTAGTACACTGCTGGATATAGGCCTCCCCTAATGCTATAAAAGCTCCAAAAAAGAATTTAAAACCTAAACGAATCATGCACAAGCGCAGATTATAGACTAGGAATGTAAATGTCACGTTGTCCTTAGACCTAGCGAGGTTTACGTCCCCACATATGGCATACCAGTCCTGCCTTAGAATAGGTATATTAGTTAATAAAAAGTCTAGATCTAGTTCGATCGAGTCATAGTGTCTAATGGAACGAACTATGTTGTTCAGGTTTTTGTTGGGGTGTGTGTTTGTGAGTGGAGTGATCGGCAGGCGGGTGCAGAATTATACCAGTGAAGAGAATAATAGAGACGATATATGTGAGTATCTATAATTCAGTAGAAAACATTTATAATACCAACTGATTTCCCTCGAACGAGTTGGTATCACATCTACTCCTACAAAAAACAGCATTGAGCAAATTATGAATCAACCGTAATGTCTTCTGTGAGGTACATCACCAATCAAAGCTAACCAAAACGGTTGAACCTTCTTGTTTCTAATTCCAGCACGTTCATCACTATGCCACTACAGCGATCCCAACGTGGCTCTCTGCATTCGAAGAGTGGCGGAGCAAGCTCGTCATCTCCTAGCCAAAGGAGTGCCTTCATTCAACATCCAACCTCTTGAGCCGTTGAAAATACCAAGCATTAGGTTGAGGCAGCATCACATGCCGAAGAAAGGGTTCAAGTACGACGCTTGGTTGTCTGAGGTCATGCTGAAGGGGATCACAAATTATACCTTCAACAATTTGGAGTAAGTTCTTATTTTGGCGTAGTTTAAAAAGTTTAGAAAGACTTGAGCCAACAAAGAATAGGAATATTATCTTTACGTGCAAGTGCTAATATGTTAATATATTATTAAACTTAATGAAAGCCTATATTTTAGTGTGTATCCTGAAGAGATGAAGGTGACAGCAAACATAAGTCTACCGCTGTTACACATGCACGGAGAATACGTGGTCCTGGGAGAATTCCAAATGCTTCCAGTGGAGTCTACAGGAAAAATGGCTGCTAACTTCAGTAAGCACCGAAATGATACCAATTTTAAACTTTGTTCGATCCCAACCTCACAAAGAAGTAGGCTCATCAAGATGGAATGTTTATGATCCCATTAGACAACCAAAAAAATTCTAGGTAGACAGGAAATAAGAAGTCTTACGATTAGTTGCAGCACCGTCTTTACCAAGCAATGGTTAAGGCAAACTGTCTCATAAGGAAGTGGCTAATTTGAAAGAATGGAAAATACTTATGATTATGACTATTAATGGTCTAGTGCTGATGATGCATATCTCTGACGATTGTTATAGTTAGTATCTTTCCCTAGGCATGTGCACAGCAGCCCTCGAGGCTCTAGGAGCTAGAGTTCACAAGCGGATGGTGATCCGAGACGCCACAGTTAAGCTGCGTTGTACGGGACCTGTCAAAGCTGACCTGATGGAAGCACACTCCACGACGGGAGAAATGGGTAAGTAATACCTATGTTATTCTACAAAGAACACGCTGCTGGAGCCTTTTGTTGAGCAAAATCCTCCTTTCCTTGTTTCCATAAAATCTATATTTTTCAAATTAGTCAACTGGTAAAATTTTAAATACAAATACAAAATACAAAAATCTTTATTCGAAACAAGAGACTTATAGTATAATACACTTTGAAACTTATATATTTTTTTCAAATTAATCCACTGGTAAAATTTTACCGGTGATTAAAATCCCACTAATTTCTTTTTCTTTGCTACTGTTTCTATAAATAGAAGGGCTTTTGTACGCTACTTCCTGAGTAATACAAACCTTGCGCTTGAGTCGTGTTACATAGGCAATAACGAACACATTCATTACGCCTATCTCTCATCTCGATCTCGAAGTGGAGCACATTACAGAAGATATTACAAATTGATTTTACTCTCGTATCTTTTAAATCAGTTCTTTTGCTTCTCTAGCGAAATATTACGCTGAGCCCAGGCCTTTTAACATACTGTAGCAAAGACAGGCATCTTACCCATATTTATTTAAATTTAATAATGTTTGTTTTTCTTATTTTAGTCCACTGTGTATTTTTGTTTTGTTTTCCGGTGCACTGTAAATTTGTTGTATATTGTATGTGTGAGTCTGAAGTCGTTAAATAATTTATCTATCTACATATGTATCATTGCTCCTATCTTAGTGAACACACATAAATACAGTACTTATAACATTTATAAGTAAAACATAGAATAGATTTACATGTTTCAATATAAAGCAAATACATAGATGACAAGTTTGTTAGTTTGCCTTGAATCTATGGCCAAATGACTTAGGTACCTAACATAAACCTAGAAACACTAAGCTTGTAAAAATTTGTCAGGGAATAATATGGGTAGGATAAGTAAATATTACTTGACTTACATATATTCCTTCAACAAATATTATTTTTGCTTGTAACTTGGTACCCATTGTAAACGTAGTACACGATATTATACATGACCCAAATAATAATGTAGGTAAAGTAACCAAAGAAAGTAATGGATTGCGTAAAATACAACACATTTTCAACCGATGAAAAGCAGAAAGAGGAGGTTCTTAAATCAGTTCTATGTTTTGTTATGATGTATGTAACGTAGTCGATATTTTCGCCAATAACCGCGGGATCTCTAATCTTGAACTATCGACGCAGGAGGTTGCGGATTGGATTCCCGCCTCGGAACAATTGTGTTCACAATCTCCAGATATTTGTTCCGGGTTTTCTGGTCGTTGTGTATGTATAATAAAAATATCAATCTGTGCACTCTATTGTATTAAGTATATTAGTCATCTAGTACCCATAACACACGCTCTGCTTAGCTTGGGGCTAGATGTGTGGATTGTCAAGCATTATTTATTTATCTTGTAAAACCTATAACACAGTTAAGGAAAATGTTCAGAAATTTGAAGTCAGCTTTTTCTTTTTGTTAAAAAAAATTATTATCATCAACAGAAATGATAACGGATCACATAGTGAGCATGCACTCCTCCGACATAGCCAAGGAGGTCCAGCCAGCCGTGGAGACTGCGCTTGCGATGGTGCTGGAAGATATCGCCAACAAGTTCCTCAAGCACGTGCCTTCAGAGATGGTGTTCCCCAATTAGATACTTTTGTGGGGGACTGTACCGGTTTTGTGTTAATTATTGTTTGGTTTTATACGCATTTTGAAAGGTCAGTTTAATATGCGCTAACTAAAAATCAATTGACAAACTTTTTTAATTGATAAATTATTGTACTTTTTTCCGGAAGCGCATGCATTTTGTTACTTATATTTAATTATTCGTTTTGAATATTATTATGGGTTCATATATTTGCTTGAGTATTTATATTTAATTTATTTTAGGATTAGTATTAGAATAAGTAGGCGGTTCTGTTTTGTTGATGTCTTACATATTTTAGAGCGTAGTTTTATACAAAATGTGAATGTGTGTTGTGAACCGATTTTGATTTAGTAGTATTTTGAGTTAAAGTCATTGTTAATCGCTGATTTTAGCGTTTGAAAGCAATGCAATAAAATATTGTTGCCATTTAATTGTTTTATTTATGTAGTTTCTAAAAAAATCATTAGCACAAGCCAGTGCTCGTGTTAATTCATAGCAATTGAAACACGGGGTGAGTTACCTACCCCTACCTATATACCCTTTGATACAGCTACACATACATATGTATAAGTACCTATAACACGATTAGAAGACCAAAATTCGTAATTTTCAGCGTATTCTTTTTAGCGCAGTTTTTTTTTAATAAGTCCTAGATTTTTCTGTATTTCATGTGGATTTGAAACATGTGGCATACCGTTGGAATAGCCATAAACTAGAGAAGTTTTTAATGATTTGGCAGATGAGACACACTCTTCGTTCTTTTTATACCATTCAAAGTGGAAACTAACTTTAAAACTCACAGTTTAAAATTTTCATTTTTCAATGTTTTACAAGCAGCTTTATTTACCTAGATCTCACTTAAATATGGATTTTATTCGTAAGGGATAGCAAGCCATGTTATTCCGTACAAATAAAGTTAATAGTTCAAACAGAACAAAATCGAAAAATCTTAAAACAATAAATTCTTAGAACTAGCAGAGAGGCTTTCAAGGTAAAAAAACCGTGAAGCCACCTTGGTTCCACCTACCTCTAATTTCTAGAAAAACGTTGTGCCGAACACCCTGTTTATAAAACATAATTAATCCATTAAGAACCTTTAGATATCATTATTATTAAGACAGCACTTATCACCTCAAGGTCGTAATTTGTCAGAGCACCCAAGAGCTAACGAAATATTAAACATTTATATAGCATTTTAAACTCTACCTCTATAAAAACAAGGTGTCTTACCCAATGACGTTTTGCAAGAAGCCTTATGTATGTCAATATGCCGCAACTGCAGCGGCCAGGCCTATAATTGTTACCTCATATTTAGTAACTGAGTTACAACATTGCCTTTGACTGTACTTCGTTGTTACACAAGCGATTATCAACCTTACGCATAAGAAAATTGTGCGATACGAATACTTATTGCCAATAAAGCAGAATTTGATAACGAATTTTTATGCACTCGACCGAACCATTTCGATCACATCGGTTTCTGACTAAATCATTTTTAGAGAATGAAATCTTGTCAATGTCAATCAATTATCAATAGGTACATATTATAAAACAAAGTCGCTTCCCGCTGTCTGTCTGTCCCTGTGTACGTATGCTAAGATTTTTAAAACTGGGCAACGGATTTTGATGCGGTGTTTTAAATAGATAGAATGATTCAAGAGGAAGTTTTATAAACCAATTGACGCATATTTCCACGCGGGCGAAGCCGTGAGGCGCAGCTAGTTAGATATATTCTATGATATGAATAATCGGTGATAAAATAGCAATAAATCACGCATAAGAATTTTATACGACTTCTTGAATACTGCTATGCTTCTTAGCTTCTTTCTAGAATTTGATAAAAAATGTTTTGTGCACTCGATCGAATCATCTCGAAACACATCGCATTCTGAATAAACCATTTAAATGATTAATTGGAGTCGATGTCATTCAAATATTAGATAAAATTTGTGATAACATAACAAAAAAATACCCAGCGCTATTTGAACTCTACGATATTTTCCATTTAAAGTGGTGTTTTAATCAGACTTCAACTGATCAAAACCACGTTTGATTTGCTGAATGAGATAGGTATCAATTGATACCTACACGAGTGAGTTATCGTCACGTTTCCAAAGATATTTAAATAACTAACTTTATGATTCATCTGTTAGTTCATTGTAGATCATAAACGTTAAAATGCGGTTGTTGTTAGTTAGTTTTCTGACGTTATGTGTTGCTTGCGTGTACGCAAAGAAAGCTGTCATCAATTGTAAGTAAATAATTTTGTTGGATGTCAATAAAAGAAACTATTGTTAAAACTTCCAGTACCAGAAT
This sequence comes from Eupithecia dodoneata, assembly GCA_947044415.1. Taxonomy (NCBI): domain Eukaryota; kingdom Metazoa; phylum Arthropoda; class Insecta; order Lepidoptera; family Geometridae; genus Eupithecia; species Eupithecia dodoneata. The sequence continues at coordinate 3,517,444 of OX345657.1, read as the reverse complement.
AGCTAGTATGAGTTTGCATAAAACGGAAACAATTGTTTACTCTTGCTACCTCTGACTTGACAAGTTGTCAAGGTTTAACTGGTAAGATGCTACAAATCACTCATAATCGTTTGAAAACTTTCATTGAGCTCGTATGAAACTATTGGATCGTTGTAAATCTATCAAACTTTATTTTTCACTTGTATTTAGTTTTGTGATTCTTTAGTCGGATTTCCTAAAATAATTAACGAAGGGAATAATTGCCTTGGTTTATCGAACACCCGGTAAGAGCGTTCTTAGGCACTAATGGGATTTGGGATTTTGTAGTCTCTATCTCCCTCTATCTATTGACTTTGTAATTATTGTTTTAAAAATTTTTACAATACTCAGCAGCTTATATTACTTCTTTTACTAACTCTCACATTTTTACAGTCGGGGGCTTCTTTTGCCCGAGCGAAGAGCGAGCGCTGAACCTATGCCTCCGAGATGCTCTTAACGCCTATATACCTGAACTAGCAACGGGTAAGTGAACAATCTACCTAAAATATCAGAAGTTTTATCTCTATAGTTTAACTCCAAAGAAGAAGAAGAGTAGGGATCCAATTCAAACGCCGGCGGGACGACTTGAACAACGCCTTCTTATGAATACCAATTTCATCTCTTGTATGATCGTGACAGGAGGAAAAATTAGGGGAAAGTCCTTTTTATTTTGTCTTCAAATGTACGAGAACTGAAATGCTGGAAGATTTCATATAGGACCTATGAAGTCCCAGTCACTAATTACCAAGTCACCAGCAAACTAAGAACTCCAGTACCTACTCCATTTGTTATATCTGCAGTCTATACTATAGCCCCTCATTTTCGCAGGTCTCCCCCAATACGGTGTACCACCATGCGAGCCGCTGCTCATCCCATCCCTGACTGTCCAGCAGTCCACCGGACCCATATCCGTGAAGTCAACGTTCTCTGACGTCACCGTACGTGGCCCCTCTACCATGAGAGTGAGGGAGATCAAGTAAGTTTATTAGGACTTTCCAGTCACTCACGCTCAAATAATGATAAACTAAAATAAATTTAGTGTATTTAAGAATTTGGCTTACTGTATCAGACGAAACGGCCCGATAAGGTTGAGAAGGCATGATTGACGCAGAGCTGTCTGACGACCACACTTCTGAGATCATTTAAAACTAGAAGTTGTTCGAAATCTTTACGAACTAGAAGCTTTTGATCACAACTCGCATGTAACAAATCGCTCAACGCTGATGATATGCTATTGACTTGAGTTCCTGATGTATTTAATTTCATTTTAATATGCTTGGAAACCACTATTAACTTTCTACTTAAGAAATAACATATGTAGGTGCACAAGTGTTAGGTGTAAAATATGTAACCTTTTCAGGGTGAACGCTCACAAACACGAGGTTGTTGGAACCCTGTACATCAAGCAGCTGAAGATGAAGGGTAACTACAACCTGTCTGGGCAACTGCTTGTGCTGCCCATTGAGGGAGAAGGCCAGTTCGCTGCCACTTATGGTAAAACTACTACTGTACCAAATTAAATTAAATCAAGATTAAACAGCCAGTTAACATTTGTGGTGTGTAAAAGCTAGGTTTACATAATTTTTCCTTGTTTAGAGCATTTACGGAGCCTTTACGGAATACCTAAGAAGAAAAGAATGGGCAAAACAAATGCCAGGGCAAAACTATTACGAGTTTTACACTGCCGAATAATACATCAGAATTGACCAGCATACTTAAATTATGGAATTATGATATATATAAAACTGTTGTGCCCCCAGGTGATATTGACGCTACAGTGACGATCAAGCTAGGTCGTCAGCCAAAATTCAACGACGTTGACAAACTGACGTGTGAACGGCTCGATGTCCATTTCACGGTTGGAACTGCCACCATGAAGCTTGATAATCTCTTTGGAGGGGACGAGGATCTAGGTATGAAACATTGACAGATCAATCTATCAATCCGATCTATCAATTTGAGGTGATCAATTACCTCAAATAAATTGGTAATTATTAGCATACCAAAGAAAGAAAAGTAATGGAGTAAACGATCTTGTGGATATATGATTTCCTTTGGAATCGTGTGCTATTTCCAATTCAATTCATATTGCATTTTAGCGCTTTGAATTTGTCTGTGTGTGCTGCTTCTTATGTATGACCGACTTTTAGTTCGTACTCGTAGTTCGAATGAAGTCTGGATTAATAAGACTGATACGTGCGTGCATGCGCCACTGCCAAAAACCCAACTTCGCAATCAATAAAGTTCTTAAAGGTTAAATATTTATCCTGGAAATTTAACTAAATATTTAGAGTACCAATATCTAATTATCATTTTCAGAAATAATGTTTTTAACACTGGGACACATAACACCACGACCTACTTTACCATAATTGTATGTTTTCCAGGAGAAGCAATGAACAAGTTCCTCAACGAAAACTGGCAGCAGCTGTCGGAGGAACTGCAGGTGCCTATGGAGGAAGCTCTCAGGGACTTCCTTAAACCCTTGGCTGACCATGCGTTTGGCACGCTCAACGCTGATGATATACTATCACTCTGAGTTCCAGATGGCTGAAGATCTAACGGTGATTACTGATTACAATTATTTTGTGGATAGGGACAGCTATCAATGTGTTAAACTTTAATTATTTATTGAATAAAAACTAGTGATTTATATTGTTGAGTTGTTTCATTTATTTTATTTGTTTGAATCTGAGCTACAAGAAAGTAGTCTTAGTTGCCTCACAGAGCCTATTACACCAACAAAACCTTTAGCTTATTAACCTATAACTTACCGAAGAAACAAAACCTATACCTTCCAATAATCTTGTCAAAAAAAATTAAAAACTTGTGTAAAAATTGTCGTACTTGTATAGGCTCCCTCGATACAGGCCTAGCCTAGTGAGGGTGCCATCAGAAATTACATAACATTGTAGATAGGTACCTACATCTAGGCAATAACTCAATGTATTACACTAAATTTCAATGATTATTAATATTTTTCTCATATAACTTCTCACCATGTGTGTCAGTGCTAATTATAAAATTGAAGTGTATTTATTTATTAGTTTTGCTGTAATAAATGATTTTTATCTTTAAAAAAAAAAAAATCTACTTATAATGGTGGAAATAAGGCACTTGTTTTTAAAAGTGAAGTGTAATAGTCTTGCTAAGAAAACAAACGAAATAAGATTGTATTTTATTTATTAAATTTAACATTCGCTATTTACTAAAGTACACTTTTATTACTAGCTTAAATAAATAAAACTTAAATGTAGTATATTTTTAACTGTTATAGGTAACGTACATACATCTTTAACAGCAGGTAAAGAAACTATTGCGTACCATTATTTTGCTTACGTAGATATTTTGCTATGGGTAATATTTAGTAGGCATTTCGTAACACTTTGACTCGTTGAACCTTTTAAGATTTTTCTATATGACTTCTCAAATTTGATTTATTAATTGGGTTTTTTGTTCGCACATTTTTTCAGTACTTGTTCACTTAAATTAAATTCAATGAAAACAAAAATATTAGCATGAATACACGCTTCACTCCTCATAAATCTTTTGTCATACCTTCTAGGTAAATTAACCGACTCTTCCATATTTTTACATAAGTAGGTACATCGTTTTTTTAATACTTATATTACAAAATATTGTTTAAGTACATAAATAATCACAACATAACTCTTGTCGTGTGAAAAATCTGCTACAGATATGTTGCAGATTTTTAAAGATAAATTTGTAGCAGTTTTTAAAGGTAAATAATTAAATAGCAGATTTTTAAATTTCATGGTTAATGGAGGCCCCACCTAAAGGCCCTGCAGGCAGGCTCTTAGAATAACTATAGTGTTCACTGGATATTTTTGACATTGTTCTTTGCATTGTGTTTTAATGATACAACTGATATAATTGATTAACTGCTAATCCGCTATATTCCATATTCACTTGAAACCGAATTAATTCATTGCACTACGCTTCAACCCATTTTCCTGTATAAAACCGTGTCTTGTAAAATCCATCAAAAATATAAGTTCCATGTTTCAAAAAAATCGTTAAAATGTTGCGTCCGAACGTCCTTTTTGAAAAGACAGGTAAATAGTACCTAAACGACGTAACAACTTCATTCACAAATGAAGCTGACTAAGGCTTGAGCCAGACGTCCAGCGGGATCTTAGTGAAGGCTGCGTTGATGAAGGCCTGGAAGTGCTTGGCGATGGACTGCGAGGCAGCTGGGCGCATCTCCTCGATGATCTCAGCGGCGTTGTTGTTCAGGAACTGATTCATGGCTTCACCTGGAATGGTGTACGGTGGTCAGACGCTGGTTTTTCAAACTCAAAAGCATAAAAGGATTTGTTTTCAATAGACTGCGCGTCTCTAGTTTTAATAAAAAAGTAAGCCATATACGAGTATTTCCATCATCCATGTTTAATAATTATAAACTATGTCTGTTTTAATTTTATTGCCTAAAACTAAAAATATATGGTGCAATTATCATATAATATATACTTGTAGTTGGTTTATGTGTGACTACTGGTTTTAAAGTCCTTGGGCAGGTAGATGGATTGTATTCCGAGGAGGATATCTCGGATCTCTCGTTTTATCAGGAAAAATTGTGCGAAGCCGTAAGCAAAATATTGTGATGTTAGTAAATATCAGTTCATTAGCTCGCGCCTATCAAATCTGGCGACTTTGTACGCTAGTGCGCATTGATGTCTTTTGCAGGCAAGTTTACTTCAGGAGCAATGTAACGAATTTGTTATCGACCGGCAAAGAAAGGATCCCTATTATACTGGTCACACATTTTATGTCATTATTCAGTAATTTATTTCTCGCCTGAAATAATCTTGTCAAGTTTTTCACAGTTCAATAATAGTCTTCCCGCCCCGACAAATAAATTAGGTAAAAAGAATCAATAATCAATATTATTCCTATTTGTATTTAGTTGATATCTTGAATTTGACTCGTCTAACTGCTTATTTTAAAAAATTAAAGAAATAAACTTGATGCTGATTCTTAATCGGTCAAATAAAGTTGAATCGTCAAGAAACTTACCAATAACGCTGCCATGGTTGACAGTATCCCGGACCTTGAACCGGGAGCTCCTCAGCTTGAAGTCCACCAACAGTCTCTCAGCCGCCATGTACTTGACGTTGTCTCTCTCGATCTCCTTGCCGAAGATCTTCGCTATTGCTGCTACGTCACCTGCGGACAAAAAAGATACATAAATGAAGATATTCTTGAAAAGAACATTTGCAGCTTCCTCTTATTTATTTTGAATCTCCCACTGAGATCACCAACGACAGTGCATAAATAGTGTAGAACGCCTTCCGGCCAGGTGGGATGACGTCTTGCGAAAGACTGCAGGCAGATGCCGGAAACGGCAAGCTGAAGACTGGGTGCTATGGCGCTCATTAGGGGAGGCCTATGTCCAACAGTCTATTATTATAGGTTGATGGTGATCACCAACGAGGTAGTGGATATATAATGTGAGCTGATGATAATTCTTGAGAAAAGTACCTATTTTGCCACAGAATCTTGGAACCCAAATTTCGGTTGAACTTAAGATGACAAATAAGGATATAGTGAACAAGGACATTAAAAACAAACAGTCAAAGTATATACAAAAGGATGTCAGAGGACATGCGTTTTTGCGGAGCGAAGAATTCTGTAGAACGGATGATGACACTGTCTGTACCTACATAAACAGACAATTAACAAGATAAACAGCCCGCTTATGTAATATGTATCTCGGCACAAAGCGCAAGGGCAGTGTATTTCCTACATTGAGTTGATTGACCATATGGATATCTTATAAATATATTCCGTCGTCGATGTGGTAACTATGAAAAATTGATAATCTATAAAAAAAGATGACATTCGTGCTAGAACTGAACATTCATTTTAATGACTTTGTTGAGTCAGTTATTTACTATAGTGAAGTCAAAACGTCTAGTCACGACACAAATCAACAACAAGCAAAAGTATTTATTTACAAAATAAAGACACCAACAAAAAACATTTATATTAAACTTCTATGTATCCATTTATACAGAATTTATAGATTATGATCAAAGGACTTTACAGTCGACATATAATTGCTTTGTAGGATTCCTGAAAGGCGCTGTGGGCTACTTTGAGCACTGCTCTTTGTGTTCGCTCTTATGTGAGCATATGTGAAACAGCGGCTCCAAAGCTAAAAGCTAAAGCCAAAAGCTCACTAATGAAATGCCTGTTCAGAAGAATATATTCAATGGTAACTACGTATTACATGAATGAGGATCACTTACTAAAAGCGGCCCAGAAGTCACCCTGAGAACGAACAGGGAAGAGCAGCACTTGTCCAGAAACTTCGTATCTGCCTGTGATCTCGATCCTCGGCAGCACCAGGCCCATGTCGATGCGCAGCTTCTTCAGATCGGACCTGGAAGGGTAACAATGTACATTTTATTTTTCTCCATTTTATGATAATTTCTCCGCAGTTCATAATGTTGGCTTTATTTTGATAACGAGCATTAATCAGTACAACTCGGTCACAAGGTGCACAGATATTGTGACCGAGTTGTAGATGGTTGGACCACCATCTACTCATGTAAACGTTTGGTAATACTATACATATACATAAAAAAAATAAACGACACGGGAAACGTAGAGTAGGACTACCTCTGACCAGGTGGGACCTGCGAAAAACTGCAGGTAGATGCTGGATGCATCAAGCAGAAGACAGGGTGCTATGGCGCTCATTAGGGGAGGCCTATGACTAGCGTGGACTAACTAGCTGATAATGACGATGATGAAAAAAATAAACCAAAACTAGATATAACCACAGATAATATAATACTATACGTAAAACTAACCTCTTTCGGACAATAATATGTGAATGAGCAAATCTAAACATACTAAAATAGAAACAAAAGATGGAACTTCAATTTGATGCAATTTCAGCTCAATTTTACTAAGATTATGCAGAGAGCCAAGGTTTTTCAGAAGCCGATTATGGAGGCCTGTCGCAAGCGCCTCGTAAAGTGTTGCAAGCTAATTGTAGGCACAAATAAGATCATTAGCCAATTCACCCGCAAACTCGCGTAATGGGCATAATCTAAAACCATCAACATTATGTTTATGCGGCTGGAATGATTCATTCACGTGTTCACACCGCGTCTATTAAAGTTAAGCAACATACATATTTGTAGTAGAAGAGATTAAATTTTCCTGTGAGTAGCATATAATTATTAATGGCATGAGTACCACATAAAAATGACCTGTATGATTGCTTATACTATATCTGCTGGCTTTACAACAAATGCTTCTCTTACCTTCTATCCTACGGCATAAATGTGCCTACTAAAATAATATTATGACAGCATAGACTAAAGGTCGAAAATGTGTGAATTTTTTGCAAAAATAAGTTACCAAACAACACTGATCTATATAAATAGCCATACTGACCTAATCTTAGTGATGGTGTAGTTGCTAGGTCCGATAACGGTGATATTACTGAAAGCAGCAGTGACCCGTACGGGGCCTGCAGAATTCTCCATCACCAGCCTGTCGATGTAGAGCGGTTCAACAGCTGGCACGCCCAGCTCCGGCAGACCCTTTGCAAGGTATGGCCGGAGGTGGTTGAAGGAGTTCTTGATACAGTGGTCGAGTTGGGGGTCGCTCTGTCTGCAAGGGAGGATGTATTCCGCTGTAAATTAAAAAAAGATCTGGATTAATATTTGGAAGAGGATATTTGTACTACTCGGCTAATAAGTCAGTTTTTTAGTATTTATACTATATATGGTATTGATAGGGATCACTTGAACTACCTGTAAATTGCAACAGTCTGCAGCTAGCTTAATTGTAAATACTAGTTCTAATTTATTTATATTATTTGCTTTTAACTTTCTTTGTTGATAAAGTGTTGAACTGTATAATATAATCAAATTGATCAACGCAGCTACGAAGCTCTTATAAATCTTCATAGTTCATAGTTCATTTATTTATTTGTGATACACAGGTATTACAGGGATGTTCAGACTTAAAATTAAGAGCACTGTGATCTTCGTAGCTATAGATGATAAATGTCTTCCTATAATATGTGTAACCCGCTAATCGGCTCTTGAGTCTGAAGGAAGTCCTAGAGGTTTTCGGATCCTACAAGTCCCGTCGTTGTCAAAACATTTTTGGGACATGATTAAGGTTCTTAGGAACTTGTACAACCTTAAATAAAAATAGGTAATGTTGTCGATTTCAACCTACGAAGACTTGATATTAGAATAAGTTGCAGTGCTTCCTAGCCCTAAGTCGACATGTCATTTGCACAAATGACATCTTCAATCCAAAAAGGCGTTGGAATGCAACAGAATTTCCCCACTGAGGAGCGGTCTTACATAACCACTGAAGTGTACCACTAGGTAAGCCAATGGTGACAAGGTGATGCAAAGTGCGATGACCGAACATTTTACCTCAGAAGTGAAATCTTGTTTATTAGTCCAAGGACAAATTGGAGACACGCCGCGACGTTGGCAAATCACGCATGTTCAATCATAATGGTATACAATTGGATTGGGTGATACTGAACGACGTAGCCAAGGTTTCTGGGTCAAGGTAAAACGCTAAAAATAATGTTAGGTGATTATGTGACATACTAATTGTTTCCTGAATAGTAAGAAGAATGTAAGAGGAAGTCTTGCACTTGATAACATAAGAGCAGAAAATCATTTGGAGAGTAATACAAGCGTAATACCTCTTTCATCTCTACGAATATAATATAAGATTCATTCATTTGTATAATGGTCATTCATTTAAATGTTACATAAAACAAATGGATATGCAAATGAAGTTGAACTTGAACGCAAAAAGGCAGTTTCACAAGGTCAATTACGTAAAACAGTTATACAACAAATTGCTTTGGCCCAATGACCCCGATTTTGAGTTAACTCTTGATTAATCATAAACAAACAATGCTTGAGTACGGAATTTACACCGGGCATATTATGGAAGACAGATAATATGCGAAAAATTATATTTTCTTGTAAATCGACATCAGTTTGACTACGCATGGGTAAATAATAATAAATAATGCTGGACAATCCACACAATATCATCTAGCCCCAGACAACTGAAACTTATAGTTTACGAATTTTATAGTTTTAAGAACAGAGCCTGTCCCTTGACCTATTTAAATGTATATTTCAAGTTCAACAGATTGTATCATCGACATTTTTATACGCAAACCGACATTTAGAAATTTCAGCGACAATAACTTGTTACGAATGGCACGAGAATACATCAACCACTTAGTACCCATAGCAGGGCAGGGGCAACATTATTAATTCTTTCCGTGTAGAAACGATATAGGCATTCTTAAAATAGAACCCACGGACAGACACAATTCCTACAAAAAGTGATTTAGTTGTATGTGGACATTTTGGCTCAAAGTTAGATTGCAGTCGCTATTGTACCAGTCAAAATCTAAGCAAATTATTTCTCATGATCTTATATTCTATTATAGTATGTTTCACACCAGATAAATACAATATGTTGCAACGGCTCTCTAGGTGGTGCAATGAATGGCCACCATCAACCGTGTCGACTTAATTTCACTGGCTCGAATAATTCTCATAGGCTCTGCGGAAACGCACTAAAAATCAAATCAAATTGCTGAATTTTACGTCATACATTAATGTTTTTTTAGCCTGCTACAACCTGGGTCTTTTCAAGACAAGAGTGAATAGACTTCCGTTACACATCGTACTTTCTGGTGAGATTGTGGTCAAAACAAGGGTACACAATAAAAAAATCTCTGATTGACTCAATGTCGATTATATATAAATGAATTTGGTATCACTAGGTAATTATATATTTTCCTTATTATTCTGTGTATTTTCTTTGTGTTGAGCAAGTTGTAGCTATGTGCATCTTGGTATGTATTTACTTACAATCGTAATTTGAACCAAAGAAGCAGTACATTTTATTGGCGCCTGTGTACGATAACCTTGGATGAACTTTCAGATATTGATTGGACGTGTTTTGATTTTATTTGACTAATTGGTCTCCGAATTTGAGCGTCAAAATATCATCAGAGATACAAAGGTCATCGGTAGCAGTTGGTTTGCTATGCATATTCTTTGTTTACTTTTGGGCACCAAAGAATCCAAGATTCTCAAGTGGGTACACATTCATAAAAGCTGCAGTTCAATAAAATGAAAACAGAAAATAACCGCATCGTCAATTTTCCTGGATAAAATTAAACCACTCTTGTGTCTACAAAGTCTTTGATTGAATTTGATTCAATGCTGATCCTGATATCCTCGTAATGTCTATCATCCTAGCGGCCAAGGTGGTCATCAAAAGGGAGCCGATCGTGAGGTTACTACAAAACGTGGGTTTTGCAACCGTTGACGCAACCGGTGTCAAGGCTGCGCACGCGCCGGCCACTGTCCCAAACCAAAAACTTGTAATTTCCAATATTAGTTACAGGTTGTAGCATGGCTTTTGCATTCATAAACATATCACGGTAAGTATAAATACTATAAAACTACGACCAATATACGTGCTGAAAGCTATCAGCACGTGTATTGGTCGTAGTTTTATAGAAAAGCGTTGGGTATTATAATAAGTAATAACTTATTGTTTTAAAAAGCTTTCAATTTTCAGTCATTTTTAAACCATTTTTATGATAATTATTAAATAAATACTCATGTCAGGTAATAGATAAAACATCAAAGGGCACGGCCAGCGGCCACCCTTGATAATCAGTTCACAAGGGCTCTAGCCGTACTACCGTATTCCAAGTTCATCTCCAAACTTGACGCGTAGATAAGCCATTTTCAAGGGTGTCATTTAAATTCATATCCTCATTATTATAGGCATGACCCTTTTCGTAATGAAATATATTTTTAATTATATTAATGAGTCATTTAATGTCCCTTCAAGCAGATCTTCCGATGTCATTCATCAAGGCAAGTTAGGGAGGTTAAGGTTCCTGAAGTCACTCAATTTTGGAAACCTTTTATTATTGTCAACTTGGTTTGGTGACGACAAGCCAGCATTAGACGGTCCGCGCTATTCGCATCAGACAGATTATTTGAGCCTAATGGCGAGTGTGGCGTCCACTGTAACTGCAGCAACCGGATTACCGACAAACATTAGCAAACGAATAATGAAGCACCAAATGGATTGCCAACAGTCCGATGCGTCCGCTCCGTGCGAAGTGGAATAGTGGACGAACTTCTTTGGCCAAGCATACCAAGGATACTAAAATCCGTTTGATGCAGTCAGTGCGGAGCGTCTGATGAAGTCCTGTCGAGGCAATATCTTAAGGTATATAAGCCTTAAGGTTTATCTTCAAGGCAGAAGTTAACCATTCCCTCCAAGATACGAATGCTCCATGAATTAATAAATGATGAATTGGTAAAGTAAATAAATAAATTTCCCAAAACAAAGCCAGGTATAGCTACACATCACAAGCATAATGCTGACCATTTAATTTCATGCGACATCTTATAAGTGTCGGGTGAAATGGTCAGCATTATTACCCAATGGGTTTTTTTTTTAAATCCATGTTTCCATAAACCTGAGTAGGTTTATAGATACATAGACCTCAATAACATATTCATATGTACCGAGAGAAAGGAACGCGGAAATATCAACTAAATCGTATTGTTTAATTACAAATATCTGAAACAATTATATTAATTGAACTGAATGGCGTCGGCCTTAATTTTATGCCTAACAACTTTTATTCCTTGATCCATTCTAAAACCAGTAATAAGGTAATTCATTTAAACAACTTTAACAATAGAAGGAGGTTCTATTTATGTTTTTTTATTGATTTATATTTATTTTTTGTGTTCACTGAGATCTCATCCAATTGTGGACCGATTTTGACCAATGGATTTTAGTCAAATTATGCCTAAACATTCTTAATTATTAATCCACAAAATCAAATCAATAGCCCCCTCAAACTTAAATAAAAATTTAAAAAAATATTTAAGTTTATCGTAATATTTGTAATGTAGGTAAGGTATGTGGTGTAAGTATTTGTTTTATTTTCTGTTATCTATATATTTACTAAAGTACCACCGTCTATTTTGTTCCTTCATATCCAGTCTATCCAAAGGTTGCCTGGAAGAGATCGCTCTCAGCGATAAGGCCGCCATTTATACTACATTTATTCTATTGTTTTTTCCTGTATTGTTTTTGTGTGGTCTAATAAAGTGTTTTCTATCTATCTATCTATAAAAAGGTGCTCCATGTGTTCACTTTTCCGCCTAACCATCTTCAACGGTGAAAATTCAGGCCACGATCGCTCTGCCCTTATAAAATAAAACGACGTATAGAAAAGGTCCACCAAGGATGATCTCAAACCGAATATAAATTGTGATGACTAATCTACAGCTGATGACCCTGATGATATTAATGGATTAGAGTTTATTGTCATTGTCAAATTAAGGTTACACATCCAATATAACATCCTGCTAATATTATAAACGTCAACGTTTGTAAGTATGGATGGATAGACGTTTGTTACTCTTTTAAAAACTACTGAATGGATTTAATGAAACTTCACAATAATATAGCTTACATATCAGAATAGCACATAGGCTACAATTCATAAAGACATATAGTATATTATCCAAAATATCTATCACCACGCGGGTGAAACCGCGGGGCGCAGCTAGTAATCTATAATTTTACACAAAAAAATAATGCTGGATAATACACACAACATCATCTAGCCCAAGCTAATCAGACCTTATATAGGTACCTACTATATGACTGATATACATAATACAATACCACTACATAAACAGACATTTTTATACATAGAAAAGACCCAGAACATAGGTAAACACTATAATTAACAGATATATTAAGAAAGCATTATATTTTCTTTCAATATTACAAGTTTGCCTCAAGCAGAATGTATGTATATGCATATTATAAATAAAGATTATGCATTTTAAATTTTAATAACAGTGGTACCTAGACTCCTATAAATACAAATTCGTTATTAATACCAGACAATAGATAAATAGACAAAGCCAGCTAGTGTTATTTGTCGATAATGGATGATTGTAGGCAGAGAATTAAGATTCATAGCCACACGCTGTCTTAGGTTCTACGTGCAAATGATTTCGAAATATTTGCTTCACTCATTTATGTCCAGAGTTGCTTATCTGAGTATTGTTTGAGTTTAAAGCTCTTAACACATCGGTGACTGAATTTGCAAGCAATATGGCTCTATTCTGCCATTTATTTGAAATTTCTTGTTTAAGAAAATTTGTAACAGTTTTAATGTTTTTTTTCTGCTGTTCCATACAATCTTTTAAAGGATTCTGGTATGTTATTCTGTGATCATATCGTATGAAAATGTACAGAAATATTGGGGAGCTGAAATATCAAACCATGGTAAATAAATATGCCGTTTTAAATGACTTTAGTGTAGCCATGATAGTTTTAAAAGTCATACCTAATGGTTTGTTGTGGGTACTCAATCACTCATATTGGTCATACCGGATAATAATATGTGCCTACAATTTGTGAGGTTCAACGTATTGCCAAATATAGCCTGAGAAGATAAAACAAACGAAGATGGCATGTCCGAGAGTCTATTGGCTAAGCCATAGTTTGCAAACGGAACAAACTAATTTAGCCCTGACATAAACTGCTAATCTACGAGTATGTGACCAAATTACGCATTATTACTGGTAGCATATTACTGCATACCAACCCGTAATCGTTAAGCATATAATTTTATTGTTTATTTCCATACAAGATAGGATATACTAGTAATTAAGTTGTGGGTGGCATCCTTTTGTTAAGTTCAAGACAGATAATTAATTATTAGGTAGTCACGTCACAAAGCAAGAACTCAGGTCAGTGTCAATTATTTATTTTAGTCTCGTTCGTCTTTTCATGTCACGTGGATTTGCGCCCGCGTATTGATCTGTTTTTCTTTTGTTTCACCCGAAATAATAATTTCATATATGTTTTTTCTATCATGCACCCGGAACGCGGATTAGCTGGAGAAATTATAAATTTCGTGTGGAAATCATCGCCATCGTATACAGAGCCGATTTTATTACAAAATCAATTTATTTTGAGGTGACTCGATTGATTGCTATTGCTGGGCTCAAGGCACAAGGCCTAACGCCCTGTTCCTTATGAAAACCAAACCATTTATCATACCTACTCCATTATTTATTCATAGAAATTGCAACAAGGCAAAGGTCAATTTTGGAAAACATTTGTTTCTCAACAGTTTCAACACGATCCTAAAAAGGCGGGTCTGCTATTTCATAAGTAAACTTGTTCAAATACAATAACCGAATGTATAGACTGGTTATAGATACATACTTTATTAATTTGCTTGAAATTATTATATCGTGTTGATGAATATTTTGAAATTCAATATTCAAAGGGCAAACGTTGAGATTATGAATTGATGAGATGATTGATTCGATTAATACACGTAGTGAATAAACAAGAAACTCTACACCAACCACGTTAGCGATATTTGCTAAAGACGATGAAGATAAAAAAGGTGTTAAACTCATGGCATGTCTCTTTAAAACAAGTTAATTCGACAAATGGCAATTCGATATCTAATAAGTATATGTTAAATAAGTCATATAGTACCCATAATACAGGCTCTACATACTTAGCTTAGGGCTAGATGATGCTGTGTAGATTGTCCAGCATTTTCACATTAATATTACAAAAGCGAAAGTTTGGATGTTTCGATTGATGAATAGTTGGTAGGTTTGTTCCATCTTCACGCCCAATCTACTGAGCGGAGTAAGCTTAACACATTTACAGAAGCACTTCATTATCAAATTAAATTCTCAAAATACATATTGACTCTCTGGTGTTATACGTAAAATCTATTTTAGTTACTTTAAATCATTAATTTTCCGATAAATGAAATAAATTAAAAAATAATAATTAATGGTTAGAATATCTGCGTGTATGGTTCTAATTTGACGTGTTTCTTAAGTAATACTAGTAACCGAGTTAGAAATATGATATGGTTATGTCACAACACCTAAGTACCTCCTTACTACGTAAATTAGTGTGTCAGAGATTGCAAAAACCTCTTTAGAGGTTAAACTACATGTAGTTAGTACTCTAATCATGCACGGTGCCGGTGGTTACAGGAAAATCTTTTCATATGGGCATATTATAATTGTGGCAGATAGATATGTATATAGTATACTATAATATTTATTGATACAGAAAGTAACAATCAAATAATAGAGACAAATTAGAGTATTTAAATACAATGATACAATTGAGCTAACTGCAAATAATCTACAGGTAGTAAAGCAAGGATAGTAAAGTAATTTCTGTGTACCTAATTTCTATATCAAATCTACCATTTTAAGAAAAAAAAGTTTGTTCAAGAATATGTGATTTCATATCTGATCTCTCTTAAAGAGAGCATCACAACATAATACACTATTGTATTAGGTAATACCTGTAAAAATATTTGTAATGCTTTGAATAAATACATACAAATACAATAAATACAAAAAAATATATATGAAGGTAAAAAAATCACAGTATTTGGCATATTCTTGAAAATATTTTCTTGCTTGGATTATTGAACCTCATTATTTGTGAAGCATAAATAACCATGTTATATTTAAGGAGGGCTTGTAAATTTTATTTACATAATGTATGTTGCTAATTCATAGAAATTTTCTACAAAGTCCAAGTAGTAACTTTACTATAGAATATTTATGTACATATTTTGACCTGCAGGATAACGAGGGCAGCGCAATTGATTTATTGAAAACGCGTACCCTTTGTTTGTAAATTATCAAACTAATAAACATGATAACATCTGTTTATTACGAGAAAACTAATTACTTACGCGCAGTGAGGGTGTTATCTTCAGCAGCTCCATTTTGGCAGAAAACCGTCAAGCTCAAAATCAAAAGGGAAAATACGCAGCGATCGGCCATTTTCATTTTTCCTTTTTCAAAAAAACAATAAAAAGAATCACGTTTTTTTTTTAATTTATCAACTGTGCATCGTTCGTTTTCACAGTTCGTAGGTCACTGGCAGTTTGTAAGATTCGAATTTTGAATTTTATTTGACAGATTTTTTTTTTATTTCCGCCGCGTGCGCCGTTCTTCGGATTTAGTTGGCAATAGGCGCGTTGAGTTGTCGTGGCGGACAGTCGGTTGTCTTATTTGGTTGAGGTGAAAGCACAGCTAGTGTGTTTTTCGTCATCCCTTACCCCCCACTACACCATCGAATTCTTCGCTAGCACATAGGGAAGCATGCGTGATATCTATTGTTAGGCTTGTTGCTTGGGTTAATAAGTAAGTAATTAATTCGATTAAACTCTAAGTGTTAACTTACTTTGTTTTAAATAAGCTGAAGGCCATCCCTAATAATAATAATATATAAATAAATTCACCAGAAAACCAAAGTTATCGACGTAGCTTAAAGAATTGAGGTTGTCAATGTCCAGCAGTGGAATTGTATGAGCTGATGGTGATATTTTAATATGTAACAAAGTATTTATTGTTTTAACACTGTTTTATAACGACTTTATTAAATTATAATCATTTACATAAGTAAATACTATAATCTATGCACTACGTAAGTAAATACTTTAATCGATTATTACACACAGACAAACATAATTTAAATAACATATCCAAGTGATTCAAATGGAAACAAATAAGGAAATATATAAACGAAGTGTTTACCTAAGATTACGAGCTCGATTGTTTAGTTATCGATATACATAGGTACGTATATGTACCTACCTAAAATAATATGAAAACACCTAACGAATATACAGAATGGCTTTTTGAGATGGGACTTGATGGCCAAATTCGAAACTAAAAGAGCTAGATAAAGTTATGTTAAGTATGCTCAGTTTATGAGCAAATAAAAATGCTTAGGTACCTATTTATATTTAATTCTTTTTCACGAAATTTTTCTTTTGAATTTACTTATTCATTGTGAAGTGATGTTTTATCGCGGATAAACCCCATTAAAATATAGGCAATGCATTAAAATACCTATGGTATAGGTACGGGCTAGCGCCAAGGAGCTTTGTAAACTAAAATTGTAAAATATAGCTATTTCCTTGCATTTTTAATAATGCATTTCGTTGCGAAGATTGATGCTTATCAGCGACAGAATCCGTTGGAGAAAAAATACAGGAACTCGTATTTTCAAAAAATTCAAACGGTTCGATTTCCTGCAAAAGTCATATATTAACAAATATCAAAATATGCATATTTTTTATTTCTGATTTGGATTCCACCTCAAAAACCATCCTGTATAACAACTTTAATCTCCTTTTTTTGGGCCATTTTAGGTATTTTAATTTTAAACATAGACATATCATGTATTTGCCACTACATGTAGGTACACAATTACAATTTGATTGAGGCAATTATGATCTCATTTTTTCTTTGTTCCAACTTTTTTGTATGTAAAGTATACAAATTGGTAATATTTTATGTATAAATGATATATGGTAACTTCCATACAATAAACTACAACTTAATGAAACGACTTAGAAGCACTCACGTCTTTGTTTGCCAACTTACTGTGTATATTATATCTAGAAGGTGTATATCTAGAAGGTATGATAAATATGTGTTAACACTTTGACTGCGATTTTTTTTTCGACGACTGCGATCTTTTTTTTAACCTAGAAAATTCGTGCTGCCGCTCTACACAGCAGTTGTGTTGCGCCGCACATGCGTTTCGTTCGAAAAATATTACGGCTGTGCTGAGTCACAAAGATCTGTATTTTCTCAGCCGCTGCGCTAGTGTGGATTTACGTATATTAGTCACTTGTAGAAAACACATACCGTGTGATTTCAGCAATCAAAGTGTTAAAGTATGTTGTGTATTTCTATATGAAATATCTATCATATATTTACATAAAATGAATGAATTAGTGCTGAAGAAAATGTTTTCGATGGATGGTTCACTTAGTCTTTTAATCACTGGCTGAAAATCTTTGTAGTTCCTTTACGAGTGACCATTAAAATTGTTTTCAAATAAGTAACTGAATCAAAGAAAATAACTCTTAAAGTAGTCAAGTTACTACGCTTTATTAACAAAAGAAATTATATGAGTAGTTAGTATTTTATTTATCTTACTCATACGTATAATTATTATCTTTTACGCGGTCATTTCATTACATTGCTCCCCCAACCCCAGACAGACTGACCTTGATACGAAAGAAAACTCTGGAGTTTCTCATACATTACTGTCATCGCTTCGAAGCTTACAAACTTGTCATAACTCAATCAGCAATGTTTATTGAAGTATAACAAATAATCAAAGTCCAAGAGAATTTTATCAGTAGCAGAGGTCCAGATTGTCTCCAGAAATCTCTCATTTAGTTTGTAGACCGCGTTGTGAACTGTTTGTTATACTAGGAATATAAATTATAAAAAATGTTGCGTAAAATCAAGTGAAATTATTGAAGATTCTGAGGATTTTTTGTTAATTTTAAGACTAGATAAGAAACTTTTCTAATAAAAATGGGTTTCGACTTTACAAAAAGACAGTGGTCTACGATAATAGTGATTTCTATAGCCGATTTTTGCAATGCTATTTGCGTTGCACTTCAAGCACCGTTTTACCCTCAGGAGGTAAGTATGTTATTAAAAACTATAAAAATTCAGCCAAAGTTATAAATAACTAGATATAATTCACTTTAAGGTTACCTAATCCAGTTTAAAGAATTTTATTACTCAAAATAACAAAGTTCACTTAAATGAGACCTTACTTATACTTAAATGAAGGTCCACTACGGTGTAAAAATTGTTGTAAAACTGTTACAGAAATAAATTTTATTTTATTTTTTATTTATTTTTATGAGAATGTACATATATATCTACAATATACTTAAGCTTACTATCTTAACTAATTATAGTATGCTAATAAAAACATTGTCATTATTTTATACTATAAAGTCGTATAATCTGTATGTATACCCAGTTTCGTGCATATCGATTGTCAGATACGACTTCTAGAGTAGTACGTGCCTACAAACTAACAGAAAAGCAAATTTTGCCAGACTTGAAGCAGAGATGCTTCGCTCGCTCAATCATTTACAGAGTTGATTTATTTATCTAACTTCCAATCACATGAACTGGGTGTCATGTCCAATAATCATCATTCACAGCCTGTTATAATTATATCACTAGTGCTTGCGCCAATTTTCTCGGCCCTGAGCTTTGCTCTGTGGTTCTTCTCTATTTCTCCAAAAGAAACAAATCTCCATTGCCCATAAATTTTAGCACCAAATGTGTGAATTCAACAGCCAAATAATCAAGCGACTGCTGAACACAATGATAACCTTTGGTTACTACAAGTCATAAGCTACTTTACCTCTTCATAATCGTTGATGTACTACGCAGAATAAGATTTTGGGAATCGATCACGTTTTTGTCCATGAACATCATCTACGTTTTATTTTCTTTAGTTGCGCACGGTGAAACTGAAAGATTGTTTATCTGATTAAAATATTAAACTTGAAGGAAGATTTGATGAGCACAGCTACTTTGCCTTTATGGAGACTTCCTTCTAGAAGTTCTATTATGGCTCTATATTTTTATTTATTTTGCCTATTTTGCCCCACTGGGCAAAGGCCGGTGTGCGGTGCGGGGGCACACTTCCAAACATCCCGGTCAAAAGTTATGTGATCGTCCCACCACCTTTTACGTGTCATGCCCCGATGTAGTCTCCCATCTTCTGGAATCCAAGGAGTTATAGCATGGGCCCAACTCTCCGGGTGGAAGACTAACGTGGCCAGCCCAACCCCAATTTTACCTGGTGGTCTTCTCCTACATCGGCAATGCCTGTTAGTCAGCGTAGCATTATGCTGGGCACTTGGTTAATCTAAAGTAAAACCTAAGTTAAGTAGTAAAAACGCGATATTTACACGGATATTTACGCGGTTGGTACATCACTTCTTCGGGTTTTGCACATTCTCACGTAGAGTTCCAGGTTCCCATTGTGCAAAAACCAAAGATGTACCAACCGCCACAGTGGATGGAAAAATCAGTGACCCTTTTGTAGGAATTTTGAAAAAAAAAGTTAATTATTATGATGTTTTGAGTATGCAGTTTGGTTGTAGACATGAAAACATTATTATAGTGTAGCTATATTTGAATAAAAACTTTAAAAATATGGGTTTATAGGTTTTAAATGTATGAAAATGGGTTTTCTTCTCCTCGTAACTCTTTTCGTTACCGGTCGGTCGGGATGAAACTTATAGGTATTATAAACCAACTCATAAGGAAGCTATATAACCTTTGACCTTTCTCCTGGACAGTCCACTCTAGAAGATATTAATTAATTAAAAATGCGTATTTGGGCCATATGGGGTAAATGTAACATAAATGAATATTTTGCTCCATTAATGTAATAAAATTTATTACCTCACCTTTAAGAAAGGCAATCGACCTTTAACCGTGTTCCAGATTAGTCCCAATTAAAAGATATGAATTTATTAAAAATGCGTATTTGGGCGATATTATCATTTGCTGTATATGCGACGCGAATCAATTTGTTGGTCATATTATAAGTATCATATTTTAGGTTTTACGAGTACGCCCAAAAGTCCCATGCGCAAAATGCAACTTTCAATATGCTCACGGCAACAATTCGATGTATTGACGTATTAAAATACCGCGAACGACATACCTACCCTACGTAGGTAGGTGTAGGTACCTACATATTTTAATTATTTTACTACTCAGCTTAACAACAGGTACCTGCGGTACCTACCCACAAAGTCTATTGTTATTTCACAGGTTTCCAAATTAATGTTTGGGCTTCCTAATTAGGGTATCTACTTTGTTTTTCCTTATTATTTTTCAGCGAATTAGTTGTTATTGCAGGTAAGGTTAGACCTGGATCCTAAATAAAAGCAGTATCAATAACGAGTGTACGTAAATTTCATTTTAGTTCTCGTTTGTGATTTGTACTGGTGCAATATCATTGCGCGAATTTTAAATTGATTTCGATCAGTATGGAAGGACTCGTTTCAAATCTTGATGCTTTTACCTTCATGAGGCAAACGGATTTAATGTGAAGTTATTTTTTGAAAAAGTGATAGTTTCTGTGAGTTTCCCTCTATCTGAAGAGGAGCAAACCAAAATTAAAACGTTTTGTGCCACATATACTAGTCACATAACTCGAAAATGGAGGGCAACAAATAGTTCCAAAGAGTATTTCTTAAAGAAGTTTGGTGAATGGTTAGATTAAGAAATTAAATGGCCAGACTTTTTTCAACAAAAAAATTGATCTGATGGTTAGTGATGTTCTGTTACCTGATATGGTAAGACTTGACGATGAATCAAATGTTGTACCTAGTAAATCGTCAGGATTTGCAGTGCCACCGAATGTATCCGTGTCAACTTCAACTGCCAAATTGACCCCTCGAAAAAAGTTTTCTGACCTCAGTCCGTTACAAAAAAAAAGAAGAACAGATGATCTAGTCGATGCAAATGATTTTGATACACTGGCTTATGCTTTAGTTAAGAAAGCTAGCGAAAATGAAAATCAAAAGGACTTCGCAGAATTACTAAAACATTTGATCAGGCATCCCGAAGATGCATCAATTCTACGGTCTTGTCTTAAACCTGCTGATAAAGATGAAATTTTGGGGACTAAATAAAGACGTATATATTTTATTTGTATGGTTTCTCTTATGTAAATAAAGATTCATGATTTTTTTTTGTAGAAATTCGTTGATATGATTTTTTTTATTCTACTGTATCTTGTTTTATTCTTTTTTAGAAATTTTGGTTTCTTGGTTTGTGCCAAAACTCCTATTTTATGTACCTATCTACTTTATAATAATATTATCTTAATAATATAATAATAAACTTAAGGTTTTAAAATGTTTGGATAGAACACATAGTTTAAGTTATGTATACTATATCAAGTTATAGTAGCAAGTTGTGGATTATTGGTGTATTTTGATGAATGTTAGTTTTTATTTATTATAATATATATTTGACTTTTTTTCATTTCTTTGTCACTTTAGTGCTGCACTGTAATGACGATGTAAATAATAATGTGAATATTATTAAATAAATAAATAAATAATAATTATTATTTTCAATGTATTTTTATTTTTTTGTCAGGGGTCACACCTGTGATCCTTTCTTAGAATTTAATTTGCTCACACCTGTTAAATAACAATAGACATTGTGGGTAGGTACCGCAGGTACCTGTTGTCTAGAATGCTACGCTCAATCGCCCTTCGGCAAATCTTGAGCTTGACTTCTGAGTCAGTGGTCCATGTCAGCACCGTAGCTTACACATTTATAACTATATAATATAAATAAATAGCTACGCCCCGCGTTTTCACCCGCGTGGTGATATATATTTGGATAATATACAATATATCTTTATGAATTGTAGCCTATGTGTTATTCTGATATGTAAGCTATATTATTGTGAAGTTTCATCAAAATCCATTCAGTAGTTTTTGCGTGAAAGAGCAATAAAAATCCTCAAAATTGATGTTTTTTTTTTAATCAAAGTGTAATAAGAGTCTACTCGGTAGTTTCAAGCTAAGAACCTACGTACGTACGCCCACAGCGAGAGTTCATGACCTCTTTATTGAATTATACTTATCACATCTTACAAAGTGTGAGTTTTTAGCTCAGCTTTATCTCTTTATTATTAAATAATTATATAGCATCTAATAACTAGACAAGAACCTAGTTACAAGCACTAGTAGCTAATCTGTGCCTGAATCATGTGATTGATAACAAATAGCAGTAATACTGTAATTATTTGTACATTTTGCATCTAGCGTGAGTAACTTGCAAACTATGCGTTTGCGCCTCTA
Source organism: Eupithecia dodoneata (assembly GCA_947044415.1). Classification (NCBI taxonomy): domain Eukaryota; kingdom Metazoa; phylum Arthropoda; class Insecta; order Lepidoptera; family Geometridae; genus Eupithecia; species Eupithecia dodoneata. Next base: position 3,494,595 of record OX345657.1, on the reverse strand, counting down.
TTCACATTCAAGCTAAAATAACCCTTATTTTGTTTGATAGTTTAGGAAATATATCAAAATATATGTATAGCTATACAAATGTTCAGTTCGATCTGTTTACCTAGTTGCTTCGGCGCTAATTTGATTAAAATATTTTAAAAAAAACTTTCAGATACTTAAATATAAAAATGAGGATACTATTGCCACAGCTCAGACATAAATACCTAATGTTTGTTTCAGGCAGAAAGAAAAGGCTGTAAGGCGACGGAATATGGTCTAGTTTTCGGTGTGTTTGAGCTGGTCGTCTTCATCATCAGCCCCTTCTACGGAGCGTATCTTAACAGGATAGGTCCTAAGCTGCTCTTCAATGGAGGCATACTCACGACGGGGACCTGTGCTATATTGTTCGGGTAAGTGCTTCCTTAAATCTGTCTAACTCAACTCTGTATAAGAAGCATATAAAATCAAATAATTATGTATATGTACTTACTTATTTGTGTTGGTTGGCTCTCAGTATATTTTATGTTTTGTATTATTTAGTTTTTCGGAGATGTGGATTTTGTTTCATAAATAAAAATAAAAACTATTAAGATCAAATGAACTACTCGGTTATTTTATAACAGCAGCGAGTTAAGCTTTAAAACCAAAAACTTCAATTATTTTACGTCTTCATCACACAGCAACAACGAATCCTCTTCTAATCTTACAATTTCAATGGTTCTTGAAGACCATCATCAAACCTAACGCTTCCAAAAGTACGCGTCCAAGGTTCAGTCTTGCGCAGAGATGGATCAGATTTGCATCAAGGCCCACATGCAATACTTAACACGCAAGCATATAATTAGACCCATGCTGACTCACCTCACATCAACAGCCTATATTGTTCCACAGCTGGACGCAGACCTCTCCCTAATAAGCGCCTTATTGGCTTTTATCCCATTCTAAAACATAAAGTCATTAAAAAATTGTTTGCACTGCATTGTTTTAATTCGGCTTAATGAGAAGGGAAGCTTCCGTAATCTAACATACCTATAGGCAACTCCCAAAATGTTAACTTATATCATTGTATTAGTAAAAATGGAAAATAAAATAAAATTGCAATAAAACATGGTTAGAACCGTCAGACAGTGTCAAAATTTGAAATTTTCAGTTCTTTATTAACATCATGTTAATAGTAGGCGCAATCTAATAAAGTCAACCGGTTGATTACGTAAACTGAAAACGATCAACTGTCTGTGGGGATAATCCCATATCTGTATAATCTTCAGGATGCTGGACAAGGTGGAAGGTCACATACCGTTCATAACGCTGAGCTTCGTGATCCGCATCGTGGAGGCGATGGGCAACGCTGCCTTCCTCACCGCCTCCTTCGCCATTATAGCCAAGGAGTTCCCGAATAACGTCGCTACTATGTTTGTGAGTAGACAATGCTGTATTGTACCACATTTACATGCGAGTTATACATAGTTCTACAAGCTTACATCTAACTCATCGGGCCAACTCTACTGTCATACGTGCCGTAGGGTATTCAAGACCAAGTTCGGTCTAGCGAGCCATATTATATGCTCATGATAGAAGAATCGGTGATGTCTAGGGTCGCTGTCGTCGAAATCGACGAGAAGTCCTACATACATAGTCCTTCGTGATACATAGTGAGCCACATCTTTCATCTTTTCCATCAGTTGAGATTGTGGTCAAAAGAAGGTTTTTCGACAAAAAAAACTAAAAAAGAGTTACTGCTGAAATAACTTAACATAAATTATGACATACAATATTTCACTCACTCGCTACAAGTAAGAAATTTTAGAAGATTTCACCATAGGTCTTTTTTAAATCTGCGTAAGGAACTTTCGTGTATGGCTAAAGAGACCTCTTCACTCGCTGATATTATAATATGAGCAATCTCCATAGAAAACTATAAAGGATATCGTAGGCGCTGATAGTTTAAGATACCAAAAGGCTTTGACAGCCTCGTTTGTATAGACGTGAAAAACCAGATATTCATGATTTCTCTAATTCATTCTTAATGCTCTTTTCAGCAATTTAACAAACACATAATTATCCCTCCTCTACGAAAAGCCTTTTTTGTACGTTGTCAAATAGATAGAATTCTTTATTAACAACTTCAGACACACATATACAAAATACAATAACTATACAGTTCACAGAAAACAAATTTGAAACACAGTTGGATAAAAAAAGAAAAACAAACAATGATAAAATTAAAATATGTATAAGATGTCAAAAAGGCCAGATTTTATAAGTTATATTTGTAATTTTTCAATTTCCAGGCATCATTAGAAACGTTCTTCGGTCTAGGCCTGATCGTGGGCCCCACGGTTGGTGGAGCCTTGTATAGCTACGGTGGCTACTCCCTCCCGTTTGCGGTGCTTGGCTCGGCTCTCTTCGCCGCTGCTGTCATGAGCTGCCTGGCGTTACCGAAGACACATGATGAAGAGGATTTCTCGCCTTCTGGCCGTGAGTGTAATGCTCTTTCTGATATTTATTGCAAATATAGTTCCGGAAATATTTGCTTCCATGTTATGCATTAACCGCTTTGATGTCTTTCTTCAGATATAATATATCGTGAAGTCTTAATTTAATTTATTTATTGAAAACGAGCAACACATACCAAAAATTAAGAAAATATAAACAAAAGGTTATTAAAAGTATTACACAAGTAAAAATTATTGGATACATGTCGTATCTTCATTATGTTTTTTCTTTTTGTATCCCATAAGATGTGGGTGATTATACAGAGTCAATGGGTCAATCTCCCAAAGGCGTATTTAGCACACGATTCTTTTAAAAAACATCATAAAGTTGTAGATTTCTCGTATCATGTCCGTCTTGGGGATGAACCGACGTGGTATTTATTTATTTAAACCTACCCCCAACATGATCACAAATATAATAAAACACACTCAGGCATTACAGGTCACGAAGTGAAGTTTATTCAACAGAGACAGATTAACGAACACCATAGACAAACTTGTCGTACAGAATAAATAAAATTTTAGTAAAACAACGGTAATTTGACTATGTTATGAAGGCTGCCATCTGTGCATCTGTATCTTTGTTTGTTTGTTCCTATTTTTTCTGTATTGTATTGTAATGTTGTATGTTCTGTCCACAGCCACAATATTCACTCTGCTGAAGATCCCTGGCGTTTTGCTGGCAGCAATCAGCATTATATCTACGAGCATGAGCATCGGCTTTCTTCAGGCAACGCTCGAGCCTCATCTCAGAAATGTATGACAGACTTCCAATAATACCATCTTTATTGTTAATATTCTCATATTTTCCTCAAAGAAAGATTTACGAGTTACTTTATTGAAATGATGCGATCCGCGCACATCGTTGACCTTGTAAAAAATATGGCACATTTGTCCAGAGACCACCTAACGACTGGCCTAAGTTCAGTCCTGTTTAAATTCCAGCGCTATTTTAAAGGCCCAAAAACTTTTCTCAGCAACTCTTATACTAACTCATTCTGACGTGCAATCCCAAATATAGACTTTAACACCCTAGTCTCTGGTTGTTCATTTCATCGATAAAGTTTCTAATGTCAATTATTCCTTAAATTGTTTATATACGAACTTGTAACCGCTGCCTAACAGTTGCTCAGGCTTGTAGGTATCACATTAATTCAATGTGTTTTTATCCTCCGCAGTTCAATTTATCACCCGTGATCCTCGGGCTCATGTTCGTCATCAACGGTGGCGTGTACGCCATCTCAGCGCCCTTCTGGGGCTGGGTGTGCGACCACCCCCGGATGAAGCCTAAATACGTCACTGTCATGGGCTGCGGCTTCGTCGCAGGCGCTTTTCTACTGATTGGTCCCGCGCCTTTCTTTAATATGCCTACGTAAGAATACTTAGTTAATTTTAATATGCCTACGTAAGTATACTTTGTATATAGCACTGAAGACGTCAATGCAATAAGTGTATATCAGTGATTCTTAAGAAGAAGTTTAGTTTCTCTCGAGAAGGAGGCCAAAAGGAGGATCCAGCTGGGCTGGGCAGCATTTGGGAAACTACGTCAAGTCTTCACGTCATCCATACCGCAATGCTTGAAAACGAAAGTTTTCAATCAGTGCGTCCTACCCGTTATGACCTACGGAGCTGAGACGTGGACACTCACGATAGGGCTGGTCCACCAGTTCAAAGTCGCTCAGCGAGCTATGGAAAGAGCTATGCTCGGAGTTTCTCTGAAGGATAGGATTCGTAACGAATACATCCGACAGAGAACCAAGGTTATCGACATAGCTCAAAGAATTAGCAAGCTGAAGTGGCAGTGGGCCGGCCATATCTCGCGAAGAACCGACAGCCGATGGGGCAAACGTGTTCTTGAGTGGAGACCACGACTCGGTAAACGTAGTGTAGGACGCCCTCCGACCAGGTGGGATGACGACCTGCGAAAGACTGCAGGTAGATGCTGGATGCGGCAAGCTGAAGACAGGGCGCTATGGCGCTCTTTGGGGGAGGCCTATGTCCAGCAGTGGACTGCTATAGGCTGATGATGATGATGATGATGAGTGATTCTTAGCATTTATAGTGAACGGCGAACTTCGTACCGCCTAGCAGTCAATGTTTGACAGTTACGAAACCCATGAACATTTTTTATGGGAAAATGTTTTTTCTTTTATTTATTTGGTCAATTTTGTTATGTATTCTGCTATTTGGGGCGGAGACATATACCTACAACATATACCTATCACCTTAGAAAAGAAAATCGTCCCAGCCGTTTATGAGATATATGTAGGTGTTCGAACAAACCCGACTTGGTTTGGGTTACAGGTTGCTCTGTTATTTATATAAGGATTTGATTACCATTGACGTGTGGTGGTTTTATGCTGTTTATTCTCACATTTCAGGATTTTGTGGGTGAGTATGTTGGGCCTGGTGCTCCACGGCTTCGGCATCGGCAGTCAGCTCGTCGCATCGTTCACTGATGCTCTCGGTACTGCAATGTAAGTCTTCATTTTACACTTAATTATTCAAAAAACAGTAACGAAATTAACGAATGGTACTGAATTTATTTGGATATTGGTAAAAAGTTGAGGATGCCCGGAATTTAAGTACTTTTTAGTATTTGTTGTATATAGCAGCAACATAAATACATCATCTGTGTAAATTTCAACTGTCTATCACGGTTCAAGAGATACAGCGTGGTGACAGACGGACAGACAGACAGACGGACGGACGGACAGCGGAGTCTTAGTAATAGGGTCCTGTTTTACCCTTTATGTATGGAACCCTAAAACCACTTACCTTACCGATTTCTTACCCGAAAGCAGTACTAATAATATAACAAACACGATCTAAATTCCAGTGCAAGCGGTTTACCAAACTCCATAGAAACGTATGGGCTGGTATCCGGGATGTGGACCTCGACCTTTGCCCTTGGAGCCTTCATCGGGCCCACCTTGTCGGGCGTTCTCTTCGACGTCATCGGCTTCCCTAACTCTACGCTCTTCATCTGCCTATTACATATTATTGTGGTAAGTCATAATCTAACCGAAAACACAAATATGAAAGCTAGCTAAGTTTGTTTAGGTAGGGGCTTCACCGATAATAGAGCTGAGATGTTATAGAAAGGTGCCAGGTTTCATAACAGTTCAAATCTTAATTTTGTTACGTTCTTTCATTTGTTCATTAGTGTCTTGACAAGTTTATATCCAACGCATTTTTTAGTATTTAAATATATTGATTTGCGTCAAACATGGCGATATAAATATAAATATTGATATTTTGTATAAATATATATTGGCTGTGTGGTGTCGGACTGCGGTGTCGTAGGAGGCGACTAAGGGACATACACCGGGGGGCGGGCAGCAGCATCCCTTGCAGCACACTCCCTATACTGCGATCCCCAACCCGCATGCCCAGCGTGGGGATTATGGGCATCAACCCCCCATGGTTGGGGGAGGCCTATGTCCAGCAGTGGACTAATATAGGCTGATGATGATGATATATATATTGCATGCTTGATTTCCTATATCACTATATAGGTATTATTATTATGATATAGGATTTAAAAATTCAGTTATTTTATAAATATTCCTATCATTCAGCCATTTAAACAATTTAATTAAAATAAATGGTCAGTCATTCATATTTTAGTTCCTTTGGTATCTCATTATATATTTTGCATTCAGCTTTTTAATAACTTGGCTAAATGTGGGGTTTCTTGTAAAACCAGTCTGATCCGCTCCACGTCAGTAGGAAGAAAACGCACCCTAACACCATATTCGCTCCTTCCAGGGTATGATCGTCCTACTGTTCCTGTGCACCTGCGACCGTTCCTCCAAGATGGACGTGTCAGTCTCCGCTGGCGACCTGCTGCAGATCGACGGGACCCTGGACGAGAGTGTGCTCATCGGAGACAAGTTCCCACCACCTAGAGTCAAGAGGTATAACTCACTGGTACCTCCTGAGATGCGCACGTAAGATGTTCTTGTGTTAATGTTTGTCCGTGCGCTCGTATGAGTTGTAGAAGCGTTTGTATCTGTTATTATCCATTTAAATCTTCGAGCTGCTGCAGGTTAAAGCGGAAATTGGTGAAAGATGTAAACACCACGCTATTTGTTCTGCCATTACGAGAGTGTGCCGATCAGAGACAAGGTCCAGGCAGTTTTACTACTCAACGACCTTCTAAATAAGTTTGCGTTGCAGACCAAAGGATAGCTACTCCCTAACCAGCGAACACACATAAACAAAAGAAGGTCTAGCATGAAGCTAGCATACTTTACTTTTGATTTCGTAACATTTTCAATTAAACTTTTATCAAGTTGATAAAAAGAAAATCTAAGGTCCAACTGAACCCAAACGATCACTCTCATACAAATGAAAAAAAAACCTTATAACTCCACTGCATAAACACACATTTCCTTTGCAGTCGCAAGTGTGGCATCACGGTGGAACAGTCCCGCCCGCCCGGCATGAACTCCCTGATCGCCTGCTCCTCCTTCAAGAACCGCCGCAGCCCCTGGAGTCAGCGGACGCCTGTGTATCGTCCTTCCTACGGCAGCCTCGACCATAGATACAGAGCGATACATAAATAGATTAAATACCATGTTAACGATCATATAAAGTGCTAAATTGAAACTTTGTTTTACTGGTTCTTAGCCCGAAAGTCTGATTTATCTATAAACTAGCTGAGTCCTGCGGGAGCGCGGGGCGGGGATACGTTGTTGGAGCGCTGGTTCCACGGATGATAGCTCAAACTAGTTTAAACTGAGTGTATATTGCCCTGGAAATATATGTGTTAAATGGTTTATAAACCTTACTCTTGAATCACTCTATCCATTAAACAACCGCGTCAAAATCCTCTACGTAGTTTTAAAGATCTAAGCATACATAGGGAAAGAGAGACAGCGGGAAGCGACTTTGTTTTATACTATGTAGTGATATCATATGAAAAATTATTTATATCCGTGGATGCCAACAATGCAATGGACACTTAGAAAAAGTCATTCATTGCAATGCCACTGGAATCCTGTGTACCGCCTTTCATACGGCAGCCTCGACTACAGACACAGAGTGTAAGTGTGTGTAGTAAGTAACGTATACCGTATTTACGATGTCATAAACTGTTTAATAAAACCTTTGTTTTCGATCACAAATTATTTCTACTACTGGGCGCTAGTGTACTGCCCTTCTGACGGCAGCTTTGGTCACAGATAGACTACGATATAGGGCGGTACCTGTACCTTTTACAATGATAGAAATGGCTGAAGTTTCTTTTGCATAAGTAAGGAATGTTCTGATCATTATATTTAACAACTAGTTTTGCTAGCATATGGAAAGATAGTTTTGCCGTTCTGAGCGTGAGCCCCTGATAATATTCTACAGCAAGGTCAAACAATTGCTGCTTTACCGGCCTATCATACAATTACATACAATTTATTAAGTAAATTTATAGGAATGGCTTTAACAGTCTGTGAATACCTTTTATAGATTCTAGTTCTAATTTATTTCTATTCTTTAATTGTCATTTTCTTTGTTAATCACACTTTTCACATTAATCCACTGAGTATACAGTCACTTCCCGATGTCTGTCTGTCCCTATGTATGCTTAGATCCTTAAGACTACGCAACGGATTTTGATGCGATTTGTTTAATAGATAGAGTGTGATTCAAGAGGAAGTTTTATAAACCATTTGACAGATAGATTTCCACGCGGACGAATAGCATAATCATAACAGGTTTTTTTATTAAGCCCTAAAGCGATGTTATAACTACTTATACTAAAAATTACATATTTTTGTACATACACACAAAATGAATTAATTTATAATTTTGTTTCAATAACATTTTGTGCCTTTTTCATGACTTTCGGCAGGTTTTAGTAAAATATATCTACGCTGTTTTTGGACAGAATATTGAGTAAATATATAGCGAGTGACATAGGGGCAAACTTATGTACGAGTAGGTTGGTCCTACAAGTGGGCACCTCCAGCATGGCGGAGTAAAGTATATTTAAAAATAATACTGGTAAGTATTTTTCTAGTGCAATTCTTTCACTTTCCGGGGAGAAACTGAGAAATATCGTCGTAAGAATTCATGCCGATAACATCATCGATAAAACTGCAATAATTGTTTTGCATTTTGGAAATTGAAAGCTCATCCACGCTCTCTCTTTGAGATTCTCCATGTAACTGCAAATTTAACTGCATTTCGCATTGCATAATATGTATGCGATAATGTTGTGTTGCAGTTTAACCTTTCTCAAACTTTTTATTTTGCAAACATTGTATTTAATGGTGAAAATATTACACGCTATAAAACCAATACTGATGCTGACAAAATGAGGGAGAGCAAGACTTTACTTGACCTTAGTTTTTGTTGTTAAATTATGTGCGGGTTCCATTTTAACAACTAATAAGAACTGGTATATACAAATCAGCTAACTGCAGATTGTTGCAAATAATCTACAGATAGCTCAACTGATCTAAGTTGTTGATAGTTATTATTGAGAGTTAGATATAGATTGTAAGTTAGTTACTTCTACATAGAAGAAAATAACTTACACCAACAACTTAAAAGCACATGCTTTAACCACTCTATGACAGTGCAAGTTGACTTGTTGAACACTTGGAAGTGTTAGAAGGATCACAGGCGATTGACATTATGACCTTTCCCAAGAAGCTTGCCTATTATGATAATATTTATTGTATACTATGTTTACATTAAACTGTGATAGAAGCTTCCACAAGTGAGGTTAGGCACGAGAGTTACAATCTGTGAAGGTTTGTACCTAGATATATACCTGAGCCCTACTCATATTGTAACTTTCGATCGTCGTTGAAGATTGTAACATGTGTCTGGTAAACTTTACAATTTTCATTCAGCACTTGGAAAGAAAATTATTTTTAGAAAGATAATCGGCAATAAGCAGCTTCGTCTGTTAACTTTGACACTTGTTGTAAGAAAACTTCTGTCGTCAATTAAAATGTTATTGTCGATCACATGCCTTATTACTAGTTTTTTTAATGTTCTAGAACTAATCTACGCAAAATGTCAGCCCGATCCGTTCAGTACCTAGTTAAGTCGTAACAAAAATCCAAAACTATTGAACGAATCGGGCTAAAATCTTACATAGATTAGTACTAGACTCGGAATAAAACATAGGCTACCTTATATCCCAAAAAACGCGTGCAAAGCTGCAAGCAGAAGCTAGTTTATAACATTAGTATGATAAGGCAAGATATTTCATATTTTCATATTTATTTATTCCATAAAACAATATACATTGTGTGCCGAAACTTAAAAATAAATTATTAAGAGACGAGAGAGAGATATTAACTAAGAGAGAAAAAAAAGTATCACATTATATTCAATTATTGAACGATTATCATCACATACACATAGTTTATATATTATATAATCAAGGTCATAGTTCGTCAATGGAGTAGATACACTTTTCCAGAAGATAACATTTTAGTTTATTTTTTAGAAGTGTTCTTTAATGTATAACTTCTTTTATTTAGAGCAGCAATGTATTAAAAATTCTAGTAGCTTGGTACCGTGTCGAGTGTCGCATAATATTCAGTGTAGGGGATATTTTATTTTTTATGTATTTGTTTCTGCTATTGACACGCTCCCTATTTCCTTCAGGTGTTTCGTACATTAGGTTCGTATAATAGGTCAGTGGCTATTAAATTCGATGAACGTTTAATACATAGTAGAAAGCTCTAAGCTCCGCAATTTGTGACGACTTGAAGTACAATGGTAGCACAGCATACCGTACAGGAACCCGTCGGACGGGGTTGAGTCACGACTCGGCTCACGTTACAGCCGCTTCCCAGACTAAATAAAGCCAAGATTGAGTGAAGCTATTTGACCTCTTTGTTTAACATATGATTCAATTTATTGCACACTACTATACGCACTATATAGCGATTATCTGTGATGTTTTTACCAGGATTAGGGTGAAGTTTTATAAGGATCTATGCGTGTTTGTTCGTAATATTTGATAAACAGTAACTGTTGTTTGGTGTGGTTTTGTGTTTTCATGGATGACGAATACGCCAAAGCAGGCCTAAGAGAGGCTGGTGAGAAGATCTAGACTCCTTTCGAGGATGTCTCCTCCAATGATGGGACGTGCCTGGCGAGTGTTAACCGTGAAAGTATGAGGGACAAAATTGTCCAGCAGTAGAACAACGTTTATTCAATAATAAAAAAAAATAAGTGACGACGAACCTACCTAGTTCGTCGTAGGTAAGTTAAATTCCAGGTTTTTGATGTATAATGCTATTTATTAGGGGTTGTTGATTTTGTAAATACATTGTTAATTACTTACAAATAAAAAAAAACTTGGAATGGTGTTAAGTTACCTCAACAGCCTATATTGGCCAATGCTGGACGCTCGCCTCCCCCTGATAAACGCTTTATTAGCTTTTATCTTATGAGGGAATAATGTCCACAATTCCCACGCTGGGCTTAAGGGTTGGGATCCCAGTTCGGTGGTAAATTGTTCTGCACTCGGCGCTGCTACCCGCTCCCTGTTGGATATCCCTTAGTCGCCTCTTACGACACCCACTGAAAGAGTTGGGGTGCCGGCACCACACGGCACAGGTGTTAGTTTAAACCTTGAAATATACTGGAAACCATAACTTCATGGTCATTCATGCTAGGTTATGATCATCGTGTTACCGTGATCAATACTCTATTATTGATCAAATACCTGGTGATTACACTTCGTCAGGCTTCATTTATGAAATCTAATGGCCAATTCACATAAAAACGTGTCGAGACGAACGATACACTCACGAAGTCAATGCAAGGGCAAATCTCAAGACTGGCAAGTTTTGACGAGAGCTCCGTGCTTTCCTGCATTTTTACTTTTTGCTACAGTCGTTACAAAGTTACAAATCATTGCGTTTTGTCGATTCTCCACATGTTACTTTTGCTAATTTCCCGCATTCTTATTTTGGCTGGTAACTTATTATGAAAACACGCTGTACCTACAGAGGTTGAGCAAGAGGATTAAATGGCAGAATCGACTTTTAATCTCATTAAATTATTACCTACTTATTTTACTTTATTTTTTCATTTTACTGATGATAGTCATATTATTTATTTAAGACGTGGACGACGCCACGCACGTTCAGAAACCAAAATGACGAATAACCAAAACTTCATTAAAAAGACTTCAACGCGCTTCGAACCAATTAGATTCATTTTATTGCTAATTTAATTCTAAATCTTTTACACATTGTTTTGTAAGTATTGTGCTTATTTTATTGGCTCCTAATGCTCATTTATATTTAATTCGCACCAAAAAAGTAAATTGACGAATCTAAACCAGTTTAACGGACTGAGGATTGGTTCACCTTGACATCGCCTAAATGTCACAACGAAAATATCATAGGACTTTGTTTTTATGTGATAAACTTATCATACTGACTTTGTTTAAAACACATATTAATGCTGAGCTGTTCAATCAACAAAATGACAAATTACAACCAGTAATAACATCTACATAATATCAATTTCCTAATGAAATAATGAAATGCTATGCTTAATATTAATAATTATATGACAGGAGCATGCAGTGGTTTAATAATTAAACTTATTAGGTGGAACGAAACCAAAAAAATATATGTGTAAGTATTATTCTTAGGAAAGCGGCAAGGTAAATTGGCAACGACTTCTTTATCAGAGAATAAGAAGCCATCAGATACACACCACCATCACTCGCCATTTGATGTCTAAAAGCAGTGGTAGGTAAATATGCCGTCAAGGAACTAGAATAGACTTGCCCAATGATTTAATTCATTACTTAACCAATCGTCGTCTCGATTTCCAAATTAGCACGTCTACCAACCAGTAGGCAAGCAACGAGTTATTTGTTTGCCCTACGTAACGAGTAGGCAAATAATGTCTTCATGCCTCTTCATGCCCTTCACTTTCGATCTTTATTCACTACTCACGTGTCGTTATTTGAAAAACTATTGGTTTGGAATGTATAGAAATAGAAGATGTGTAGAAAGGTTCTAAAGAAACTGCAGTGTGTGATGTGACGTGTGTTCTTGCCATCTCATTATGATTATTTGTCTTTCACTTATTCATAAAACTGGAGAAAATGCTTCTTCTCGCTATTCCAATGTTTATTTTACTTTATTCAATCGACATCGACTAAATAATGTACTTACGAGTAAGAATTTATTTAATCTAAAAAGGTAAAAAAGATTCTGTACTGCATTCTAGGCTAATAAACCTAATAAACGTTAATCGATAGGCAAGCCTGATACCAAGTCTGGTTATTACACTATTTATGGTTTTATAATATGTAATTTGTGGCTTTAATACAAATATCTTTAAATTACTGTGAGATTGTAGTTTAAAAATAATTTGACATCAAATTTAACAGGGGTAGGCTTAACGTAAGTAACCCCTAAGGATGAACGTCACTGTCCTTTCGACTGGATTTTTTTATTAAGGTTAATTATCCTAATAAGCTATGGAGGGATTTTCAAAATTCTCTTTGTTTTTAAGACAATAATGGCTTAGCAAATTGCCTTGATAATTAAAAAAAGCGTATTACCAAGAGAAGCCTCAACAAAAACTAAACACTTCCACAAGGCAAGAAGTTAATGAACCTAAATGTATCCAAAAACTGGCAATTAAACTCGTATTTTCAAATGACTCAGTGCACCGTCATTGACTTAAAAAGACCCAATGGCATGGCAGCTGATTTTCGTGAGAACAACATTATTTTATTTGACCCAATGATTAGCGTTTGTTTCCATGACCCAACCACAATGCTTTTACGTATGTACAAACTTGTTCGACACGTAACTCTACATCGAATAAATGAATTTGTGAAACCCTACAAATTCTTACATATTCAAATATTATAAAAATGCAATTTCCAAACGCCTATCTCAACAATTCAGTTATTGTAATAGCCGCAAAAAGCAAAACAAAAGCCTGCAGTATAGTCAGCCATACACGAATACGAAGGCATTTAATAACTATCTTTTAGATGCCAATGAACGTTATAGCGTCAGTTAAGTACAATGGAAAAGGTGGCCAGGCCAAGTAAGAGCCAACCTTTCAAAACACTTTGCACTTCGCAAAGATGAACCTCTCACGGATGTTTAGCCTCGGGCAAATATAACTCAAATGTTTTCAGCTTTGTTTTGCAAAACCAGTTCGAAGTAATGTAAGTTTTGCCACCGATTGGCAAAAGTTACTTTATTTCGAACTGGTTCCGAATGGTTTTACTTTTAGTTTGAACAGTGAATTCAGAAACTTAATGTTCAACAATCTGCCTAGGTTCTGAGGCATTTACCTAGGAATTGTAAACCAATAACACACAAAGTAACTACTACAAACCTTTAGTGCATCGTAATGGCCAAATCAGCAAATACCAACGGCATAGTTTTAAATAAGTACCTATTGCAATACAGCATTTCTGCTTGCTTGTATAGCAAATTGCAATGAGTTTAAGCGGCAGTGCATGTTATGTTTTTTTTTATAAAACTTAAACACATACATATACCAATATATAGTATATAATTAAGTATACACCGAAATATAAACGAATACAGCTTTTAGAACCTACCAATACTACTAAACCCAGGTAAAAACGAAAAGGCTTAAATAAGAGGCCCTCAAAGCTAACCCATGAACTTGGCAAGCATATTTTTGATACAACTTTTCTAATATTCTGTGGTTTGGGAACGATGACGTCAGGATCTCGGTCGGGCGATGACTCCAGCCCCTGTTCACCCTGAACCGATTCTAAGAAGATCTGCCCAGAGATGAACAAAGCTCGGGCTAGGAAACGATGACTCATTTATGCAATGAGATTCGGCTATCAGCTGATTGATCTGACTTCGGTAATCACATCTTCAGAAACAAATTTGCTCCTCCGACTAACGTAAGCCAAGTCATATTCACATTAATTTTGATGACAAATCATCATCAAGCTACTTATTTCGTAATCATCTTCATAACCCGAAATCACGATTGCTAAGCCTTCCGCTGTTAAAATGGTGGCACTTACAAAGGAATCATACGAAGGTCTCACAATAAAATATTAAGTCTTGGCTAAAGTTCGGCAGAAAATAATTATATCCGACCAAATAAAAAATCTCTAGATCCAATGAAGGTTTCTTATTAAATGTTTAATCCCTTATTTATGCAATAGTGTATGTATCTTTTTGTATATTTTTCTCCATGACGGAACTTCGCGGCGCGAACTCTACCCGTCTCACATCAGATAGCAAGCGCCGCCGTCGGTGACTCATCCAACGGATTGTAAGCTCCAGCCGTTATCTTTCAAAGTTTTTTACATCATACTTGAGCAGATTCCAAACCCTCACGATATCTGTGAATACCTTTGTAACTGAGTAATCGGTTAAATAATTGGGATACGTTCAATTTTGATTTGCGTCGTTATTAGTCAATTATTGTAACTTGTCTAATTGAATGATTACAAAACTACCAAGAATTTCTTACAACGTGTATAGGTAAATGTTGCAAATATAGTTTAGTGTCTGTCGGTGGCTTCGCTCGCGTTCTACGGAAACGTTTTAGAGTTATTTCTATCCCATGGGAACTGCTTTATGGAACAAAAAGTGGCCTACTTTTTATTCCAGGCTCAGAAATACCTGTAGATATGCAAAATTTCAGCCCGATCTGTTCAGTAGTTTTGGCGTGAAGAAGTAAAAAACATCCATCCATTCATATAAACATCCAAACTTGCGTATTTCTAATATTAGTGTGAAAGTGCTATGATCTCATGTTCATGCAATGGGACTTGCGAGACAATCAACACCGCCGAACCCAAATTTTACCTTCTGATTCATTCAACAACAATTATTTGAATACCTTTCGGTACATATACATACATACAAACTCCTAGAATAGTACACGTGGGCATCCTTGAATGATAGAAGCATTGTGCAAAGATGAATGCTTTTCTGCAAACCCATCCCATTGATAATTTCAGGTAGGCGGAAGAATGCTTAACTAAAGGGAATGGCATCCCAGTCTTGGAAAGGGATTCCTTGTTCTCATTCTGGAAGACTGATCTTTTCTTTGTTTTTAAAACTAATCAGTAAAAATCCGACTTAATATTGATTCTCTTAAAACAGAGCTGAGAAACAGATGGCCAGTGCTTTATAAACCTTAATCCTTCTCGCTCCAAAAAGGTTTGAGCTATTATCTCAGCCTTTCTTTACTAATATTATAAAGAAGAAAGGTTTGACTTTTTGTTTGTTTGCATTGAATAGGCTCCGAAACCACTGGACTGATTTGAAAAATTATTTCATCGTTGGGAAGCTACACTATCCCCGGGTGACATAGGCTATATTATATTTTCAAAACAAATTGGGATTCTCACTAAAACTCCAATAATGTAACCCCGTAAATAATAATAAATACCCGTGCGAAGCCGGGATGGGCCGCTAGTTCTCCAAAATACATAAGCCCACGAACAATGCAGAGGTAAATGAAGGAAACACAATACCGGTAACTTTCTCAAAATAGAATGAGGAGATATCCCTTCACAATCGAGATATGAGTGTAGTGGACACCCGGTCACGGTCAAAGTTGCATTGCGTCGGACACAGTGCAAGGAGAGAGAGCAAGGTAACTGTATATAAATGAATAAAATCGAACGCGGACGGGAAAATAACTAGAGATGGAAGAGCTTTGGTAGACCAGTCCAGGGAGGAAGGTACTTAGTAAGAAATTAAATATTATCCCCAACAATTTGACTTCAACGACTGCCAGTTGTGCTACAAAGTCAAGGATTAAGAGACGAAAAACTATGAGACCTTTGGTCTCTATAGTACCCTGAATGAAACGCAATATAAACAAAAACCTTAGGTTCTTAATATCTTTATAAGTAGCGAATATATTTACCTTATTGACGATAACCAATCATTTTCGCTGTTTATTCTTAATCACAATATACTTTACAAACCTCTGTTATGTTTATTTTGTTTCATTTCACAGCCTGTACAAGCCTACCGAGTAAAGAGTCGCCAAGACTAGAGTATTTACGACAAGCACATTTATGGTAGGCCAAACTGACTCTAAGAAATCTCATGTCAAGAAACACAGTTGTTAGCCTGTCTTCCATGAGCTGTGTAAGGCTCGTCTGTCGCGCTTCGCTGCCGGACCGGGGCCCCACTTGTGCAGCACTTCCTGCGATGCATGTCTTCACCTGGTCGTATTATAATCAGGTGTCAACTACATGTGGGACGTGGGATTTGGAACGGAGATGGGATTATTATAGCCACTGGGAATGAAGGCCGGTTGTTCGTACGCTGAACATCTCTTATCTTTTATCGCAACAAAACTTTAGCGTTCACATTTAAATAGCTTATTTAGTTTCTATCAGTGATTGCCTTTTATTAGTTATTTGTTGTTTTTTAAGCTCTTTAGACATTATTTTAGCTGGTGGCTTTGCGAAATTAATAAATAATCAATGATCTCTTGTCATAGTTACTTCGGATTGGTGGAAATTAACATCTATGTATTTTGGGACAAAATCGATACTAATGTTGAGTGACCTTGACAAGAGATTTTAGCGTTTAAAGCTTAAGAGATAAAGGTCAAAACTTAGTTGTCGTTATTTTTATATCAGCCCAAGGTCGAAAAAGAACTTTTTTTATATGGATGGTACAAGTGTACAACCATATGGCCCACTTGATTTTAAGTGGTATACCAACTTAACCAATAACCATATTTCTATTTTCACTTCTCTTGCTTAAAAAGCATGTCATTATAGCGTTGCTTAGTGGGCATAAAACTCGAGTCTCCCTTAGGATTAATTGTATTTTTTCTTTTTAATATTTGACTGAAATCATGAGCAAGACATTTGTCTTCTTACTTTTTGGTATTCCATTTACAAAGAACATACTCGTAAATTTAACTTGAATTATTTTTTAAAATGGAACTAAATGACCCTTCGTCTTCTTGGTGATTGATGTACGTGTAACTTCCTCCGTGGTGAAATGCGTAGGCACTTTGCATTGAGCACAAAAAAAGTTTGAAAATCGCGCGAAACCACTAAATTTTTTTGTTTACTACAAATTTTACTGACGGCGAATGTAGTTTATTTAATTGAAAGTGTTATCAACCTAAAATTAAGTTAATAATATGCAAATAGAATAGAAGGGCAAAGAAATAATTAATATGATTCTATCTGTTGCGGTCGAAATCACGTGAAATATATTTAAAGACTTACGACAAATTCGTGAAGTAAAGAAATGATAAAAGTGTGCAATGTGAAGGTTAGTTTTGTTTTTTTTTATTTTCTTGCAATCGATGTTAAATGTATTGCTTTCTACTCGGGCCAAAACCACCCATTATAAATCTTTACTAATATTATACAGAGGAAAGGTTTGATTTTTTGTTTGTTTGTTTGTATTGAATAGGCTCCGAAACAACTGGACCGATTTGAAAAATTCTTTCACCGTTGGGAAGCTACACTATCCCCAGTGAACATAGGCTATATTATATTTTCAAAATAGTTAAGTATCCGTACTAAAACCGTGCGCAGCCGGGAAGGTCCGCTAGTAAATTATAATTCGGTCTTGTCATCCTCCCTCCCAACGTATAACAACCTCGTCTATAATGGAATGTTTTGTCCCTTGTTAAAAAATAGACTAAAGCAATACCTCGCAGGGCATAACCGCTAAGTGTAGACTTTTCCTATGGCATACTGAATACCTCATCTCCCGAAGTTATCTATATTGTTCAAATACTACTACGTGGTTGTCTGGTAGAGATAGCTCTTGAGCGATAAGACCGCCAATTTGTTTTCATGATTGACCGATACCGATAACACCTAATTTGATGCGAGACAATATTTTCACCTACAAATAAGCCAAATACTAACTCGTAGAATGTTCAACAGCACATGTCATTTTCGCACCAAATAAGCACTTTCACTAATCTCCCATCACTTTGGATCTCTGATTGGAGCAAATCGCTGGCTCGTGACAAATCTTCACTGGATTGAAAGCTCTGCATCATTTATACTGGGTGCATCAGCTTATAGTAGGTATACTTAGTTCAAGGGTATTATTACTCTAAATAATGTGATTAACTGGGATGACGACCTGCGGTAGATGCTGGATGCGTCAAGCTGAAGACAGGGCGCTATGGCGCTCATTGGGGGAGGCCTATGTCCAGCAGTGGACTAATATAGGCTGATGCTGATGATGTCGTTGTTATATTATTGAAAAATAAGAAAGAACTTATCTATACTAATATTATAAAGAGGTAAAGTTTGATGAGTCTAAATATACTGAACCTGATTTTGAAAATTCTTTTACCAATAGAAGCCAAGTTTTTTGTGAGTTTCAGAGGCTTTATATTAACCCGAAAAATTAAAAGACTTTTTAGTCCATCGAAAAATGTTTATGAAACAAAATGTACAGTTCACCCGGGCGGAGCTGGGATGGGCCGCTAGTTAATGGTAAAAACCAAGAAAAACTTGAAATACACGAATCTGTTCATCATCACATCAGCCCATAGACATAGGCCTCTCTTTGTTTATGCCATTCGCCTACGTCATGTGCCAATAAGTTTAAGGTCTACTCAAAATTCAAAAATAGTCTAGTTGCCACACCTCGGAGTAAAGTCGTGCTCTGATTGAGACGGAAGGCATTAAGTAAAGGAAAAACAAATAAATATGCAGAAATTGCTACAAAAATAAACGTATGCACTATGCATGCACCTACCATTTCTAGTTAAATACCTAATATCTGAGGTATAAATGCTAATCACTTTTGAAAATGCATAATGATCTAATGCCTTTGTATTTGCAAGACCCGAGAATGCATTTGCTGGAGCCGCATTAGAACAAATGAATGCCGAGGTGGTGGTGGTAGTAACAATCGAACGATTCCGAGTATTTCCAGGGGCGATAACGAGCTTACCTGCCCGAGCTTTGCCGATGATCGTCGCTAGACGCGTATTATCCGGCAGATTTCAAAAGCCTACTTCATACACTTCGCAGTTACTTGCAAAATATGTATACTACGATTTTTGTGAGTCAGAATTACAATTTTCAATTTAACTGATTTTAATAGGTATCTTGTTAATATTATCCAAATTATTGCTTTCTTTCAAATATTAATTTAACTAAGAACTTAGCACATTTTTCGTCACTTATATGCAAATTTAACTCTATAAATTTCCCATAATTAATCAGTATATAAAATGTTTTTTTTTAAATAACGTGTAAATTGATTTTCTTCACTTCAATTGAGGCGTTAAGGAAACCACATACTTAAATCAATTTAATTTTTTTGCGAAACATTGTGTTCAGATATGCCTTTCAACATGGGTTACGGAGATGGCATTTAACAGATAAAAATACCATCTTAGTTTTCACCTTGAAGCAGGTCAAATAAAGTACATAGCCATTACTTATAAAAATAAAATAAGAAAAACGAAAACTCTACAAAAATACCCAAGAAACCCTGCTCTACCAAAACCACAAAAAATATGAGTCATCAAACCTGTTCATTAGAGTTTGCTACAAAGGAAGACGGGACCGGAAAAGGGAAAGAACTTTAACCAAGTGTAGTATGCACATGCCACCTTGCACGGCCTGCGTAGCTTGTTGCACTCACCACTTTAATTCGGCAGGGTAACAGGTGTTGGCTGCCGGTGGGCGGGCGCACGTGACCAGGCGACATTCGCGCGCGCACCGCCGACGCCGCCGTTCGAATTTGAATCTGGAACGTTGAACCGAACTTTTATTTTTTAAATTTTATTTTTGTGCCAGTGACACTGAACTGATTGAGGATTTTGTGATAGTGATTTATTTTGTGCCAGTATTATTGCACGTAAGTTTTCATTCATGTTAATGTTATAATATGTTTCGTCCTTACAATTTTCTTTTATGTTAAAGGTTAACGTTTACTTTTTGAATGAAAATAAAACAACGATTAAGGAGTATCCTTTTTATACTCACCCTACCTGTACTTGAATAATTAATAATATTAAACTGTACAGATACGAGTAAGAGATTTCAACGGGTGTTGATTCAATATCAACCGTAACGTTTAGTAACGGATCTTGAAGCTTTATTTGCATTAGACATATGGTTTAATTGACGCTATACTTTGATTTTCTGAAAAAATATTTTATTTAAATTTAGTTTGTTCAACAGAACCCACATACAGACAGTTATCTTTTTTCACGACTTATTTTACCTAGAAGTACCTATAAATAAAGAGACGTAATAATCGCTTACCAAGATCCCATTATCTATGTTTTTGTGTAATTTATAATAAAAACATGATTCTCAATTAATTTATTTTAATCGATTTTAACCTTTTTGCATAAATTACATACATAGACTACCTAATATACCTATAAAAAGGATGTGCGTGTCGGTTGATCGTGTAACGTGACTTATCATCACGTTGGACATATTCGTGTTTCATGAATGTGCAAGATATAATATGATAGTTCTTTATTATGCTGACGTATGTATGGCAGATGTTATATAAAACTTAACAGTGTTAAGCCCGTAAATATACGAATCGGACTACAAGTATTCCAAAACCATACATTAAAATAACTTTATGTACATACTTTGTACTTAATATGTACCTCTCTAATTAGCCAGAATCCTTATGAAATGTAGGCAGTCTTACCTACTCGCACCTACTGCCTGGGTATGTAGGTCCTATAACAAATTAAATCTCTTGCAGTAACGATTATGCACTCAACTGTACCATGCGCAGTTTCGCATTCGAGTCTATGTTAACAGAGTTAGTAAAATTTGCATGACTTATAACTAATCAACTACGTTTTTACCTCACATTATTTACCTTAGATTTATTTAAAATCACTTTGATGCTGTCAACTTTATTTTATCTCATACAGTTACATAATGATTATGCACTCGACTGTACCATGCGCAGTTTAGCATTTCATAAAGATTTCCATATATTATAACTAATCAAATTCATACTACGTTGTTAGTACCTCACGTTATTTACGTTTGATTCATTTAATAGCATTTTGATACTGGATACCTTACAACCCAATGTCTTATACATTTAATTCAACCGTCATTGGGTAAACCTTTTGTTCTATTGTCATATTTTGTTTTAAGTAACTTAATGTTATGGAAAAGTTGTTTAACAAGCTCAGTGTTCCTATTATCAATCAACAATGTTGCTATGTTCAATTATCTATTAAGTCTACCATTTATTTCACTAGGTGCTACAACCACCCGATAAATTTACAAGGATGTTAAATGTGATTCATATAAATAATTCGTGATTCATTAAATTGACGACCGATGTGGCGCGGTGGGTGAAGGGTGCGATTCCCGCCTCGGAACAATTTTGTGTACGATCTGCAGATATTTCCGGGTGTTCTGGTCGTTTTCTATGTATAATAAAAAATATCTATCTATGTAATGTATTGTATTATGTATATCAGTTATCTAGTACCCATAACACAAGCTTTGCTTACCATGGGGTTAGATAATGCTGTGTGGATTGTCTAACATTATTTATTTATGAATTCAAAGCTCTTGTGAATAACAAATTAATGATATTGCCAAAGCCATAAGTTAGCCAAAATATAAATGGGTTCAGAAGTCAAGGTAACTTTTTTTGTCTCCTAATTGATTTACTTAATACTAAATCTTATGCATTTTAATGAGATCTGAGATAAAACTTGATTCGATTTGTTTACTTATTGATTGCTTAAAGGAAATAAAAATGTATATTTCATTATTCATTATTTTTCATTTATTTTAGCACCTAAGTGCTAAAACAGTAAAAATAAATATAAACTATACCAACTAGTTATAATCAAATTAGAACTAGTATTTACAATTTAAGTCACTGTAGCAAACAAATAATTTTTTTTAGATCAGAATCATACATTCTGTATCTAAGCAATTAAATTGATAATTATTTATTTACAAAACACAACCGTAAATACATAAATACAAAACAATATTGATGCTGCTATCAAGGATACATACATATTAAGTAAAATATCCGATCTCCGCAAAGGTCAAATGTATAAAAACTTCTTTTCAAAACCTGATGGGCGTCATTCTGAAGAGTTTGTGTCGCAAAAAGTCTATGGCATTTACTTTTGTAATAAAATTGACAGGTTTCAAGTTGATACTGGTCAAAAATATTAACAAAAACGTAGAATAGGTAAAATTCTTGTAAAATTTTCTTTAGGTTGGTACTACATATGTTAAAACAGAATTTTTGACGAGCTTTTTAATTTCAGTTTTTGGTTTAAAAAGTGAAATGTTAAATCATGTTTTGGTAGACAAGAACGTTATTCGTCTTTACACCCCAATCGTTTTCGAAGCCACCCCTTCGTAGTTCCGGTATTGATAAAATATGGTGCCTAGACGTAACACGACTCTACCAAATAATCTACTTATGTGTATATTTAATAATAAGATACATTTCGCGTGTTCCTAACCTGGATTATCTTGTATTTCTTGACAGAGACTGATTAAAAATTTTCCGGGTGAAGTGTTTTATATTTCTTGAGTGTTTCTACAATTAGGAACCCATCTGATACTCTTTATTATTGCGAAGCATACAAACGGCTGAAGCTATTTTTATAAATGAGGTATCAAATTACTCTTTGGTTCCCTTTTTGGTTCTTAGCTACATGTAGTAGGCCACTGCCCCACATTTTGTGAAAAAATGTAATAAAAGATGATTTTCTTTATAAATTTTCAATTAAATTAAAAAAACAAGTTTCTCTCTTAGGTTAATTCTTTACTTTTTTGTGTAATTCAAGCTTGATTCACCTTTAGTTTGTTTATTGCTATTTTCTAAACTTAAATAACGTGAGCTAAGCTTATTACATTTTTGGACGCCGCCTTCTAGCTACGATTGAAAGTGATTGATTGGCGGTAATCATCTAATAACCGCCTCTTAACTAAATTGGGCAGGTAACATCTGGTATATTCTCAATGAATCACCAACAGCCTATGTCCAGCAGTGGACTAGCACTGCTGGACATAGGCCTCCCCTAATGAGCGCCATAGCGCGATGTCTTCAGCTTGACGCATCCAGCATCTTTCTGCAGTCTTTCGCAAAACGTTATTCCACGACGGCTTACGTTTACCGAGTCGTAGTCTCCACAAACATTATTAAATTTTTCTAAATGTACTTATTAGTCTTCATTGTTATCTAAGGTTATACATATTTGTAAAATAAACGTTTTGTATTTTGTTATTCATATAATTTTACCAAATCTGTTACGCATCATCTCATTTCTGGTTTATTTCACTAAAGCTAGTTTTCAGAATGTTTCACGAAGTTATGCGGAGCCTGTTCTTTTATTCACGTGCTCGCTGTATTGGAACTTTCGTCATGGGTCCGTGACAAGGACGGCTGCACGTCGCCGAATAAGGTCGGAGCGAGAGGTACGTCGTATTCGGCGGTAGGAGTGGTGCAGTATGCGTTTTTGCTGGTTGCATTTCTGCAGTTTTGCTTGGGGTCTGAGATATAGGCGGGAGCGATTGTAAAGTAGACGTCATAAGCTTTATGTTAGCCTTCTTGGTGTGACGTCTCTTTCTTTATTGCACGATAAAATATACTATATTACAATACTTAACCCTAGAAAGAGTCTCGTACAGTTAGTACAGATAAATTACATACCTGTTTTATTTCAATATATTTCAACAATACTTCATAACCTACGCACGCAAGAAAATTATAATCACTCTTACTAGGTATTCTCACCACTCATTGATTTATAATATTATTATATTTTTTATCAAAATTCTGAATCAGGAGCTGCGAAATAAATAGAACATGTTTTTTTTGTTTAAAAGTTAAAAGATAAGTAATATCTATATGTATAAAGTATCTATGATATAATACATAGGATATCCCGCGACCTCTCGTGCCTTGCAGCCGCGTTAGACAAAAGCGCGCCTGCGCCGCGCCGGTCGGCCTTCGCCCGACCGGTTGTTGCCGCTTACTTTCGCATTGCATCCACCCCACCGACTCAATTATATCAAACTATTCGATTTATTGCAAGATTCGCTTACACTTGTCCGATAATTGTAATTATCGACGTCTTAATCTCGATTAAAGCTTGTATATGGCACAGAATAACTGTATAGTACTAACGTATCTGTCTATGGCCCAGAGAAGACAACAGTTTTCTCTGGACCATAGATAGAGTACAAAGTATAAGACTCTATAAATTGATTGCAGCAGGTTTTAGTCTCTTTTGCAGTCTTATCCAGAGGTATACCTGTGGGTATACCAATAGGAAGGGTGGTATAATGTCTGCACAAATAATGAACGGTCCACTTAGGTAGGTACAAGTCAAGGACGACGAAAAAACGAAAAGCTTAAACAGTTAAATAAAGCATGAAAATGTATACTCTTGATATACTATTTATCCGTATTAATACTGAGTTAAATAAATACAATACAATACAATAATACGGATTTTGCATTGATATGGATGCCGGTTTCAACGTTTCCAAAATATTTTTTTCATAAGAAGGCGATGAAGGGCAAGCTGGTTCAGCAAATAAGTTCTGCTCTTGTTCGGGCACTGAGAAAATAGTGCTAATTGTTTTAATTAGAAGGGTTTCGCAAGAGACAGGCTTAGCCTTCGCGGTAGGATGTTACAATGAAACTTTTGTTACTTAGGTTCAGATGGATGAATTAAAGCATTTATTTATTTAGTCTACAAGAAGAATCACGGCCTTTGAAATTGTCCTTGAATTATGCATTCGATCGACAATGCCATTGTACGTTATCTACCTATAACCTGGGTCTCATCAAAACGAGAGTGAATCAAACATGTTTTATAGACCTTTGTGATACATTGTCGGCCACATCGTCACTTACTAACAGGTGAGATTGTGGTAGTACTATGGTTTATCACTACATAGTATAAAACAAAGTCACTTCCCGCTGTGTCTGTCCCTATGACTTATGCTTAGATCTTTAAAACTACGCAACGGATTTTGATGCGGTTTTTATAAATAGATATAGTGATTCTAGAAGAAGGTTAAGAAACCATTTGACACATAGATTTCCATGCGGGCATGGAAATCTATGTGTTCCAAGCCACAGGGTGCATGCAGCTAGTTAACTATAAAAAAACCTATGTGTCAGTTTGATCTTAACTGAAATGATTAATGAATTTGATCATGAAGTAGTTCTTTCTCAATTTGGCAGCAGTCTTTCAAATTTGTCTCACAAGTACCTTTCAATAGTGACCTTCGGGTGTCATGTGCTACCGAGCAAGATATGGTCGTGCTCGTTCAGTATCTAGATCAACGAGATCAACATTGCTCAGCCTGAAGGGCCTTCACACAAGGGGCTTTATTCTGAGGTCTAAACGGCCCATACAACTTTATTAAAGCCAAAAGAATACCTATGTCAAACGGTTTAATTACAACCTCTTCGATATAAATAGAACGGCTGCTTGAACCCGACCCCGAATTTCTAGTACTGAAGAGGATTTTAAATAAAACACCTTGAACTCTCAGAGTACACTGAATTATTTTTGCAGTAGAAATTATTCAGCTCTAGACCCTACGTTCTCGTCAGCGCAATCTAGAGCTAGTACAATTTTTCTAGCAACATCTAGTTAAGCTAAAAGAGGTCACGTGGCTACTAGAATGATCAACGACCAAAAGTTGAAATGCCCTGTTCAAGTCTGTTTTCCAACTTGACATAACAGAAAATTTTGTCGTTTGATTTTGATTTTCAAGATCATGCTATATGAAACGAGTTTTTCTGAATATTAAATATCTCATTTATATTCGAAGCTTTATAAATAAACGTATGTATGTAGATAAAGAGTTGATCTCTGATGATACTCTTCTATAATATGACTTACACAAAATTTAAGACCAAAAATATCAAATAATCAAAGATTCTCTTCGCTTCATAATGAATTCATAAATTTTAGAACCAAGGTTCGCTAGGTTGTCAATCCTGTAGTATATAATACCTACCTACTAAATAAATTACAAGTCACAGTTCTGTGACCTTACCCAAGTCCTATAACTTGAAAATTGAGGCAATAAAGTGTTCAAAATGACAATAAACTCTGCGAGATGACGTTGCGACACAGTTCTGTGTCAAAACCGATACGGCACGAAATCGTGAAACCGAAACCACTGAACAGTATTTGCACGTACATGTCATAAGGCTTATTTGCACTTATTACATAATTTTCATTTTACGACACTATGTACTAGTAGTGGGTCCATCCACATGAATGATCAACACACACCTTCACACCTTCAGTTTTCTTGCTATGGAAAGGAACATAAGTCATATATAACTATCATATCAATGCCTATTAGGGCCAAACAATAGGTTTTTTCCTATTTTTCCTGGGAAGTAATAAATCCAAACAAAAGGACCAGCGAAATCAATGGCTTACGCAAATCCGAAGATCACAAGCAACCACACACCATTGGGTCAACTATATATGACGAGGCCACCCACTCGTATCTGACATTTACAAGGAATTCGGTAGATACCTATAAGAACAAACCACTGATGTAACTAAATGAATTTGACCTTGAGCTAGCGAAATTTTTGCATAAACGCGTTTCCTACTGATTAACAGGAACTGGTTTAAATAAGCCAGGAAAGTTAAAATTTACTCTGCCTTTTTAGTACCACCTCTTTTGTAAATTCAAGAAATTTTATTCATCAATTCTTGCACTCTACTTTTGAAATTCTTTGATAAACCCTACCAGTTTTCAGACATCCTATAAGACTTTATAAATACTACTATGATTATATTAGCTTCGCCCGCGTGAAAATTAAAGAAAAATGAGGGGTATGAAATGAATGAAATAGTTTACGTCCTATTCTCAGACCTACTGAATATACACACAAAATTTCATAAAAATCGGTATATATACATATATATTAGAATGTAGAGATGTTTTAGTTTTGGAAATGTTACTAATTGTTTACAAATCTACCTACGTTTATCTTGAGAGAACAAGGGACCACAGTTTCGTGGTAGCTTGTTATATATTTTCTATTCGATTTTAATATCTATTTTAAAGCAAGCAATACATATTTCGCCAGACCGTTCGCAACTATAATTACAGTGCATCAGTTATTAAATGCATCGGGCACACTATCGAAACTGATTACCAGCTCTTTTTGTGGCAACACGAAGTGCATTCGAGCGTATGAGTCCGACCCCTAATGATACAGATCTAGTTCAACTGATTCTTGGTCTACTTCAACTGCCTATAATTATGTTTTAACTTGGAATGTAGTTAGATCATATCTGTGCAACAATGAAATGGGTTCTGTGGCTACTGGACATGTTTCACATCATTTACCATGATGTTTCTCAATGAATTCGTGTTTAAAATTTATTAATTTGTCTTTCTTATTGGTTTTTCTCGAATTTTGATATAAAATTAGTTTTTCTTGGTTTATGATACATCGCAAATCTATGTACTATGTTGACTACCGATTAAAAGGTCTCTTATACATATATACTATATACAAATATTTTAGTTCCGGGAGTGTGTTTATTTCATGTATTTCCTAATGTTTTGCTTTTCCATTGCTTTAAAATAAGACTTAAACGTTGGCTTATCGAGCAGAATTTCTATTCTGTGAACGAACTATTACAATTGTAAACCTGACTTTATTTTAATTCACTATTTCTATGACTTAATTTAATTTTCAATTTTAACAATAATGTACCTATTATACCTATACGAAAATGTGACATGTAAAGTGGTTTTACCAATAAAATGTATTTCTGTATTTCCATAATGTTTTATTTTTTCAAAATGATGTTTTGATGTAATGGACCCATAATGGCTCCTAAGTTGTTGCGAGTAACTCCAACTTTCTTCAGACCTAGTGTTACCTTACTACTTTTTTTTTTAGCTTAAGGTGGCTTTCTTATCACGGCGTCCATGATAGGCCTATTGTGATCGCCACTTTTACGTTTCAGCCCCGAAGCCGTGGCGTTCATAGTTCGCCACTAACCCTTGCAGCTGCTAGGAACTGTAGGATTTTCTTCGGGGTGATGATACCTTACTACTTAATCAAAACCGTAAACATTCCTAATTTCTAAAATCATTCTCGGTGTAATAAATTCAATGAATAGCTCTTATATCAAAGCAGCTTATAATCAACGAGTACCTAATCATAAATAGTGTAATAACATAAAGTCTTATTTTAATCGAATAATAACAATACATCAAGAGAATTATCTTCACGCTTAAAGACATAACTTTGATTGTAGGTAGGTACGGAGCGTGAGAAGATCTGCGTCGAATGAACCGCGAGGCTTTACTTGAACCGAAGGAGGCCTCTGATAGAGTCGGTATATGGTTCCGCTGCTAAAAGCCGGTTCACCAATGCAGACAGTTATTATAGTATTAGTCATAATTCGATAAAAGTTTACGTAAATAGGTAATAAATATTACCGGACAATTCACACAACATAATCTAGCCCCAAGTTAAGCAGAGCTTGTGTTATGGGTACTAGATAACTGATATACAAAATACAATACGTTACATAGATAGCAATTTTTTATTTATTTACATAGAAAACGACCACAACACTCTAAACTGCACACTTCAGATCGTACAAACATTTGTCCCGAGGCGGGAATCAAACCCGCAAGACCTGCAGAGGTTACATAACGTTTTTCAGAATTATGACTAATTCGATGTTAAAATTATGTTAACCAAAATTACCTAACTACCTAATTTAGGGATAAGGTAAATGTGCTAAATACTCGAAACTGCAAGTATATTAATGTTGCATAGGACGAGTTTTTCAGAAGTTACCAACTTGTTCTAAGCAAAAATTAGCATTTTGTGGCTTTTCGAATATACCCTTACACCGTCATCTATTATTCGTAGCAATGTCATCATTCGTAGGAAAAATTACCTCAAATGGATAAAATTGTTCATCACCCACAACTTTCTTGTATAAAATCCGCAATGCCTGCATCTGCGAACCATTTAATAATATACAGACGGCCAGGTTACCACGGTCGGTTTTTTTTATATTTTCGTGATTCAGAGAACACCCGAGTAATTAAACAATCATTACATTTTAAAGCATTGCGTGTTTACTTCGTTCTTATTAGTATAATTTAATAATTTTATATTTTCGTTGTTCTAGATTGCGACAACTGACTATCAAGCAGAAAATGTACCTAAACCGTACCACCAAGAGATAGTGTTATTGTCGAGCAAAAACAGCAAACTGGTGCTTGCTTACTCAATCTAATAGTGCAGTGCAGTGGTATTACTGGACGGTGCATTTCTCACTTGGCCGTTTTACCTTGGTAAGTTGTTTTTGGTCATATACAAATAAGGGCGTATTCACACAGCATCTATTTTACAGTATCCGTTTTTTTCCGCGATGGCGTATGTAGTTGTAGAAGTTCACTCATTCGACAGTATTCCCGATTTAGTAAATGATTGTTTCTAAAAAATAGTCCTGTAAAAGCGGATCCACTGTGTGAATACGTCCTAAGGGCATAAAGCGAACTGGACGTAAAACATTAAATAGCAATCTTAAAGCTCCAATATACACGATATTGCGATTTGCTATAAATTTTACCCAGAAAACATTATTTACAAGTACTTGTACTTGCACAAATAAGGCTTTTCTGCAGACAAAGGCCCTTTCTGTAGTTTATCATTGAATTTCTTATCATAAGGTCAGTATTGTCTGAAATATTTAGAGCACAACACCACGTTATTAGACGCAACAAGTAGGCACAGAACCTTGCGAGCTTTTTATCGATAGGGTTTATTATTAACGATTTCATTCGCGAATAGCTCGCTGCTCTACTTCGTCAGCGATTCCCCGAACTCTTAAGCTCCCAACTGTTTTTGGCAAAAACGTATCAAAGTTCCCGGATCAAATCACAGTGTATCGAACATGGTAAAGATATAATTATCCCTTATAATCAGTACTATCAGGGTGACTTTTCAGTGGGCAGCGGAAGGGGCGCAAAAGCAGGTTTTGACAGTTTTTCATTGAAAAGCAAAGGAACGTAGCCTGCTAGGATCTTTGCTTAATAGTTTCCTCGCCACGCCCGAGATTCCGTTACAATAAG
Source organism: Eupithecia dodoneata (assembly GCA_947044415.1). Taxonomy (NCBI): domain Eukaryota; kingdom Metazoa; phylum Arthropoda; class Insecta; order Lepidoptera; family Geometridae; genus Eupithecia; species Eupithecia dodoneata. The sequence goes on along the minus strand of OX345657.1, from coordinate 3,464,019 downwards.
TACTCCCGTTGTCTAGCGAAAACGGACCCTATGTATTATTCTGTTTCTGGGTAAGATAAACGTAGCACTAAAGACATCTTAACCTCTACCTGCTTAACTGGTTTGGCATCATTTTGTTCAAAAATTCACGCCATTTTGAACTACCTTACCATGATACGAGCAAACTTTACGGTCAAAACATTTGAGCGAATTCGAATATTTTTAAATCCGACAATTATCGTCCAACACCACACCTAGAAGTTTTGTGTGTATCCAATTGGAGCCTATGATTCATTTCAGGAAACTGTTAATATTTGCAGTTACTCAATTAAAGAAACTGTTGAAATTACTTTATTGCTACAGCTGCAGCTGTTCACATTATACAACTGAACAAAAGAATATATAATTAGAACGCTATTTTGAATTTATAAATTAATTGAAAAAATTAAACAAATGAAGAACAGGATTTCCCCGATTTTGTTAGTTTTACATCTAATAAGACAGGATATAGCGTCACTGACAGCTGTCATCGTGATGCGGCACTTATGAGGCTACTCTGCCATCGGATGTGATTAGCGGAACTGCCCTTGTCCACGCCAGTCAAGGCCACGGTCATGTCACATATTTTTCATGCGAAACCGAAATTATTCTGGTACGTGAAGTGGAACCAACTAAACAACCATGGAAACATTATTAAAAGCAGAAAGACTATAAATAAACTAACAAAGCAAACATCGAATGGAAGTAAAACATCAGATGCAATTGCTGATATATTTTGAGCAGGGTATATTAGAAATGTAAGTAATAATACATATATTCAAACCAGACACGATATTTGTTTATTGCCGCATGCAACCCGCAGGTAGATAGCCTGCTGGCTCAAAAGGCTCCAGCCACAATAAATGAGACTGCTGACGTCACGCGTGTGTGAGGTCCGCCCGAAGGCTGAATGCAGGTTCATGCGTGCCCAAGGGAAAGTAAAGGTGTGTCAATCCGGCATTCAGATAGACTTGTTCCTTATGTGGTAACTTCACTTGGCACTTGGAGAGGAAATGGAAAAGCTGCTCCCGTAATGAGGTGCGAATCAGAATGATAAGCAACGTTGAATTGCGTTTCGATTTCGCTATAGCTCAGGCTTTTTGATCACTACAAATAGCTGTTTTCCGTGTAGCTATAGAGTTATGAAGAATTAGTGAAGTAGTGAAATGAACTTAAAGTTAGAACCCTGAAAGTTTAAACTCCTTAGGTACGCCGAATGGGACCCGGTAGAACTGGAAAGCTGAAGTGAGCCAAAACGACCTACTTCGAAACCGAACCTGTCTTTTACATAACCAACCGTACTCTCGACTCTACTGATACCAGTAGTGCATCAAGAAATGCAACCAATAAAATCGAGGGTAAAAATAAAATATAACATACATTTATTGAAATAAAAAGTACCCGGTACTTTTTACTACCGTTAGACGGCTTTAGTTTAACACGACAAAAGATCATCTTTAAGCAAAGACACCGATAAATAGTTGAAGATTATTTCTCTTAAAACGTGTTGTGGAAAAACCATTTTACTGAAAAACTATCCAACAAAAGCAGCACTAATCGGACAAGATGTAGAGTTCATAGAGCATCAAACAAAAACTACTGGCAATGACCTCAAGCATACCTACTGAGAAAACAAACCAGCGTTTCAATTCATATTTTTATGCAAGGAAATAATTAAAACAATATGGTATAGGCAATAGTTTTATTGCTCATATGAAATAATTTATATAACTTGATCAAACACAATATACGAGTACGTAATTTTTATCGTACGAGTATATACAGAATTATTTAAAACTGATTAATTTCACGCCATCGTATAAAAATATGGGAAGTTACTTTATATACTATAAGTTGGAATCAAACTGTTCTCTGATCTCGTAAATGATTGCTGATCCAATCATAAAAGAGCTTTAAGCTCTTCTGCATTCCAGTGGTTACAAAATATATCTTCATCAGCGCGCAATAAAAACTGGATGGTCAGGTAATGTCGTCGTTCAGATACCAGGACATCAGAAAGTTGAAGTAGTAGTCTCGCCGAATATGGCGGGGTTGGCTTTCGCGGGCCGAGCCGTCTGATGCGGCCAACGGCACTTGGACAAGTGTAAAAACTACACAATAAATATTTTAATATCGGTTTCGCAAAGAGATAAAGTCCGGCTCTTTAAACAAAAATCCAAAAAGGTCAAATAAGGATTCTGTTGATCGTTTTATTGTGGATCCTACAAACAAAGCAAGGTTGTTGATGATTTATGCATACCTATTCAACTTTTATACAAAAGATTCACATTTCTTTATCGTCGTAAACCATACAGATAAAAATGTAAAAAAATAAAGGTTCTTTAAATTAAATATTGAGGCTACGACTCGAAGTAAGCAGCAAACGTAGGTGTACTTACAACAATATAATAATTTGAAAGTTTCAATTGGTGTTTGGAGCGTCAAGCAAGTTGTTGTTCCTTGCAACATGGGATCACAAGACTATGACGATCAGTCGTCGTAGGTCAGTCGTGAGGACCTCCTTAGCGCATTTTACAGTACAAACTATTGCAAAAATATCAGCGAAATCACAAACATTCGTGAACATCTAATAAATATCGTATACTCTTACGTGTAAACTGCAAAGTAATCTTTAACATTAGGATGTGAACATATCTATCTAAATGGCAAATATAAATAAAAGGCTTATCAACATCTTGGGCCTTTTTTGCGTTACCAGCATTTTCTTACTTATACAGGCAGATTTTAAAATAGCATTTTATCTGGCATACTTAATATTGTTAATTAACAATATTAGCTTGTAAATTGTGCTCTAGATACGGCGAATGGATGCCTTTTTGTGATCAAAAATAAATTAATGCAATTTTGTGACCTAGACTTGCCTAATACATAACAATTTAATCACAAATTATAGTCTTTTTATCATTTTATTGAGGGTAAAGGCCACAATTATGTCATTTTTATCCAAATATCATTATTCAACCATCAAAATTGATTGTATAATTCGAAACCCGTTCGCACTGTTTGTCCACTTGCTCAAGTTTTGCTCTCAGTGATGTAACGCTGAACTTTCTACGACACATGCTCGTGAAGATGCACTAATGGGATGCCTGAACGTAGTGATCGGTGGTCGTCCGATCGAAATGTCGTTTATGTAACTTTTCTTATATTGGGTTATGAACATGCAATGCAATGAACAAAATACAAAGCATTTAGGTAGGTACGTCTGTGTAGGTACTTAAGTGCACCATATGCGCCATTTTGTGAAAAGGATAGGCATAGGATTTCGCGTTTATAGGAGGGAGCATACGTACTTAACAGAACTAAGCTTTTAATCTAATTACTACACACCTACATTTAGAAAGTACCTTCCTTAAAATACAATGCGAAAAATCAGTGTTCAGATAAATAAGTGTTGCAAATTACACTTTACAATTACAACACACAACTGTTAGAAGCGCAAATTGATTGCAAAAACTACGTCCAATGAAGCCTGAGATTACCCAGCCAATTCCAAGTACGCGTTTTGCTGATGTACCTACATATATAAATAGAAGGCTTTGTCTGTATAACTGTCCGGTCAGCGTCGCCTAGAGGTCGTTAACCGTTACACTTATCAGATGGGTATTCGCAAAGACAGGAGTGGGTCTTGATTGTCTAATTGACGAACGGTTCTTGCTTACATTGATTGAAACTGTGTCCATTGTGTTATGGTAATATTTCTTTTTTATACAGAAAAGTTTGTTATGTTGCTTGAGTCATCGACTCACACAGGCAGAATGTCAAATACCTCTATATCATAGATCTTTATGATCACCACAAACATAGTTTTTCTGCCAACATGTCTCTGTACCAACGTCCAAAACGTATAAACATAGGTAACGCACAAATAATGTTGCAAGAAAAACCGTTTCCTTCCGAGCATCAAAAAAGTTTTATGGCCATATAAATGTTAGATAACCATAGATAATTTAGATAATTATCTGAATGATCTTAATGCAGGATACTCCATGTCGTTACGGCGTGGCATTGAATTTGATCGTAATTTGATGTCCAAGGCTACTCAACAATGATGTGCCATTTTGCTATTAGTTTAAATAATATTTCTGAACCTATGTATGCAAAAATTATAGGAAGTTCTGTATAAAAGGTGATTAGTGACATGGATAATAAATCATTTCACATTTACACGGAGAAGTTTAAATGCATTAACTGGACAACTCTACCTACATAGTCTAACTTTTCCTCAAACTGCCGATGTATTTTAGTCTTAGGCACTCAATGTAATAAGTGCAGAAAATATTTATACATAGATTACACACGTACAAGATTTATACACAAGATTTGTAAATATAAAAAAATAGGTCTACCTTTTCTATCTTGCGAAACAAAAGCCTTGAACCAGCATAAACTCAGCTCGGCTTGTCAACGCAGCACATACCCACTTACACACGATAATATATACGTTCGCAGCATAATTACAGATTTACATAATGATCAAATAAACATTACATTTTTTGCGTTGCATTGGCTAAGGCTTTGTAACAGCACTGAAAGGTATGTGCATATGTCGAAACTGTTGGACCTATGAATTGCAAGGCTGACCGCAGTTAGCCACATATGAAATGTGCGGATTAAGATAATTCATTGCTGTTTTTAATGGGTCACAATGAAAATTATATGCCTGCATTGATGCCTTAAATAGCCTTACATAGCCTTAGCGATTAGTGCAAGTCCAAATATGTTTATTTAAGCAGTGTTAGTTTTTTGCTTTCTTAACCCTATATAAAAACCTTTACAGTAAATCTGACTTCTAACCACATCATGGTTAGAAGTCAGATTTACTGTAAAGATTGTCCGGCATTATTTATTTAATATTAGATACGAATATTCGCAAAAAATGGTTTTCTTTTGGGCTATCTTGGCCCAAAAGAAAACCATTTTTGCTAATAATAAATAAATAATGCCGGACAATCCAGACAGCACATTATCTGGGGCTATAGCCCCAATCTAAGATAAATAAAACACAAAAATTACACATACAAACATAACAAAACTAAAATTAAATCTCAGATCAGATGATCTGCACTTTATGAAATTAGTTCGTTCATAATGACAGTCCGGACATCAATGGTCATTTAAGGTGATAGATTTGACATCCTGTTTTCAGGCCGCTATGTGGTCGTACCACAAAAAAACCGACAACTAATAGAAAACTGCAAAGATCGCTCACTAAAAAAAATTACATCTCTTCTCCTAATCTCTCTTTACAAGATTACTTTTACCGCTAGGTTTTTTGTCAATAACCTTGCCTCTGGAAGTCAATCCGAGCGGGCGTAGCTCAGGGCCGTCTGGCGCCCACACGTCACTCTCGATTTCAACACTGATTTAATTGAGAGCATTTAGACCGCTATCTATACAGGTAAAAGCCTTGCAGGTTGTAACGATCGGCAATACCCTCTCAATGCTGTGCTTTGTTTTTGATCAGAGAAAGGTTAGCAAAGTATATAAGCAGATGTTAGGGCTAGGCTATTCGACGCGGCCTTTTTAGATTATGCAATCAAGTTGCAAAAAGTGCCTACGTAGTACTTCATTGGTTTGTGTTAGCCTGAAATGTCAGCTTTTTGCACTTTATGGCTATGTCACTAAATAATACCTAATGATCTATTTCCAGTTACATAAAAAAAATGATGGATTTTTTACACATATTGTGAAAAAAATATCGAAAGTTTTATTGCTATTAAAATTAAATAACGTATATTAAAAAACGAAAGTCGAGCGATAATCGCATAATTTGTTGACTTAATAAATAAATTGTGTAACCACGAGGCATTCGTCAAGAAAAACAACCTTCTCCGCCCTCGCTCTGTGTCAAACTGTCAAAGTCCAGTAGCCTAATTAATATACAGTCAAATCAGTCGAGAAAATGAATTAGTTCGAGAGTAATATTTAAAAATTCCATGGTTTGCCATCTGTGTTTGAAATATACAAACAGCTGATTGGTACTTTCATATTATGTTTGTACGTGATTGAAAAGGGCTTTCTGTTTATGATTTCTCTATTTAAGCTCCGTTGTTAGATGCGTCAATACAGGCAGAGTTAGTAAGGTCAACCAAACAAACCACAAAATTTCAAATAGGGTGTACCATGTCAACTTTCCTACAGTTATTACCTCATTGCAGAGATGCATAGGAATAGAATATCATTTATTTGCGCAAAGTTAGATTCCTGGTACGGTGGTAAAAAATAATGAGGACCTAATATGAAGATGGAGTGCGAAAGTCAACAGATAGGCTTTTTCCTCTGTTTTTACTGTTGTGTATGTGAATTGTTCTCTATCAAAATACCTTTGTTCTAAAAAAATTAACGCTTACTTATTTATTTTAAGATCCATATATCACCTGGACCAAAAAGCTCAAGCATACCTACTCAGCCTGCATACTCGGCTGTAAGCTACTCTTAAGCTCGGTACAATCAACTCGTAAGCTGATTGTACCATTAGTGAACGTAAATGTCTTGACTTGTTCTCATTAGTGAAGGTGCTTACGTGCCCGTTAAGCGGATAATATCGCAGTTATTACGATTGGTTACGTTACTAGTACCGATAACCGTTCGCACATCCGGCTGCAGCGGAAGTAACTGCGATCGTCGCGTGCGCTTTATCAAGTCTAGATGCCTGCATCTGTGTCACTGCAACACCAATTTTTCCTCTGTGGTCTTATGAAACCATATTGACTTTCTTTGGTATCGGATTTTAATATGCTGTTATTTTCCGTAAAAACGAACTGCAGTTTACATTCACTTAATTAAAATCTTTTCGATACTAAATGCATGCGTAATGATGTCATAAAAGTTAATATTTTTAGATTAAAATGAATTTATTAATATTTAAAGCAATGAATATGCGAAATGTACCTACCTATACGCGTGAAAGAGCGTCAAGCAAGTTCGTAAAAGAGTTTTGTATATAATTTTTGTTCAATACGCAAAATTACAAAATTCAAACCCATCAATCACTTTTTTTTTGTCCACCTCCCCATTCTAATGATATGTCTTGACCAGATCCAGGTGACTTATAAAAAGATGATTGGGTGGATACCACGAGAGAACAAAAGAAGTAGAAGACAACCACGGAAACGTTGGGAAGACTTATTTAGAAAAGAAAACGGCCCAGGATGGATACGACAAGCCAGAGATATGTGAGCAAGGAAAGAGATTCCCACATTCAGAAAGCCTAGGGTTCATTGTTATCGCTTAGATACCTACCTAAAATACTGGTTGTTTTGGTTTTGATGGTAAGTATAAGGTATATGTTGATTAAAACTAATGCTGTTTACCTACTAGTTTAATTAGTGGAACTAGTAAGAGAGTATTTATTTTAATTATTACTATAATATTAGTAGTAGAATTAATGGCTTTTTTATTTCATTATTTAATAATTTCCGTGCAATGATATAGATAGATAGATAGATAACACTTTATTACACCACACAAAACAGAAAATAATACAGAGATAAAAACTTAGAATAAAGGTATAAAGGGCGGCCTTATCGCTGAGAGCGATCTCTTCCAGGCAACCTTGGGATGGACTGGACATGAACGAACAATATAGACGGTGGCACTTTAATAAATAATTGATAACAAATACACTAAATACCTACATAACAAACATTATAATAAACTTACATAGACATACTCGTAAGATAAGGCTATCAATATTTTATATGGATAAATAATGCTGATGCAGCAGTTTTTTGAAGATAGGGAGTGATTTTGCACATCTGATGTCCAGAGGGAGAGCATTCCATAGACGGGTAGCTTGTACAGTGAATGATTTGTCATAGAAAGAGGTAGAGTGAGCAGGGACTTTCAGGATGAGGGTTTCAGAGGAACGCAAAGAGAGTGAGTGAGAGTTTGAGAGGAATTCGAAGCGCTCCTTGAGATAAGAAGGGCTTGGAGAATAGAATAAGATACTGTACAAGAGGGATAACATATGAGTATTCCTGCGAAGTCGGATGGGTAACCACTTGAGTTTTGCGCGATATTCGGAAACGTGGTCATATATGAACCTAATACTGAAGTTTTGCAGGCGCTCAAGCTTGTTTAATTGTTCTTCAGTGAGATCCGGATAGCAAGCGTCGGCATAATCGAGAATGGGAAGCAATAGGGACTGGGCAAGTGTAATTTTAGTGGTAGTCGGGAGAAAATTGCGCAGTCGCCGCAGTGAGCCCGCCGATGCAAACATCCTTCTGCTGAGTTCCGCCAGTTGCGGACCCCAGGAAAATGTTTGTCTACGATCAAACCCAGGTTTTCAACAGATTTGCTCACTGGTAAAACTTTAATTAATAAAGATCATAAACTGGCAGAGACCTAATTCATCGTCATCAACATGACCGCATTGGAAATAACAACCCTGATTTGCTTGACGTGTAGTAAAGAAGGAAAATCCCGTTTGATCATTTACCTAAAGACGCCGCTGGCCTTTTAGATTGTATGATGATTCACCATTTGATACAAATGGAGTTCAAAGATACTGCCTACATTCAGATGACTGTCGAGGTCGACTAGCCTTTGGTCGTGATTGTCGGGTAAAAGTCAAGAGTTTGTACCTACTTCCTGTTAATAACGATAACAATAGATTGCCTGATAGATATATTTACGAGACTTAGTAAATCAGTTTTTAATATTTAACCGACGAAAAAACAAAAGAGGATTACTAAAGTCATTTAAAACGGGATATTTACCATGATTTGATTTTTGAGTTATCCAATATTTCGGCACAGTTTCATGCGCCATGATCACGGAATAACTCGTTTTAAATCACTTTAGTGTTAATAACCATGATAGTTTTAAAAGAGGAGTATGTCCTATTCTCCCCATTTTTGAACTACGCATTACATTGTTTTTTAACCCTTCACAACGGTTGCGTAAAGAGATTCTCTCACACATTTTTTTTCTTTCGTTTTTTGCCCGTGGACAGAAGAGCAGTAACTCCAAAAGTGTATTTTTGAACTACGCATTACATTGTTTTCTTCCTTCCGGGTCATGGCTGCACACATGACAGAATGTCCAAATTGTTCGATTACCTATGTGCTAGATAATATGAGAGTCAAAATGCACAACAGACATATAATACGATTTAACCCTTCACAACGGTTGCGTAAAGAGATTCTCGCACACATTTTTCTTTCTTTCGTTTTTTGCCCGTGGACTGAAGAGCAGTAACTCCAACAGATTTTTTTTTTTTAGAATCTTAAAAACTTATCTTAAGTATGGTTGATTTTATTTTAAATGTTTTATATGGTTTATTTGCTAAAGAATTCAATTGTGAGACTTTTAAAAAATGGGAGTCAGAGGTGAGTAGGTACATTATTACAAAGTGACAAAGTCTTGATCTGCGGCCCAAGTTCTGCTGTGACCTGTCATCCCAATTACTACATGAATAAGTTATACTAATGTATGCGAGATGGAATAGACACCCTATTGTGTCACACTGGAGAATGCAGGCTATGCAATGCAGGTCGCACCCAAATACTTGCGCAGTGACAGAGGCATGACTGTGAATGATATTGTAGGAAATTGGTCGGTCTACCTTGACATACCTTAAGGATAAGAAACTGCCTGGTTTATCTGATAGTTTAGCATGGAGAATTCAATAGATAACACTTTATTTTATCATACAAAGACAGAAATAATAGGAACAATACAGAAGGAAATGCTACAAAAGGTAGAAATATAAAAGGTGGTTATCGCTATGGGTGAATGATGAGTGATCTTTCATGTCTAGTCCATCTTACGGTTGCCTGGAAGATATCGCTCTCAGCGATAATGCCGCCCTTCATACTCCTCTAATCTATTATATATATTTATTTCTATATCGTTTCCTGTTTTGTGTGGTATAATAAAGTGTTTTCTATCTATGTAACCATAAAAAAGTGTGACTGAAATAAAGTTCATTGTTTTTGCTTCTCTACTTTGACAGATCACAAAACTCCGTGACACATAAAATACTTCCTCCATTCCAAACAAATCTAATCCTTTCAATGACACAACTAATAGAAATTCAGTTGACTGTAACCTTTATTATTACCATTTTAGATTGGACGCGGCATTCCAATAACTCTAACCTTAAGAACAAAGACAGAAATATGATAATTATAAGTATTTACATCTTTAGGAAGACCATTTAAAGCGAAGGTAATACTAGGAATTAAAATAACTAGTATGGATATAACTGCGTAGACAAATCTGGTGCATCATAATAATCATAAAGAACATAACTTACCTACAAAAATGAACGTTTTCCCTCAGGTGTAGTTGGAATTTTTATACAAATACAAACGTACTTGCAAACCTTACACTAAAAACTAAGCGTTTGCAGTGAACATTGGAAAAGCTTGGCAAACGTAGGATGCAGCCCTCCGACCAGATGGGATTAGGATCTACGAAAAGCAGGCAGATGCTGGATGCAGCAAGCTGAAGACAGGACGTGATTTCGCTCATTAGAGGTGGTTTATGTTCAGCTGTGTGACTAATATTGGCTGATGATGATAATGATTAGAAAAGCATAGAGAGATGTTGAGCTGTTAAACCAACGCAATTCACCTGTTAAACCAACCTAAGAAAAACACTCGGAAGTTCAAATACCTTCAAAGGCCAAAATACTTACCTCAAGAGCTAAACTAACTGCCTAAGTCTAAAACCTTGTAGAATCCACACCTACAAAGTCCAGTGCATTGGCCGCCGTTGGCCGTTTTACAGTTACATCCGAAACAGACCATTTCCGCTTCGCAGTAATGAAGATGCTCAATCATCAATCATTTTGACGCCAAAACAATCGCGATTCAATCATCATTCACAGGCAATTTGTGACTGCATGATTAACTTTTTGCTTTAGGCGTCTAATATTGTGGTACGGTGATAGAAAGTTTTGATTTCAGACAATTTCTTCTGCAAAACTATACATAGAAACATTTTTGAACTACTTGAGTTGTTTTGAAAGTGGGTGGTCTTTTCTCATGGGTAATACCTTTGAGAATTCAACCAAATCGTATCTACGAATCAAAAAAAACGTTATGAAGAGGTGAACAGAATGTGATCTTTTGACCGTATAAAAAACTACAAACAGATATCGTGTGCACGATAGATACATTACCGGTAAATATTAGCCTACACAAGTGGCATTCAATTAGCAGACTGGTATTATTACCATAATTCGTGCATAACCAAGTATTACATACTATTATGCCTTGGTGTAACTCCTTAATATTTATACGGCAATTTGCTCCAATGATGCTATACCTGCTATAGTAGGTAATGAGAGGGTCAATTATGTCAAGTACATCTTCATCATCAACCTATAATAGTCCACTGCTGGACTTAGACCTCCCCTAATAAGTGCCATATTGCCCTGTCTTCAGCTTGCCGCATCCAGCATCTACCTACAGTCTTTCGCATGTTGTCATCCCACCTGGCCGGAGGGCGTCTATACTACGTTTACTGAGTCGCGGTCTCCACTCAAGAACACGTTTACCCCAGCGGTTGTCGCACATATTTCAAAGAAAATATCACGTGTCATTTTGTTTCTCATAATCCATTAAAATAATGTTGAAAACTTTGCTAACTAACCGGCAAATATGTATAAAGGCTGCATGGCAACACCATACAGTCACTACAAACTTGTGTCGAAATAGTACAGTACCATAGCATCCAAATTAGACATAGGTGCGACAAGAAATTCCGGCGTACGTAGGTACTTATTAGGCCTTTGACATTCCGACATCTCACCTCAAGCCTCAGGCCCAACGACGGCCCAACCGATGACAAAAGATTATCTCCAGCTTTGAGTTTCTTCCGACACTTCTCTCGCATATAAATGAGGAAAAGTACACAAAAAAGTTCTAAAAACCGTAGTAAACTTGACCCTTATTATTATTAAATTTAAACTTGACCCGTGATTATTATTAAATTGAAAGTAAATTAAAATAGTTTCTAAATTAGACCTGGAGGATTTAAACATCTAAGATATTTAGTTAAAATAAAGGCCAAATAAAATATTTAGTTCAAAAAATATTATCGGTCTCATCGTCGTCATCTATTGGGAGTACGCGAATTTTACCAGCCAACCCGCGCGTCTTCATTCTGGTAGGCGTTGTTTTTACAATATTTCTACTCCAAGAATTCACACTCCGGTGGTAAATAAGATTCACAATATTGTGAATTATTTGTCAATGTAATAGAATTCGTGTTGGCACGGGACTCAAAGTCGCAGCGAGGTCGCCCGCCGCCGCCGTCACGACCGCCGACCGTAGGGCAGATTGACATTCCTCTCAGTCCAGTGAGTATAAATTACATTGTTTGTGAAGGGACCTTGATCCGAAAAATTCTTGCAGTGTTCGAAAGGACTTAGATAAACCAGATACTTTTTTCATGCGTACTATATAAGGATATTCAACTTGGGTTATTCAGTAAATCCGTTTTATCATTTTTTTTATGATACTTTGGCATATCTACAGATCAGGCACACTTATAGACATCAGTAAACTGCCACAAGATTCCAAAAATGCGATATCAGCTTTTTAGGACTAAAACAGAAACTTTAAGATCATGTTCGAACCTCAAAAACTTAAGGAAGATTGACCCTGCTGACAAATATTGCTCTATTGAGCAATATTTGTCATTTACTTTACGTAAAGAAACACCCACTATCCTATATCCAGGCCCCGCAATTCACAATGGCCACTTATTCTAAATTAATTGATAAATCACGAGCACATTTCGAACCAACACCTGGAAGTGTGGGCTCTATAATGAACCGAGGCGTGAACACAATGTACTAGCTAGGTCCCACGCATACGCTCCGAAAGGGCACAGATGATATTATACTAATGCTGATAGTATGGGGCAGTCCGCACGGAGCTTAGGTTACTCGAATAGCTTTACACGAAGGTACCTACTCTATCAACATCATCATCCGCGAATAGTAGTCCACTGCTGGACATAGGTCTCCCCTAATGAGTGCCATAGCGGCCTGTCTACCCACACTATACACTAGCCAAGCTCGATGTAGAATATTTGTAAACAAACCCCGACACATTAAACGAAAACTGATTTGCTTGGCGTCGAGTTGCATATATAATTGTCAACAATATTTATTGAAGAAAGGAGTTAAAATCAACAAGTACCTGATGTAAATTGCCTTTAAAAAGACCCGGAAACAGAGTGCATTTTAGGTTAAGTATGGGCGGTGAGTTTACAAATATTGTAAATCAAGGTTGACTAGTGTATTGATACTCGTAGGAAGAACAAGTAACTGCCTAGCATAAAAGCTAACGGTAAAAAGTTAGGTGTCTGGTCTACTACCACACGTAACTATTAATTTCATTTATGTCTAATTAATTAGTAACAAATCATAACTATAGTACTTAAGGGTGGGGTCTATTCTCGTTGGGAGTAATTTAACTATCCTACACTTTATAGTACCAATGATGAACCAATGGCTTGAGAGGAGGAATTGCATTAATTTAAAGATTTGCGGGCGAAGAGAGCGCGTTGAAGTCTTTTGTATTAGTATCGTAACAGATACATACATATGTACCTATATGATTAATAATACAAATATATTCTATCACCTCAAATAAGTAATATTCTATTATAGATAATAAAAATACGAAAGAAACTTAAAGAATGACATTCTTATTTCGTTTCTATGGTGTAGCGGTGTTTCGCACTAAATTGGGCAAAGCCGACAAAAAAGAAAAGGTACCTGTACCTACCTGTAGGTATTATGTGCTCTGTTATGTCTGACTAGACGTACTTAGTCAGAGCTTTATGCTATCTGGTCATCAAATAAACTTCATTATTATACGCATATTAACTTATATATGTAAGCGTGCAGTGATGATATAAATACGAAATATGTAAATATTATGAGGTTAGTCTGATATTATTTTTATACCATCAACAACGTGGCAAGAAATCGGTCCATCTGATAGATAGCGGTTTATGTGGCAGATAAATATATAAAAACATCTGATAATCTACATATAAAAGAAGGTCATGTTAGTCATTCAACTCAAGAACGGCTAAACCGATTTGGCTGAAAATTGGTAAGGAGGTAGCGTAGCATCAGGAGACGGACAAAGGATTATTTTTATCATGTAAACCATTTGACACTTAGATTTCCACGGGGGCGAGGCCGCGGTGCGCAGCTAGTAATATATAAAACTAACCCATAGTACAAAAAATATCAAAACGGTAGATCAACGACCACGAAGCTAGGCTCAAGCGGTGATTACGATTATTACTTTAAGTTTCATTAATATTAATGATAACGATGATGATAACGAATCAAGCAATACCACCGATTGTATTTAAAGACAGATGCCAAACTATTCCGCAAGTCGGCATGTACTGAATCTTTATACGAACATTGCATGAATCTTTGATAGTCACTTTAGGTAATTTGTATGTTTCCCTACCAGTGCCTATGTTAATGTGGACCTTCCGGCCTTGAAGAGGCATGTGAGGAATGATAACTGGCTCCTGTGAGTTAGTTGTCGTATCACCTTCGGGGGGGATTTATATTGGCAAAGCTTTGATAGAAAGACTGGCTAATATATGATGTAGCTGGAAAAAACTAATTTATTACTCAAAGAACACGTATATAGATAGAAAACACGTCTTTATTATAACCACACGGAACCAAAATACAGAAATACTTACAATATAAGATATATATATGTGGTATATAGGGCCTTATTGCTGAGAGCGATCTCTTCCAGGCACCCGCCTGGAAGAGATCGCTCTTAGCGATACTCGGTACTTGAATACACATTTAGAGAAAAAACAGAAAGCAAATACTTACACTACATACCATAATGCCTACATTAATCACATTATAAATAAGTTACATAGACATTCAATAAGGCTTTCAAACGTTTACATAGATATAGTAATATTAATACATATACACATAGTATAAATAGTATGTAACATAGTATAAAGTGAAAAGTTTTTAAATTTGTACTTTAACTACCTTTGCCATTTTTGATGAGCCTTTTTAGAAAATGCAAGTATCAACCTTGCCAACACAACCAAAGTTGTAGAGTTTCCTTAACCGTTGGTTTTCCTTTCAATTTTCACTTATGGGAAGAACCATTTACAAATGCTAATGGGCCACTTTTCCAAGCATTATCAGATTAAAATGCAAGATCTGTAGTCACCCAGTACAGGAAAAAGACGTCAACAAAAAGGCATTGGGTTTTTATGACCTGCCCAAGATAAGGAAATAATGTACAAACTAATTTCAAACTCCTTTCCGTTTATAAAGCAATTTATTATTTAAATTATTTTTTTTAATTTTGTTGGCTGTCAGTTTCAATAGAGTTTTCCGGACACGTTCATAATCAAAATTATGCCTTACGTACATACGTAAGGTATTTAGATATAGATAGATATAGATGATCTCTGTGGCGCGGTGGGCGAAGTCCCGCCTGCGACGCAGGAGGTTGCGGGTTCGATTCCTGCCTCGGGACATGTATAACTAATCAAAAATATCTATCTATGTAATGTATTGTATGTATATCAGTCATCTAGTACCCATAACACAAGCTCTGCTTAACTTGGGGCTAGATGATGCTGTGTGGATTGTTCAGCATTATTTATTTAATATTTATTTTATTTAAAACTCTATTGCACTCTTAGGTACAAAGGGTGGGCTTAATGCCGAGGCATTTTCTTCCTGCCGACCAAAATACATGCTTTTACCATGGGTGCATACAGATACATACAGATAATTTCCTTCTAAAAAATATTGTATAGTAATATGTAGTAGCTAATGACAAATTAAAGAAAAAATATTAAATTATAATTATAATGATATTAAAATTAGAAAAAAATTACAGGTATAATTATTATTATTTAAATTATATTATTAACTTAAAACTATGTGATTAAATTATAATTTTCGGCTCTCTCTCTCTCTCATCTAATAAATAGATTTTTTTTAGAATCCCGGCTCACTTCCTCTCTCAGTACATGCTCAGTACCTATTGCCACACCCTGCTTGGGTACCATTGTGTCTCGTATACCTAGATACTAAGACCTACAAATGTACACAATGATGAAACAAATATAGTAATGTACTACCTATAATTATCCATAGATATTCCTTGTCAATGGAAAAGCTCTAGCCTGAAAGCAAGTCAAGTTCAGCACTCAAAATCCTTGCCAATAACTTCGTGGCTATTCTTGAACTGAATCCGGCTCTATTATTAGTTATTACTTCCTTTCATTATTCAGCTTCCATGTTCTTGTTCATTGATTTTACCTACCACTACTTGTGACAAACGGACAAGGTTCTTTCGTATGTATTAAACGTGTCACATATGATTAGTATATTATTTATATTATTTTACATAAATCAATAAATAATGCTGGACAATTCACACAGCATTATCCAGCCCCATTGTAAGCAGAGCTTGTGTTATGGGTACTAGATAACTGATATACATAATATTACATAGATAGATATTTTTTATTATACATAGAAAACGACCAGACACCCGGAACAAATATCTACAGATCGTACACACAATTTTTCCGAGGCGGGAATCGAACCCGCAATCTCCTGCATCGCAGGCGGACCTTCACCCACCGCGCCACATCGGTCGTCATAACTTGTTTATGGCCAAATAAATTTATCTTTATCTTTAAATAAATGCATTTATCTTTATGTGAACGTACCTTGTTCTTTTAATTTTAAACGGCTCAATATTAAATATATTTTACTAACATTATTTACTATTTACTGTACGTTGTTGGGCAAATTAATGTAATTATTATTAATGTTTGTATAACCTCTCGCCTTTTTATTCTATACTCTAGAGTAGGTATACTTTTCACGTTTTTTACAGTTTATTAATATTAATTTGTCGATGTTGCTTTTCTCTTATTATTTTCTCTTCACATAATGGCTAATCCTAAATGATGTCATTGCTAAAAGATAAAACGTCAAGTGCAAGTTGAAATCGCGCACCGAGGTTTTCATATATTTAGATCTTGCTTCTTGCCAAATTTTATGATTCTAGGTCAATGGGAAGTTCCCTATATGATTTGTGTGCATGTGAATCCCTTGGTAAATTAAAAAAAATGGACAAAACGGTTGTAACTTTTGATTGACTTAGAAGCTTGATTAATATGACTACTTCAAGATGTTACAGACTTGATTATTTGATGTTAATTTGAACTCGATACCTACACGCGTTTCTGAGACCAGACGGACAACAAAATGATCCTAAAAAGGGTTCCTTTTTTCCTTTTCAGTTACGGAACCCTTAAAACATACCTACTTAGGTACCTATAATCGTTGAGTAAATTAACAATATGGTGTGAAGTGGCAATGACAACATCGGAAATTATTCGCGACATCTACCTATTTGTTTAGGATCCCGTACTCTACTCCGGTATCTACCTACATTGACGTAGAGACATGGGTAATCTTCTAAAGACTTATGGACCTTAGCTTAGATGGGCATTTGACTGCTTTGCTTACATATGTAGGTAGATATTTTTTTTATTATACATATAAAATACCGAAAAGACCCGGTACAGATATTTTCAGTTCGTGCAAACATTTGTCCCAAGGCGGGAATCGAATCTGCCACCTACTGTGCCGCATGGGTCGTCGAGTTTCGTGTCGTCGATAAATATATACTTTTATATTATATATCCTATCCACCTAAGTTTATCTAGGAAAATAACGGCTAGCAGTTAGGTCAGCAGCAAAAGCAAAACCTAAAGCGAGAGGGAGACAGGTTCATCTTCAAACATGACCTTTGCCTTTCACTGGTAGTAGTAGGTACCTATTTACGTACCTACTTAGTAATATAGGAACAATCGTAGCGGTGTGTGTTGGTTCAATGAGCACACACAATGCTGCACAGACCTCAAACATTCTAATGTACTTGTACCAATACATACCTATGTTGTTTTTGAACTGTTGTGTTATATCAGGTTGGTTCACTCGGGTATAGAAAAACACGTAAACCCGTTAATGGCTAGAGACAACGGGACGACGATAAACGCTCGAGATTTAACGGAATGGTACCGTGAAAACACATCATCGCCTAGAATCTAAGAAGCATTTACAATATGAAACATATTTGACGATTACCATTCATTATTCCATAGATTTGCTTAGGATGTATTTCCGATGAAAATAACACGCGCGGTGGGCAAACGTTATACAGGTTATTGGTTATTCACTGACACTGCGTGAACTGCTGTTCTAGTGTGCTTCACGAACACGAAGACGCTAAGTCTTCATTTTTAAATTTGGTATTGGTTGTGTACGGAGGTAAAGGAGGTAAATATGCCGATTTAGTAAGTTCGATAGAATGATGCCACATGCATTCATCTATACAGGTTGGTTTGGTACATTCAATAAACGTTCATTAGAGGGGCTTTATTTGCAACTAAATTTAAAAACGGTTTTGCCTCGATTGAATGAAACAACTAAATAAATAATAACATACCAATCTATTATTTAGTAATTCATTGGGAACAAAATTCTTTTTCTCAATTTTGAAGTGATTTACATAAAATTGTAGGACTTACCTGGATACCTGGCGTCTTTACGGACGCTTCGTCATGATGGACAGAACCAGCCGTTCGTGCACTGTCAGTGAACTACCGGTAACCCTGTATTGAAAGTAATAAAAAATCGAAGCTTACCGAAAAATCTAGTGAGAAAGGCGTAATTGATTTTTTCACAGTCTAGTATAGGTAATCAAAGGTAATTTAAATATGACCTATGGCTAAAACCTCAAAAGCTAAATAACATTTTTATTTCCAAGGTAGTAGAGACTAATGTAGACAGGATCGTGCGAAAATATTTGAAATCATAACGAAACGTGAAGCCTTGGAATTCGATTCGTTTAGGAATTTCTGCAAGCGCTAGATTTGTGAAATAAGTTACTACCTATTTTATAATAGTCTGTGTCTGTCTTAAATTTTTAGATACCTATTAAAGGTTATCTATACTAATATTATAAAGAGGAAAGGTTTGATTATTTGTTGGTTTGTTTGTAATGAATAGGCTCCGAAACTACTGGACCGATTCGAAAAATTCTTTCACCGTTGGGAAGCTACTATCCCCGGTGAACATAGGCTATATTAGATTTTTTTTAAAGTTAGGGATCCGTACTAAAACCGTGCGAAGCCGGGAAGGTCTACTAGTTATATATATATGTATATCGGGTATTTATCGGGTAGCTTGTGTTTTATTTCCCCTACGTTTCCATCGCGTTACAGGATTTAAGTAGGTACTTTCCTAGACTTGAAAATATTGTTGACTCAAGCGCCACAAACACTTCGGTCACTAACCGACCAGTGGTGATGCCAATTTTACTTTTTTTTTATCTGTGGCATGTCACCCCCGTAATTCTAATTTACAATAGTGCTTAATATAACAAGATAAAGAAAACATTAATATAACAAAACAACTTAAATTTAACAATCTTAGCCTATGAGATTTTCCTAGAAATCTACAAAAAAGGAAAATCAATACAAAGTTGGAGACCACTTTGCCATGCATCAGATTTTTAACCTATGTTTTGAATGAATGAATGAACACTTTATTGTACCCAAAATAACACCTTATATCTAAATCTTACATAATAACAGTACAATAGGCAGCGTTATCGCTTAAAGCGAATTCTTCCAGGCAACCAGGGATGGAGAAAAAGATATATTATACAAAGAGTTGGTAGAGAACAAACAAACAGTAATAGAGAAGAAAAAAAAACAAAGAATACAAACTTAATGTATTGCATTCAATACAAAACTACTTAAATTAAAACTAACCTGAAAGAAAAACTACAAATAAGAATAACTGAATACAATAAGAAGGTACCACAGAAATAAAATTTCGATAAAATCTGATCACTGTTGGAGCAGGAATAAGAATCTGAATAAGAAAGAGAGGAGAATGATGGAAAAAAATTTGACAACTGAAGATAGGAGAGGAAGATGAAGGAGTTAATGGAAGGTCTGATATCAACAGGCAGCTTGTTCCAGAGTCGTATAGCCTGAACCCTAAAAGAGTTACCATAGAACGTTTGGGAATGAGTCGGAAATCTGATGACCTGAGATTGTGAGAGTTAGAAGATTTTTTTTGTTCTTTTAACAGTTATTAATAATAATGGAAGTTAATATTGGTTGATTACCTTCTAAAAATTAATGTCATATTCGTTATGATAATCACATAGGTGCTCAGTAATATTTTGCTCTCATTCCATCAACAATGAATAATATAATCATTGACAATAATTGACTAACTAACAGTGAATATGCATTGTTGTGGTAGATCGGTACAACGTACAGCTCATTCTCTGAATGGTCACTTATTCTTTTACCGTGAAGTCATTCATACTAATACTTTCTACAGGATGCCTCTTGCTGCGAAATGGCTATGAATTTCAATTAGCATATAGCTTCTTGCGTTTTATGGCGAAATGGGAATGACTTAGAAACATTTGACGACCGATGTGGCGCGGTGGGCGAAGGTCCGCCTGCGACGCAGGAGGTTGCGGGTTCGATTCCCGCCTCGGAACAATTGTGTGTACGATCTGCAGATATTTGTTCCGGGTGTTCTGGTCGTTTTCTATGTATAATAAAAAATATCTATCTATGTAATGTATTGTATTATGTATATCAGTCATCTAGTACCCATAACACAAGCTCTGCTTAGCTTGGGGCTAGATGATGCTGTGTGAATTGTCCAGCATTATTTATTTATTATTATTATTATTTTATTTTGATCTATGATACTATTTGCTGCGTAAATAGTTAACTTTCCTTACCTGAAGCAGACGGAAGAGAATCACATCATTGTAATGGAAATGATTGGATGTTTAGATGATTGGATGTTTGGATAGATGAATGTTTGTTATGCATAGATGTAGTTCTACACTTAGTCTAAAACATAGGCTTTTGATCCCATAAATCAGTTTTCATGGAATAGAAATGACCATAAAACGTTTTCATAGAAACAACACGTGTGAAAACGTGAGCAGAAACTAGTATATAATAATACTGACGCCATAATAAGACTTTGTTCAAATTTATCAGAATATATTTTGTTCTGATAAAATTTGAATAAATATAGTTGGGAGTGAGAATGGATATGGACAGACTAAGGTAGTTCAGTTCAAAGATATTTATTTCTCATTTACAACATGTTACTTACATGAGAAACTTAAGCTAAGTATTAATA
Source organism: Eupithecia dodoneata (assembly GCA_947044415.1). Taxonomy (NCBI): domain Eukaryota; kingdom Metazoa; phylum Arthropoda; class Insecta; order Lepidoptera; family Geometridae; genus Eupithecia; species Eupithecia dodoneata. The sequence goes on along the minus strand of OX345657.1, from coordinate 3,442,724 downwards.
TTATGTTATTTTTCCGTCTTTTTATGTTTAGTCCTGTAGCGTTACATCCTCAAGTATATATCTATGCAATTTGGTTTTAAACACGCCAGACGTTCCAGCACATTTAACCTAATCACTAAATAAAAATGTTGCCCTGGTCACGTTACTATTTCTGTACCTTATAGCTTATTTATTATTCTCTATAATTCAATTTAATAAGCATTATACCCGGTTAGATTTGGAAGGCCTTTGCCAGGCCGTGGTACGAAATAGGTACATCAGAAAAAAAAGGAAACCTAACTTAAATGCTAGGTTTGCAGACAGCGTAGACCTATTTACCTATCAAATACAAATACAAAAAAACTTTATTGTACACCAGATACAGAACATTATGAAAGACATTACATGTGACAAGTACAATGGGCGGCCTTATCGCTTAGAAGCGATCTCTTCCAGGCAACCTTTCCTTCTTGGTTGTACCAAGGATAGAGCTAGAATGAACATAACATGAATATTTAAAGATAAAAAAATGTTAATCTCCAATGTCCAAATGTGTGTCTAATGTCCTATCCTACAAAACGTACGACAGTAGAGTTGACCCGCGAAGTACTACGTGTAGGGCTTAGGTGGGTTGGTGTGCCAAGTTTGGTTTAACGAACCATATAAGAGCTCTCGATAGAAATAGGAATTAGTATTATTTAGGGCCGCCCGGCCGTCTAAATCGAAATCGATCGAATTTACTCGACATCGAAATCGATGAGGAGGCCTACTATGTATATTTTCTACACATCATACTGTGTCTGTGTGATCCATGATCAATATTATTGTTTACCCGATTGTTTGATTCGTCACCTGAATGAGCGGCGTGCGGCAACCAGCTTATTACCGAAACCACTGTAGATGTAGTGTGTCTCGCCTGAAGTGTATTTTTTCACTTACAATAAAAATTAAATAAACAATTGGTCTATTAGCACTGAACAAAAACATTACTTTCCCGGTTACAGTGAAATAGCAGTGATACTTCAAGCCTCAAAGTCATTGTGTCAAGACTAATCGCAATAAAGTATTATTAGATACCACCATTCACATACATTAATATTTAAATAAAAAATATATGCACACAATAACAATTTTAATTTGATATAAATAATATATAGGTATAGGTACCTAATTAAACCAATTAATTAATGCCAAAAACGAACAAGAACTAAAACACAAGTTGTGAAAACCTCTTAAAAGCCTAATATTTTCTTGTTTTTACATTTTTTGTATGTGCTGCTGGTTTTCCTTGAATAAATAAACAAACAAACAAATAAATCTGGTAAACTTTCATTTAAGAATTAACTTTTGACAAAATCGACGACAAACGTTTTAAAATTAAGAGTAATAGGTATGTGAAAAGAGTGAGAATGACAGGTGGAGGGAATATAGTCCGGTACGAGCGGTACCGGAAGTCGCCCCGGGCCTCCAAGTCTGCCCATGCGCGGTACTACTATACCCGGTCTCTGGTCCTGGATTCCCCGGTCAAACGGAGAGCCAGGGCCGCATCGTCATCGAACAGGACTGCCAGGTAACGATAGAGTTCAAGATCGAGTAAAATGTAGTTAGTAGTGCTTTGGATCTGTTTGATAACACACGAATGATTATTATTTTAATTTTTGTTATCTAGCTCTACTTACTAAATTATAGTTCACACTACCCAAAGGTTTGCAGTTACAGAATGCTATCTACGAAGCATTATATTCGCATATGTACTACTTTTGTTAAATATATTCCATCATTCTTCATATTTTGCCCCGTTCTCGTACCTACGTTTGACTAACAATTCAGTAATTTAACGACTGAATGAATGAATACTTGATTGCACTTAAAATATAATAAAAAAACCTTCTATCTTAAATTAAAACATAATCAGTACAATACACTGATATACATATATAGGCATATGTTTATCCCTGAGAGCAATAAGGCTATCATACTTGGTTTACAGGATTTTTTTCATAAAATAGGAAGGTTTTCTCATTTTATGAAAAAATTCTATTTTATTCTTAGTTACTCCCTTTTACTTATTTGGCCATTCCTACGTGGATGAGAATCGCCCTTTAAACATATTCTTATCAGCTCTAACAACTTGTCTCCACACGAACCAGTCGTCGCTGCTATATTATCTATTGACTCGCATAGGTCCGTTTAGGCGGTTCCTAATTATCTATACAAGTGTCTAAAAATCCAATTATTGTGCTGAGTCTAAATAATATTGTAGAACGAATTATTGACAGACTGCGATTATTGCGAGAATGGAGACCACGACTCGGTAAATGTAGTGTAGGTCGCTCTCCGATCAGGTGATATGACGACCTGCGAAAGACTGCAGGTAGATGCTGGATGCGTCAAGCTGAAGACAGCGACAGGCGCTATGGCGCTCACTGGGGGAGGCCTATGTCCAGCAGTGGACTAATATAGGCTGATGAAGATGATGAATTATTGCAAGAATCTTCTCGCCCACCTCGTTGAGCATAGAATCTTAAATCTTGATGCACGCTTGTACAGTTACAACATGCCGAGTGGAATCCTAAAGGTTATGGCAGTACCTTTAAATCATGATCATTAAATTACCTTTACATTTCGTCTTCATTACTATTTTATTATTATTTTATGCTCGATGTGTTTGCAAGAAAAGGCCTCCCTTTCCACCAAATTCTAAGACACCAGAAGGTCTATTTTAATTATCCAAAATACGCAATCGATTGTTTCGTTTCGCTTTTTTACAACACTAATTGGCCGAAACGAAACACAAAATAATTTATGCCAGATTCGTCCCTAATGTTCGGCCCACTTAATTAAAAAGTCTTTGTTCGTCCCGCAAGATAATATTTGTCCAGATTCGTCCCTCATACCAAAATTATTGTAAGTATCTATCAAAATATAGAGACAGAGCTTCAAATCTACGGTAGGTATATTTTTCAATTTTACATCTTGTTCAAATAAATCTAATATGTAACTTAAAATTATACTTCGGTTAAGTTCAAAAACATTCATCGACATGCTAATCTACAGCTTGCTCTGTCTTATTAAGGCAACAAGAGAAAGACAGTGTTTTAATTCACGACATTATTTGTTGCCTACACGGCCTCTAAGCCTTTTGACCCTGTGTCACCAGGCATGTGAGTTTAAAGCTATAAGTATAAAACAGCGCCGGTAAAAGGTTGCTTGCCTCGTCCAAAGTCGCCTGATTGCGACTAAGGACAGTATATTGAAACAAGAACATACATTTATTGAAAAAACATACACTGGCTGTAATACGCAAGTGAAACAATAAACGCATCTCTCCTGTTTAGTGTTTACTGTTTGTTGTCATCAAAACAATGCGTTTCGTTTCCGTTGTCTTTCGGTGGAATGTGTTTTTTATAGGATGCAATTTTACACGATTTAAGACAGGTGTTTAAAATTTTGGTACCTATATAAATAATAAGTTCAAGCAAAATGAGTCTAACGCACTTTAGCGGTTTACATATGAACATGCATCCAAAGAAAACTTTTTTATGATGTAAAAGAGTATTTGATTTTAAAAACGAATTGACATACTTTTTTAACCTACTTAATAAAATTTTATCGTTTTACATGTTATTATTAATATACTTACATTTTATTGGAGACATAATAATTATAATTGTAGTTAATTGTAGTTTTAAGAGAAATAAGCAACTTTAAACCGAACATGTTGAAAAAAACATTGTCACAAGCAGTCGCAATATTGTCACGACACATGCTAGACTCATTTTTGCAGTTTATAAAAGAATCAACTGACAATAGCTAGCTAAAACAATCACATTAGCTTTGCCTATTGTTGGCAGTGAGATACTGTTTTGTTCATGAGATGAACGAAATTCTGTCAGGCCTGACCGATTGCGACGGCGGCGTTCAATTGTTATTAGAAGTCTAGTTTTAACATATAGACATTATGTATATCATAATTTAGACTGAAACAGCTTTGTACGATTTGTTCTTGCTGTCCGTTTAAAGGTTATTAGCGGAATTCAAGAAAGTAACTGAAATAGACGAAAGGAGGATTGATGGAAAACAAACAGATTGTCTAAGGCCCAGTAAAGTCATAGTTCAATACTTGAGTGATGTTTATGCTACTCAAGCATGGATTAGGCTAGATGATGTATGAATTGTCCAGCATTATTTATTTATTATTGTTTATTTATAGTAATATACCAAACAAACCGAGACCAGAGCCTTGAGTCGATTTGACGATTATCGAGATGAGCATGACTTATATATGATATATTTAGGTAGTTCCCTGTCCGCGCGACAGAGGTGCTGTACCTAAACCTATAGAAAAAAGAAAAGTCACTATCACGTCTCGATACTATCGTCAAAAGAACTCGGGGCTCTGATCAAAGAAAAGCCCAAAACTATCACAATAGTTTAACTGCCATCGCCTAATCTGTGCTAACAGCCATATTCCTTATCCACAGATGTCACTCCGCTCCAAAAATAATGGATAGCCACAGCAGATCGGCGTCGCCCCGCGAGGCGCAGCGGCCGCAGATCCGCCCGCCCTCTCCGCCATCCTCCCCCTCGCCAACCGGCTTCGACAACCGCGCCTACCAGCCCGACAACGCCGACGCTAACCACAACCAATCCTTCACGTCCAACGGAACCAACGGAACCTCCATACACCAGAACGGCCACAAACAAAACGGCGACACGAAGCTAGAAGCTGTCAATCTAGAACTGATCAACCTGACGCCTAAGAATGCCTCGAAGAAGGACTCCTCGGTGGATATTAACGCCAGTAATCCTTATGATGAGTACTTTGTTCCGGTTAATGAGCACAGGAAGTTTATGAGGTGAGTTGCTTCTTTTATCGCTAAGGCCCACTGCTAAGAGTCGAGCGACTCGCTTAGTGACTGGTTCTCCTCCTACACCTAGATAGGCGCATCGCTCGCAGTGTGGCCATCGCCTTATACCTAGTAGGTAATATCACCAGGATCAACTTACTGGCAACCGTTAGCGAAGCTCCTTGTAGTATGGCATAAGCGTTAATTGTAAAAGATATCTGTTACTTTAGGACATTTATGTGTGTCAGAAAATGTCTCAAAGTGCAACTTTGAAATGATACGGTTGCTTAGGAGAAACTATTGGTGAAACAGTTTCATTAACAAAAGCTGGCATAGTCGACCAGCGATTGCCGGCAGTTCTACCAATTTGCGAATAATTAGAACATCAATTCGTTCATTGTCTACCAAACAGGTGTAGCTAATCGCAAATATCTATCGATTAGAGCGGCACAGATGTTCTCTTCTAAACTCGAGTGCCGTTGTTCACCTAAGGCAGGGTTGGCGAACCATTGGCACGCGTGCCATGAATGGCACGCGGCACAATATTTTGGGCACGTCACCTATCACAAAAACTCATACAAAAATGCACTTATAAAAAAAGTGTGAAGTAGGTACAGATATTCTAATTCACGAAGTCCGTTGGGCTATGTCATAGCAGTGAATGCATGTACACATTGTTTTAGTGTGCGTAAGTGTGTAAGCTCAGAGATTTTCTCAGTTCAAGGAATTATCGGAAACACTCAAGTTCATTATGTACCCTGATGTGACGACATTTGATAAACTGAACTTGTCCCAATTCGATTGGTTGGAAATGGTAGAATTTGAAATGCAGCTAATTGATTTCCAGTCTAGTTCAATATGGATTCAAAAATTTATTGAAATAAGAAAAGAGTTGGAAGTAATTGAAACAGAAAGATTGACCAGTAATATAAGTAAAAATGCTAATAACAAAATTTTAGAAACATGGAATGCGTTACCAGACACATTTAACTTTTTGAAGAAGCTGGCTCGTGCTATTCTAACAATATTTTCATCTACCTATGCCTGCGAGTCATTATTTTCAGAGATGAATAACATTAAAAACTCGTTTAGAAACCGTTTGACAGATGACTCTAGTTCAGCATGCATTCTGCTAAAAGTAACATCTTACAACCCTGACATGAGTTACTTGTCATCTAAACTGCAACAACAGAAGTCACACTAATTTTACTTTGATTTAAATTACGCGTATAACTGTGACATCGCAAACAGTATTTTTTGTAGTAAATAAAGAGTTTTGAGTTATAAATAGTATTTATTATTATTATTATATTGTGAGCTAGCCCTAACCTGCGAAGAACCGACAACCGTTGGGGTAAACGTGTTCTTGAGCGGAGACCGCGGCTCGGCAAACGTAGTGTAGGACGCCCTCCGACCAGGTGGGATGAGGATCTGCGAAAAACTGCAGGCAGATGGTGGAGGCGGCTAGCTGAAGAAAGGGCACTATGGCGCTCATTAGAGGAGAGCTATGTCCAGCAGTGGACTATTATAGTCTGATGATGATTATTATTATTATTATTTTCCCAGTAATCACAGTCAAAATTATGGGATGGCACGTCTATGACCTCATTTAACATTACTTTAGAAAAAATGGCACGTTGATACATAAAGGTTCGCCAACCCTGACCTAAGGCTATAGGCTCACATTTATATACCCCTACGTACGTACTTTTAAAGTTTAATTATCTACTGAGACTATAAAAATCTGACGTGGACAAGTTTGTACGACTTTGAGTGGGTGAGCAAATAACGCCATTAGATAGGTAGGTGACGCGATTGTCTTTTGTTTTTTCATACATCTATCCACGATGACATCACAAATTCAGGACTTCGGTATACGATAGTATACATTTTGTTTTTATATATAATATATATAAACAAAATGGAATTGCGCCAGCTGTAAATTTATCACCAGCTTTGCCGGTTGTAGGTGAAAAATCAGGGCGAATACCAAACCCTATCTTTAAAAATTGTGCGTCTCTTTGGCGATTTGATAACTTGCTGCATGCTGATCTATCTACGCCAATGGGTTTTATCCCTATATAATTATTATTTATTACCCTATATAATTATTATTTAAACCTGCCTAGTAATAGTTGATGAGTCATTAAATCTCAAGTCTTTCAACCGTGTCTATGCAATTAGTCACAGCCCCTATTTCCGCTTCTACACTTAAGTTATTTTCGATTCGGTCCGTCCTTGGGGCCTACAGTCTGTGAAATAAGCAATTTGGCTAATCCGCCGTAAATTTTGCCATAAATGATGTTTGAGGAGCCATTGTTTAAGTGTGACGACATTTTCTGCTTGATTGGATGCTCTTAGAACTGCCATCTCATGTCACATAACTCTGTGGTGATGTAGTCTCCTCAGGTATTGACCTGAAGAAGCTACATCACCACCATATTGATATGTAAAACCAGAGTAAAACTAGGAAATAAAATTGATCACTTTCATTTTTTTGTTCACTTCAATCTTTCAATGGTAAAGCAAAGAAGCGAACAATAAACCTTTACCATGTTAGATTCTTACTCGAAGTTTTCGAGTTGGAGCAAAATTCGTACTGGTCCGTCTAGTCTGTACTACCTGAGAACCTTTTAATAAAACTTAATCTGAATACCATACCAGTTCAACATTCAATTCAGGAAAGACAAAAGCTGATTTAATTTGGGAAGGTACCTAGCTGAATCTGAATCAGGAGGTTGTCACAACTGGGCCCAACTGGGTTGGACGTGGTGCCACAGAATGCGGCTTATGCAACGGCTGGCCACTGAACTGTGACGTCACAGCTAGGCTAGCGTCATTTATCCAGCAATATTTGCATTTCTGCAACATGACCAATAGGTATCTCAATACTGTCGAATTGCTAAACGTTGCAATTATTTGTCTTATTGCGAATTCGTTAAGTGATGAGCTAATAGGTTAATTAATTAGAAATGGTAGGTATCTTAATTATCTAGGTGATGAACCAATAAAAGTGAACACTAAGTGGATTAATTTATAAGATAAACATAACGAAGACATTGCGAAATTATTATGACACGATTTATCGTCAAAACTGGGTATTTAGGCTTCGACCTTGAGACCTTCAGATACGTCTAGAATAACTTTAATACAACCAATACCTGCCCAAACCCGCATTTTTATATTGGCCTTGAATATTATAATTCCAGACAGACCGCCATCGTACAAAATCCTCGCAAAGCTTTCTGAATTGCTAATAGGTTAGTAACTTATTCGTAAAATTCTTTGACGACTTGAATAACTACAAATTTTTAGCTAAAATGTACCTATAGTTAAAAAGATATTATCATTATCCGCTAACCGACTCTACCCCTAGTCACTAGTATTAGGGCTCCAAACTGTTGTGCCAGGCGGTAAAATAAATTAAAAAATGCTGGACAATCCCCACACCATTATCTAGCCCGATACTAAGCAAGCTGTATTGGTCCTTTATAGGGTTTAGCAAGGAGTAGGTGTTTCTTTGGGTATTACCTTGTGTGACTATATTTATTTGCCCAGAAGATTGCATCAGAAAAGGACACACTCACTGACTAGTTTACGTTGGTTAAAAGCAAGAGGGAAATGCAATAAAAACGACGTCCGTCTAAGAACTTGCTTCAAGTCTGAGACGTAAGTACTTACATGTTTTATGATTGACACTTACACCGCCATTTGTTAAATCTGATATACTGATATAGGTTTATTTTATACAATCAAAGAATAGAAAAAAACGAACCGCAGACTGTTGTAAACAATCTACAAGTAACTCAATTAATCCATTAAAGTGATGATTAGAAATAATTTACTCACGATCTAAGATCATGTCCGTAAAAAAGTTCCTTTATCTATAATAGGGTCCTGTTTTTACCCTACGGATACGGAACTCTAAAAAAATATTGAATTAAAAAAGTATTCAATATCGCGATCAGTTTCAACTAATAAATCGCATAGCTTAGATTGGAAGCCACATATGAGCTCAAATTGGAACCTCATCACTGTTCTTCGTTTTGAGTTTCTAGACCGGAACACCCTGTAAAAACCCTAGTATAACTTAGACAAAGCTAAGTTTAAAAGCTTTACGCAGTTGAGACAACAAAAACAACACTATCTGAAAACAATTATTTGCAATAGTCTTTGTACAGTTCACTGCATTGTTCATTCCACAGACATAACTCAAATATTTAGAAAGTTACTAATTCTCATTGTCTGTTTTGCTTTGTTTGCGAATAGTAAAGTTAACGCGTTCACTGCCAAGCTTCAGCGATGTTGCTACCCGGAGGGTCGCGTCGCGTTGTAACGAGCTGTCCTACAAGAATATGTCCATCGGTGATAGATGAAGTGTTAAAAGACTGGACTATTTAGTTTCAAGCTAAGCTAGTACCCAACTGAAAGCCTCCTAATATAACTAAGCTCCAATAAAATTGGCCTAGTGCGTCCCACTGCTGGGCAAAGACCTCCTCCACGCAGCTCTATCCTCTTGAGATAACTAGATCCCAAGCAATGTTGTGTATAAATAAATAGCTGTTTCCCGCAGTTTCACCCGCGTTAAATTAAAATTTCGTTTTTCTAAATTTTAATATAGCCTATGTTCACCGGGAATAGTGTAGCTTTCGAACGGTGAAATAATTTTTCAAATCGGTCCAATAGTTTCGGAGCCTATTCAATACAAACAAACAAACAAAAAATCAAACCTTTCCTCTTTATGATATTAGTATAGAGTAACGCTGAAAGATCCACACAACATCATCTAGCCCCAAGCAATGCAGAACTTGTGTTATGGGTAGTAGTAATTCAAAGAAAATAAATGCTAGGACGGAGTATAATTGAGTAAATTAAACTTGTGCCTAATTAATTTGCAATGCTCTTTAGTGTACCTTAAATATGCAGCAGAAGGAAATAATCAAGCACGTTCAATATCCTCATCTAATCATTCGACGCCTTCAGTTTGCCCACTTGGTCAATAAAATTGCAATCTTCCTCAATTTCAGTGAAACTTGTTTCGACACTACGCTACTTGCAATACGGCTAAATACCTAAACGATTAAATACCTTTTATGAAACAGTAATTAATTAAATGGTGAATTGCTTTTGTGCGTGTGTTTGCACCTAATTATCTGCTTAGGTGCTGTATATAGTTACTGACTGTAGGTAAATGACAGACACCTGTCGCAATGATCTTTGTGACTCTTTAACACTCTCTACGGTAATTCTCGAATATTATGTTGGTGCATTTATAATTAGTTGGGGGAAATGAATTCGAACTTGTATTTACACTTAAAATTCTTATATCAATATACGTTTACACATCTTATATATGACACGAGACGTTTGAAATAAAAATAATAATATAGCATTTTTATTTAAAACAATTGAGCTAACTGCATACTGTTGCAAACAATGTAGGTAGAGGTAGCTCTACTGAACTATTAATTGGTATTTTTCGTTAACGTTTGCTGTTCACCTACACGCAGAAGGTTAAAATCAGATCAGTTTTGCTATAAATAAGAATTCAAGGTCATTATCAGTGATTTCAGAAAAAACCTGATATCGATCCATTCACTCGAGCTATTCTTGAATTAACTAAGTTATACCTAAATGGGTCGCATTACTGTTTTAACCAACCGATATTATGCAATATAAAGTCCTTGAGAGCTGTTAGCTGCTAGAAAATCGTAGGTACATTCCTTATAAAGTTACAAACAAATAATAGAAACGTATTAGAACTGGTATTTACAATTGAGCTAAATGCAGACTTATGCAAACAATCTACAGATAGCTTAACTGATCCATATTAATACCAGACGGAAGCGTCCCCTAGACCATAATCCTAGACACTGGCTGCATTGCCCTCTGTATGGCAATGCTGATGCGTAGCGTCAGACACTCACCAGCTCTCGGGTCACGGTGCTTTGACCCGACGACGCTCAGATATTGATGAACCTCGGTACCCCGACCTACCCTACCTGGTCTCGACTCTAAGGGGAGCAAAACATTCCTAATACATCATCGAATAAAGGTCATCTAATTATTATTGTAACTCTTGCTAACCTTTTACATAAAACTAAGCTAAGCTTAAATAGTTTATAATGCTAGACATTCCACACAGCATCTAGCCCCAAGGTAAGAAAATATAAATCTAAACAGTATTGAGGTCACGATCCACTGCGGTTATCAACAATCAAAGAGTTTATCTCTGCCAAATTAACACATTATCTGGTAATTTTTACAGTGTCAATTTCAACGCGTCTGTTTGAACTTTCACTTAAAATGAATTAAGCTATCCCACGATTGAAAGGCCGGAAATTCCGAGGAAGCACATGAGGCTGTGGCTAATACTTTATGCATTATTATGCAATGCATACTCATTGTTACTTGTCTGGTAGTCACTGCCGTGATCATGTCTGTCTGTGGTCGCGTAGAATGCAAAAAGTACGAGATCGACGGCCATTACGGCTTCTTTACACGTTGCGGCGCGTATTATATTCCTGACGCACCGCAAATATTATAATGTCGTATTTGAAATTGCTAACTGTGAACCTAATCATCTGCCAGAACATGTATACTGTCAAAAAAGTTAATTAACAGTAATGGGGACAGCCATCTTTACAGAATATCGCACCGTTTGTTTGTTGTTTGTAACTATAAAACTTTTCATAAGGTCTTTTATTATGAACACAGAATGCATTTCCACGGTGAATATGATAACTGCCACTTTACAAAGTTATGTGCTATGCCCTTTACACCGTAGAATAGAATATCAACGCTAAGGCACCGTGTGCTACGCATTAGTCTGCTACGCCGTAGTAGTTTGCTACATCAAGAGCTACGCCATAGTCGGCTACGGTATTTGCTACTCGTCGCGTCGTGGTGTGCAACTGTTAAACCAATTACTTAGACATGTCATGGTCTGCTACGTGTGCTATGCTACGCGTGACGCTTTTACGTCGTAGCGCACGACACCATATTTTTATTAACTAGACTTAAAGCGGCCTAAAGCGAATTATTTAGAACCGCATAAAACTACGATATTATACCGCACCGTGTATTCTGAGCCTAGTAATGCACGAGCTTTTAAATGCCTTCCGGAGCTGGCAGGTGTCTTTTTATTCACGTTAATAGGCGGCTGGCAACGCTGGGTAATAAACTATCTCGTTCGCAAGCTGTTAGAATTTGAAATGAATAGTGAATGCACCTATCCACATATCTTGGCAATTTACAGATTGCAATTTAATAACAATTTGTTCTTAGGCATTTTTTCAGGCTGATTTGTTAAAATAGCAGTCATATTACGATACGATGGAAGATTCATATTTATGAATCAACATCGTCATATATCATATGTAAATTTGTATACGAAGTTAATGTAAACGGATTTATGAGTAAGCCTTAAATGTCCGGTTAAAGCGTAAAAAATTTGTGCCTGGTAACATAGAAAATAGTATCCAAAAGAAGTGATCGTCACACAAAATCACTTGTACGAAAAATATTACTGTTAGGACCACTGAAAGCAGATCTTTGTCACGGTCCATCGCAACGCATTGTCATCTTACATGAATATTCAATACTTTCACACAATGCCTATTTCAACCGGCGCAGGAGTTTGAGGCCCTGATACACATGCCTTCTTTTGGCGCAGGAGTTTTAAGGCCCTGATACCCATGCCTTCTTTTGGCATTCCATGATATTCATGAGGTAGGTATCTGACGAATATCATACTAAATGAGGCTAGGCTAGAAGACTTTGCAAAGTTCTTTAATCTCTTCTTAAAAGAAACAAAGCGGGGTTTTGCCATAAGCACCACCACGTTTGGTAGGCGGATTAGACGGATTGAGAGATATATTGATTTTTGTGTAATTACACAAAAGAAAGCTGACCTTCCTGTGGTACGTTGGATGGACTGAGTTCGAGGGATCGATTCTTACGCTGCGATAACCACGGCCTAACTAGGCAGCTAGCCAATTGGCTATTAGTCTTCTTGCTACTAGCATGGGTTTAGTGGCGTGTGTGTCGCAGGCCTTATGTTCGGAACTTTCTGCCGGATTCAGGCTGAGCCGCTAGAACAATGGCGAACAGTTGTGCAACCTGAAGCCGCCTCTCAGGCACGTAATTTGAAAGTATGGAATGGGTTTGTTTTTCAGAATAAGCTCGCTACTGGCTGGTAATTATAAAATCCTGTGAAAGTTCACATACCAAGGAGTTTTCTATGTTATTTCTGTTATAATGGTACCTAACTATGTTAACATTATTAGGCACTGCAAGGAGAATATACATGGTGTCGCGTAATGGGACATGGACAGTAGGTAAGTAAGTAATAGAAATGTTAAACTTGTCAAAATAAATAAATAATGCTGGACAATTTATACAGCTTGGACAATTCATTATCTAGCCCGAAGCTAAGCCAGTGCATGTGTTATGGGTAGGTAGATGACTGATATGCTGTATATCAGTCAGTGTAATATATGTACATAAGAAGTCAGATTCGCATATTATGAGAATTTGAAAAAAGCCAAGATATTATATAGATAATTAGAAGTTACACACAGTACATAGATAGTATTACTGCAAGGATACATTTCTCTATTTAAAAAAAATAAACTGCATCACAGAATTATAAAAATAACTTGCCTTATCCGGTAATCGAACCCACTAAACGCATTAGCTAAGTTTTTTTTTTCTTTTTAAAATTTCAACGAAATGCAAAGCACAATCACACTACAGTTAATTACACAGTTGTTTCAAACACTCACAGGTACGTAATTCCATCCACGTCTCATGTAAATAAACCTTTGAATTTTCGAACCCTAACTCCTTGTATATAAGGGTCACTTTGTTTTAAAACGGTGCCGAAAGTAACCGAAACACCGCAGACCCCACGTGAGGTTCCTTAAAGTACAGTTTAAATGCGTTGAATACCAGTTCCAACTTAGATTATCACTATTATCTAGGTAATTTTATCTGTTGCTTTACCTGTTTCGAATATTGGATACGATTTTTAAGACCATGTTAAGTCAGTAAAATGTTGTTATCGTAATAATGGAATGGGTATACTCTCCAGCTAAGTAGAACTTGTGTTATGGAACTCGATACCTGAAGTAAAGATTTTTTCTTCGTCTATATCGTAAAGAGTAAAATAAGTCTGGCTAATGTGAAAAGCTTGTAAAATATTAAGAAATCCTTGGGCACATTTAATGTGAATTAACAGAGACTGACACCGGACAAATTAATAATTTGATTATTAATTGAACCTTTATATTAACACCGTTTTTCTAGTTTTTTCAAGTCAGGACAAATAGTACCTAATCCCGAGATCAATATCTACACAAAACAAAAAAAAAACAAATACCTACACACCACAATTGACGCAGACAAGCATATACACACAGCCAAACATAGACACTACTCCTTTTTTCGAAGTCGGTTAAAACATTGCCAGTAAATAGCGTTCATGAACCACACCCTATGTTCCAGTAGATCCACCATAGACAAGGTAGGTACTTCAGCTAAGCCATGCGTCAACAGCATCAACAATGATTGCGTAAGAGAAATGGCACACTGATATTTAGATCCATTCATGATTTCAATAGGCTTGCTCAATGACTCTGTCATCTCATCGGTACACCGGTACGGTACCAACGCTACCTACTTATTGAAACCGGGTCAGTCGCATAAGCTGATGATTAGTTTTCGTCATTTAATTTTATGTTGCTTCGTCCTCATGAGAAAGGATTAATGAAGCAGACAAAAATATTCTTCAATGACCTTTTGAACTGTGACAGAGGTCTAATTGCCCTGTTGAAATACAAGCAGGTAATACAGACAGAAGCTGTAGTGTATAAGCATCTCTCAGACTTCCTAAAAAAATAATCCTAGAAATTTATTAATTTTACTAAGTACGATGTCATCTGTGGTATTTACTAATGTTAGGTCACATATTACAGGCATATTATGTAATCTGTGTGGTAAGTCAATTTACCTTCTAGGTAAATTGACCTACCACACCTATATAATACATATAGCGTGCCAACCACCCAACCAACCATGTATGTATCTGGGTAAATTTATGTTCTATTGTATTAATAAAGTTGCCTGAAACAAATGAATTATTATTATTATAAATGCTCGGGAACAACAGTTTCCTTCAAATATAGCGCTACAACATTATACCAACGCCGAAAGACGCATCGCCCTGCCATAATTCCCTTGGCATATTACTGTGTGGTCTGCCTCGGCCGTTGAAGGACCCATAACAAAGCTGATTGTTCCGCTCTGGGTCTGCCAGGAACAAAGGAGGTTGTCGACCCCGCGACCGCGGTCGACTCTTGCCACGGGAACGGACTTAGGACTGGGATACTTGGGTCAACCTGGGATAAAGCGCAACTGGAAAAATGGGAGAGGCCTTTGTGCTGCAGTAGGACAATACGAGCTAATAATCGAGCACCACGTGACAGCATGATCCCTTCCTGTCTCGAGAATTAATAATAGTTAATAGAGTAAAGGCAAGCAAAAATATACAACTCAGAAAAAATACTAGTAAGCAATAACTAGGCATCAGGCACAAAATAAAAACTAGACTTATGATTCATCATCAATAATAACCAATATAAAAAATAGTTCCTAATATGATGAATTCTAAAGGTTTCATTTCAAGATTCCGGATTGTTTATTGCGTTAATGCTCCAAGCAATAAGTTATGAATATTTGATATTTATAGTAAGTAAACTTATAACTTACGGTTGTTTTCTCATGGCGTACGATGATGACAGGATGCTGCATGCTGTCACTAACTTTATGTCCTCTTTTAAAATTTTCCAAGAATACCCTATAAGGTACTGTCCTGAAGTCGTCCCTGTAAATATGTTTTATTATAACATATTTGCTGATAGCTACAGCTACAGCCCTGTCGCTCGCAGTTACCTGCAAGTTGCTTATAGATTTCTTGCGTAGACATAAATAGGTAGGTAACTAATACGTCTAACAATCCTAATCATTTCCTGTGTGTGCACAGTCAACATCATCATCAACTCTTATACTTAAGTCCGTACTATAAGACTATACATATATAGGCCTCCCCCAAAGGACGCCACGAATACAAATACTGAATCGTACAACATCTGGACCAATATTCTATGAAATGAATGGAATGCTCTAAAATAAACTTGTGTTTACAGAGGTGTTTTAATACAAACACTAAATACATACCAAGTTTGAATTTCATATAAATACATATTTTACTAAATAAAAATCAAACCACAGACAAAAGTTGATAGCAAAACGACCTTTATACCTGATGACATGAATGACATGAACTCGCATCGTTTTCAAGTTGAGGATGAGGGTAGTTAGTTTGTATTTTTTGACGTCATCTCCAAATTGAAGCAGTTTACTTTATTTCATTGTGAAGCAAGCAGCGTCCCGCTAAAATTCTTCTGAACCCAGACTATGGCTAAAGATATCATTTATGAAAAGTAAAGTACATACTGACTATTTGTTATATTTTGTAAAAGTTAATCTGACGTAAAATGATTTTGGTTTCCTATATTGTGGATCGTAATTTATTGTGGCTACTTGTGTTATTTGATAGGTTTGAGTGAGTAAGAGCTGTGTTCGCCGTGTTTCAAAATAACACAAACATAATTGTTACTAAAGATATTGTGATCAAAAGTTATAATGCGGATAGATGTTTTGTCGACGATATAGACTCTGGGTCCGCCATTTCGTCTTAAGATTTTTTTTAAATTGTATAAAAAGCACGACCATTGATGATAAGTGCACACACAAAAATGCTTACCTGCAGGTAAGCAATTAAGCATTTTTCACTTTTTGTAAATGAAAAACACCCAGTAGTAAGGTACCTAGTACCTACCCTTAATGTTACAGTGACCAGCCAGTAGGTGCTGTAAACAGCTGCAAAACACTAACGCTAAGATTTAGCTAAGTCGGTACCTAGTTATTTATTAGATGCCTGCTCCTTGCGTCATGTTGTGGTTTAGTCTACATCGAGTTTGGCTAGTCTAAAGTAGGTACGTGTATCTTCATGCCGGGGGTTCGTGATTTCCCTTTAAGATGATTTTGTCACAGAAACCTATAGAATATGCCTACTAATAAATATCTACAACGGTCCAATTCATGGTAAAATGTTCATAAACAAGCCACAACACGAAAATCGAATATTCTCTTCTTGGCGTCGAGTTATAGAAATAAAAACTTGTCGGTTTACATTTTAGGAGAGATCTCGAATCGTCAATAAGTGCAAATTCTGTCAAAAATCGACAACGATAAAATGATTTTTAGGGCTTGTTTACAAATATTGGATCTACATTTTGGGTGTAGTATAGTACCTATCGGTAAGGAAGGTATCTTAGTCTAAATTAGAATCGTCATCAATCGTAGCACATTCCTCAAGTTATCGTCACATTGTTTCAGAGGAGAAAAGCTGTACGTGACGGCGGACAAGCGCGGCGAGAAGACCAGCTGCAAGCGACCGCTGTGCTGGACGCTGCTGGTGCTGGTGGTGGCGGCCATCGTGGCGGTCATCGTACTGGCAGCCAGTGAGTACCTAACCTACTATTACAAGCATCTACTTATAAATACACTCTCCCGACAATTGTTTTATGGTAAGTTACTTAGTTATTTAGGCCCGTATTATTAGTATTAAAGCTTGCTCTGTCCTCGATTTATGCTTGAGTAATGCTTTTATATGGCATAAACGTCACTCAAGCAAGATCTACATTATGAGGCCAGTCTTGTTTAAAAATATATTAAAGTCAAGTGAATAAACCCGAGTTTATGTAATTTTATGGATTGAATATACAGTAGCTATATAATCTCTAATATACTTACTAGATTTTTCTATGAATCTCTAAAGATTGCCAAACTTTTGTGATAGTTTCACAAAAACATGGCACGGCCATAAGCCAATAAAAAGTATAATGTGCCTAAGTGATAATGTGAAACAAACACAGCGCGCATGCGTTATCCGATCTCTTCCAGCTAGACAAGATGCAACACCAAAAATCAACCAATCAAGTGCGACTATTTATTAATCTGAAATTGAATTGTCTTTTTGCAGCCGGCATCCTGTTCTCAGGCCAACAGACAGCCCTCGACCCATACAACAACACGGTATCATCAGCGCGGGCATTCGGCTCAGTCATAAGCAGCCAGGACCATACACCGAACGACCACGACCACAGAGGCCACGATCATAGCGGCCACGATCATAGTGACCACGATCACAGCGACCACGATCACAGCGACCACGATCACAGCGGCCACGATCATAGCAAGCATGGCCATAGCGACCACGATGAGAGCGACCACGACACTGCGACTGATAATCAACACGGACCAGAAACGGAACCACAGAACGACGATGCTGATAGAATTATCGAGGATGACGGTGACATGTCAATGTATGGTGAGTAGAATAGATATGTATCATATTATTCACCTGATTTATACTTTGAAAGTGACATACTTTATATTCTCTTTGGTGACATACATATATGAGGGATCTAGTAACAACCTTGCAATACTGTTAGGAAATCTTGTCGAAAAACGAGACAGAAAGAGCTCGTTGATGTCTTTTGTATGGGAGAATGGAATTTTCAAACATTTTAGCAGACAAACAACTTATAAAGTTATAATGAAAGATACATCGGAGTTAAACATCTAACTAAATAATTACTACTACTAAGCAGGACATAGTGTGATTAGATTCTCTTCTGCTATAGGTATTCAGAAGTGAAAAAAATACCTAATGTAGTTAGAATAACAACCTCTCTTCTGTAATAAAATAATGCAGAGTTAATAACGAGAACTCTATTAATGATTTTAACCATGATAGTTTTGAAAGTCGTATTTATTAGCAACAACGTCACTTCCTGCTGTCTGTCTGTATCTATGTATGTTTAGATCTTTAAAACTACGCAACAGATTTTGTTGTTTTTTTTTTTAAGATTAGAAGAACTATTTGAAACATCGATTTCCACGCGGGCGAATCCGCGGGGCGCAGCTAGTAATATACATAGGTATATATAAGACAACGTAACTCATCAGGTACCTTAACACTCCGTTATTAGTGACTTTAGTGTCAATAACCATGATAGACCAAATCGTAGGTATAATTTGTTTCACTGATGATTCGTCTCATTCCAGTGCCGCAAACGTTGGAAGGCAGCCTGTCGGTGGACAACGAGGAGTATACTATCGAGCTGGAGGACCCTGAGAGCAATGAGTACCACGACTTCGTGAACACCTTCACGCACGGACTCAAGCGGGCCTTGTTCAACCGGACCCTCATCGATTCCGGAGACAATGATATTAACATCGAGGTTATAAAGCTCCGGTAAGCATCAACCAACACTTTTGACAATTTCTGTTTTGTAATAGGTATCAATTCGACCTAGCGACTTAGCTCTAAGAATTAGCATGTTGAAGTGGCAGTGGGCCGGCCATATCTCGCGAAGAACCGACGGCCGCTGGGGCAAACGTGTTCTTGAGTGGAGACCACAAATCGGTAAACGTAGTGGTAGGACGCCCTCCGACCAGGTGGGATGACGACCTGCGAAAGACTGCAGGTAGATGCAGCAAGCTGAAGACAGGGCGCTATGGCACTCATTGGGGAAGGCCTATGTCCAGCAGTGGCTATAGGCTGATGATGATGATGATCAATTCGACCGATGTGGCTGCGAGGTTGCGGGTTGGATTCCCGCCTTGGAACAACTATTTATACTGTTATACAATACAATATAACTTTATTGCACCATCAATACGAAAAAATAATAAAAATACTAAAGGATCTTAATACTAACTATAACTAGTGGCACAATCGGCGGCCTTATATATATATTTGTATATTTATATATTTGTTCCGGGTGTTCTGAATATTTCTTTGTATAATAAAAAATATCTATCTATGGAATGAATTGTATAATGTAGCCATAAAACAAACTCTGCTTAGCTTGGGGCTAAATAATGCTGTGTGAATCGTCCAGCATTATTTATATATTACCTAACTACGTAACATGCGAAGCACGAGTAATTATTAAAGAAAAACCTATTGTTCCTATTCGTTTTTAACACGCACTCTTGCAACTTATAACATTATAAAATATTTCTCCCCCTTTTAGCTTAGTACACATGTTTCGTAGCACCCTATTCTGTTTCCAAAACGCTGTTTTGTAACGCCATTTTATATATACATCGTATTTACTTACGTTATCCACTTGCTCTTTCTTCCGTTATATTTTAATTAAAATGTTACAGGGAAGGCTCAGTGGATGTCACCTACCGAGTCCACTGGAAGCCGAAGAATATTGAAAAAGAACCAGCCAACGACCTCCTCACCACCCGCAGCCTGATTAACAAACTGAACAACTACCTCGAAAACAACAACCGCATGATTAACATCTACCACATCGCTGAAAATACCATCAAGGCCAAACTAGTCCTTGATCTCTGCCAGGTAGACAACTACCAATGCGAGCACGGCTGTGAATTCGATGAAACTATCCTCGACTTCACTTGTACTTGCCCTCAAGGACAAATTATAGACATGAATAACAGTAAAAGATGCGTGTTATTCTTAGAAACACCACAAACAGTTGCAACGGAAGACAAAAACACTGATGATTATGTAACTATTGTCAATTCAGTCGCATCGACAACTAAACCTATACCCGATAATGAAAAGCCGATAAGCGAAACGGTTCATGTGTCCAACGCATCTTTTGACTGGAAAGAAACGAACCATGATGTACAGCCGACTACTACAGAAAGCGAAACTGAAGTTAATTTCTCTCACATATTTAGTCCTAGTGACCACAATCGCCAATTAGAAGCAGAGGCAGAACCAACTTCAGAGCCACAACCAACGGCAGAACCTAAACCTGAACCGGAACCAACAACAGAACCTGAACCAACGGCAGAGCCAAAAGCTGAACCAGAACCAGCGGCAGAACCTAAAGCTGAGCCAGAGCCAACGGCAGAACCTAAACCTGAGCCAGAACCAACGGCAGAACCTAAAGCTGAGCCAGAACCAACGGTAGAACTCAATGTAGAACCAGAACCAACGGCAGAACCCAATGTAGAACCAGAACCAACGGCAGAACCTAGAGCTGAACCAGAACCAACGACAGAACCTAAAGCAGAATCAGAACCTGCAAGAGAACCTACAGCTAAGCCAGAACTGACGACAGAACCTAAGGCTGAGCCAGAACCAACAGCAGAACCTCATGCTGACCCAGAACCAACCTCAGAACCTAAAGCTGAACCCGAACCAACCTCAGAACCTAAGGCTGAGTCCGAACCTAGTGCTAAGCCAGCGGCGGAATCCAAACCTGCTGAGCCAGCTTCCGAACTCGAATCCACTTATTTGAAATCCTCCCATTTAGAAAACAAATACCATTTACTTGCTCTAACTACCGAGTCTACTTCAGAACTAGAACCAACGGTTGTGCCACTATTTGAATATAAAATGAAAACCGAAACTATTTCTATACCAAAACCAACATCAATACCGAAGCCTTCGCGAACAGGAGATATAGATTTCGATTTCGATTTACATCCTGGCTCGGATACAGAACCGACATTAGAAACTGAAACTACGTTATTGTCCAAGTCCATGTCAGCTAGTGAGTCGTCAACTGCAGGTGAAGTATCAACTTTGTGGCCAATGCACGCTGATCACTCCGATTTATTGCAAATTTCAAGTTTCATAAATAAAGATTCCGACGCAAATATTACGGAAGGAACAGAAACCACAACAGAGCAAATATCAGTACCCAACATGAAGGAATCATCATATTATGATCCATCGACTGATTTTATGTCCTTTTTCGGAAAACACAGTAATATTCAAGAGATAACGGCTGAAGATGATGAGAATGTGGAAGCCACTGAGAGTTCAAAACCCGATCAAACGACGGAATTTAACGATTGGCTAGAGGACATTACGACTCAAAAAGAAAAGCAAGAGATTTCTAATATCGAAGAATCTGAGCGTTCAACGTTATTTGATATGTCTATTGATGAGCAAACTACTACCATGAAAATAGAAATAAACGCGAATGAAAACGTTAACCAGACTATTAGTAGTATAGTAGTGAATGAAAATTACAAACCAGAAGAAATATTCACAAATGCACCAGCAGAACATAACGAAGACACAACAATAATTAATAGTGAAGCAGAAAAAAAAACTATTGAAATATCCACCGTAACAACAGAATTACCTTTGGTTAATAATAATAAAAATTCTGAAGTGTTAATAACAAATACAAGTATCACAACTACCGGGGAACCGAACTCTGAAGTGGAATACTCTATTTTGGAACATCGTTCTGGTAACAATGAAGAAAAACAATTAATAGACGCACTTAATACAAAAGCTACAAATGTAACACATAACGAAACTGAAAAACCTAATGAAAATAGTAAGCAGGACGATGTCATGGACATTACTTTCGATGTTATCAATAACAATTTGTTTAATCGTTCATCTAAGTCAATTGAAAATCGGACACATGATACTCAAGCCAATGAATCATTGTCAAATTTTAGTGACAATGAAACTTCAACAGATTCTGATTGGCTATCAGAACCAGTTACCGAACTAAATTATGAAGATGAAATGAAGAAACAGAACAAAATGACAACAGATGTAGTGATGACTAAAGTAGACGAAATTTTAAACGATGCTAGTTCAAAGGACGACTTTGAGCCTGATTATTTGATGACTTCTAGCCATCACAAAATTAATGATCAAGAATTGCCGTCATACGGAATGGGGCTCGATTATGTGGATGATGACTCGAGGGTGAAAAGAGTCAATACAGATTCTCCTTCAAAAAAAGAGTGGAATGAAGAATCCAAAATGAGGGAATCTTTTACTAAAATATACGTGCCTGAACCCGAAGCAACAACGGTATATAATTATATTTATAAATCCGCTGAAAAAATTGCAAATAACAAAACAACAACGGAGAAATCAGTACCTGCTCCTGTTTGGGAAGAAAACGAGCGTGATTTAACAGTAAAAGATTTATTAAAATCGACCGAAATTCCAAAAACAACAACTGCTCCTGTCGTTATGATCGACGATATAGTGGTTCCTTCAGAGGTGTCATTGACAACCACTAACGCACCCGAAAGTCAAACACCCTTATCAACAACAACTTCAATGACCGACACATTGAGCAGAGTTATAACAAATTCAAGCGGCGTCGGAGAAATCAGTAATTTTAATGTGACTATTTATGAAATACCTAACCATAACAATTCAATGGGTACTAAAGATGCACAAATTCCTGATTTCGAGGATCACGAAACAGAAATGAATCCTTTTTTACCCGAAGTTGAAAACAATAAGATTCTTGTAAAAAAGCTTCAGGAGGGTCATGACATTGAACCTAACAATCTAACAGAGACCCAAAATGAAAATAATGATGAACACAACAATGTTTCCGAAATAACAACTCGTCACACCGAAACAGATATAAAGAATGTGGAAACATTAACGCTACAGCCTTCGAACGCCAGTACCACAGAAGATTTCACTTCGTTCCATTATCTAATGAAACCTCAAGATAATAATACTAAAATTTATACAAGAGGAGACTCCGAAGAGGAAGCTAAAAAAATATTACCAATTTCTACATTTCTACTAGACACGGATGACTTGGATGTTATCAGAGAGCCAACGACTGAACGTAAAACCACGATATCTGATAATAATTTAGAAAGGGAAGTGGTTACTGGATCACCATCACAAGATGATGATTTGAGGGTTGTACCAATTGAAGAAGAAAGATTGGGTGCTTTAAAAACATACAGTAGTGAAAGCATGCAAGAGCTAAATGATATAAGTGATTCGCCAAAAAAGAGTGACAGAAGGACATTAGAGGAAACCAAATTCCATTCCGTGCTAAATAATGAAGCGTAGTTTTACATTTATCAGTACCTAATGTAAGTTGTAATTTGTGTAAATTAGCTATCTTTGTATCCTGTGATCCTGTTGGTAAAAAGATTTTATACGTACCTACCACTATTATTCCCAATAATTATATTGCGATTGAACAACGTACTTATAATTTAATTTTAATGATCAAATAATTTAATGTTTAGACTAGTCAAACTAGAAAGGAGTCATCTTGAACAATTAAATAGATTTATTTATAATTTTGCACATAGAATACCTACTGCAAAAATCAATGCTCAAGCGGAAACTAATTTTGATTTGATATTTAAAATTTTACAAAACGTAACAAAATATTCTGCAATAAACGTTAGCCAGCCCAATTTGAATGTTACCATAGCTAAATGTATATTTTTGTTTGTTCCGATATAATTTACTACTTTTATCAAGCGCGCGGTCTTCCTAGACAGATTTCCTAACCTAAAGTAAAAAAAAAAGCTTTAGACATTTTTAAATTATGTTGCGCACCCTTCTATGAATAACTTAAATATGATTATTGTGTGCGATACAGAGAAGACGCGCGCAAGTGGACTGCCTACCTACACAATTTCAATTAGTTAGGTGCCTTTTTACCTTATTCAATAAATTTATGTACTTGTGTAGTGATAGTCCTTTTCTCTTGTTGTGGGGCAATGGAATTAAAATGAAAATAATAATAATTTTAATGTATGTATGAGTGTTGTTGAAGGAATCTTTGTCTGCCATGCCGTTTGTGATACCTACATTCCAATTATAAAATTTTACTTAGTAATAACAGCAAGGTCTGATACATGTATGTATAATAATAAATTTAGCATGTATTTGTTAACTAAATATATTGTATAAATGGTTGATATTGTAAAAATTACACTGTAAATAAATAAGTTAATAATTATCAATGAGTTTAATTCGCAATAAAATCTACAAAAGGATAATACACTAGTAATAACTACATAAACAAAATAAACGCAATGATATTAAGTACTGTTACAAGTACACTATTAACAAACCTTAAGTACAATAATCACAATAATTTGAGCCCTGGTTGTGGTGTGATGTCGTCAATCTCCTGAGCCAACACCGTCCCATCTTCAACCGCCATCATCCTTGCGCAAAGGCAGCCATCTCCATTCACCAGGCAATTCCCCAGCACCTCTTTACACGTGCTAAACGGAAGGAACCTTTTGTCTTCCAATTTATTATTACTTGCTACAACTTTAGCTGTTCTAAATATATCGTCGTCGATAGCATCTTTTAGCTTGATGATCCCATTTCTATTTTCGACATTGGATGTGATGTCTACTAGGATATCTATTTTTGGTGGTATTACAGTATTAGGAACGTCGTACATCGATATTTTAGCTTCGCAAATATTTGCACAGTCACACCCTTCACACATGTCTCTTTGGTCTTCTTTATAATAATCATTTGTAGCATTGACTTTCACAAGAACAGGTTGACTAACAACGTTATTAGTAACAATATTTCTAAAATACTGTGTGTTATTCGAAGTATTCTTCTCTGGCTCATTATTAATATCATCTTTGGTATCACAGTTTAAAATATTTTTACAATTAAGTTCAGAAGTTATAACTTCATAATTATTTGGTCTAAAAGGACTACTAGGCCATTCTTCTACTGTTGTGTTAAGTACATCTTCCTCGTTACTAATTTTAATTAAATTCGAACAGTCTTTGCCATTATCTATAAGTTCAATTGTATCAGAAAGTTCATCAGTATCAGTAGTTATATAAGAATCTTTTAAGATTTGACATTTATTCAAATGTATTAGGTATTCCTGTTGTAGAACTGTCTGTCCACAAGTTGAGCACAATGTAGATTCTGAAAAATTGATACAAAATGTTAAAGGCGCTTCTGCGAGAGAAATAGCATGCCTTCTTTATTTGCACATGTTGAAATAAATACCTTGATTTTCTTCTTTGATTGGTGTTGAAATATCACAAGAATTGGAATCAGATGACATGCTATAATAATCTGATTGGTTTTCTGAAAATAAAGAATAAGGGTACTTTAATTTTTTCTTTCATGGAGTCCTACACACAAAAGTCATTGACACTGTCATCGACAAGCGGCGGCGCCGAGTGGCTGGTTGATGCGAGATATCTGTGTATATATTTTAGACACCCGGTAGTGTTTAGACAACTTGTCGGCGTCCCGTCAACTCTGGACACCATTTAATAGGTAGTAAGTTCTGCATTGTTAAAAGATGTACAAGGTGTAGCTTCCCCGTAATCCGTCTAACCCTTTTCAAACAGACTGATTATATGATCCGGCGGCGGCGACACCTATACCTACATTTTTAAAATATGCAGAACTGCCTACTAGGCTACTAAATAATACTCACTATGAGTAGCCATGTGCCGTTTCCTAGCATAATCTGTTGAGAATTCTTTCGTACAACCTGGAAAACTGCAGCAAAGGCGACCAGTTGGATCATGGCTCTTTAGATGTGTTTTCAAGTGGTGGGACTGAATGAAACCTGAAAAATAAAATACTTTAAACAAAACAATATACCCTTCAGCACTCAGCAGCCATATTGTCCAATGTTGAACATATCTCTCCCAAACAAGGCGATTTTGTAGTATGTATTCGGATTGGTAGTAGAGGTGTTATAAATGCACAGAATGAAGCTACTGCATTTTCTCTGGTAAATTCCTATGTATTGAAGGGGTTGGTTCTTACGCCTTGGCCGCCACTGCCACAAAAAAAAGAATATACTCCTGGAAAATTCAGTCATCCAGGCTTAAGTTAAACAAAGTTTGTGTTATTGGATACTAAATATCTGATAATACATAGTACATTATATTACATAGACAGGTATTTTTTATATATATATAATTTTTTTCATCCCTGAATTCAAAATTTTTTTCCTTACATGGGTGTAAAGAAAAATATTAGGCAAGCATCACCAATTACTTTACAGTTATTCTATGGCATCACTTACCTTTCCCACAGACACTACAATAGTGCTGCTTAGCATTTGTGTGTGTAAGCTCATGATGCTTCAGATGGTGTGAGAAGTTGAATGTCTTGGTGCATCCTTTGTGACTGCACTTGAAGCGCCTCTCAGCTTCCGGCCGGTGAGTCTTCATGTGTGTGCAGAGGGCCAACTCACTGCTGAACTTAGAGTTGCATTTGTCACATATGAATGTTCCTGTACCAATAAATACTTGGTTATTAAATCTACTGACACAAAGTTGGTTAGTTTGGTGTTTGTCTAGGTCTTTGTGAAATGTCAATATCCTCAAGGGACACAGGGATTAACAAGTAAGAAATGGATCATAGTAATAGTATGTTCTCTAAATTGTTATTAGATTATAATTCAAAGACAAGATAGAATACATTATGTGAGCACAGTAAATTAGGGCTATTGATAGTCCTGTTTAATAATCAGTCTAAGAAAAAATATATCAAACCTTTGTGCGCATATTTAATGTGGCGCTGCAGAAGCACATCATCCCTGAATTTCCGCTTACATTTCTTACACTGCACACTACCTGTCCTCTCATGTTGCTTTTGATGCCGTCTCAGAGCAGAGCTGGAAAAGTAAAAAAAACAATTAAGAGTAAATCAAACTTTTTACCAATTTAACAGGCCATACCATGTAGAGTGGCACAAGTGATAAGAAGCTTATACATACTCAGCAGTGGGTGAAGTCAGATTGCGGTTGATGATGATTGGACTGTATTAAACTTTAATTAAAAAAGACCTAAAACAATCCACAAACTGGAAAAAAGCCCCTAGAAACCTCAATTGTTTAATGGTAACTGGGAAGTAAGAGATCAAACTTATGGAAAACTTACATAAAACTGAAAGTCTTGCTGCATGTTTCACACTCAAAATGAGGAAAGTGACTTGACTCATGTCTTATCTTTTCGCTGTTGTATCGGAACTCTTTGGTGCAGTGGCTGCACTGCAGCATTTTAGTGCTCTTCACTTCCTTACCCTTCATAGCTAACTGGCCAGTAAAATACTTTTCCTTCCACTTTAAGTTATTTACTATAAGATACCTACGATAACAAAGGACATGTTATCAAAATACGTGCCGATATTTAACACTGTTAATTAGGTGTTACTAAGTACTGTGGTGATGGTCATGATCATGACATGTGGGCAGATAGAAAACTTTTACCCCACCATTACCAAAATCACTTTGTAAACTTCTCGTACTTATAATACCTAACTTATAAAATCAGGTAAAGAAAAACAAAAATGGACAGATTTTGTTTGTAAATATTTTAAGTTGCAAAATCCAAGTTTGTATTTTGATTTCGGAACAGGGAAGGAAACAGCTGACTCGAACGAATGTGTCATTCAGCTATGTCAATGTCAGTCAATTGTTCTGAGCGTGCTGTAGTGTGGTGATCCAACGACGACTGACCGTTATTGAACAAATTAAAGTCTACCTTCAATCAGGGAAAAGACGACTTTGTTTGATTTTGGATGCAGATAAGATTCTTCCCTTGAAAAAGTGCTTAGGTACACTGCAAGCCCACTTTCGTTTTTGAAGACTTTTTTGAATTATGGGGATATCAAGATAGTGATAATTTTATCGAAATTTTCCAATTGTTTTGATTCTTGATACTTGCTTACCTAAGAGAAGTTAGTAACGCTATGTACGCCTACTTACAAGTTCTTAGTATTTCCTTCTAGAGTATTTCCAGTTCACCCAAGGGGGGTGATTTCGTTCGTCCGATCCGAGTCCAAGGTATTCTGGCTTTAAGAAAGATGTCATGTCATGTCAATCAATCTCTATCAAAGTCAAAGGCAAAATCAGCTGGCTGAGGCTGAAAATGAGATTTTTCGATACGATACGAACGAACGAACGTTTTAGGCCTTTAGTCAGTCAGCAGAGCCATTTCAAGATAAAAAAATATAACTTTATCGTATGTTACGTGAAAACACGGACCAAACCAAAGAAATAGCCACAAACAAGCGTTATCCTATAAATACGCCAAAATCTGCATAAATTTTTTTGTACTGAGAAGTTAAAGATTGCTTACTATAATATAAAGTATGTCGACTCGTAGAGGAGGCGACTCGCCGCTCCGCCGCAGCCGGTTGAGACTGAGAGAGAAGCCAGCCCAGCCAGTTGCCAGACGAACTCGTGATAAAACGATCGTGTCACTCCGCAATAACCTTACATAACTTGTAACCTTGTCGTAACTAAGATCGCGCCACAATGAAGGAATGGGTTAAAGTGATGCTGATCCTGTGCGCTTTCGGCACTCTTCGGGAGATCCGCCCGTCGGAGCCCTTCGTTTCTGAGTTCCTGCTAGGGGAATGGAGAAATGTCACGGAGACTCAGCTGAACCGGGATGTCTACCCCCTGGGAACGTATTCTTACCTGGGGCTTTTGGTTTTCGTGTTTCTTGTCACTGACTTTCTGAGGTTCAAGCCTATCATCATACTTTCTGGTAAGTTATCCTTTTCTATTCTTTAAACTTTACTTTCTAGAGGTTTAAAAATACAGACTAAGATATAAACACATCAGTTTAAGAGCTTCCTCTGTATTATAATGAATAAACAAAAATTTATGACAAGCTGAAAAAATATTGAAACACTGAACTGCACTGTTTTTCAATTAAATGTACTTATATCTTATCAAGTTCAAGACTCTAATCGAATAAATGGTTTTACAAATTTAGAATAATCTGATCTTCTATCTTATAATGAGGTTTACAATATGATTGCCCGATAACAAACACCACGCACAAAGGACCAATCGGAGTCTAAGTGCAGAAACAAGAGTACAACAACCCGACAACAATCCTTGCTGTTAGGTCAGTTACACATGATTAACTAATTAAAAGTAGCTGTAAATCTACGACAACACACACAGTGACATACATTTTAGAATCCCATAAAGGTAATTTTATACTGGTGATACAACAATCACAACACACAAATCAGCCGCAGGCTGCTGATCTATACAACATTTATACTTAATGTAACACTTATAAAAAGCAACACCTATAAAAACTAATTTACTTCACATAAATTAAAGATTATTCTTTTATAAATGTAAAAAGATCATGCATTCTTTAATCTAATCAAGGTATTTATGTACCATGTGTATAAAATTGAGATTCCAAATAACCAATTATAAAACAAACATCAATACTTCTTATCTCAGTATTCTTACAGACTCTGAGCATAAAATCCAGTCAGTCAAGTCATATAAATTGTGATTAATCACATTCAATTGCTAATAACCATGACTATGTTCAAGGCTAAAGTTTTGTACCTATTTCTTTCTACAATCTACGAGTATATTTCTAGTACCTACCTACTAAAAAGGTTACAGAAACTTTATGACTTAATTTCTAAGTAGATAATCAAAAACAGGTTAGAAATGAGAAAAAGTGATAATTTTATTTGATTCTCATGCCAATATCATCATCAGCCTATATTCGTCCACTGCTGGCCAAAGGCTTCCTGATGAGCGTCGTAGTCGTAACGTCAGTATTTCGCTGATCGTCATCCCACCTGGCTGGAGGGTGTCCTACACTACGTTTACCGAGTAGTGGTCTCCACCCGTGGTCTCCGCTCAAGAACACGTTTACCCCAGCGGTTGTCGGTTCTTCGCGAGATATGGCCGGCCCACTGCCAGTTCATCTTGTTAATTCTATGAACTTTGACGATAACTTTATGTATTCTTTAAAATCCTGTCCTTCAGAGCAACTCCGAGCATAATTATAGCTCTTTCCATAGTAGCATACAAATGGCGTTAGAAATTCTCTATCTCGGAGGAGATCTCCGACTTCGACAATACCGTCCTCCCGCCATGCGTTTTAAGCTTTGTCAGGTAGCTTCTGTTAAGCTGCTGAATAAATACTTTGACGTAGCCGTAGGTCTAACTCTAGAACTACTAGAACACAACTACTTTCCACCCCTAATAACAGTTCTCATGAGATAGAAATAACCTAACGTTTCCATAGAAACGACGCGTGCGAAGCCTCGGGCAGATCATAGTGATCTATAATGTTGTTGTTATGAGATGTTAATGGATGCACACTATGCATAGTACATGAAATGAGGATCTGTGGAAGGCATATGTAAACTTGGGGAGGCTTACACTCAGCATTAGTAGAGTCCTGCGGATGGTCATTAATAATAGATAACCCTTGCGTTTTCCAGGATTGAGTGGTATAGCCGTATATGCTATCCTACTATGGACAAGCAGCTTAGAATGGCTTCAGGCATCGCAGTTCTTCTACGGACTTTATATCGCTACGGAGATAGCTTATTATACGTATATTTACGCAAAAGTAAGTTATTTATAGTTGTATTCACTAGCTGTCCATAATATTTATTTATAATACTAGACACATAAGTTATGAACATACTAGTGGTTTCTTGTCACTTCTTCCACTGGTGGACAAAAAATTTAAGTGAATTATAAAATATGACGTGTCTAAGTGCTTATTTTCATTTTCATTTGATCAGCTGACAATTCTGATAACAACCAATCAATATTAATCTATATGTATCTTTGCGTTTCTGATGTGATGTTTCGCCGAAAGATGCCCACGCGAGGTTGGACATAGGCATAGGGCTTCCCGAAAGATCGTCCCCTAGAACGACTATTCAATAATTACAGTAAAGACCCGATTAACCAAACCTCAGTTATACTTTATACGTAGTATTTCGGAATTATCCGTATTACCAACTAGTTGCCATTTTAATTAGATATTGTTTATAACACTAATGAAACCGGATTAAATTCAAAATCATTACCGTCAAAATCTTTAGTTTCTCAGCGAGATAATTCAACTCCAGGATAAAAAACTATCAAAGAGCGAGTAACTATATTAGTTTGCGCGAATGCTACCGGGACTAGTCCGGTTAATCGAGTCTATTGTAACTCGATTTTTTATATATTCGACCGTAAATTTGTTGATCCTGCTTAATCACAAATGATTCTACTAAGATTACTTGTCGTATTTTTTATACAGTCACAATTCACATAAAGCCTCATTAATCATTTTATTCAACAAATCGGGTTGCCAGCAATCATTTTAGATCTTACATTAGACACATAAGAGATATACGAATGTACTAGTGGTTTCTTTTTCACTTCTTCCACTAGTGGACAAATCATTTAAGTGAACAGAAAATTAAAAACACCTTATTTCTCATTTGATAATAATTAATAGTATAAAATTATCTAAGTGCTTATTTTGTAAGCCTATGAAAATGGAAAGGATTTTTTTTTTTATTGAGACAAGCATCCATCGAGACTGCTATCCGCCGCCGGGTCGGTATACAATCCGCCGTTGTTTGCAGGTGGACAGTGCAAAGTATCCAATCGTGTCTTCCTACACGCGGATAGCCACGCTGACGGGCCGGTTTCTGTCCGGCGTCAGCGCCCAGTTGCTCACTCACTTCGGGATCATGGACTACCGCCAGCTCAACTACATCACTTTTACAGGTCAATACAAGTTTTATTTATTTACCAGTCACACAAGCTGCTCTTTGGGCTGCGCCTGCTTTACATGGGGCTAATGATGCTGTGAATTATAAATAATAATAAATAAATCATGTTGGAATTTTAGGTTAAGTAACTACATATAGGCAATCCACACAGCATCATCTAGCACCAATCTAAGCAGAGCTTGTGTTATTTATGGGTAATAGATGACGGATATACTTAATACAATACATTCAATAGATTTTTTTTTTTATTATACATCGATAACGACCAGAACACCCGGAATAAATGTGATATGATACTGTGTGACTTGCCTATATACATATAGTTAGTTAACCTAAAATTCACTCTGTTGTCGTTTTTTCTTTTTTACGCAATTTACGTTGCCATTCAGTTTGCGATCTTTCCTTCAATAGTTGCTTAGTTGCTTACAAGTAAGTGTATTTAAGTTATTTGTGTCGTGGTTTATTTACAAACTTTCTACCTCGTGTTTTATATTGCGCCCGAGCCGTGTGCTATAAAATAAACTACCTTCGTAGGTATTTACCTACGTAGCTATAAAATAAACTACCTTCGTAGGTATTTACCTACGTAGGTGGTTTATTTTATTTATTTTAACATAATTTTGTTTATTGCGTCATCAGCTAATAAAAGCAAGTCGTTGCTGTCTTCATCATAATATAATAGTACCTATTAGATTATGACGAAGACAGCAGGTTAATTTAGCATATCTTTGCGCAAAATACCACTTATCTTACTGATATCATAAAGGCGAAAGTTTGAGCGTTATGAAGAGGTTTGGCCGACCGAAGAATTTGCCAAAACTACTGAATGTAACGAGCTGCAATATTGCACAGATAAAGATCGGGGCCTGGAATAACATACGGCTGCTACTTTGTCAAAAAACGCGTCCTAAGTCACGGACAGAAGCTAGTTAGCTACATAAAACAGAGTTGAATAAGAGTTAAACCACATTATAGGTATTACTACTTACATCGATAGGTACGTATTTTATGTTTGATATTATGTTAGGTACCTATTCGATGTAGGTTTACCTTACGTGCAACAGAAAAAGAGTTGTGTAGATACGTTTCCATCATGTTTCCGTTCAATTACCACCAATTAGATCCACTGGCAATCAATCAACATCCTATCTTTATTACAAATACACTAACACTTATGTATACATACCTTTCATCATCCATCCAATAGTCCACAGCTGGACATAGTCCCCCACCCTAATCACAGTTTTAGCCTACCTAAAGCCTAACCTATAATAAATAATACAATACACATACCTTACCTATTATTATATATGAGTCATTTTATGATGACATAACGTTTACACCATTTTTATATCGCTTGCTTTTGCTTTCCTACTTTTATCTGTACCTGTACCTACCTATTTGCTAGTTTTACTACATATCAGTTAATGTAAGAAACATCGTTTTTCCTCATTAGGTACCTACCTAAGCGCTACGAGAACGAGAGCATTTTCCCTTTGAAAACGGTCAATGAATGTCATGAACATAATTCATATGACTTGTCTAAGTGCTTATTTGTAAGCCTAAAGAAATAAACTTTCATTTCATTTCAATCACCAAATGAATTTTATTGTAACTACACAGCCGGATTTTTAGCCCAGGCAGGGAATACGGTAACTGTAAGAACCCTAGGCTATCTTGTAAAATATTGAATAATATAAATCATTATTAGATATTTATCTTATACGTTTTAATTGTGACTTTTATTTATATATTTGGTACCTAAGTAATTTAAATTTGTTTTTATTTTAAATAATAATGATGAAATATGGACACTTTAATTGTTTCTGTTATATAAATGATGTCTGAAATAAACATTTTAAATTGAATAGCACACGAACTTCGTTTGATCTTAATCTCTTAGCTGATGGTTAATTGTTGTTCGGTGTTTCCAGCTCAGATCTTGGCGACAATATGCGCGTTCATGCTTCCTTCGATGCAGTACGGCATCTACTTCCACCGGCGAAGCTCTCCGCTCAGCGTGCCTATGGACAAGCAGCCGCCTGGGGTCGCGAATAAGGTATAGATAAAACGAAAAATACTGGATAATCCACTAGCCATAAGCTAAGCAGAGCATGTGGGTGCTAGCAACACTAATGCACTCGATTCAGTACATTAATTAAAGATATAGTTTATTATAAATAGAAAATATCTAGACGTCAGACTCTAGACAACCTTCTCTAGTTTATACCGTTTATGTACCTTTTAAATAAGAATAGTACCTAAAACTTTTTGATTAATAAAGAAATACAAATTTGTCCAATTTGTATTCAATCGAATCCGCTACCTCCAGCGTCGCAGGTTGACCTTCGTTCGCTGCGCCACAGAGGTCTTCCTCTTTATACTACAACTACCATCATCATCTCAGCTGAAAATCGTCTACTGCTGGACTGGACGGAAGTTCCGATGTAGATATATCTCTGAAAAGACAGGTTGATTCTAAAAAAGACTAGATCAGGTGAGATTGTGGTCAAACGAAGGTCTCTATAATTACTTTAAAAAAAAGCTCCTTAATTACATTGTCCTCAGTGCAAAATCTATTTATTTAATCCAGTCGGGTCCCGCGTTGACAAAGCCGCAACCAGCAGCTAGTACATTTTAAACATTGATATATCTAATAGCATGCATTACCTACCTAACCACTTAAACCTAATTTAACTTGGTTTCCAGCAACCGCTCCGCTCGAACATCGCAGAAGCGGCCACGCTACTGAGTCGACACGCATGCTCTGCCTACTCCCGCCCCAAGGTGCTGGCGTGGTCGGCGCTGTACGCAGCCACGATGGCGCTCTTTGTGCAAGCGCAGATCTACGTGCAGCTACTGTGGAAGCAGATACAGGACGACACCAGTGCGGCTGTGAGTTTGTACACAATACACCACGTTACTTAGACAAGGTGATGGCGTGGTCGGCGCTGTACGCAGCCACGATGGCGCTCTTTGTGCAAGCGCAGATCTACGTGCAGCTACTGTGGAAGCAGATACAGGACGACACCAGTGCGGCTGTGAGTTTGTACACAATACACCACGTTACTTAGACAAGGTGATGGCGTGGTCGGCGCTGTACGCAGCCACGATGGCGCTCTTTGTGCAAGCGCAGATCTACGTGCAGCTACTGTGGAAGCAGATACAGGACGACACCAGTGCGGCTGTGAGTTTGTACACAATACACCACGTTACTTAGACAAGGTGATGGCGTGGTCGGCGCTGTACGCAGCCACGATGGCGCTCTTTGTGCAAGCGCAGATCTACGTGCAGCTACTGTGGAAGCAGATACAGGACGACACCAGTGCGGCTGTGAGTTTGTACACAATACACCACGTTACTTAGACAAGGTGATGGCGTGGTCGGCGCTGTACGCAGCCACGATGGCGCTCTTTGTGCAAGCGCAGATCTACGTGCAGCTACTGTGGAAGCAGATACAGGACGACACCAGTGCGGCTGTGAGTTTGTACACAATACACCACGTTACTTAGACAAGGTGCTGGCGTGAAGTTTAAGTTTTAATAAGCTTATCTAAAACAATCTTGAATTAATCATTGAATACAAAAAACAACGAATTAACGATATAAAGTATCTAATTATTTTTACCTGCAACGATAGTAGGTTCGAGTAATAATCAGCGGTGTAATCTCTAGCTAGGCAGATATTTACAGTTGCCTGCCGTTGTCTACGTATGTCAAGGTGAGATTAGAATGTAGTTTAGGCTAGCGCTTCATTAAACGGATAATCCGTCGCAGATATCACGCGGCGGAACAGTACATTATTTCATATTCATTTTATTATTGGTTCGAAAGATTTTCCGCGGAGTGTGCCCGTAAATAGAAACTAGACACAGTAAAATAGTACTGGCTTTCCGCCGAGTAAGATCGGCGACGGGTTGTCCATTCAGTGTGGCGGTAGCCTTAGATAAGTCAAGTTGCAAGTATTATGCATTGCATTGTTATCTCTTCTATGATAGTGCCAGTTTAATTTACTTTAGGATTAGAGTAAGTACCTGGTTCAGTGCTCTTGACAGCTGAATAAGACAATAAACGACACAAGTAGGTACCTGGTATTCCAGCATATAGCCATATTCGTAGCGTATCTTCAGATCATCTCTGTTGAAATGACGCCTTTCGAAACCAATATTTACACGATGACTTTAACAATTTTAACATACCTAAGACAGTAATCGGGTACAGTACCTTTAAGTAACATAAGCTCTACTTACTTCTAGGCTAGACGATGCTGTTGTTAGATATTGTGTATTTAAATTACGAAAGGTAGGCAAAGAAAGAATGGACAGGTTACATGAAAACTAGCTGATGAGTACAAAAGAAATGAGTATCGAGACTGAAGTGTATACTAGCCATAAAATTTTATAGCTAGACCTACCCTACTATACTTTTTTTATGAAAAAAAATAGTGTTTAAAACGCTTAAAGAGAGAACTAAAATATATTATTCTAAATAAAATCATTTATTTGCTGTCAACCGGTTATAATTTGGTATGCTTATGATTTATTTGTTGGTTACAGGTGGCATACAATGGTGCTGTGGAGGCGGTGCAGACTCTACTCGGCGCAGGGGG
The DNA here is from genome assembly GCA_947044415.1 of Eupithecia dodoneata. Lineage (NCBI taxonomy): Eukaryota > Metazoa > Arthropoda > Insecta > Lepidoptera > Geometridae > Eupithecia > Eupithecia dodoneata. Next base: position 3,405,833 of record OX345657.1, on the reverse strand, counting down.
CGCATTCCTCGCCTCTCTAAGCACCCGGTCAGCCTTACCAGCGCCTGTAGCAGCGGTCCAGGGCCTAGCTGTGTTCGTGGGGGCCTATGTACCCAACGTGTTTGTTTCTTACGCCGGGTATATAGTTATGGGCATGCTGTTTCATTATACCATCACTCTGGCTAGGTGAGTGACCTCTGAGCTTGTTATGCGCCAATTTATTATGTACCCTCTATATGCTGCTGCCTTACCAGCGCCCGTAGCAGCGGTCAGGCCTAGCTACATAAATAGTGACCTATTTGAGCTTATTTAAATTTAAATACCTGGTGGTTTTTGGAACGATTGTTTTGGCCGATGTTAATTAAACTTATTAAAATCGGTCTAAGACGTACAGTATAGATGGATAGAGAAAATATTATTGCACACTTAAATTAGAAATAATTATTATTACTTATTACCTACAACAGTTCACTGCTGGACCCAAGTAGGACTCCTCTGATAAACGCCTTATGGCTGCCATTATCCCCTGTAAAATAAAATGAACCCTTTTTTGCCTAATTCAAATGAACTTATGTAATTATAATTCATTTAATTGACGAGAAACTGATAACACCTGACTTTAGCTTAACATAGAGTTAACCATTGTTATTGTGTATTTCTTTTTTAATAAATATTTTCATTTCATTTTTCTAAGAACTTCCTCCATGCATTCCAGAAGGTCCCAGGCTAACACTATATAAAAAAATCTTTTTCCAGTGCGAAAATCGCCAGCCAGCTAAGCGACGAGAGCTGTTTCGGACTTATCTTCGGAGTTAACACGCTCGTGGGCACAGGGCTCCAAGCGATCCTGACCCTAGTGCTCATACAAACTTTGGAAATGCCAATCCAGAGCCAGTACTACTCCATCAGTGGGCTGTTCATGCTGCTGGCATCCGCCTGGGCCGTAGGCTGGATGGTCAACCAGTACCGGCAGAAACTAACTCTGCATAACAGTACTTAATCAAATATTTATGATGTTTGTGGTTTGATATTCCAATATCTACGAGGTTTATATTCCAGAGTTTAGATGATCTTGAACACTTTATACATAAGTATAATATACTTACACAAATAATGTAACAACCATCAATGTAACATATTGAATTATTGAGTAGTTCCTAACGTAGGTACTTAAAGACAATATTTCGATTGATTTTTATTGGATTGATCTCAAAATACATATTTCAAATGCATATAAAACAGTAGTACAGTCAGCGTCAAATTGATATGAGTGTCTAGAGTAGTCAAAATGATCTGAAATACATAAAAGCATTTTGATATTCACAGTTTGAATCATCATATTGTTGTAAGCACCAAAGGTGTTCAAAATCATCTTAGCAATTATGAGTTTGCATACTACCTTTGAGAGCTTGGTTTGCTTATATTATTTTGGACACACTGACTGCTCTTATAAATATGAAACAATGAGTAGTAAGATATTTTGAACACCTTGGCTGCTTACAACAATAATCATGATTCAAACTGCGCATATCAAAGTGCATTTTTCTAGTCTAGACGCTATCAATTTGACGCTGACTGTAGTAGTATTGAAGGTAGCTTTGGTTGTTTTCTATTTCATTGTTTTTTTTTATACATAGGTATATGATTGTATTATCTACTAAAGGTACTTATATAGTTACTTATTTGTATTTTTAGGCAAGACTGTGATAGTAGACGGTAGTAGAGTAGTAGACTTGGTTAAACCAAGTTATTATACATATTGTTATGTATGTTAGGAGTTATTAGAATTGAAAAATATTCGATGTGACTTTCAATTTTTGTTACTAAATGGTACGTAAATAATAATGTAGATGTTGTTTGGTTTATTGTTCAAAAAATGAATAGGTATGCACTTATTAGAATGTAAGTAGGATGGATACTTATTATACAAAGAATAAAATGTTTTTATAAGTACCTACCTAGGTACTAAATAGCAGTATTTTTGGTGTTGTTCATTTTCATCATTATATGCCTTAACACATTCACTGCGGGCTCCTGAGCTTTATTAATGTGTAATGCAAATGCATCCATGAAATCTTACCCCTGTCATTCTATACATAAAGGTACCTAATGTTAATGAAAACCCCTTTTACAGCACATTAACACTATATTAAAAGACCAAAAGTAATAATATTATTACTGTGATAACCAGTATAACAAAGTTCATATACTTACTTCCTAAAACAACATTATCTATACCTAATTAATAAAAAGAAACAAGAAATAACTTTTCCAAAGTCTTTGAATTATTTGATAAATGCATTATAGAAAATAATTCTGAATTATTAAGAAATTTACATTCACAATGCAAAGGAATTATTGATATGTAAGCTGCCTGGAATGTATAATTACAAAATATGTACTTGCAAAGTATAAACAATTTTCCAACTTAAATTTATAATAATATTAAGTTCACTAACAGCCTTATAAACACTCCCAAGTTCAGTTAATTTCTCATTTTAGTTACAAGTTAAAAAGGGAAGGGTTTTATTCCCATGGTCAAGCGAATTTAGATAAGGATTATGGAGAGACAAAATATCCTTCAAAAACAAAGTTTAATTTTTATTAGCTAATAATATCTTTGTCTGTGACTTCTGTTTTGATGAACCAATCACAACCTTTTACCTACTTCAGAAATGGGGTCGAATTCTGCTAACGAAAACGAAAGAAACTTTAGATATCCGTGCAGTGCTATTTGAATAGAGATATTGATAAATTGGTTTCAACCTTGACACTCTCTGTAGTTTCTTTCATCAAAGGTAAAATATCAAAATGTATCATTCTGGGATGATACCATTGCTATTGTGTAGCAATTTATTTAGAAGAATGAGAGCCCTGATATTATCGATAAATTGCAAGATGCCTAGATTTCATTTCACAAACCACAAAAAATTATGAAAGTAATATTCCTACCTACCTACTCAATCTTAAAATTTACGTGTGCTCCTTATAGCTTGGCCTTGTCTTCATGTACACATAAAGGCATATACACAAGAATATAACAGCTAAAGTGGGTAAAACAACTGTATGGATCTGCTGACGCGATTTTGCGAAATCCTGTTTCCTTTCACGCCTTTGTTTTGCATTTTCTTTTACAGCACCTTTGAGTCTCCTCATATCACGGACCTTTGGTTCTTAAAACACTGAAAGAGAAATGCTAATACAATATGAAATACTCATGCCACGTAAAGGTTTTATTTGCAACAGTTGGTAGACAAATTTTGGAACCTAAAAGCAGTACATACGTACCACGATCACGCGGACGTCGCATAGGTACGAAGATTGTGTAAAACACTGTAAATTACATTATTGTTTTACCTGGTATACCCCTACACAAAATGGAAATATTAGCAAATATTTGTTTTATAAAAAAATAAACTCCGTCCGAACGTAAACTTGTTAGAACTTCATCTTCTTTCTTTATTAATGGCGCCGCTAGCTTTTTGCTACGACTTTGCCAGAGTCAGTCGTCGTGTGAAGGAGTGTAAAAATTAAAAAAATAATGTTATTCAAGTCTATACCTCCGTTCCTATTATGTTATAATATGAGCAATCATTAAAACATTTTGCCATTCATGCATTTTGCATAGAAACCTACCTGACACTATTTTTATGGGTAGTGTAGGTAAATTTCGTTGCTTTAGTAAAAGCCGTTTTTAATATGGTCATGTGTTCGTTTACTGGCTACACAATTTAAGAATGCTAATTATTTCTTAAACCAGACAGACAGCATTTGGTAGGTACCTAGTACCTACTTATTTTATTTTTGCACGAATTATGCTCTATCAGGCATGACAACAATTGATCAAATGATTAAGTGTAGTGTCTTACGTAGGAAATGAAGACTAATCCAACACGGATCCGCGTGAATATCAATTAGGGACCTACCTAATTTATTTGATTTGTTTTCGTTCTACAACAAAAGTAGTACAAACATGGTACAATTATGTAGGTACCTTACATAGTTAAATTAATTAAAATTAATAAATGATGGCTTGTTAGACCAAATGTCAGGCGAGACACAGAACTAGCATTTTGTACCAATAGTGAAAAACAATTTCAAATAGCTGCCATTAGGCAAGTAAGTCATGATTGTGACCACTTTTCAACAAGCTAGTTTTAGCATTTTGGAGATTGCTGGTCATCAGGGCACACTATAAATTTGAATAAGGTGGCTTGTTTCAAACTGTAGAGTTGAATGAGCAGCACACCCTTCATATTATAATAAAAAGTAAAACAATGGTACATTTAGTTAGTAAGCAGGTAGATTATAATTTATTTTATCATACATAATGTTTTCAACTTTTTCTCTATGCACAACACAGCCTTTTCAAACATGAAATTCTCCTCCATCTAACTTTTCATCAGCTAATGATGACAGAATACTAGCAGAGGTACTCTGAGAAATCCAAATCACATACAAAAACAAACCTTGAAGAATGCCTAGGCCTGCCCCACATACAACATCCAAAATATAGTGGCGCTCCGCTAATACTCTTGACATGCAAATTGCCATCACCCAAGCCATAAGTGGAGGGTAGAATAACATTGAAACTGGATTAAGGTACATTAGAGTAAATGCAATTAAAACGGATCGGCTAGCATGCCCTGAAGGGAATGAGTATTTGTCTGGGTTGATAGATATCAGCTTGTTCATGGGTATTGGTCGACGTCTTCTAACAAATGCTTTCAGCGCAGCTATTACTACTATATCCAGGATAAGGCCTGAAAAAAGAATCATAAATTACTCAAAGTCAGTATGATGCTTTGAAATTTGATGAGTCATGCAAAGGTTACAATTAATCAATTTACAACTTACCAATTAAGAGGTTTACTTGTAGCTGATACAGGTCCTTATTATTGAAAAGCCAAATGAATGTCAACCATCCTGCCAACCATACTATACCATGACATGTTACCTAAGAAAACATAGAATGAAAATTGATAAGTTTGAGTAAAACCATTAAAATCTCATAATGTCACACAATTTTCAATTTTCAATAATGATCAGTGAATCATTATAATCAAACTGATTAATAAGTTGTGTAGGTACACCACTTATCTTAGGTTAAATTAGTCAACAAGTTACCTCCAGGAAGCGGGAATGGTTTTTCAAAGATCTTAATGCAGTGATTCTGATTGAGAGCTCCACAAATTTCTTTGTGATCTGCACATCATAATTTAAGATTTTTCTCAACATTGGTGGAACTTCACGTTTTGACTCTACACCAAGCTGAAAACATAGTCATGAGATTGTAGTATAATTATAAAGCAACTGAGTCAGTGGGTTCGTCATAATGTACACAGCTGTTGTCTTTATTCTAAGTACAGAACATGCAGGTATGGATTATAGAATGTAAGTACCTACTGCAATAGTTTTAGGATGTCATCACATCCTAAGACCACATCACACTGACATTTCAGTCATTTCACACAGAGGATGAATACATAGGAGACTAGACAAAGCGTTAGAATTGAAAATCTTACCACGTCCATGCTTTGATGATAGCGACAGCTACTTATTTACAAATAACAAGGTAAGTCCTGAGACAAAAATAGATTTTGTTAGATTACGTTCGTGGAATGGAAATACACTACCACTGTGCATGTAGTTTTAAGGTAAGTAAGTAATGGTGACTAGCAAACAAAATTGCATTTTCTAGGGCTTCCCTAGATGTGCTTGATTGATGTCAATAGGTACTGCTCAGCTCACCAGCCAGCCAGCCTCATTAAAACAAAAGTAAGCTAAAAATTTAAAGAAAAGTGTGAACTGTGAAGGAAAACTGGAAAAGTGTTGCCGGCAGTCAAAGTGAAAAAGCTCCGAACCGGACCTAACGCAAATATGGTCCGATCGAAATATGACAAAAAGATCCGTTTAGTTATTATTAGAAAATTACAAAAAGCCTTAATATAGAAAGAGTACGCACCCCTCTGACTGACACTAATTATCAGGGTGTTTGGTGGAGGATTAGACAAACTCAGTGGGTGTGTAGGTGGACCTATTTGTAAAATACTTTAAGTAGAAGACCCTAACTCTTTAATTTTTTTTTTAATCCTGTTTTTTGTATTTTTAAATAATTTTCCGAAATTATAACTCTTTTTCCCTACAAATTTTTTTGGATCATGTTTTTGATTGTTCTTTTTATTTGGTTTTGGTCCCAGATGTATCCTTTATAAGGCATTATTTAAAAAAACCAGTAAATAATTAGTTATAAGCTCTCAAAGTTAAAAATAAATAAAAAACTAAGTTAAGAAGGTAACAAACTTTACATCGTTTTTAAAAAAAACTAAAAGCGATCGAGGAGTTCAAATACTTTTAAAAAAAAAATTCAAAGGAAAAATAAACCTTTTTTTCTACTTACCTAACAAACCTTTTTACTTCTTTAATCTTAGACTGAATGTCTATTAGAGGATTCTATAACAATTTTATGACTCTTCACACGGATACTGGCGGAGTTGTGGCAACACAGACACAGCGAGCCATAAAAGAAGAAGAAGAATTTGTTTTGTTGCAGTGTTGCAGCCATCAACAAATGCACGTACACGTCCGATGATGATTTAAAGGCTCGCGCACTCAGCGAAACCCTGTATTACTAAAAATTCCACTAACAACTCCCCAGTTGTTGTTAGGGGGGTTATTCCATAAGATTATGACATAGGAGACTATGTCAGAATAAGGAATAAGGCTAAATTCGTGAATCCTTTCAGTCGGTCGTCTGATCTAAACACGGAGTACGTACAAGTAGAGCGAACGAATTGTTAGCACTTTGTGCGCGAAACCTGAATGTATACATTCATTCTGGATAAACCAGAATGTATAAATTCATTCAGAATAAACCAGGACAACCATCATCAAAGAATCACCCTAAGCGAGAGATCAACGGTCGCGCGCGAAATTCAGTTTTTGTAATTTTCGTGTTCTACAACGAAGGTAGTTTTTCATAATTTTAGTTTCGTTCCTATATAAGTACAATTTTTGTTTAATGGATTAAGTAACGATCAAGTTTAATCAATTTAGGTATTTTTTACCTACCTACTTTAGGAATTTAAATCATGTGCTGCACATTAGACGATTTTAATAATCTTGCTGACTTATACTACCTACTTACTTACTTTATAAAAAATCTAGCTTAGCCTTTTTGTCTTTCGTAGACAAACTTCGGCATCTACATAAGGAAATGTTAAGCATATTTTTTTACTACCTCTCCGATTGGCTACGAAACAGTTCTGCAGTCGATTACTTCTATCCATCAGACAAAACTTTGTTATTGTACCTACCTATGTATTAATATGTTTGACAAAAGTATAAGAATATTCTTTTTAATAGAAAAAATCGGACGCGTACGGCGCGGCGCGCGGCGCGGCCGCTCTTCTGTCGGTTTACGAGTCAAACTAGAAACAACAAGAGAAAAAAAATACTAGTCACAGCTTCATAGTCGAGCAGATATTTCTTCTACGTGGGCTCATAGTTATTTAGGTATACCTAGCCCGCGGTTGCAGGGAGTCGATGAATGAAGGCGGCTCAAGGACTCTTTGTGGTGTCATGTCGTATGAAGGAGGCATGTCATGAGGTCGGGACGTGTATGGGCTGATATAATGGATGATCTCAATCCTCTTAAATCCTGCTTTTCAGGCGGACCTTCGCCCGCTATGCTGTTCACAGAGATCGTCGGCACCTAATGTGATTATAAGTACCTACCTCCTTACATAAATATAATAAAAAACCCATAGACTTAAAAAAATATTCATATTCCATTCAGTTCGTTACAAAGTTACAAACAAACAGTAATCTTTACTGTGAACAAATGCGATTATAGGTACCTCCTTACATAAAAAAATATAATAAAAAACCAAGACTTAAAAAAATATTCATATTCCATTCAGTTCGTTACAAAGTTACAAACAAACAGTAATCTTTATTGTGAACAAATGCGATTATAGGTACCTCCTTACATAAAAACATATAATCCATAGACTTAAAAAAATATTCATAATATTGCATTCAGTTTGTTACAAAGTTACAAACAGAAATACAGAAATCTTTATTGTGAACATTTTATAAGGTGTTCAAAATAGTACTTATAGGTTCTTAAAACAGTTTGTTCATGCAGAACATTGTGTAACGGGCATATAAAGTAGGAACAATTTAAACAATATAAATTATTATATTTTGGTCAATTTGCTGTCCTTCTCGTAGTACCTACCCTCTCACAATACATATTAGGTATCAACACATGCGTGATGTGATGCTACCCTAGCGTTTACGTTTATGTACTTGTTAATTGCCACAGTAGTATATTTTATGGTCAATGTCAATGACGACTGATCTCATCCATTGTGGTTAGAGCGAATGTGTGGGCGGATGTTGCCCCTATGAGCGAAGCCAGCTCCGCATATTGGACATTTAAATGGCCTTTCTCCTGTATGTATCTGGAAAGTGAAAAAACAATAAATAATAAAATATTTGCATAAATACAAATGTATATAATATAGAGCGTAAGCAAGCAATTCTCCGCTGCGAAACCGCAGTAGTACCGCCGGGACGACAAGCTAAACACAGGGGAAACAGCCTGTTCTCTACTAAATTTGCTATGATTTTATGTCTTTCCCGCGCGACTTTGCTCAGGTAGTTGTCGATGTCGCTCTGCATGCAGTCAGCATACAAACTGAACTATTTTTGTTTGTTTGGGCCATTTGCAGCTTATATCCATCGAGAAACAAAATGCGAAGTGAACAATCTGTGTCTCAAGAGATTACCATACTTACTCTCATATGAATCATGATGCTTGCTCTGCTCTTAACCTTCTTCCCGCAGTAGTCACACTCCAGCATCTGAGCGGGATGTGTCCGGTAGATGTGAGTGTGCAGTCTCACCCTGTTCACGAATGTCTTTGGGCATTGGGGGCAGGTGAAGTTATGCACATCGCTGTGGGTTTGCTCATGATCTATGTGTCTATATTTTTTCTGTGGAAGTAAATTAATGTTTGTTGAATTTCAATTTGTAATGTAATGACTTACCAGGGATTAACTGACAATGATTAACGGAAAATAGGATTGAGTTGCGAAGTTATTAGTCACTATCAAGTATTAAATTAAGATCTCATTTACAACCCTTAAATGCTAGGAACAACGCTGGACTTCGAACTACACACTGTGCGTCATAGGTACTCAACTCAATGTGTTAACACTTTGACTGCGGACTTTTTTCGACGACTGCGATCTTTTTTTTAACCTAAGCCATTCGTGCTGCCGCTCTACACATCGGTTGTGTTGCGCCGCACATGCGTTTCGTTCGAAAAATATTACGGCTGTGCTGAATCACACATCTGTATTTTCTCAGCCGCTGCGCTAGTGTGGATTTACGCATATTAGTCACTTGTAGAAAACACATACGGTGTGATTTCAGCACTCGAAGTGTTAATATGATCATAGTGCCTTGCACCACCCATTGTGTTTTTATCATGGCTAAATAAATATTAGTCATTTATTTCATTTTCACCACTTGTAATCAACATACATAGGATGTATGACCGCAGAACTTGCAGATAAATATTTTGCCTGTCTTTTTGCCATATGGATACTTCTTGTCTGGATGCTCCCATTGGTAGTGGCGGAAATGTGCCAATCTATTGGGGACTTCATAACTGCACTGGAAAATAAAGAACAATATTCATTAAGGAAAATGTCAATAGGAAATAATTAAACAAGTTTTAAAAAACTATAAACCAACCTCAAATTTCTAAATAGTTTAAATGGGATTGGAATGCTTCAATAGCGTGATCGAATAGTGGAGTGAGTTAAAATTAGAGTCTAATTTAGTTTGTGTAATGTGATGTTGTTTGTTTAATTGTTGTAATGTGATGTGATGAGTGTTGGATGTACGACACATAATTAAAACTACGAATGAAATGACCTTTTGTTCACGCTCATTGCCATGGACACAATTTCCTACAAGTATGTAATGTGAAAATTATTATCTAAGAAGCAAAAATTACAGTAAAGGATGTGCAATCTTAAAATTGCACAATATGTATGTATTGCTCTGGCATCACATGATGGTAACGGGTTGAAATACATCTGCGTACGACTTCGGTTGGTTGGAACGATAGGACTTATTTGCAAAAGGTGTCCAAATTTAGACAAAATCACATATAAACAGTCGGCTAATAAAAATTTGCTAATTAAATAGATTTTTAAGTGATTTATCTTACTGACCTCGTATTAAAAATTACTTCCATCTAAATTTCTATTATACCTACATGTTCACATTTGACAGGGTAATCAGGGGCCATAAGCTGCCGTGGTCCATTCAAGTCTTCAGTTCCATTATATTCATTTAATTCTTCATTCTTTTCATTAGAATGCATAATATACTTATATTTTTTATTTTTTTTATTTAAATGTTTCTTTTTAGGTTTTTTTATTGATTTTATTGATGCTTTGTTTAATTGTTTTTTCTTTACTTTTTTATTAATATTTTCTTCAAGAATCTCTTCATCAGCTAGAGTGGTTTCATCCAATTCATAGGTTATAGCATCTTCAAAATTATCAAATGATACTTCTAACTTTTCCTCTGTAGAAATTTTATCAATAAAATCTTTGACATCTAATTCAGAACTTGTATCTAAATTATCATTATGGAAAGTATCAAATGCATTTACATCATTTTCTGGATTTTCTGTTGGATCTTCAGCATTATTAATTTTTACTTCACGTTGATTATTCTTCAGTATATTATTTTTAATATTTATATTATCTTCTTCTCCAACAAAGAAGTCAATTTTTTTGAAATCTTTTACAAGTATGTAGCCAGTCACTCTTCTATCAATTTTTTTCAAACTTTCAGGAGTGATCTGCAAGTTTCAATAAAATTTAGTGTTAGGTATCAAAATGGTTTACCCAATCCCCACCATTTTGATACTTAACTTACACTTAATTTTAATAAATCCATCAACATGGGTATTATGATACAGTCACTACTTACTGCTTTTTTTTCTTTCAACATGTCATATAAGATTTCCTGTGCTTTGAGAACTCTTTTTATAAATTTGTATGACTTATCCAATAGAGCTTTGCATTCAAAGCAGATGTGATGGTTTTCATGCAGCTCCTTAAAAAAAAACATTAATTAGGCAAGTGTAATAAAACCACTAATGGCATTGGGGGAGTGGGTTGACCCCAGGTACCAAGCTCCAGTGCCATCTTGGGGTGGCATGACTACTCACACCCAGTTTTTAAACTCACTCCGTTCACCAATATTTATTTTGTATCATCATCTTCAGCCCATGCTGAACACATCCACTGCTTAATATAGGCCTCCATTATTACTATTTTTGCAGGGTTGCTTGTCCGCTCTGAGTACCAACCCACGCTACGCCGCCACTGGGAATAACTAATGAAATGCTATCAAAAATATAGTTATCCCACCTAGCTTTAAACCCAAGATTTTCTGGAAAGGTATTAATTCGAGCAAATCGGTATGGGCACTGCATGCTTAACAAACACCTATTTAATTTCGGTATAGGCCCCACATATACTCGTAGAGTGCAATAGCATAGCTACTCAACTACCTCTGGACGCCAGCGACAGCGTGCTGCTGGCTTTCCTGGAGGGCATTGGGTGGTTAGAGTAGCAGCCCCCCACCCGATACGCAAAGAGGGCCCATCTGTGGCCTAGTTGCGGAAACCAAGCCAGAAGAAGTATAGTTATTATCCTAGTTGATGATGGCTTGTCACGGACTTACCTGATTATACCCATTCTGCATGAATATATTTTCAATAAAATACTTTGCTTCATTGTTACCAAGGTTGTATACTTTGATATCTATTGCCAGACAGATTCTGCAAATATCCATGGCTAAGCTAATTACACCAGGATAACTCGCACCGCCGCCCGCCGCCGCCCCAGCGCACAGCGGTCAGGTCACGTTCACGTAGACACATAAATAGTTCCTATGATTTGGAAAAACAGAAGCCGCAAAACGTACGTAGTCAACACCGAGAAAATTCGGAAATACGAAAAGAAATAATTATTCAAGTAAACGACAATACGACAGTAGTTTTGTAATGATACGAGGAGATCATAGATTTAGTAATTCCAGATGGAGTCTCGGAATCACAAATCAACAACAGCAATGGCGGACTTGTCATAAGTGAGAGATGCCAACTGATGAAAAAAAATGCCGATAATTTTCATAAAAGTTTCTACAAATCACAGATCACAAATCAAATAGGTAGCTATTATTTAAAAAAAAAAGTAGCGTAATGCTTTAATCACATAAATGTTATAGTTTTTATAAGAGCTACCTACTACGTAATAACGTAACATACCAACCTATGATTATAATTATTTTCCTTCCGAACGACTGGCTGGTTTTTCTACTCGAAAGAAACCATCTATACGATCCTGTAATCAGAACCCCTAAATCGCGACGGCATCTGGTAGCACACTCAAAAGAGGAGTTCTCAGAGGGCAGGGGGAGCAACATTTAGTTTGCATTTAAAATCACTGGTCTCCTCTATACACCCCCACTATTATTTTCAGGGGAGGGGGTTTCTGGGGGAGTAAATGTCAAAAAGTTGGAATTTTTCTTAGGTCACCTCAACCCCCTATACGATTCCGTAAAAAAAACATCCGTCCATCAAGGAAAACAATTATGTCAATCAGTAAGTCAAGTCAGTCTGTGTTAATTTAGCTTTATATAATAAAATATTTAAGAAATATCTATTTAAATTCTTATTTATGTTAGGTAGGCTACCTACCTCATTCCAATTTTAAGCATTATATGTATATAATGTATATTATACACAAAGATTCAAACATTTTTAATTAACTCCCACATTATTCGGAAATTTAGAAGTTTACGTGCTGGTAACACCGGCAAGATTTGTGTTTTTGTTGTGATTTTTCTGTTGATAGTTATTTGTGTTCAATCGAAGAAATAAGTGGATGTAATTCGAAATTTACGTGTGAAATGTGATTCTGTGTTTATTATTTACTAAATTAGTGTGATTTCGGCAACATCTGACCACATAAGAAGACATTTTTCGATCTAAGTCACTCTGTTGGTGTCTAAAGAGGTAATGGCGGACGAGTAGTCTATAAATTGACAATGTCAAAATCTGTACTACAGTAAGTACTTCGTTCTTCGGTTGACTGAGACTCCATCCGAGTATTTTTTTCATTCATGGAGGAGATGACCAAGAGATTAAAGAGAGAGAGAAGGAGAAATTAGGAGGACTAGAGGCTGAGCTGAGCGGATTCGTTCGATTCGATTAATTCAAACAACACAACAGAAAGAGAATGCATGCAGATAATAGTGACAATGACAACTAAACAAAGTTTAGTCTAAATCAACGTAACTACATCCGTCAGCGTCAGACAACTCGAGATTTCCTCCGTCCACGATGAATGGCAGTCTACCATAGTTTAGCGTTTTGAGCAAGTTGTGTACACAACTACCAAAAAACGGCAACAAAAGATATAGGTAATATTCAAAGGGATATTCAGATTTAGCGCTGGTTGGCCTTCGATTGTGCGTCCAATAGTGAAAATATCTCTACCCATAAACCTACTTACTTATCATGTGCGATGGAACCTGGGAAAAAGCATCACCGAAACACTATTTGTTTCCTATTTAATTGTAAAACACTTATCTATACGAACAAATTAACTCTTAGCCAAATTAAGCGTTAAATTATGGGACATCGTACGCATTCCGTCTGTACATGCTGAAGTCCAGTAGCTGTCCGGTAGCTGAGGCGCGCCCCAACTATTTCGCATCACTCTGGCGCAAAAAAATATTTAGCGGCTATTGCACAAAACTTAGCAAGGCGGGTGAAAGTGGAGGTAAATTTTAGTCGGCGCTTCACCCTTAGCTGGCTAAGGAACTATTTTCTCCGATAGCATGATAACTAGTTTGTCATGGATGTATAATGTTAAAAGTAAAATCTCACTTTAACTGAGCGTTTATTCGTTGACCTCCCGCCGTGACCGTCCACACTAGAATTCGATCTAATGGTTCTTATCGTTTGATGTTACCGCCACGCTTCGGATCGCCTGCATCTTTACACACCAACGATCGCTCGTTGATCGCTCGTTGGCGTACGCTAAGCTATCCAGGTAGGATCAACGATGGCCAGCGCGACCCATTCGCTGGCGTTAGTTTGGCCGGTGTGAACGTAGCATTACGTACGCAATGCCGTGCATTGTAATACAAGACATTACCTACTTACTTATTTGACATACAGTCAAATTTTATCTTGTATAGATGATTCTTGAGAGCATTACACCAGACCAATTAAACCAGAGAGTCTCGTTTAATGCTCTTAGAAAGAGATGATTGTATTACAAAGAGACCTACCTACCTACGTAGTTATTGTACTTTATATTCTCTTTGGTTAGGTATTGTATATTTTATTATGTGATATTATTTTATTTTTGAATTTACATATTTTAATTTGGAAGGTTATAAAAGCCCTACCTAAGTTATTATTGAATCTAAAGCACTAGGATTGCCTAAAGCACTGCGTGTCAGATCAGATCATGGAATTTTTCGGTTTAGCTCTATATGGCCCACAAAATTACATCAAAGATAAAATGAGGCCTGAATATCATGATCCCGTAAACAAGCAAGATGCAATTGCGGTTCTAAAAGCCGTTGAAGAATATTCAACTCTCCCGAAAAACGTAATAATTTATGGCTACTAGCTTTTGCCCGCGGCTTTTCGCGCGTTTCTTGGAATAAAAAGTAGCCTATCAGGCATAGGTCCAGAAAATAAAATTAATAATACTTAATTTCTTAGTGTGAGCTTACGCACTATAATCACAAGAACCTATGTTATTTCAGGTCTAGATCTTTATGTGTACAAAACTTCAGTGCGATCCATTCAGTAATGAATGAGTTAGTTTTGTGTTGTCTTCGGCCAAAGATCTTCACATATCGGCACAATTTTTTGCCTATACGATTCTCGATGAGTGCCTCTGTGGCGCAGTAAGCGAAGGTCCACTTGCGACACAAGAGGTTGCGGGTTCGATTTCCACCTCGGGAAAAATGTTTGTACGATCTGCAGATATTTGTTCCGGGTGTTCTAGTCGTTTTTCTATGTAGGTACATATATAATAATATAGTAATTTAATATATTGTATAGTGTAGATCGGATAGGTATCTATAATACTGTGTGAATTATACCTAAAGCATTATTTATTTATTCAAGCATATACATCAACTTTGACTATTGCCCCCTCTAACGTCATCATTTAATTTTCTGTAACATTAATGTGTATTTTTTTTAATGAAGTATACAGTAGGTAAACGATCTATTCACAGGTAGGTATTTATCGAAATAAATAACCAAGGCATTTTCATGGTTAGGCTATTAAATTAAAATTGAACATTATTTTTTATTTATTTAAACTCGGTCGTGGTCACGGGATGTTTTGTGTCGTTTCGAGTTTGCAGTGCAGATATTGGACATCCCTAGTCTAGTTCAGAAGACCAAGTGAGGGTAGTTACATATTATATTATGTGTTCTATTAACGTAAGTTTAATTATCTGTATCTCTTTGTTGCAGTTTGAAAGACTGGACATCAACACAATACGCGTTATAGACTGTTATTTAGGTAGAGTAAATGGTTTTTCATATGGATCGTGGCAACGTTTTCTAAAGATGAAACGTAAAGGTGTCATCAAACCTGTTGGGCCATGTGATATGTACAGGGAGGCTCCTTCAACATCTGTCGAGGTATATTTTACCTACCTACAGTATTTTACTATTAAGGGTGACCGCATAGGTACACACATTTTCCGTTTTCGATTTTCTAATGCAGAATTTCCATTTGAAATTTCGTGAGACTAGCGCAAACCTTCGTTTTTCTTTATTCGGAATGTATACCTACAGTCAGTACGGATAGTACGGTGAACGCACTACGGACGACGGAGGACGACGATTAATTAGCAATTGCATTACCGAACGTGTGCGCGCCGCCCGGCATGCACCAACAAAATGTACGCGAGCGCTGCGTTCCGCATGACTGACGTCATTAGGTTTTATCCAGGTAGTTTATCCGAACGCGCCGGCGTGCATTCGAAACGTAATTACGGTATTTATTCCGTTCGGAAAAAAGAACATATGCGACAGTTAATGTTTATTATATTGATATCATGCATTCCGATGTCCGAATACGGAAAACCAATTCGGAAAACGTGAGTATGCGGCCACCCTAAAACTAAAAACCTTATCTGTGTTGCAAGAACACCAACGTTTCATCCCATAACGAGGGACTTCTTGGTGAACTACTGTAACTAATCTACCTACAGTTACAGTACCTATGTACACATGTAGGTTATGTTTGAATGCTTGTTTATTCTAGCGGCAAAACCCGATACCTATAAACTTGTGCCGATGAGTGTTTAGCTAAACTTGTTGGTTACGCCTAAATACTTAGCTTTACCTATGGCTTAGGTGCTAGTTTTACCTATTTAAACATTTATCGCACATCTGTTGAGATTATGCGTTGTGTTGTGGATCTTCGTGTTTTACTTTTCAATGGTATTTAGCCTTTCCGTCACATTGTTGGTTTCTGTTATTGTTAGGTTTTTATGCATATATTTCTTCGTTAACACAAAATATCTTGGAATGTTAATCGGAGTATACTTTGGACAACCTGTACCAACTTGCATTGAAGTTTGTTTTAGTATACGAAGGTACCTACATCCTTATAAGAATAATTTGTTTTATGATTCCAGTTCGGCTGGTTTTACCATGATCCTGCCCTTTTCAATAAGACGTGGTATACAACCAGTCCCAGATTCCCTCAACCAACTTCACCGAATTCAAAGATTCTTGATCAAGCCAAACAATGTGATAAATATGCTTCATTGTTCTAATCCAAATAAAAACCATAAAATGATTGAATACCTATGTTAAATTTATTTTTCAAGATGTAACAACAATTTTGATGCGTAGGCAAGCCATGCAATACCTGCATAAAAGTAGGTTGGTATTTACCTACCTACATATAATACGGTGGTTGCGGGATCGATTTCCGCCTCAGGACAATTGTTTGTAGGTACGATCTGCATATATTTTTAAGCAACTTCCTGCGTCGTAGGCGGACCTTAGCCCACCGTGCCACAGAGGTCGTTATATATACGTATGTACCACGTACTTGTATATAAAACATACAATATTTGTATGTTTCATATTATCTACCTACATATTTTTACATTTGAATCAATGGAAGCTGAAATTGAAACTTTGATACAGTCTTTGATAAGTATCCCACCAAAACATAAATGTAAAAAAGGAGAGCCAAGTTCAATACAAAAATTATGATTGGCTGTGCGCTTCCCTGCCAAAAGAATGGAGATATAAATGAGTGTCAAGTCAAATCTGTTAGATTTGACTTTGCCAGTTTTCATTACATCAGTCATTTTATAAAGTTATTCAACGTTTTAATTCTGATAAAAACTGGCCAAGTCAAATCTAACCTACATAGATTTGACTTGGCACTCATTTATATCTCCATTCTTTTGGCAGGGAAGTGCACAGCCAATCATAATTTTTGTATTGAACTTGGCTCTCCTTTTTTACATTTATGTTTTGGTGGGATATCATTACTTTTTGTAAAGAAAACTAGGCAGGTATTGAGATTTAATATTCATCTTATCTTAATCAAGTAAAACACCTCAGAACACTTAGTGTCGGTTTATAGTACCGAATACATACAACTACGCACTTATTACAAAGTCACTGCACTGCACCCTAACAACTACACTGTATTCTATGGCGCAATTGGAGACGTTAGTACCTACTATTGCTTATTCTATGCAATGCTTCGACATAGGTACATAGCTAGGTATTATACGGGCCGGTCCCTAAAAACTACACTGTATTCTATGGCGCAATCGGAGACGTAGTACTATTGCTTATTCTATGCAATGCGGATCTATTTTAATTTAAACCTTATTCCATTGACATAAGGTCGTCGTCGCTAACATTACTTATTTTTTGACTTTTTTTTATTTTTTGATTTTTTCCTACGTTTACTCACAATTACCGAGCTGGATTCCAAATTTCATCCTTCTAGGCCATCTGGAAGTAGGTTAGATTTAGGTACTATATATATGTCAGTCAGTCAGTGTGAATTTTTACGACTTTTTGACCTTCATATCTTTATAACCGTTTGAGCTAGCTTCATGAAATTTGGGCTTCTACATGTCCTTATGGATATAATTTAACACACGTAGTTTTATGTGTTTACGTTAAAGATGTTTTGAGTTATAGAAGGGTCAAAAGTGGCACCAAGTGGTTCGTGTAATGATACACTCGGCGCGTTCCTTTGCTTGAACTTGGCTTGAACACGCTGCCGCGTGTTCTAATTTGATGTTGAAATTATGATATATGAATGTAAGAGAGAGAGAGATAGTTATTTTATCGGTGCGTGCGGTGTAGTCTTTTATCGGTTAGAGAGAGAGAGAGAGCTCAATCTTTTATCGTAGTAGTCAAAGAATACAATATGTACTACGATATCGTAGTAGCAGTAGCCTACACGTTCCGTTGGTGTGGTCAAATCACATGTAATAACGCATAGCGCATGGTCAGATCATGGTCAAATACATACTGCCAAAACCAAAGAGTAAAGTAGGGCGTAAAGTTTAACGTCTTTTAACTCATTCATAGTTTAGTTTAACTATGGTTGAAATTGACTTCAAAATGGCAACAATTCTCGTCGGAGGTTCGTCGGATGTTCGTCCAAGTCGAGTCGATTAAAAAATCCTGGCTGTCATTGTCATGTGTCAGTGTTAAGTCACGTCAAAGTCGGCAATTTTGTTATTGTCCCTAAAATTTTCTTTCTTTCATCAGTCAATCGTTGTGATAGACAGAAGTCTAATCGTCGACAATGTCGTAAGTTTCCGAAATCCGTATATATTTAAGTAATCTCTATATTATACTATATGAATATTATTTAGAAATATTAATTATTATTCGTTTTAGCCGTTTTTCGGTATATTTTTCGTTGCCTAAATCATACCAACTGAATCTAACCTATAAATGTTCACGATTTCATAACCCATTTCAGGTCCAAAGTGTCCCGTGACACGCTCTATGAGTGTGTAAACGCCGTTATTCAGACGTCAAAAGACAAGAAACGCAACTTTTTGGAGACGGTGGAAATCCAGATTGGTCTGAAGAACTATGATCCTCAGAAGGACAAGCGTTTCTCCGGCACCGTCAAGTATGTTTACCTGGAAAGAGCATTTTAGTGGGTTTTGTTATAAATAAATCCACCAAAGTGAATCTGTACAGGGAGTTGGATTATATCTGACGGGACTTGACCCAGAGTCTTTAAATAACGGGCAGGTTAGCTTCGGCATACCGAACATATGAACTGGGATTGTCTCCATGAGGTAACAATTACTTAAAACTGTTAATCGGGATGTAAAGAGATCTAAACAGTTGTGCTCTCAGTTATGCAGCTCTATTCTGGATATTCTTTATTACTATTCACCCAATCCAACAATCAGTAACTGATGCTAGGTCAATGGACCTATCTGTGCACCCATCAGCTAATTAATATCACTCCAGTATTTCACTGAAATCTCTTTACATCCCATAACATACATTGGTTCATTTTATATATTTTTTATCATAATTCACCGCTTTACTGTAAATATATGGTAGGTGATACATTGATCACAGAAAATGAAGCTAGGAAAGATTAACACTTGATTGTTTAATGCTTCTATACTCAACAAATGCATGTCTGATTTAACACATCTCAAGTAGCCATTTTTAGAGAGAGATAATTTTTGAGTATTTCGAAGAATTATGGCAGTTATAGCAGTTATGTTAGTTAAACGTAATTGCATTATAATTTTGTTTGAATTAGTTTGTTACTAAATTCGCAAGCTTTGTGTTGTTTTGCAATAATTAAGTTTTGATGTATTACAGGCTGAAGTACATTCCCCGCCCAAAAATGCAAGTCTGCATTCTTGGAGACCAGCAGCACTGTGACGAGGCTAAGACCCTTGATGTGCCATGCATGGATGCTGAGGCTCTGAAGAAATTAAACAAGAACAAGAAACTAGTGAAGAAACTAGCCAAGAAGTAAGTTGATATTATTCATTTAAAAGCCTACAGTATGTGCCATAGTCTGAATTCGCCCTTAAGGTTTGTGCCAACAAAATCCACAGAAACACCATGTCAGAAAAATTTACACCTGAAATGTGTTTTCTCCAGGTATGATGCTTTCCTGGCCTCAGAATCCCTCATCAAGCAGATCCCCCGTCTGCTTGGTCCTGGTCTGAACAAGGCTGGCAAGTTCCCTGGTCTCCTCTCCCACCAGGAGTCCATGACACAGAAGATTGATGAAGTCAAAGCTACTATCAAGTTCCAGATGAAGAAGGTAAACAAATCATTGATGTGAAATGTTTGTAAATAATCCACAACTCGCTTCCTTTTTTAGATGTGTAGGATATTGAAGGATCTTAAATCAATAAATAATGAAAATGACGAATAAGAAGACTCTACAACAGAGGAATTGTAGGCTTATCCTACAATTCCTCTGTTGTTGAGTCTTCTTATTTGTTTATATATTTTGATGGGTGGTTTATTTACATTTATAACATTATTATTATTCAATTGGCGGGAATAAAATCTCATAGCGTCTCCAGTCATTCGATGCCTGGATAAAACAAGCCTTTGTTACTCACGGATAAAAAAAAGCTTGCTAATTTAATAGGGACAATTTGCAAAATCTATTCATTTGTTCCAGAGAAAACTCCCCTTGTATTCGCTTAACAATTATTTTCTAAATTTGTAGTATCGATTTTTTTATACCTTGGTCATATCATCACGCCTAATAATAATTTATGCTGTATACCTATAAAATTATCTATATTCAAAATACTCACTGGTACTCACTTGATCCAAAGGACAAATTGAGATTTTTTTATTTATATGTAATAGCACATACAATGATATATCAATAAAGTATCATAATCATAACAATTTACAGTATCATCATCAACCTATGTTAGTCCACTGCTGGACAAAGGCTTCCCCCTGTCTTCACATTATCATCACCTACAATCTTACCACAGAACAAAATTAAAAAAAATCTAGTACATAGTAAAAACATGTCTACAGAAATAATGTTTTTCTTTTGTTACCAGGTCTTGTGTTTGTCTGTCGCCGTTGGTCACGTAGACATGACTCCGGATGAGCTCGCCCAGAACGTGCATCTTTCCATCAACTTCCTTGTGTCGCTGCTCAAGAAGCACTGGCAAAATGTGCGCTCCCTGCATATGAAGTCTACCATGGGCCCACCCCAGAGATTGTACTAAGCTGACATAATAAACATTGACCTAAGTTTATTTCTTGTTTTATTGAATAGTAATAATAATATCTGAATCCTATTTTCACAAAGCCAATTTTTGTAGAAAGTCGTGAAGGACTTTTAAATTACGGTCGTTTTTAACAAAACAAACGACCGTAATTTAAGTCTTGTAAAATACGTTTATGCAACGAGGGCTTTGGCATCCCGTAGTTTGAGAAATACCAAAGATCACGACAATATGCAGTGACATTCCCGCATTTTACACTGTTTGTTTGTTGATTCGCTACTCGACAGATCGTGAATCGATTCTTTGCCATACGGCAGAAAATGAATACCTACTTGTTCAGTGCGCAGAATTAATAAATCTGCATAGGTAGGTACTGCATAATATAAATATTATAATATATCCTCTCGAGCGTCGCGGCCATTTTTCGCAATTATGCGCATCTGTCACGGTGGCGTACTCCGTCGTGGCGAAAAATCGGCGCGTCATATTAAAATAGCGATATTTCAAAAATTTGTTATTATAGCTATTTATTAAAAATATGTCGTTGTAATTGTATTGAATTATACTAACCGATGGCATACCAATAAGTTAAGATTTTACATAAAATATATTGTTAAATCTGAATTGAAATTAGGATGAGTGAAATTTTCACACTTTATTCTGTAAAAGTCATGATAATTCACTAATAATACAATGATTTGAAGGAAAACAATTTTTATTTATTTCTACATACATTTTACAACCGTAATAACTAAAAAAAAATACAACTCTCAATACATTTTTTTACATGACAAGCTATTGAAAACACATGTATATTTTCGGCTACCTAAAAATACGAAAAAATACGTTAGGGTTAATACTCCGATACTGCAACCACTTAACCCTTTTTGGCTTAGAATAATAACAAAAATAAAACTTTAGTTCACTTACACAATAAAAAAACTAATGTTTATCTGGGTTTAATGATAATTTTGTAAGAATTGACTATCTAAACATGTATCTAAAAATAAGCACTAAAAGCATCAACTCGGATCTATCGATCACAGAATAAACTCGGCGGATTTAGTACAAATATTGTTAGTAATTCGACTAGCTATTGATATTTTCGAACTAAAAAACCAAAAAAACGCACTAGTTACTTTACAAAAACATTTTAGAAATTCAGATCTAAAACAGCAAAAATCAGTCCAAAGAGTCCAGATATGGTCAGGTAGATGGTAAGTTAGTATGGATATGACCAGTGATAAATTTCAAAATCTTTATTGCATGCTTGAGTGATTTAGATGTTTGATTTAGTGATTCAGTTGAGCTACCTGTAGATTGTTTGCAACAGTCTGTAGTTGGCTCAATTGTATCAATTGTAAATACTAGTTCTAATTTGTTTCTATTATTTGATTGTAATTTTCTTTGTTAATTTAAATATTTGAAAATAGGATATTCAACTATTGTTGTTTAAACGTGTTGGTACTGAATTTAATTTATTTCCAATCAAGATGACAACAAGCAAACTAAAAAAATCTAACAAAAACATGCACCAAAAATAGAAAAGTTGAAAAAAATAGAAAAGTCCGGTGACGCTGTCGATTGGGTATGCGACTTCTATGCAAGTGTATAATAACACTTCGCACGCTGCGCCACAAAGGTCGTTTAAATCTTCTCTAGCTAACTAACGCATCATGACTACCTACATTATGTGCCTATGTTTTTAAGCCTAAGAAATAAAAATTTGAATATTCGAACTAACCCCCTTTATGGGGCGAGTTCACTCTTGCGTGTTTATCAATGATAAATAAAACAATTCATGGTTTAAAATCAGTGTTTACAATGTATCAAAGTCAAATCTAGACAAGAACCTGCTAACGTTCAACGCACAGGTACAGGTATTTGGCCATATAATACCTACTTATCTTTCAGTAGGTAGGTGTGACATTAATTTTATATCAGGTAGGTAGGTAGGAACCAGATCACTTATTTAAGTCTATATGTGAGCTTAAACAATATCACTAACACTTTTAGAATCGGGGTCCAACATTTCTTCGTCGCTGTCGTTGCTATCATCTTCTGGCAGTTGTTCATCGCAGTCATCAAGAGAATCTTCACTCGCTACACTTTGCTGTGTTGCAATAATCTCACCATGAATATTCTTATTTTTGAGATTCCCCATCCAAAATGCTTCAGAGCATTTATTCTCAGCTAAAACTGCTTTTACTTTGTATAAAAGCGTCTCTAGTAACTGCCTCATAAAGGGTACCTTACTCATCAAAGCAGAGTCCTTTTTCAATCTCGAATGACAGCATAGAGACTGTAGAAACCTGGTAGACTGCTGCAGAATTTTCAATATTTCTAACACCTCCTGAGTGTCATTTTTGAACTGTAGTTCTAGAACAGGCATTCCCTGGGACATGAACAATTTCAGAACTGGGAGAGATTTCTTGAAGAATGCAGATAAATTATTACGATTATCGAGGGTCTTAGCGATGTCAGACATATACTTGAGAGTTGTCACTACGTCTTTCCAAACCCTTAGATGTTCCGAGTTAGTCAAGCCTTTGTTCAGTGTGCTTTTAGTGGTTTCGAACAAGGAATTCCCCATATTCCTGTATAATATAGGAAAATTATTTTTGTTAATGCATTTCAAAGAACTTAATGTATCATTACGAGTTTTAAGATTGTTGATGTCATTAGTTAGCTGTAGTGATAGATTCTTCAAAGCCAAAATTTCATTCTTTACAAAATATATTGATGTAAGGCGATCCACACATTGATTAAAGTAGAGCCCTTTCTCTGGTACTCCATCTAGTGTTTTCCATTTTTGGGACATGAAGTTATGAGCCAAGTTCTTCAATATTTTTAGAACCATTTTATTATCAGAGTGTATTTTGATAGCTGTTATAAATTCTATCAGAGCAACAGCAGTAGATAGTTGCATGCAATACTTTTGGTGTTCTTCAATTTTTTTTGCGACAGCTAACACTAGGTCCTTTAGTGAAATGATAGCAGAGCTTGAATTGGCAACAGTCCTTAGTGTAGTTTTCAGTAAGGCATTGTTATTGTTATTTCTGAATCCTATCCATTTGAAAAATATTGTCAGCATACTGTAAATATTCTCTAAGCATGTTAGGTAATCTACTATCTCAGCTGTGTGTACAACATCACTTTCATTTTGAGCATTTGGGTTCATGCGCTGTTCTAAGACGTTAGTAACTTGATCTAAGTGGCTCACAAGTTTTGGCAAAATGTCAGCAACAGCTTTAGCTGTTTCTTCAGCTTTCTGAGAGTCGTACGCAACAGTTTCTTGTTTTGAGAGAAAGGTCTTTCTTTTAACCTTAGAAATCAAAATATTGTCGAAATTATTATTCACACACTTTAGCAGGAATCTCAATGTCTTTGGTGTTAATTCTGTTTCAGACTCGTTTTCTGTGGTCATGTTTAATTTGAAAATTTGAAGCAAATTCATATTTAACTGTCTAAAGTTAATATTATGACAATAATCTTTATTTTTTGTAGCATTGTTAGTCTGTGATATTTGTGTTCTTGCTGTTTCAGGTAACACTGTATCATCAGGAAGAGGTTTTTTTAGTTTTTGTTGAACCTTAAGTGCTTTTTTCTCTGTCTGATCTCCAGTATACTTAACAATATTGAATGTTGTAACTGGTGCTTTGTATGATATTTTACTTTTTAAAAGGATCTCACAAATAACCAGCTCTATTTCTTCTAATTGTACAACTCTCATAAGAATTTTGCTCTGCAATCCTTTATCATCTTGGGTAGAAAATGCATTAAGAAGTTCTCTAAACCAATTCACACAATGAACCAGACAATCCAGAACCATATTAACGGTTTCTTGATCCATGTCTTCAATTGAATCTATATCAAATTTCGGCATTACTATGGCACATCCTAGCAATGCATCAATACTAGTTAGGTTGTTGTCTTGTTGTTTACTGTGTAGTGTTTGAACAAGATGAAACAGTGGTGATAGTATAGCCACACATATTTCATTCTTAGACTGCAAAGCCAAGCCTGCAATATTTATTGCAATAATTTCATCCATTTCACTGTCAGCATTAAGGCAATATTGCATACACAGTTTCAAGTCTTCAATTTGTTCTGTCCCTATATAATCCACTAAAAAATTGTCTTTCAGGTCATTAGTGACTGCATCAGTTAACCATGACAAGAAATGTTTGTTGATGATTGCAGCTGATGTTATAATATTGGATAGTTCATCATAGAAAAAGGCAACCAAGTCTTGGCATTGCTTTGTACTCAAACTTATCAGTTCTATTATCTGGGCTGCTTCACGTAGATCTCCCTCTGCTAGGTAACTCACAGAACTATAACTTATGTCATCTGGCATCTCTCTAGTTTCATTGTCATCTGCAGCTGCCATTAAATATTTTACTGCATGTGTTCCAGCCAAAATACCTTGAACTTTAATTTTTGAATTAGAACTGCTAAGTTGCTTTCTTATGATCATGTGCAGATCATCTCTTATTACAGAATTTTCGTAGCCATAGGCGAGACCACATAACAAATTCATTACAGCTCTAACTTCATTAAGGGGCATTTCACTTGTCCTGTCTAGTAATGTCAGCATTTGAATACTTTGCGGTTTCAGTATTGACATATCTTTTTTAGCAACATTATTAAGAATGTACAACACATTCATGACACATTGTTTAGAATCTAAACTCAGTTGCAACAATTCTGCTACAATAGTTTGGCAACAGTCATCCAGTTCAGAGAACATCAGCGTGTACAAATGAGACGAGAATGACTGCACTTCTGGATCTGCCTTTGTCTTCAGCAATGAGTTAGCAAGTTCTATTAAATTTTTCAAATTATCTTTTAAAATAGGTTTGAATTTTTCAAAAACATCATCTAATAAATTTTCTCTGAGTATGTCCAATTTGATTTGTTTTCTTACAAGGTTTTCAACTTGGGTTTGTTTATCTTCTGAGGTAGTAAACAGTATCAACAGTATAATGAAATCAATTGGTTTCTGGTCTGTGTGGAGTTTGCAGCTATTTATCATTTTCAGCCAGGCATTAGCTATTGCTTTAGAGGATACCATTGTGTTTCTTATAGCCGTAGCTGTCAGTACTTGACTTGAAGCTACATCTTGCATCTTTGCTCCAGCTGTGGGCCAGCCAAGAGCATTTCTGATCCCTTCAACTGCTTCCATGTATGATGCATCTGTCATACGATTGATTAGTAAGAACTTTACGAACTGCGGAAAATAACTGAATTTTGAGAGAGTCATCAATATGTTCAATGTTTTCTTTTGAAGCTGATCATACTGCTCCTCTGATAGGCATAGATAAGAAAGGCAGTCTAAAACAGCTGGGATGAGTTCATGATCTTCTGTTAGTATCCTGCTCATTTCAGTAGCAATGTTGTGATGTTCTTGGTCCCCAATGATATCTGGAATAGCTGTAATTATGTCATGACGAACAATTTTTTCCGATGTTATATCCAAGAGTTTGATTAGGTTTGAAAACACTTTTTCACTGTCCAAGATGTTGTCAAGAGTTGAGAAGCAGTTTAGAATCATCTGAATCCAGGGCCCACATGTTCCCTGTTCTGCTAAATCTATGGCTTTCTTAAAGACAAAATCAATAACTTTATTCTGTAAAATTGGAATACTTAATAGTATTTTCATTATACTGTCAGTTATTAAGTGTTCTTCAGAAAATTCATCAGATATCCTTACAATGTTTGGGAACAAGTAATGCTTGAAAATAACTACATCATTGCATTCTTCCATAAAGTTTTTGTAGAAATCTGCCACATTGCGAGGATATTCGAAATGTTTTTCAAGATTATTTTTGATGTTCCTTACGATATCAATAGTCTTCCGAGATGCTGCACACTTTTCTGGAGGATATTTTAATTGCAAACCACTTTCATTGAGAGTTCTGTGAAAGTAGTTGTTTGAATCGGCATATTTTCCCTTTTTTATCTCATTCCGATTAACACTGTTCGATCGCTGAGATGAAGTTCGCTTCAAATTCATTTTCGACAATTTCTTGTTAGCTAAATATTAACAAATCACCTCCTCACCATCAACTATTATTTCAAAGTACAGAACAGATGCCGCCGTTTTTGTTTATTTATTAAAATTTCATTCATTCATACGGACGGATGGACTTGCGTAAAGAGCGAACAAAAATTACGTAAACTTCAACTTCTTTCTTAGGCGTCACTTACTTTTCGCTACGACAAGTAGCAACCGTGCACTCACTACCAGTTAATCAATTTAAAGTTAATCAGTTAATCTTAGATAAATAGTTAACTTTAAGATAATTAATTTAAAAAAGAGCAAGATTATCAAATTTTGCTCTTTTCTGTCGATCGTTAATATCCTTACGTTTGGTAAAGTTGTGGGTTTTGTTTTGTAGTCTAATCAGATAATGACTTTAGTTTTGTATCTATACGTAACCTAAGAATCAAGTGACGTTATATAATTTGTCTTTTTGAGAATAAACGAATATTATAATTTTCTTTGCAAACAGCAAAGGCCTTAAAGTTGAGCGGCATGCAGCATCCTGAAGTATATTGCCCTATAAAAATCAAAGATAAAGATTTCTCTGTAGTGAAAATAATGTACTACGTAGGCAAGTACCTATTGTTTGTGTGGGTTTGTTTGGAGGGTAGACTGAGAGGTAAGCCTTATTCTTGGTCTACAACTAGCACAAAGTGCTACGCACTTCACTCTTGTGGTATTTCGTGGCAACTTATTTAAAAAGCTTGTTGGTAGAATAGGCTAATTGACAAATTTTGGAAATCGTTTCAAATTATTCTTTATTAGATAATAAACACACTACATTAATATTTCCGGGCGGTCTTTTAAACTTTAACATTGATTTTTATAAATATTACAGTTATCATGAATGAAAAAAATACTCGGATGGAGTCTCAGTCAACCGAAGAACGAAGTACTCACTGAAGTACATATTTTGACATTGTCGGTTTATAGACTACTCGTCCGCCATTACTTTTTTAGACACCAACAGAGTGACATAGATCGAAAAATGAAAAATGTCTTCTTATGTGGTCAGATGTTGCCGAAATCACACTAATTAAGTAAATAATAAACACAGAATCACATTTCACACGTAAATTTCGAATTACATCCACTTATTTCTTCGATTGAACACAAATAACTATCAAAAGAAAAATGACAACAAAAACACTAATCTTGCCGGTGTTACCAGCACGTAAACTTCTAAATTTCCGAATAATGTGGGAATTTATTAAAAATGTTTGAATCTTTGTATATTATATACATACAGGGTGTGTCAAGACTACTACCGAAAACTGAGGGGGTGCAATCAGACCATGATTTTGAAAATATTTAGCGAAAAAAAAACGCGAAAAATATGTTGACCCATCAACGTAATTTTCATTTTTTTTCTAGGTACATACCCATAGCACAACACTATAATAACATATCTACCTAATTATGTAGTTTAAATAAGCAAAAAAATAATAAAATAAAAAAAACAGCAATGTATTCTAAAACGCTAACAGTCCGCCTCGCTTCGCACAGCTGAGTCAGGTCAGTGCCCTGCCGCCGCCGCCGGCCGGTACCGACACGTGAAACTCCCGCGCCTACGAACTTATCTTTTCAATAAATAATTTGCAGGTAGGTACCAACGATTTAATAAGCGGCCATGCTCTTGAAAGCATACCAAGAATTTATTAGAAACATCAAAACTTAAAATACATTTTAATCTGTCTAAAGTAAGTAAGTAAAGTAGGTACCTACTTTTGTTAAAAGAACAGCTGACCCGCGTTTATTTTCAGAGGTCATAGTCCTGCCTACAGAATAGGTATATTGGCTTTCCTTTGAGAAGCGCCGCGCGAGCTCACCAAACCTTCCGACAAACAGGCCGCGGGCGCACGTGTAACGCCTTTGACCTTTGCCGACATATTGCGAAAATGTAGCGTAAAAAGAAACTGAATCTTATGTCTGTGCAATAAGACTCATAATCATAAGAGTATGACAGAGACAGAGCAATGCTTGTCGGCGTTGGCGGCTTTTTTCAAAGGACATTATTTACCTAATTTCACTAATATTTTGATTAATTTGTTTTCATTTTCTTCAGTACGCGTTCATTATCCGCACTGAACACTTGCGCGGTGCATAAAAATTGCAATACGTTCGTGCTTTCTTCTGTTTTTTGAGTTTTTCTAACTAGGCAGCTTAGTTTAGTAAGTTTTCAGTTAGTTTTGTTGTGTTTTAGTGTGTGTGTGTGTGTCTAGTGTTTTGTTTACTACGAGTTTATTATGTTTAGTGCGAGGGAGTATGGACAAATGGTTGTGTGCTACGGTGAAGCTAGAGGAAATGCGTCACGAGCCTTGCGCATTTACCGGGATAGGTATCCCAACCAGACGCATCCGTCTGATGCTAGATTCTTTACGGCTGCTTATCAAAGAGTTCTGAATAATGAACGTTTTACACCCCTAAGGCGCGGGGGTGGCAGAGGGGTAGGTGTTCTGGTGCAAGAACAGGTCGTGTTCCTCGGTCCACAATCAGCTGTGCCAAGAACGAGGAGGAGCTCAGTTCGAGCCATTTCTGATTCGACCTAGTCTGCATCGGAATTACGTAAGTACCTAACCTACATACATAGGTACCTATAACTAACTTACGGCATTTGCAAACTTACGTGTACGTACATTGCTGGCTAGCAAAACAAATAAAAATGTTTAAAAATTCATATCTCCAGCTAGAATTATTTTTTCGGAGAACGGTTTTTTTTATTGGTTTTGTTTTGGGGTGCTGCACCACCCCCCTTTGTTTTCGGTAGTGGTCTTGATACACGCTGTATAATCCTTAAAATTGGAATGAGGTAGGCCCCTACGCGGAGCCATATTGCATAAAAATAATATTGGGGGTGTATAGAGGAGACCAGTGATTTTTTCTTTTTGATTTTAAATGCAAACTAAATGTTGCTCCCCCCTGCCCTCTGAGAACTCCTCTTTTGAGTGTGCTACCAGATGCCGTCGCGATTTAGGGGTTCTGATTACAGGATCGTATAGATGGTTTCTTTCGAGTAGAAAAACCAGCCAGTCGTTCGGAAGGAAAATAATTATAATCATAGGTTGGTATGTTACGTAGTAGGTAGCTCTTATAAAAACTATTACATTTTTGTAATTAAAGCATTACGCTACTTTTTTTTAAAATAATAGCTACCTATTTGATTTGTGATCTGTGATTTGTAGAAACTGTTATGAAAATTATCGGCATTTTTTTTTCATCAGTTGGCATCTCTCGCTTATGACAAGTCCGCCATTGCTGTTGTTGACTTGTGATTCCGTAGGACTCAATCTGGAACTAAATCTATGACAGTTATTTATAAAAATCAATGTCAAAGTTTAAATTTTCCAAACCGCGGCAAAAATGATGTTTCTGTAATGGCGCTGGTCACGTGACACGTCACACGCAAGTAAACAACGAACCACATGGACGAATATTTATGCCACTAGTTATAATATTAGACAGAAAAGGCTTCAGAAACAGTTCACAGATTGAATTGAACACCCAAAAAACGCAAAACGCGGACAACAATCGGTCGAGGAATGTATGTTTACTTGCATGTGACGTCACCAGAGTTGTAACCAACAACAGGGCGTTCTCGTCACAGATAAAATTCAATAAATTTTGTTTCGTGTAATTTGCAAAAAATATATATAATTTAGTTGAAATAGAGCGAAAAATGTTTTTTTAGGCTATTATCTGACCACAATTTGTAGCATATTTTCAATGTTGTCAAATAGCCTATTAAGTCAATCAGTCAGATCAAACGCAGATCCTGCACTAATCTATCTATCTACCAAGAAGTTGAAGTCTGTCAATCTGTTTTGATTTTTTTTTGTCCATTTTCTTAGAAATAGCAAATAGGTATTCATTATAAAAGAAGCGAAGAAATTCGCTAAGATTACAGAATAACCTTAGAACAAGTTAAAAACGAAAATCATGAATCTTAATGTATCAAGCGCAACTAAATTTGTTTGGAAATCTCAAGCTGTAGCTGGTTTCGGCGTAAATATTGCTTCCCTTTTGGGTTATTTTACTATTAGTTATCATAAATTATTATATACCGTATTCTCCTCTAAGTTAGGTACCTAACGAAACTCTATTTTAAAGGACTGCTGTATCCATACCTAGTTATTCAGGGGTTCTGACGTTAACAGTTATTCGCCAGGAATTTAATATCAACCTAACCTTATTTTTTCAGTTTCAACAAGTTCGTAATAAATGGGCAAACTGGCACATGATCAGAGATGTAAAGAGACGACGCATGAGCGCGGAGAACTTCTTAGAGAGAACAAGAATAAATGCAATGCGAAAAAATGATGTCCTGCCTGCAGAAATAAGAGAAATAGCCGACAAAGACATCAATAAGTTTGAGATGAATGCTATACCCATGAGGATAAACAATAGATGCGTGATAACATCAAGGTATTGATTGCAGAATAACCACTTTTGTTAAGCTAAATGATGGTCTGTTTGCCCTAATGCAACTCACCGGGCTAAAATTGTGAAATATTTCTTTAACTACCTACTTGCTATCTTCTCATTTGATCATTGTTTGTTTCAATTACTTGAACTTCTTTCAGACCCCGAGGAATAGTTCCAGAGTGGAGAATGAGTAGAATTGTTTGGAGGCACTTAGCAGACTACAATAAGCTCTCAGGAGTTCAGAGGGCCATGTGGGGTTGAAATGATGAGTTATTATGTAGGTAATAAAATGTAAATTATTGTTAGATGTTTCACTGTCTTTTATTCAGAGGTGCCTTTTGGTGGTGGTAAGTTAGTCATTTAAAATCAATATTTACAAGAGATCTAGGTAACTAAATTAGTATGACAGATACAATTCTAATAAAAGCAATGTAAAAAAATTGTACAGGACCCCATAACGGGATGCATTACATGTTTTGTTGTGATTCAAGTGCAGATTAGCTCCACCTACAAGGGGAAGATTGAAGTGTCATCCAAATCTGCTCAATATCTCATTGGTGCTAGAGTCAACAGTCCCAGAGTTTTTCGACTCTTACATCACTTTACCTTGGGGTGCAATAGGTAGGGCATCCCAGTTCAAGTCTCATCAAGTAGGTAGTTAATATTTTGGATAATTTTTTTAAAGTCACCAAAAATTATCATAAGGTTAAATAATATTTTTAGCAGTTGGTTATGTTAGCAACATAGCGGAATGAGATTACTTGTTATTTTTTACCCATAAGATTGGGTCAACCTAATAAACAGATCATACAAACATTGTCCTGAGCCAGGAATCGAACCCTCAACCTCTTGCATTGCAGGTGGACTTTCGCCCACTGCGCTACAGAGCTCATCTTCATGCTCATTTCACTGAATCAATAGCATAATAGCAGATGATTTATACGAAGGATTTTGTGGACAAAAACAACCCAATAGTTTGTCAACTTTAATAAAAAGTTATTTTCTTATAGTTAAACGCTCCATAAAGCTTTTTATTGGAATACCACAGCTTTAACCTAAAGCTTTTTAGTCAAAGAGACCTGAAACAAAGGAAAGAAAATGTTATTTACTAGCCCATCTGCTTGAAATGGTGACACTAAGTGTAGTGAATTTTTCTCAGTAGTAATATGTTTTCAACATTGATTCTGCAGCTAATACATGCAAGCATCATTGAAAAATTCACTTTGTTTTACTAGGAACCGAAGAACATAAAACACAAATTGAAAATACCTTGTCAGTCATTAAAACTGAATAGATAAGTAGGAAATTTGTCATGGGTCTATCTCAACTAGAGGGATGTATTGCTTCAATCATTAGCTAATTACTTCATAATAAAGTCTTGCTTTATTACAAACGTTAACACTAACCGAAGCCCATATCGTCATCAGACTCTTCTGGCTCCTCCTCCTTCTTCTTCTCCTCCTTGGCCTCAGCCGCAGGCGCTGCGGCGACGGCGGCGGCCGGAGCGCCACCAGCCGGCGCGGCTCCCACGCCTGATCCGATGTTGGTGATGAGCTCTCTCACATTCACGCCTTCCAGGGCTTTCGCAAACAGACCAGGCCAGTAGGGTTCAACGTCTACGTTAGCCGCCTTCAGGATGGTGGAGATCTTCTCGCCCTACAAACAAACACAATGTAAGAACTAGCACATCCATTCGCATCACATCACAAAAATACAACTCAGGATCCCTAGTTATCGAAACCACAGGGTCGGGTGCACAGAATATTCGACGATTTCAATTATTTTGATTAGGATGAACACGGATATAATATAAAAATATGTTAGAAACGCTGTTATGGCGGGGAACTTAACCTAAAAGAGTTCATGCACCACTTCTCACTTTTTGAACTTACAGTGACGGCAACATCATCATCGACGAGGATGAGAGCGGAGTAAACACAAGCTAATTCAGCCTTGGACACCATTTTAAAATAATTTCGTGCAAGTCGCCGATAGGCCTTAGCTCGAAGAGAACAAGCACGATTGACTTCTCCAATTGAAAGAGAAATGAAAAAGGTCGACAAAACAAGAACTGTCAACTTGTCAAAACCTTTTTGACAATACAGCAACAGTATTGCAATATAAAAAAGTTACCGTTGATTGCAATGATCCAAAAAAGTATGACGGAACCTTCCGGTTTATAGCAAACTATAAATCACTCAACTCTGGGTAATTTACTCCGTCCACGACGACGACGGTGTCCCGGAGCGCAGAGCGAGGGCTAATGAACTGGTGATGCCAGCTCATTATTTCTTTACACTCACTTGAGGATAAAATATGTTTCTACTTAGTATATAGATGTGTAAGTATGTCGATGTAGTTTCAAGTAGGGCACAGCGGCATACCCTATACATTTAAGTAGCATCTAGTAATAACCTACCTAACCTAATCTACTCATGCATGCTATAATAAGTCTTCGATAGCCCCATGCGAAACCGCGGCCAATAGGTGATGCCTGACAAAAGGTGCCTACAATGGTCGAGCTTTGAATTAGCTGCAAACAATATAACAAATCCCAAGAAAAAATTAAATAAATTCATTCAAATTAGATCTTTATTCCAACAATGGTAAAAATAGGTGTGGGGTAGGTAGGTTATTGAATTGGAAATTAATAACCAAACAATTTTAGACATCCTCATAATTTTATTAATTAGGTACCTACCTACCGAGTTATGTATGATTTTTATTTTATAGGGATATATTTTGCTTGATTAGGTAGGTAATAACATTTCAATATTAAGATAATAAATGACCAGACCTGTATAATACATAGGTACTTTTACTACTTTATTATTCCATGGTTAATAACTAGGCTAAAGGTCAGGTACTTACTACATAATATTTTTTTTTGTGTGATGTGATACTACAAATTAACTTACATGATAATTACCTGCATGCATACATAGGTACCAAAAAGCTTACAAATGTTTCTTGCGCAAGAATGGAATAATAAAGTTTTAGACTGAAATTACCTACTTGTATATCTAACTACATAGTAAAATAAAAAAACTTGAACATACCTACTAATAATAGTTGTTACATAAAATTTTTAACATAATATAGTTAAATCTTAAATATTTGGAAGTTCTTTTATTAAATATTTTATGAAAGGAATAATCTACATATCTAGTTCTAAATAATCTGAGTGCTGCCGACATTTCTTTAACATTATTAAATTTTTTGATTACAAGTCCCATGAAAAAAGATGATGTTTTACTAGCATATCTCTAACCCCTTCCTTTAATGGTTGATTTTGAGTGTCTTTCTTTACAGGAAGTTCCCATTCTGGGTTTAAGTTGAATCCAAATTGTGAAAGAATCCGTAGCTCACATTTGATTTGAACCCATCCTGGAGAATTGACAAATGACCACGGGTGGTACCATTTCTGTACGACATCAACGCAGGAACAGAGGACCTCTAACCACAAATGAAGCGCTTCTTCATTAAGCCCCATGCATATCAACGTTCGAAGCTTGACATCCATTTGTGCATGGGCATTATCATGTGATAAATTGATTGCCTGGACACATCTGTAAAGTAATTCTTCTGGTGTTAAGACTTTACCATCTTCATCCAATCTATATGTTTTACACAAAACTAAGCGACTATAAACTGAATTAAAATCCTTTTCAACTTCTCTTGATGAAGCTTCTTCAATAAACAGCCATGGATGACAAGGTCCATCAAGAAAACTAGGTTTTTTTATACCATGAAGTAGAACTCTTTTAAAAGCTGGCGCTAAAACACCGCGAACTAAATGGGCTATCTTTTCTGTAACTGAGTCATCTCCAGCTTTACTGTATTTAACTCCCTTTTCATCTAATAACTTGACAAAACGTGCTGGAAACCAACCTCTTAGTCCATTTAGCTCACCAATCCAACAATGTTCATCTCGAGAACTTAACACATCTATAACATCATTTTTTCTAAATCCAAGTTCATCGCCATCTCTCCTTTCAAAATCTAACAATGCCTTTGCCCTTCTTTTCTTGCTTTTTGACACATTCACATATCTTTGCCTGTCTGCAGCATGACTTTGCATGGAATAATCTGCAGTCATTTGAACTTCAGAAGCTAATTGAGGTTCAAGAGCAAGAAAATGACGAGCTACTTGTAATATAGCTTCCCGAAGATCTACAAGTATTTCTGTTTGCTTTACATTTTTTGAGATTGCATCGTCATTGTTACTTTCTTCTCCAAAAAGAATTGTTTGAATAACTGATTTGTTCTTTTTAATTTGTCGTCTTTGTAACTGCTGCTTTGGTAAGTTAGATACAGCACCTGGATTACCAACTAATCCCCCCTGATCTGCCATCAGGTATGCAAGATGTCGTCTTCTGTGTGTGTCTATCAAAGTTGGACTCAAAGTATCTCCACATACTTCATCAATCGTTTTTATGAGTAAATCAACATCGTTTATTTCTCCCGGTATATCAGAAAGTGCATTGAAAATTTGAGCGGAGTTTGAAATTTCTGTAAAACGATTTTCTTTTATCTTCAACATTGCCAGGGTCACTTTAAATAAAACTAAGGATCCATCTAAAAAGAAAAGATCCCATATTCTAAGTAATATTTTCATGTGAACAACATTTGCATATAATGTCAAAAACCAATGCATTGTAATCAATGAGAGTTCTATATCATGGGCGTTTAGAACTTGCTCTATTCCAGGAAGATATGTGGAGATGAGGCTCCTCAAAACTTTTTGATCAGCTTGTATTCCAATCAGTGTTGATGAATAGTATGAGGCTGGCAAGAGATCTTCAACAGTAGTACACATTATCCAAAATGCTTCTTCTTCCTCCATCAATAGAAGCAATGATGCAGCTATCATGCCTGTTCCTTGACAGTATCCAATATCAGGATACAGCCATGCTAATGCTCTAAGAATTCTTCGCAATCTGGGTACACCAGTGCTTGTTGGATGTGAAAAACAAACATTATTTGGCAAGATCTGCACAAGATCCTTTTCAATTTGCTTACTAGTAACCAAGCCATCATCACTTGAAGCCCGTACTATGTCATGATAAGTGATTTCTGTTGCATCTCGTTTTTTATGGGCACCACATAAATGCATCCAAACCTGTGGGCGAAGCGAATGTGGTACTCCATCTTTAACCATACTCTGTAACTTTTCTGTTTTGTCTAATTTTCCATTTCCATCCGAGAAGTTAATTTCTTTACTGTAAAACTCCCACTGAAGACAATGTTGATCATCTTCACCAATTGTATTTGAAATTAGTGATCTATCAGAATTTTGTTCTGGGTCATCTTCATGATCAACACAAAACCCAAATTCATCAAATCTGTAGTCTGGTAGGCCACCACCATGGCCTTCAGATTCTGGCTGAGCTAATTTAGCCATGATGTCTTGTGGAACCATACTTGGCGTAAGAGCTGAGAATGGACCACCAGGAGCAGGAATAAGTTCATCGGCTATATTTAAACCTCGTATGGCGTCTATAACATCTTCTGGATCATCATCAGCTAAGGAGGAACATATTTTTCGTTCGTGATCTTTTTTTCCCACGTAGCCATCATGATCTCTGGAGCTGAATAAGGACTTTGCCAAATCCATGTTTGAGGAATGTGTTGTTTACTTACTTTTATTCTGAAATACAAGTTTCACTTGACTTGACTTCTTTTAATTGGCAAAAGTTTCACTTGATTTCACACACAAAATGTAAATATTGATTTTCTTTCTGTGCCACTCACTCACTGCCAAGCAAGCAAGCAGGCAAAATGTCATGTCAAAATTCCATAAATATACAATGTTGCCATTGCCAAGATATTTATTTAGTTGAATTGAAACGGTATGCGGTAGTGGTTTGTCCAATTTTCCGGTTTGCAACGATTGGCCAAAAGGGAATCTTTGGACATGGTTTCAATAATCTGTGCGGCTTGTCGACGACGACGGTCGGCTCTACCGACACTCTAATTTTGGCCTAGCTGTGGCTTGGCCTTATAGCTAGGTTCTTGGGCCATTAATTGTCTATTGTCATCCATTATCCGTCTCGCTTTGCTGTGAGTTGTATTTGACTTTATGCGTCCTATACACGTTCGGCTAATGCGTTGGGCCAATGCGCCAACGTGTGAACACTGTTTGCGGAGCGAGCCAAGATCATTTAATGTGTGCACGAAAAACTGACACTAGTCGGTTTGCGAGCCAACGTTGGCCGCCAACTTCCAACTAACATGCGCCAAGTAGGTCTTTACACGTTGGCCCAACGCATTGGCCCAACGTGTAGAGGATGCATTTGACAGAGACATCTATTCCAGTCCATCATGATTCTATCAAAGTCAAACGAAAATAAATGCTCCATGTTTCTTTTTCTGCGATTGGCCTTTATTGTGATTTGTGGTATTTTGTGAACCATATTCCTGTTAGAGCTGCATAATTGCATAAATCGGCAGTGTTTACTTCGATTCCCATGATATGATACATTATGTAACAATAGTAAAATCTAGCAAGACAATACTTGCCGATCGTACCTCCGATAGGCTGCAGGTGAGTGGCTTTGTATTGTAAAACCAAGTGTGTTCTCGTAATACTAACATGTCCTATAACAACAAAGCGTAAAGTTCTCACGTTTAGATGACAGTGTACTGGTTCCCCAATTACCTAACCACCTGCTTCACCAAATGTACTATCATGCACACAATCATGTAACAGTCCAACATTGTTATGAAATCGATCGAACGAAATGCGTACTCAGCTCAGCTCTGAATAGAGAGTAGCTCACATCTGGATTACCTGCGTTATACAACACTATTAAGTTTTTTATCATCACAATAAATATATAACACTGTAATAGCTGATGTTTGAACTTGTAGATACAGAGAGCTATTTGCTCTCACCTAAGACAATATGCCTATAAAGCGATGTAGTGTTAAAAGTTGTAAGTCATGCACAACAAGAAATGAAGATAAAGGTGTTACATATCACAAGTATCCCAAAGAGAATGATATACGAGGCAAATGGAAAGCAGCTACACATACTGCCATTGTGAGATCAATGCCTCCCTTGTTTGTATGCTCAAGGCATTTCTGTAAGGGAGATTTTGTAAAGAACACGGACAATAAATATAGTTTGGAGTCAGGTATTCAGACATAAGTTATTGCTTGCTGGATGATACACCTGTCTATATCTGTAGTTTATACTTGGTTTCATATTTATTGTAGCAGTTTGCTTGGTCAGAGCTTGACTTACCTAGTAGTTGCATTGCATGAAAACATTAATAGCCACTCTCACTGAATGTTAAATCAATTCTAAAACACTTTACTAGAGGTAGACACAATTAGACAAAATTAAAGACAAAAAGAGGGAAAAGAACTGACATTTTCATGAACATGTTTGTGATGATGGGCAGAACCTGCAGTTCATGCAGGGTCAGAGAATTACCAATAACCCTCTAGAATTATTCTGTAGAATTAAGTTGTATGCTTCCTATGTTTTAAAGTTTATGTAGATTATACAGTAAGTCTTTCTAATATTTATTATTATTATTTTTGTACACTAAGTAGTTTGAATTGGTGTGGTATAATAATATGACATTTATATTTTAGTTTTGAATTTGACTGGACTATTTTATTTCTTATATCGTTAGAAAGAATGTGAAAAACCTTTCAATCTTATTTTTAATTATTAATCAACAACAAACATCTTTCAGGTGCTGTTCCTTCAATATTTCCATGGAATTCTAAGTCTTTAATCATGGAGGCTACACAAAGTGCCGCAACTGAAGATACCACTCAGCCAGATGAAGAAAATGCTGCCAATTTATCTGGCAGCAGTAAAGGATCTGAAATTGAAAACCTTGACAATATAAAAAAGTTCATAGAAGCTCAAGAAAATGTCAGTCAGGATCAAACAGATATGAATGTAAAACCAATTGACCTCAATGTTGACAAAGAGAGCATTGAAGCACTTATTGGGACTCTTGAAAAGGATCTTGGAGACCAAGAAAATGTAGAAACATCTGTAGGAAAGTCTGACTCAAATGTAGAACAACAAGTAGTAGAAAACCTAGACGAACATGTGGCTCAGGACACTGATGATGACACACTTGCTGTTGCCTCCAGTGTTATGGAGATGATTCTAACTAAAACTGAGGCAAAAGCCATGGAGCCTATAGCCAAGAATATTCCTAAGCAGACCATTAGTTCAGGTGATTTAATTAATTTTAAAAGACTATACATAGTGTAGGACGCCCACTGGCCAGGTGGCATGATGACCTGGGAAAGACTGCGGGCAGATGCTGGATGCGTCAAGCTGAAGACAGGGCACTCATTGGGGGAGGCCTATGTCCAGCAGTGGAATAACATAGGCTGATGATGATGATTTAAAGAATATATTAAAACTAAGGCTCTACTGTTTGCCCACTGACACCAGAAAGTTTGTTTTAATTCTGCAATATTTGTTTTGGCCAATGTTAAACTCTAATACAAATAGAAAAAACTGAAATATGCAATTGTGAATTGAAATAAGCCTCCAGGACCATATCTTTTGAGCGATATTAGGTAGACATACTTTGAAACGTGAATATTTCTAAAATATTTTATGTTTTTTATTTATAAAGGATTGCGTTTTTTGTATTGTTCATTGGTGGTGGTACAGGCACTTGGATGGTTTATGAAAATTAAATTGCTTACAGGAAACAATAGTATGGCTCTCTCAGTGGGTTGCGAAGTTGAAGCCAAGGATTTCAGTGAAGATTGGTATCCAGCAAAAATTGTGGAAGTGGACTATGATGAGATGGAAGTCCTGGTGCACTATAATATTTCTTTGAAAAAGTAAGTAGCATCAACAATTTATCAAATGACTTATAAAAATTTCACAGTATTGATTAAAGTCCTCTAATTAAATAAAGGGGACCACCCTTCTTTCGGTTACGGTTAACTGATCAACTCCTTGGTAACAAGTTTAATAACAAACAATCAATATGTTACAGGATATTGATAACTAGCACATTGCTTAGCAAAACTATTTAGTCTTCTATCCTCTTTGGTCCAATGGAACCCAACCTTTGTTCTAGATTTAAAAAAAGAAACTTGATAGTTTTTGTCAAAGTTGACAACTGTTCTTATTTCAAAATTGGCGTTTGAAGCTTTCGAATGCATGGCCGCGTAGTTCTTGTTTGAATTAGATTTATTTATTTTGCAAACATGTCGTATTCCTATGAAACACGATATAAAACACGACAACGAGAAACACTCGAACAAAGGTCCTTATCAAAATTTTATTTTTTATTGTAACAGTTTTGTTTAGTAGATAAAAATTTCACCCTAGAAGATTTATATGTACAAGTGTTCCAGAATACAGCAATTCTGTGTCTTCATTCACATTTGTATAATGTATGCATGAATAATCAATCGCAATTCTATAGTTTTATGTTTATTTCCCAGACCGGATGAATGGATCAATGTAAGCAGCCCAAGACTAAGACCTTACACTGGCATCACCACCCCAAAGCCTGAACAAACACCCAAGATTGAACAAACACTCAAGCCTGAACAAACACTCAAGCCTGAACAGGCTCCCAAGCCTAAGGAAGAACAAGAAGAGTCCGCAGAACCTCTGGGTGAAATCAAAGAGGAACACAAGGAAATCAAGACAGAGGATAAGAACATATATGTGGTCGGAGAGAGATGCCTCGCTCGCTGGAGGGATAATAGGAGATTTGTCGCTGTCATTGACAAAGATCTGGGTAATGGTGAGTACAGTAATATTTGGATTTATTATTTGCAAATAATTCTGTGATTAAATTATTTTTACTTATAAAGTAAATGAGGCCAGTATCTTGCTTCTGTTAATATCCAATATCTTTTTTATTGTGATCTCTGGTGGTGATTATGACAAAAACGTGTTCAGAGCTGTAAATATATTTTTATTATGTTTGGTAATTGATGGTGATAGAAAAACTAAAATATGTACTTTAAATATGTCATTATAACACAATATCTGCTTAATATGGGGCTAGAGGATTCAGTGTGGATTTTCCAGCATTATAGTAGTACAAATGCATATAAATATTTTCAGGCAAATTCGAAGTGATATTCGATGACGGCTTCCGTTGGCCCTGTACTCTTTCCCGTCTCAGCAAGCTGAAGGACAAACGAGACCTCCTTACTATAGACACAAATGTGGCTCCGTCCAGTGGAACTCCTTCACCGATCTCCCAAGGAGGTCCAAGTTGCAAGTCTCCCTCGCCGGTCCCAGCTTTCCACACGCATTTATTCGATCCGACCAGAGACTATTTAGGCTCTAAATCTGAACGCCGGGAGAAGAAACGAAAGTTGAACATAAAAGAGATTTTCAACATAGGACAGAAGAAGGCTAAGGTGCCCAAGGTTGAGAAAGATAAAACGCCTAAAGAAAAGAAGGTAGTTAAGAAAGTTGTGAAGTCGAAGCCGAAGGTCGAAGTTAAAATTGGAAAGCCATTTATACCGGGTATGTAGAACTTAAACTTCTTGAGCTTTACGAAAGTGTATTTTAAGTATTTCTGCATGGGTTCATTGATTACTTAGTATGTTGCGATTATTCTTTGAATAAGTATTATTCAGTAAATATTAATGGGTTCGTATGATAATTACAGATGCAGTAGCGTCCATTATCGGCACGATTACTGAAATAAAAAAACCGGAAGACTTGAAAATGGATATTGATAATGTCTTGGAACAGCCTGATGATTCTCACGATTCCAAATCCGATATGGATATGGTGAGTTTTATTGTATTTTTGTTCATGTCCCACAGTCAAACAGATATATTATATTAACTCAAAAAGTAAAATAAAAAGTATTGGTGGTGTAATTTAGCCTTGTAGAGCAGTTTTGAGTTGGAAATAATTTTACAGTATTTTTATTTGCACTAATTACTTAATTTAGATACTATTGTTATGTATATATTTATGTGTATTGCTCGGAGTTTCTCTTGAACAAAATGTCGAGAACCAAAGTTATCGACATAGCTCAAAGAATTAGCAATCTGAAGTGGCTGTGGGCCGGCCATATCTAAAAACCGGCATGTTAACGTGTTCTTGAGGGGAGACTGCGACTCGGAAAACGTAGTGTAGGACGCCCTCCGGCCAAGTGAGATGACGATCTGCAAAACACTGCAGGCAAATGCTGGATGCGTCAAGCTGAAGACAGGGCGCTCATTGGAGGAGTCCCATGTCCAGCTGTGGACAAATACATATATACTGATAATGATGATGGTTTTTATATATGAAATATTTGATGTAAGGCATTCGACTCCAGCAACATCACACGAACTAAATGTAACTTTAGTCTTTGAGCAGGATTGGATAACTTCAATGTTTCCCTGTAGGTGGAGCTTACGGCGCTGGAGTCGTAGGAAGTCCCAAAGATTTTCGACGCGTCGGTGACTTGATTTTGTAGCTCAGCTGGAGAAAGCGTCCCTGTACTGAGGGGCGGTTCAAGTCCCGTCGAAATCGAAAATTTTTGGGATATTATTTAATTTTACCCCGTATGCGAGGGCTTACACACTATAATAACAAAACCTTAAATTACCTCTCCAAAATATATACACACGAGGAAATTATATTAATTGATTAATTTATAAATCAAGGTTGAAGAGGAAGACAAATTGGAAAGATT
Source organism: Eupithecia dodoneata (assembly GCA_947044415.1). NCBI lineage: Eukaryota > Metazoa > Arthropoda > Insecta > Lepidoptera > Geometridae > Eupithecia > Eupithecia dodoneata. The sequence goes on along the minus strand of OX345657.1, from coordinate 3,362,339 downwards.
TGAAAAACCAGACCAAAGGATGCATGATGAAGTGATCGACAAAATGAAAGAAGCGATTAGTAAGCTGGAAGATAGAATTAAAGAAGAATGCTTTTCACCTAAATCAGTACCTGAAGAAAAGCCAATTGTAAATGAATTGCAACCATTCATTAAATTACCATTAATAAAGGTAGAAGCTTCTGAAGTAAGTATGGAAGAACGACCACCGATAACAGACATCAAAACATCAACTGGTATTGAGGAAGAGGTTTCTCCCCTGGAAACACCTTTAAATATAGAGGTAAATGACACATCGAACACAGATATAGAAGTATCGATCGTAGACGTTCCATCGCCAAGCTTGATCGACACGTCGGATGCTGACTTTGAGAAAATAATACCAGACGATGACTCAACGAAATCTGACATCGATATGGGCCCCGAATCGCCGCGACTCGATATTGAATCGCAACCAATCCTTGTCGATATCGACACACCGCTAGATATCGACCAGCCAGACGCTTCCCCGGTCGTAAAGAAATCTAAAAAGCTGAAGATTAAAGACTTTTTCAAGAAACCCAAGAAGGCGAAGAAAGAACAGAAGAAGAAGCTCCTGAACCAGAAATGGAAAGAGGTCGACAAGGTTAAGAACGAACTGGCCGAGATGAGGATCAAAATGAAAGAAATGATGCTTGAAATTGAAAGGGAGAAACAGGTATGTTTATGGAATACACAAATAAACCTATGGCTATGTTAATTTTTTTTACATCTTTTTAAAATCAACTTTTGTCATAAATTAGTCCAATTTTTTTGTACCCATTTAGTTTATATTGTAGCTGTTTCATAAGTGCTTGCTTTCATCTGAAATAAAAAGTTAATATTGATATGCCAGTTGAAGACAACTTTTGTTATTTGTTATTCTTTCTTAATAATTATTACTTTACCGTTGTTTGTATTGCTTATAGGGCTGAAGACCGTGCCAAAGGTTTTGGTTGCAAGAACCAAACTTACAACTATTAAAACTTGCATTTTTTACTGCAGCGGTTCTATGATATTGAATATTGAAAGCTAGTAGACATTTTCAATACATCGATCTAGGTTTAATAGAATAAAGTTTCATCAAAATTGTAATCAAAAATTTCTTCAAAATTTTAATCTAAAGTTTCATAGAAACGTTTAATCAAAGTTTTTATTATCAGGCTGGCGGCGGTGCCCCACTGCCCGAGAGCAGCCTGCTGCCCAACGAGTGGGCGTGCCACTGGGTCAACGGCCAGCCCTTGGGCAAAGTCAGCGAGATGGAGGCGGAGGCCAAAATGGATGCCAGTGGAAAGCCGGTGTTGCCGCGTCGTAGCGTCGAGGTTCGTACTTCACTACATAGTATAAAACAAAGTCGCTTCCCGATGTCTGTCTGTCCCTATGTATGCTTATATCTTTATAACTACGCAACCGATTTTGATGCGGTTTTTTTAAATAGATGAGTGATTCAAGAGGAAGGTTTATAAACCATTTAATCTTGATTACATTGGTTTCCAGCTAGTATATATTAATTATTGTACTATAGCTATAGGTAAGTTTCTATCAGACCTACATACATTGCGTAGTTAACCAAATTCAAATTTAAAAATTATTTATTATTCATAGATACAATAGGTGTTTGAAATCGTTTATTTAAGAAAATAACAAAAACGATTTATAAAATTCTGTAGCACGTCATGTAGGACACACAGGATAAGAATAGCCAAAGAAAAAATGGTACAAATAACCCTTCCGTGATAAAGAGCAACCCTAGCGAGACCCTTATCCCTTATTGTCTTCCAGCCTAGAGCCTACACATGGTAGGCTATACGCAATAATCACGCGTTTTCTATACAGGTGGTGGACAAGCGGCTGCCTGTAGGCTGGACCAAGCACATGGTGCGCCGCTCCGTGGGACACTCGGCCGGGAAGTGGGACGTCGTGCTTGTCAAGTGAGTGTCATGTACACTGCTTCTATGTCGCAGGCAAATAAATAAATATATAATGCTGGAAAATACACACAGCATCATCTACTAAGCTAAGCCCAAGCTTGTGTTATGGGTAGGTACTACGTAGGTACGACTGATAAAATAGTTATTTTTAATAAACACCCAGAATAAATATTGCAGATAGTATAAACATTTGTCCCGAGGTGGGAATCGAACCCTCTACCTCCTGCGTCGCAAGCGCACCTTCGCTCTTCGCCACAGAGCTCGTCAAATCCTACTAATATTATAAACGCGAAAATTTGTAAGTATGGATGGATGGATGTTTGTTACTCTTTCACGTAAAAACTACTGAATGGATTTTAAGGAAACTTTACAATAACATAGCTTATACATCAGAATAACACATAGGCTACAATTTATAAAGATATATTGTATATTATCCAAAATATCTATCACCACGCGCGCAGCTTGTAATACATAATATTGTGTGCACTGTATTTTTGATTGTGATATGGGTCTTTTTGTACCTGCATTAAACTGATTATTTTTATTTATTTATAATGCTTTACTTACCAATAAAACTTTAAATTCCAGCCCAGAGAACCGCAGATTCCACACCAAAACCGACATGCGGAACTTCCTCGAAACAGCAGACGAGACGGTCAAAGCTTACGAGTATGCCCTCATGGACTTCGGCGTCCACTTGAAGCTCGCGCGCAAGATGGGCTGGATCGTCAGCACTCCGGACGGCGTCGCCGAGGCTCCGGAGACCATCCTACCTGCTGGTAGCACGAGCTGCCTGTCGCCGCTGGTGAAGAGGAAACCTCTGTCTCTTAAGAGAAGGCCCCCAGGCTTGAAATTGAAGGACAAGCCGAAGAAACCTATCAAGCTGAAGTTGCAGCGGAGGTCGCATACAGTAAGTAAAACACACTTATGTAAAACCACAATGGAAAGAGCTGGAGGAGGCCTTTACCCGAGAGGGGTCCTAACTACTTACTAATTTTAATATTTAATTCAATCGAAACAAACATATAAATCAAATTCAATATTAAGTACTTTAATCATTATGAATTTCTGTTATATTTGACATGTACCTAATTAATACAAAACATGTACCTAAAAATAAAATTTTTATAAGAATGATAAATCAATGTTATTTAAGGATATGGAATAAAAGGCTATTTTATTTTATTAACATAATAAAAAAATGGGACTGAGAAAAATAGTTAAAGATCTAAGCATACATAGGGAAAGACAGACGCGGAATGCGACTTTGTTTTATACTATGTAGTGATACACATACGATTCTGTGTATTCTAGTTTATTGTGGACATACACAAAGTCATCACAATGAAAAAAGATGACTTTTTCTATTTGTGATTTTTTCTAAATCTTCTATGTTAAGTTATTTATGTACCCCAACTTTGACTGAATTTGCGAACTTGCATGAGCACGTTTTTTGGGGGTTTCGAAGTCAAGAAGGATACCATATTTGATTATGCATATTTGTTGTTTACAGTACGATTCGCAGATAATCGACGTGGAGGGTGAAATGTTGCAGGCGGAACCAGAACCCTTGCCGGCACTTGAGGATGGTTACGGTGAGTTAGCAAACTTTAAATTAAATATACTGGTACGTTGCTATTATTTAGTTTCTGCCCACGGCTTCGCACAAGTTGTTTCTATAGAAACGTTTAAATGTTATTTATGTCCCATGGCAACTGATTTATGGGATAAAAAGTAGCCCATGTTTTACCTAAACTACCTGTAATTTTAGCCTGTACCCGGCCTGCCACATGTACGAAATCAGGTTGACGCAGGACTTGTCGTCGCGAGCCCAGAGTTCAGACATGTTTATTATCAGATTGTGGAAATATAAAATTACTTCGAATATGAACTCTTATCATTTATGTTCTTCCTCCGATTATATAAAGTAGAGGTTACGACAACTCGTAAACAACCCTCAAATAACAAACATCCATCGAAACATACATCCATCCATGCTGGACAATCCACATAATTATTCCAGTATTATTTATCTATTTATATATCCATCTAAAAAATTTATTTTCGCATATATAATATTAGTGTGATGTGATAAATAACGAGTTTTATTTTTTTCTAGTGTGGGTCGGCTCGCTGAAAGTACAAATAATTGACACTCTCCTGCGCTGTCCAGCAGAGGGCTGCTTCAAAAACTTCCGGAACAACACCCTTCTTAAAATGCACATCAAACACTATCACAGGGAGCTTCGCAAAATGTTGGGCGCGACGCCCAAAGTATTAGACCTGGCAGCCGCGCGGACCAAGCCCACAGCCGCCGACCTCGGCCGACCCGACTCTAAAGTCCTCAAGGTCAAGATAAACCGGCCGCCGAAACGCGACGAACCCAAACACGAATACAAACAAGAACCAGAATTCATCGAGCCTTCGCACACACCAACCAAGAACGAAACCGTTCCAAAAATACCGCGTAGCCAGGACTCTCCCAAACTACGCAACGCGCTTGTCAACAAACCAGTGAAACGCCCCAAGGTATTGCTACCGATGAGGAGGATAGAACCGGAGCTGAATGCAGAATTCATGGAAGACGATGATTTTGAATACCCCGCTCAAGCCAAAGCTCCGTCTCCCTCGGATATACTCGATTTCGAAGCCGCTATTTCCACCCACACGGTCACCAAACCACTTGAACATAAGAAGAAAGGAGATAAGAAGAAATCATTCGCGTCATTCGCTAAGAATGTTAGTGAGGATGAGGAATGGTTTGCTATGAACTCTGATGAGCTGGAGACTAGGTCGAGTTACCCGCGCTCCGGCACGCCCGATGATTCAAAGGTTATTGACCCGAAGACCGGCTTCATGTTATCTGATGCTATGGACGACCCGATGGATCCTTCGTCTTACACTTTCACAGAGAGTAAGTACAACTAGATTACAATTCTGACACCAAATCCAATGCTAACTCGCTAATAAACACCGTGTTAGAAGTTACGATTCTAACATCATACACTAGCAAAGTAACATACCCATGCATGTTATGTGTAGTCTTATATAGATTCCTTATATAAAACATGGTAAAGCGCTTCGGTTTTGGCCTACTTTAGGAAGCTTTGTTCGTAAAATAATGAGACAACTGATAGGGACGACCGTCTGTGGCGCGGTGGGCGATGGTCCGCCTGGGACGCAGGAGGTTGCGGGATTGAATACCGCCTCGAGACAATTGTGTGTACGATCTGCAGATTTTTGTTCCGGATGTTCTGGTCGTTATCTATGTATAATAAAAAATATCTATCTATGTAAGTATTAAGTATATCAGTCATCCAGTACCTATAACACAAGCTCTGCTTAGCTTGGGGCTAGGTGATGCTGTGTGGATTGTCCAGCATTACTTATTTAGTGGTGTGATGATCGCGACGAAAATAAAGACGCATCGAAACAGTTCGATGTAAGACTTAATGTTTATTTGACCAGATATTAACATTTTGTTTGTTGTTCCAGCTGGGCAGCGCATCAAGATAGTCCGCATGCGGCGCGAAGAGATCATCAACTGTCACTGCGGCTTCCGCGAGGAGGACGGTCTGATGGTGCAGTGCGAGCTCTGCCTGTGCTGGCAGCACGCGCTTTGTCATAACATACACAGAGAATCAGAGGTGAGTGTTCACTTATCTATACTAATATTATAATGAGAAGAGGTTTGATTTTTTGTTTGTTTGTATTGAATAGGCTCTGAAACTATTAGACAGTTTTGAAAAATTCTTTCACTGAAAGGACAGCTACACTATCCCCGGTGAACATAGGCTATATTATATTTTAGAAATGTGAAATTCGAATTTAATGCGGGTGAAACTGCGGGAAACAGCTAGTCTTTTATAACTCTACTGTCTTGCAGAACTGCCTTGTATTTATTTTTAAACTTACGCGATCGGAACACATTATAAGCACTAATACAATGGGTATTTATCGCGTTTATTTACCTATTTTTCCCGAATTTTCAAAAGTTTACACACTGTCTTGGTCACTGGATGACTGATGATCTCTCTTTGACCGTCATCCCGTGATTTTTTTCATTTCATTAATTTAAACAAAATCCCGAGGGGATGACAGCCCTAACACTAGGCAAGGTGGGCGACACCTGTCCAATCCAATTAGTTTTAGTTCCTTCTAATTACACTTTTCTATGAATTGCTATGGTGCTCATTGGGGGAGGCCTATGTCCAGCAGTGGACTGCTATAGTCTGATGATGATGATGATGATGAGTTGTGTGCTCGAAATAAATACTTATTGTTTTATGAAAATTTTGTCAATTTTCTCTCAGGTACCAGAAAAGTACACTTGCAGCATCTGCCTGAATCCCCGCCGCGGGCGCCGCTCCAAGCGCTTCCTGCACGACCAAGACCGACTGTACGATGGCATCCTGCCGGGCGCGAAGGCGGACGAGTCTGTGCGGCGGTCCCACGAGCTATCCGGGAATCTGCTGAGAATAGAGGACGCTTTGCACGCACTGCGGGTCAAGTCTTATGTGGCTACGTGAGTTCATACGTACAACTCGATCAAGCTTAGTTTGCACCTCGCTACAAACTTACGCTTCGACGCGTGGTGCAAACTTAGCTTGGCCGAGTTGTATTTGGCTACCCCCTCAAACTCGTATACTGAAATATTGTACCGACTCCTTCCCATCTCGTAACCATTTTTATAATGATACAGTCAGCTCTTAAGAACTAGATCTTACATAAATCTTTCGACGACCTCTGTGGCGCGGTGGGCGAAATGCGCCTGCGTCGCATGAGGTTGCGGGTTTTATTCCCGCCTCGGAACAATTGTATGTACGATCTTAATCATGTCGCTCTAACTTACTAACGGAAAACAAACAACATATTATGAATGTGAAAAAACTTGCGAACCAAGAATTTGAATTACCAATTTCGAAATATAATTGCGCTGATGGCAGGGCGCTGTGGCGCTCATTGGGGGCAGCCTATGTCTACTGCTACATCATCATCAGCCTGTGTGGACTAACATAGGCTGATGATGATGATGACCTAAGTACCAACTGCAGTAAATAATTTTGTAGCGTCCTGTATAATGTCACAAACAAATTAAACTTTCATCTACTGAACTAATTATTTAAGAACAATAAAGTGTTGTTGATTATAGGAGTATCCCGACACGTAGCAAAGCATGATGCTGTGTGAATTATTATTATTACATACGCCATGAAAACAATATAAAAATTATTTCGTCTTACCTTTCCAGTAAAAAAGACCACCCGAAACTGTACCTGTGGGCTAAAGACTGGGAGCAGGCAGAGATGACGTACAAGATGAACTCTGATTACTCTGACCTCAGCATCATGATCAATGGCATGGACAAGGAGAACCTTCCCATGAAGCCTGAGGAACCGCATCTGATGGACATTCGCGGGGCGAGTGAGGAAGATCCTGATAGCGACAGGTGAATATTAAGCTTCATGGGTGTTTTTATATTAGATACACCACGGCTTGCGGGCAGTTTTGAAAAAAAACACAGCGCATTAAGCGTATTTATGTATGAATGCGTTATTAAAAATTTATTGACGTGTTAAATTTTACCAATAAATTCTTCCATCCTGTTTTCGATCTTTGAAAAACATAACATTTGTGAGGTGCCCTAACTTAGGTTCAGTAAGCCTGCTCTTATGTGGCGCGGTGGGCGAAGGTGTGCCTGCGACGCCGAAGGTTGTGGGTTCGATTCCTGCCTCGGAACAATTGTGTGTACGATCTGCAGATATTTGTTCCGGGTGTTCTGGTCGTTTTCTATGTATAATAAAAAATATCTATCTATGTAATGTATTGTATTATGTATATCAGTTATCTAGTACCCATAACACAAGCTCTGCTTACCATGGGTCTAGATAATGCTGTGTGTGATGTCCAGCATTATTTATTGATGTGTTCAGATCGCGTAAGTTTAAAAATATCTGTATTTAGTTTACTTACAAATCTGATTGATTTTATCTGTATTTACAGATACTCCCAACGAGACAGCCAGCTGGGCTCGCAAGCTCTGCTCAGCGGTCTGCTGTCCAGCCCGAGCGCTGCGTCCTTGGAACTGCCCATCAGCACCTCAGAACTGGAGCGTCTTGCTAAAACTGTTCAAGGTATGTAGCGTTAAAAACCTGTCTCACTGCTAGGCCAAGACCTCCGCCTGGTCACATTCTGTCTTAAATAGACTCGCTGTGATAAAAAAAAGCTGTTGTCACGCCACAATGTCGTTTCGATAAAGTTATTTTTTCTTTTTTTTAGATTATTTGACTAACTTTAATCATATGTAATACAAATTTTATTGAACATACACTTATTATTTAGGGGTTTTTGTCGCGTGTACTTAGTTCTATAACATCTCTTACAGTAATAATTATGCAACTGTACCATGCGCAGGTTCGCATTCGAGGCTTTGTAACTAAGGTTTGCTGTAAGAAAACTCTTAACTATATTTAGTAAATAACTATATTTTTTGTGTCTATTACTGCTTAGAAGCGGCAGCCGAATGGCAGGGACAGGCGGCGCCGGTCCCGCAGCCCGAAGCAGCTATCGACAATGACGTGTGTCGCGAGCGGCTGTTGAAGCACATCATGCGGTGCCAGGCGTCGCTCGACTCCAGAATGGACTCTATCGATGCACAAGTCGCAGGTATTCAAACATTATCTATCGGCACACTTCTGATAAAAAAAAACAAAGATACATTTTTTCTTTTAATTTTTAGCTATAAATTCTTCTACGAAATCCCTTGCCGCGCACCATTTTATTAGCAATAGAGTGGTGCACAATTGCAACCGATTACCAGAAGATATTATATCAGCCACATCAATAAACGCCTTCAAGAATAAACTCGACAACTGGTTACGAGACAAAAATAATAGACTAAAAAAAGTAACGCAATAAGTAAATTCAACACTGTGTGATATAGACACATCAGCTAGAAGCTGCTCTTCTATTAACAATAAATAAATAATCAGCTCACATTGTTGCTAACATGTTTTCCTATCACGTTTGGTGCACAAGCACCTCAAACTGCGATCACTAATCCGCCTATTAGTGTTCACAGTTTGTGGTGTTCAATAATACACAGAAGGAAGCTGCTGCCCCTCTAGCTAGTGGGTACCCACAGGCCGCATCCTATGAGAACGAGCTTGACGCGATCACAAAGCGGCGCGGCAATTTGGCTTTGTTACACGTAGCATAGTGTTAGTCGACTCTTACGACGCCCACGCAGGCCGAATTGCAGAGAGTCAATTCTTACACCGTGACCGCTATGGAACACCATATGTATGCTCTCCTTGAAACGTGAAGAACGCGATCAAAGGCACTCGCGCGCTTTCTGACGCTCTCGCTTGAAAAATCAGAACCTCTATTTGCTTTCGTTACTAATCTAGGATTTCTTATTATTTAGAGTTGGAATCGCAAGATCCATCGTTCGGCGAGCACTACGAAACAGCAGAATACTACCCTCGCATCAAGCAGACCGTACAGATGCTGATGCGCGATCTCGACACCATGGAGGAGCTCGGCCTCATCACATAACCAGAGGCTCTTCACGCCTCACCGCGTGAAGAGACTAAAGCATGCGAGACTAGTGAAGTACCTGTGCCAAAAGGCAAAGGCAAGGGAGTGAAGAGCATCCCGGTTAAAACCGCGCGAGTTATGTTGCCATGCGTTCGCGTGCCAGCACGCAAGCGTACGATTTCCAACATTCACAAGCGAAAGGACAAGTTGAAGTTAAAAAAAAAAGTAGATCTCAATATGTAACGTTGTTATTCATGCATGTCTAGTAGTAATTTAAGTTTTTATATGTATTCAAGTAAATATTATAACATTTTTATCCAATATTGCTATTTCATGTTTGTGAGAATTAGAACTACTAACTGTTGCATTTCCCCAGTAATTTATTATAGTCTTGGCGCTTCTCACTGGTTTGGTGATATGCATCAGTTGAGATACCTGAAGATTGTCTTGCAGCTGTCTCAATTACTATTGTAAATACTTGTTCTAATTTGTCTGTAACTTTCTTTGTTTATTAATATTTTAGCCACATAATCCAGTAATACTATACAATTTGATTTAATTTCTAAATCATGAATATTATGTACTAATAATAAGGTAGGTTTATTATTTATACCATACCATACTAGTGTTGCAGTGATACCAATGAAACATTAACAACATTGTAATACCGTTCTTTCTGTGAATAAAAGATGTGCTTGTGATGACAGAAATTCATGATTCTGTGTATATGTATAAATAGAGTAGGTGTCAAACTTTAGAAACTCATGGTTATTAACACAAAAGTCATTTATAATGGTGCCTACTCGCAGTGCCTTTAGTTATTCCATGATCGTGGCGCATGAAAATGTGTTAAAATATTTGAAAATTCAAAAATCAACTCAGTAAATGTAAGACATAATAAAATATCCCATTATTAATGACTTGAGTAGGTGTGTACACTGTACATGTTTACCCAGGCACATTATACTGTCTTATTTATGTAAATAATTACTGTATGTAGTAGGTGTGTATTTTACCAATAAAAATATGAAGTATGCCTCATTGTTTCACTTTTACATTTGAAGGGTTAAAATGACACTCCCTAGAAATTTTCTAAATTACATATCAACAAATATCAATGGTTTTTACCGTTTTTAGGTACCTACTTACCATTTATGAACCAGGGATTGCAACTGTAGATATTGTATAAAATATCAATCGTATCTTTCGATGTAGTGAAAATAAAAGGCAATCCCATACAATATTTTCACAAAAATGCAAGAATCAATGAAAACTTGTGATATGATGCTCCCTAGCAGTACCTCATGGTCACTGCCTGAATCAATGTTTTTAATGTTTATAGAAATTGTACCTACATCCAAAATATAAAATTATATAAATAATAATAAATAATTCTGGACAATCCACACAGCATTATCTAGCCCCATTGGGACAAATCTTGTGTTATGGGTACTAGATAACTGATATACATAATACAATACATTACATAGATAGATATTTTTTATTATACATAGAAAACGACCAGAACACCCGGAACAAATATCTGCAGATGGTACACAAAATTGTTCCGAGGCGGGAATCGAACCCGCAACCTCCTGCGTCGCATATACATACAATACAATATAAACACATACTATACAAATAGATCATAGCTACAGAATAAAAAAACTAGTTTACAAATTAAAATGCTTTATTAAAATTCCTAAACAATATCAACCTTCATAGAACTTAGGCAGCTGGTCACCCAGGATTACAGATCGCTCTACACCCTTCTCGGTGATCACTCCCAATCTGACCACACCACCTGAGGAGCCATCTCGGAGGATAGCCAGTGTCAGGGTATTGGTGACAAACTGGATAGCCTGTTCTTTAGTCATGTTGGGCTTGAAGTTAGCATCAACATAACCATAGACATAGGTGGATCCTGATCCTCCAATGGAGACAGCCTGCCGTTGCACCATGCCACCAATAGGGATAGAGTAGATTTGACCTAAAACAAAAGATAAACAATGGTTAAAATCTTAAGAATCAGTTATAAAAAAATTAAGTTATTCCTAAAAATCTAAACCATCACTGAAAGGCAGTGTCCAGAACGCTGTTAGCATTATCATGTTGAATGGCAATGCTAATTTGATCAAAGTAGCGGCCAGCGTTCCTATCTTCTATAATGTAAAGTTTGGTAAGATATTTATATGTATGATTGTCAGGTTTTAATATATGTTACCTCCTTTTTGCTTATCCCATCCAGCAACTAAAATACCAGCAACTAAAGAATCACGGTAGTTGTAGCAGAGTTCACGGAATATGGAGGATGCCACCTCTACCTTTGGGGGCTCTCCAAGCTCCATCTTATGGAAATCTAGAAATCAATAAACAGTTGTCAATATTTTGTTAATAACGCAATTAGTATTACCTCTAACTTCTTGCCACTTTTATAGTAAATTACCTATATTATTATTAGAGATCGGATATTCGGATGCATATTTACCTAAAGTTAAGAAGTTCGCTATTATGGAAAGGACTTTTTTTAATAGAAAATCAACTTTATTACTTTTTAGCAAATCCACCATTAATATGTGTATTTTTTGTGATCACGTCGTCCTTTTTTCTTATATCCAGTAATTATTAAATAAATCGAAAAATACTTGTCTTTAATTTTAATTTTATCAACCTGAATACAAAAAATTTGAATAATCTAGGTTCTTGAGTGATAGAAGGTTAATGTAAATAGTCTTATACTTGAAACCAGAAGCTTGTTAAGAGTTCAAAACTGATGAAAAAAAAAATTAATATCGATACTTATTTTTGAAAAAAAATATCCTCATTGGAAGTAAGATTTACGTTAAGTAAATTACACATCTGATTACTTATGCAATCCCTGTATCCCGGGAATTTATTTTTAATAAAAGTTCCCAAGAAGCCGCTTCCATAATTTGTTAGCCAAAAAATCACTTTAGGTAAATATGCATCCGATTATCCGATCTCTAATTTATTATACACTGGTTTGACACAAGTCTAACAATATCAGTTTTACAATAGCTGGAACTTACTTAGATGATATGTCACGATATCGGCAATTGCTTGAGTATCGGCAGCAGAGCCCGACCGACAGCAGTAAATATGTTCGGTGATCCTGGTGAGCTTGTCTGTGACTCTGTTAGCGATGTAGGCGCCAGTGGTGGTGCGGGAATCAGCCCCGATGACGACGCCTCCGTCGAACTCGCACGCCATGATCGAAGTGCCTGTGCTGTGTGGCGCGTTCATCCAACTCATATTGGGATCCGCGTAAGCGTTAACTACAGAAGTCGCCATCTTACTGGAAGTGATACAAACTTGGTTATTATCCAGTTCTAATAGGTTGCTGGATAGAATCACGTTGTGTGTGATTGTTGTTTAATCGAGAAGTAGTACAAAACAAAACCATTCCTGAAAAGTTATAACGAAGGTTTTGTCCAACAACCAATTGTGCTGCTTTGAACAAAATTTTGTCCGACTAACGAAGGAATAAGGAATAGATACCAACAAAGTTTTCAATTGTTATACGGCACGTATTGGTGTTATAAATCTCTGGAACTTACGTGAGAAACACGAAAATTAGCAAAATAAATTTTTGAAAGTCACGAAAAACTCCGGCTCACTCGTAGCGAATATGAGTGTTTCCAACTTTGCCTTGATTGATTTTGATATTATTTAATATTAAAATGCCGAAAGTTTGTGAAATATTAATTTAATTTTGTTACCTAAGATCTCCAAAACTATAAAACAGATTAAGATTTGGTTTGTAAGAGGGGTTTGTATGAGGAGTTTTGTATGAGGGAGGACCCTCTATACAAAAGATGAGTTAAACATTCTACAGCATTAGGTTTCTGTCATATTTACGAATGAAAATTACTATTGCTCTAATGTTTTTTTTTTCATATGTGAATACGTCCGAAACCGACATTACAGTCCATAGGGTTGGTATATATCAGCTGGACATAGGACATTATGTTATAGGTAGGTTATATTTTTTATTTGTATTGTCCTCTATCAAAATAAATAAGGTTCATTGTGAGCCGCGATTTAAAAAAAAGTATGCCAGAAATCTTCAAATCCCTTTGGCATTATTGGAACACAACACTTTTCTTCATAGATAAGTAGGCTATCCTACTTATCTATGAAGTAAATTATTTTCGGTAATATTTAGCCTATTATCGAATAATCGAATTATTATACTGAAAATGGATGATAAACTTATTAATTCTCAAAATTTATGAGGCACTGACGACGGACGTGACGACGACGACGCCGACGGGGCACCCCCAGGCCGCGTTGCGTTGGAAATTCGGTTTATCTCCAATAAAGTATCGGCTAGTTCTGGCATCCAACCTAAAGCGATGGAAGCACAAGCATTTTCGAAATGAAGTAGTCATGGTATCCAAAAAATCTGTTATTGTCACTGTCACGCATTAACTGTTGATGTTGTCAATGTCAAAATGTAGAACATTTTTGACAATAATAATTATCTAGAGCACGAGTTTCGGACGAAAGAAATTAACCCTGAAAAATAATATTGAGATTGTTTATATCTTCGAGAGACTATAATAATATCTATCTACCTTATTATAGAGTACCTACTTACCGCTACTTCCCTATTATTATATTACTATACTTACCTACCTACCTACTTACACGGTTAAAACCAAACTATAATTTTTAAATCGAGGCAAAGTTACTTTAGAAGATACGAGGGATGCCTTACAAGTTCAAATCGGCACGAGTGTATGGAAGACACCGCAACAGAAGGACATAGCAAACAGTATTGCTCGATAACAATAGAAAGTGCAGAGTCACCGATGCGTGGGTGTCCTCCACTCATTAGCTTCCCTTGTCCCGAAAACGCATCTAAAAATATGAAAAAAATATAAAATTCGCCACGCATCATTTTGTACGTCATCCCAAAAACGATGTTTATTTAAAAGTTATAAAAGAACGCAATGAATAGAAGTGACGTATTTGATAAATCACTATTTTATTCGACGTTCCTATTCAATAAGATTTATATTATTCTTGAATATTGCGATTCGCCACCGTTGTTCAGCAGCGATGGCACACGTCTTAGAAAAGTTAAAAAAACTATGTTCGTACTCGTAGATTGTTGGTTTAACTGCTTTGATACTTTGGATTGGACCATCGTTTCACACTTTGGATACTTACGCATTTTTAAGCAGGAAGTGCTTATACCCTATGGTAGGTTAGGTAGGTACCTAGTCAGGGAGAAAAGAAGATGGAAGTAGGTGGTGGCGTGGGTACCTACTATCAATACCTAATCTTATCCCCTCGCCTCGTTAAAGCCACCCTCTCCCTGCGAGATTCGAACACGTCCATCTCACTGCCTATTGCAACCTTCTTGGTTTAATACGCACATTTTTTTATTTGATTCATGTATTGCCTGTATTGGTAGTTAATTTTTACATAATATGTAATACTCAATATATTAATATTGTGAATTCTGTCAAATTCACTGCCTTCTATAAGAGCTAGGTATCTGTATAGCTATCATAAAGGATCAAAATCAGTCTCTCCCGACATTGCTCAGCTTGAATAACTAGGCGTATTATTGAACTCACTGGAAGGTCGTAGGGACTGAGGGTAGGACACAAAAGCAAGGAGTGGAAGTGGCTGTCAATCGTACTTGAATAATGACGCGTGCGGTGCAGATATTTTGTTACCTATTTATTAATTTTGTACACAAAATATTGTACAGGGTGAGTCAGAGTGAACTTTGTCTACTCGAAGTCTACTTATAAACTAAACTTGCCTCTACCTACCTCTAGGTAGAGTCATGGACGAAATAGTTTAATTTATCTATGGTAGATTAGAAAGCACGTGACGCACCTATCTAATAGTAGCAATACTCAAATACGTAGATAATACCAATACCTCATATTAACAATTTGGTAGTACAAAATTGGTACTACATTTAACATACGAGATACCCCCACGTTGAGGCATGCAAATTGGTACCGTGTTTGAATGTAAAACCTCTGATGATCTCCTAGGATGGTTTCTATCTTTGGCCTCAAAACAACAACGTCGCGTCGGTCGTTTGACCACAATCTCATCTGAGCGACGATGTGGCCGACGTTGTATCACGATATGGTCTATTATAGAAGTATATACACCTTCTATCTATCCTACCTATATCTGCTATACACATTTTCGGCAAAGTTTCACAACGTGAACGGTTGGTGAAATTAAACACCCTCTATATCCGAATTGGCGTCCACCCCCGCGACCGCTAGACAATAGCCAGATGTTAGTTTTTTCGTCAACAATAGTTGAAGTTGACGGTTGAAGGCCGCTTCCGTTGGCCCCTGACATGACACCGTCTGAAAGGACCGAGAAAGGACTAACTGAAGCGCGCGTAAGGACCGTTTCATTGCCATTTATCAACAGCCTGTACAGCATTTAGTTTTTGCTGAGATTGAAAGAGTGGGAGAGACATCGATCTCTAAACAGATCAATGACGAATGAGCGCAATATTTATTTTTGTTAGTAGTGCGAATAAATATTGTTGTACCTATATATATATACAGGACAGGATACCTAGCAGAATATCTTAAGGTCTCCACTGAATTGATTGCATACTAAAGCAGCAATGAAATCTACCAACAAGCAACGTTAATAATTTTCAAAACACTGTAGGTAGCAGATTCATTGGATCAAAGACGCCATTTGGCTTCCGCCCAAGCTTTGAGCCAACTCTCAAGTCTTTGAAGCAGTAATAGGTAACGCTGTGCTTACTTACTCGGTAAACTTTTAAAGAAATTAAGAAAAGCCGGTTTTCCGATCCTTTTGCAAAGGACACCTTTTGATTCAAGTTATAAAAATACATGAACCTAAAAGAATTACCTATTCTTATTGATTACCACCTATATAATGCGGCTGCGTAATAAGTTTTATCTAGTACCAACTCATTCTAAATTCCTCTTAAGTTACCTACCCAAAGTTGCAAATAGCTTGGAGAATAAGCCAATGTTTCTTAGTAAACTTAATTGATGTCTTTAAAATCAAAGCCACGAACGTAACGAACACCTAAAGTAAATACGAATGGCCACATAGTCGACTAAATCCATCAAAACATCCCCAATGTTCATTCACGGATCGAATCAAAAGGTTTTTTGCTCCTTCCGCGTGCCACAAAAGATCTTCCCATTATATAAATTTGATACGATATTTTATAGACTATTGTAGCACGCGCGGGTATTTTTATATTTTTTTGCTGTACGTGTGTGGAAGGGAGAACCTCACCCTTAGGGGAGGGGTAGGAGGGTGAGAATGCCCCTAAAAAGTTATGTATTTTTTCCTCTTTTTTCCCATAGACGTGATGAAAGCGGGCGGTAGGTATCGATCCGGCTGGGAGGGTGGTTTCATATTTTCTTTCTGATATTTTGCTGCGCGTTTGCTTGGCCTCTTTTTGTAGCAGATTGAGCCTAACTATACTTAGGTTATTTGCTAGTGTACTTTAAGCTTGGTTGGACTTTAAGCTTTTGAAGTGTGTTGGTTGAATTCAATGCAATAAGCTGAGTCAAGGTAAATGATATTTTATTATTTTAGGTATTTTAGTATAGCCATGTATCTGAATTCAACCAATAATACAACTCTTAAAACGGTAAATATGAATAAAATGTGGTAAATCAAAAACTGAAAGCCCAACTAGCTAGAGCCACATTTTTAAGACATCTCTTTTGAAAGTCATGGAGCTGGAAAGGGCTCATAATTTTTTTTTATTAATTCAACCTACTTTACATTTTTTTACTATTTTTTCACTTTCAAACTGAACCGAAAATAGATTTATCCCTTACTTACTTGTCCCTATATACCTATATGGGTTCCAAGTCTCAACTGAAACCTTAGAGGCGTCCATATTGTTCTTATTTTTTCATAGACAGGTGTGTGACCACGCGTCTATCCTTTATGCCGGGCGGGCAAGCTGCTTGCTACATCGAGTGGCCAACCACTGCACATTGTCCGTATACAGGCTGTCCGACGGATTGTATATGTACTTATTTTGTTTTCTACAGATTTGTAACAATACTTTTATTCATTTATTTTGTTTTTTATATTTAGCCATTATTGCCCCACTGCTGGGCAAAGGCTCTCCTAGAAAATTGGTTATTTCACAAAATAAATAAACAAAAAAAAAAATCAAATGGTATTTTATTTAGTGTGATGTATCGAGGAAACTATGGTGGGTAAGGTAAGTCATGGATATATTTTGATTTATCGTAACATGTCACGTAATTATAACCTATTTAGATAATATTTAGTTTCCTCTTGTCTTGTATTACTATAATTAGCTAATGATCGAGCGAAAAACAATGTCCTTTTTTCCCCAATGCTGACAATTAGATACTTAAACATAGCCATTTACATAGGGACTATGTATCACATCAACTGGTACCTACTTACTTACTTCGTCTAAGTATTTTTTTCTTTTTGACTTATTTATGCAGTTCCTATGAAGTTCCCTAATTGTTGAAGTGAGTAAATGAACACAAAAGGTCGGGAAACCATAAGCAACTTCCGCCGGCCATATCTCGGCTTATATTGTATATTATTATCATCATCATCAAACAATAATAGTCCACTGCTGGACATAGGCCTAATGAGCGCCATAGCGCCAATGATATAAGATATAGGTACATGAAAATTATAATCCATAAAGTTTAATAAGTTTAGTTTATCGTAATAATGTGTAATCATGTAAGTATGTACAACTCGGTCACAATATCTGTGCACCTTGAGCCAAACATTTTGTATGGCTCAAGGTGCACAGATATTGTGACCGAGTTGTAGGTTAACATTTTGTAGTAAGTAGATCTAAAAATAACTAAACAAACTGAAAATATATTGCAATGATTAAGTACCTATTCTAAGTTGTCTTCTGCCACACTTGTGCTAATAAGTACATACATAGGTACCTAAATTCATTAAAACTAGTATAAAGACGCAGGTGTCGCGATAAAACAACTCATTAAAAAGTATGTACCTAGGCAGGTACGGGGGAATCTAAATATACATAGAGTTTATATAATAAAAGTTTATTTAATAGATAATAGAATATATTTTCATTTTAACGGTTGCTTTCCTTTGTAAAAAGGTAAAAGTAACATTTTACATGTTTATCGAAAATAATACTTTCTTACCTTCCTGTGTAGGTGTATATTTTGATTTTATACACATATACCTACAGGAAAAATAAAGAACAGCCCAATTCTATATAAAAAGATAAATATCTACCTAACTGCTGTACGATTTTAGTCTACATAGGTATTAGTTTTATTTTAATTATCAAACCAACCACGGCAAATGTGTTCTTAAAAATAATTCACATTAGTTTGAAAAGTAGTTTAATACAGAACTTGTTTCTGACCGGGGGCTACGCATATTCTGTTTCCATAGAAACAAAGGTTCCCATGGGTATCACAATTTATGGGATAAAAAGTAGCAAAGTTCTATCTAAGCAAAGTTTCAGCCCGATCCGTATGGTGACCAATTTTGACGTTGTAGCTGGTGTCAAACTAATACAAAATTGACGTTTGACAGCACTGATTGCTTAATTTACGCCTGTCGCAAACCGGTCGCGAGTTACATAATCACCCGGCCGTTCTTTAGTTTTGGAGAGAAATAAAAAGCATTCATCCATTTTTTGCAACAGTCTGCAGTTAGCTCAATTGTCTAAATTTTAAATACTAGTTCGTATTATTTGATTGTAATTTAGTTGGTAAAGATGTATGACATGTATCTCTATCCTTCCATCCATCAAAACGAGTACACTTATAATATTAGTGTCTCAAATTTAAACATCACCCTGTATGGTTACGCATAAAAATTCCAACAAATGCGCGATTATATTTTTTCTAGCATCACCGCTGCCCGGCTCAATGGGCCAAGGGTACGATGGAGCACTCTTTGGGGTCACTTTTTGGAGATTATTCCCTTTTGTGCGCAAGAGTCGAAAAATGCGCACAATAGTTAGGATCCCTGTTGACTGACCGATAGAAACGTTGGATTAAATAACTTTTGTGCAAGCAATGGCGGATTATGGCTACCTAAAGATCGGTTACACATCTTGATTTGCGCGTGCGCATCTCCTAATCAAGATATCCATTTTGATGGGTCGTGAAATTGGCTAGTTTTGCAAAAAGTTAGAACTCAATTGAGCGATGCTATGATAACGTAGAGGCATAAAGCTGTGCCACGTGTTGAACTCTAGAGACAAGGTGTACAATGTTTTGCTTATTAATTCTATTTAAATCACCAAATATCTATTGCTCAGAATTTAAAGGTTAAAAGGCAGTAGGACCACGTGGCCAGAGGGGTTAAGATGATCTATCCTTATTCTTTATTTATACAAGAATATTTTTTGTTGGGGGGCACATGGCAAACTTTAAGAATATACCTACCTATCAACATATTAAGTACAAAATTCCTTCTTTAATATGTAGGTACGTACTCTACCAGAAATATTACTCTAAATGAACCCGGTAATAACAAAAAATGCAGTTATCAAAGGGTCACCACCCCATTTTGTTCAACTTTCTTCATAATAACACGTGATTATTATGTTTTGTTCCCCTTCTTTATCTATTACCTATCCAATAATGGCGTTCTACACACTCCGAGGCAAAAAACAGCCCTAAAAAGTCCCCCAAAGTTTTTTAACCGCACCCCGCGTGAATTGCCCTCCAATTTAGTTCAAAGAGAGTTTTTTTAAAGTTATTGTTGACGGAAGTATGACCCTAGAGGCGTTAAAACAAGACCTGTAAAAAGGTTGGTAAAAAAAGGCTTCGTGGGGGATCGTAATAATTATTTTCTATTATATAAGTAATCTGACGATTATTCGAGTTTTTTTTATCTTAGCTTAGGTTAGCGTTTTGTTTTAGCTCGGTAACTTTTAGCTAGGCCTTTTTCGCTCCTTATGTAACGAACTATTATTTGTCTTTATCTTTATGTACCCGTATTTCCTTCGTATACATTTTTCTTGTTAGTATACTTACCTTTATGTATTGTGTCGTGTTATGTGTTATGTATGGTGTCCAATAAATGTATTTTTTTTATACTAAGGTAAACTATTTTATATCATTTCTTGTACTAAAAAACCTTTACCAAATCCATTTGACTACCTCGTTCTTAGGAAGCATTTTTTTAATTGAATATTGTTAAAAGAACCCTGGTATCTAGATAAACCTATGCTAGGATTTAAGACTCTATCAACGGTAAACTTTATAACAAATAAATCTATCTATGTTAAAATTTGTTTGTCTCGGAAAACATTTTATACTTTGGGTAGGTACCTTACCTACCCAAGAAGATTGATAAATAGGTAAGCTTAACCGATCTTTAAAACGTGCTTAGAGAAGTTCAGGTCCCCAGCAAAAGTACCTTTCCATTTGTGTGCAGATAAACCTTAATTATGATTTAAAACTTATATTTTGATGTAAGTCCCCCAACACAACAACAATTACTCTTCACACGCAATTCAACCACACATCAACATGCGATAAAAAGCACAAAAAAGCTTCCGTGTGCATTTAAAAAGCTATAAATAAATAATTTGCGTTTTTTCGACGGCACGTGTTTCTTTTTTATCCTAGGGCGGGTAAATGTCAAGTGACGTGGTTCCGTTCGGTATTGTCGCCGTCCCCGGAGAATAAAATGGTAATCGCCACTACCTTATTTTTAGTGTTTTGTCATTTTTGAGATCTGTGGGTGCTTATACATCTGCTCAATTTTTTTCGTAACTCTATTACCATTATTCGCGGAGTTACAAAAAATTACAATACTATTCGACGATTCTACCCATGCCTGAAATTACAAGAATAAAGTTGTACTGTAATATTATCATATTGTATTCACACATTGAAGTATGTTAAACAATAATACAATTATGTTCTCGTGAAAATTATTCAACTAAATAATGATATACGCTATACTATATAGATAAAGATGAGGAGACTCAAAAAGTATTATGGACACAAATAATGGAAGTGTCTCCCATTCACAGCCATCAATATTAATATACAAATATAACTTCGATGCTGAATATTCCCAACTAGCGGACCGTCCCGGCTTCGCACGGGTATTAGAACCTTTGGCTACATTATTGGAGTTTTAGTAAGGATCCCTAATTTTTTTGAAAATATAATATAGCCTATGTTCACCACGAATATTTAGGCTTCCTAACGGTGATAGAATTTTTCAAATCGGTCCAGTAGTTTCGGAGCCTATTCGTTACAAACAAACAAACAAAAAATCAAACCTTTCCTCTTTATAATATTAGTATAGATTAAATACAGAACCTGTCAAAAAGACACGAAGCAAGCGGGGTACCAGATAGGTAACAAGCCCAAGTCCCCGCTATGTGCCCGAATTACAAGTGTTATACACTGAGCCGCTTCCAATAAGCAAGGCTCTATATGACGATTTTATGAGCCTCTGTAAAGCAAGAGATATTCCTAGCTACTATCATGCTTTTTATGAGTCCCTGACGTATGCTAGTATTATTGGCTCTGGAAGCAATGATGTCGACACTGATGATGATTGAGATGTCGCTCCTGTATTTTAAGTACCTAACTAATTGTTAGTGATCATGTTCCTAATTTGACTGATTAAAATTATATTACATTTAGATGTAATATAATTTTAATCAGTCAAATTTTGTTTTGTTTTTGTGTACCTAAGTAAGTAGGTTCTCTACCGGTCCCTTGCAATCGCTTTTCTCTGATTTAGAAGGTTTGCTGGCAGAAAACTATCTATAGGGTTAAGCTCGCCTGTGTTCATACCCTCTGCTATAAGTTGTTTGTGCACAATGCAGAATTAGGGATTTAAATGGATACCGAAATGTTAGTAAGACTATTAGGGTACATTACAAAAAATACTATTGTTTTCACTTTTGATTTCTGTTTTTTTCGTTGTTTCATTTGAGAGAAGCGTTATAATAATCAAGATACTGAGGTTTACTGTGTTACTCGACAAACGTAGTGTAGGATGCCCTCCGACCAGGTGGGATGATGATCTGCAAAGACTGCAGGCAGATGCTAGATGCGGCAGTTGAAGACAGGGCGTTATGGTGCTCATTAGGCTATGTCCAGCAGTGGACTAGTGTAGCCTGATGATGATGATGATCATGACTGTGTTATGTTAAGTCTAAGCCTAGCCTAGCATGAAGATTTTGAGGTAATTTCGTCAATTTAAAGCAATTATTCATGTAAAGAAAAAGGTGATTACCATTGTTATAGTTTTATTGGAAAACCAAATAAAGCCATTAACAGAAAAAAAATGGACTATATTGACGAGAAAAGGATGATATTCAAGCATTATCATTATCACTTTTACTGTAAAAAACGTGGAATAAAATGGTAAGTCACTGGTGCAATATTCGATTTTGGCTAGGAAATACTATGAATAAAATGGTAATCGACATTATACATCTTGGATGGCGATTGATTTTCAGTAATTTCATAATTTTGAAATATCTCGTTTTTGGCATATCCTACGCGTGTTCTATTATAATATTCCAAACACATAAAAAATAAGCTTTTCGTAAAGCTGACAATCAAAAGTCTACGTCCAGTATTTATCAAGTAATCAATAAAAACATGTTTTTATTTTTTCCTGAAAAGTTGTGTTTTTGCAGTTACCATTATATTCTCCGGGGACGGCGTTGTGTGCTGCCCTCGAGGTTACAGGAAGTAGTTTTGAATGTCGAACTGTGGGCACACTTCACTTCTTTTCATTCAACCGTTTGCACCTTATCGGGGGCAGATCTAAAGATTTTAGGTAAGTTAGGTAGAATCTTACACCATCTAACGCTGACAAAATAGTCGAATATACTTACTCATCTAGGTTTATTGATTAGGAAGGCTCTTTAGTCTGGATTTTTCTAAAGGTATGAGTAGGTAAGAAAGTATTAGTCTCAGTTTCCTTACTTTACTTAGGTATCTAGTTTATAGCTAAGAGAAAGTGCATGCTTGAGGTGCTCTACATACACAACAGTTCCAGATCTTTTGTTATGAAAGGATACCTTTCTAATATCGATACTCCTAAAGAAGAATTATATCTTCTATTTTATGGTTGGCCGACTGAGAAAAACAGATTTTTTCAAAGCCATTTTATTTGTTTGCCGGTCGAATTTTTTCGCAATAATCCTTCGGAACGGAAACATGAAAGCCGTCCTCGAAAGCCCCGTTACTCCATCTATGTACACAACCGAAAAAAACAAAGAGCAACAAAATTAATGCCATTGTCCATTAATCAAGTTAAAGGGATTTTCGATCGCAAAAACTGTGCTTTTGATGACTGGCAACCCTTTTTTACCGGCGTCGGTACCGTACCGTTAGCCTCGGTCATATTTAGAACATTTTCTTTGTAATTTTTCTAAGCTTTTTACGACCGTCCACGACGTCGGGTGCCGGTCTTTTGTAGTCGGCACTAAAAGTAATATATTTGCATATTCAAATAGAGATTTGCATTTTGTACTCATTTTGCTATTGACGGGTTAATTTTTATGTCGCTCACGTTTGTCACAATGAGTTAAAATAATAAAATGTAAATTGAAGAAAACAGTTTCTATTTTAAAAGACGTTTTGAGGCCAAATAGAAAGTTTTTTTCTTGGTATTTCCAAAAACCTTTTGCTGTTAAAACTGATGATATTTTCACACTGCTAGGTTTTTTTGTCATAGTTCTTGTAGGATTCATTTAAAAACGTAGGAAAAAACATGTTGATTGCGAACCGTCTATAGATCTAGTAAAGTAAGCCAATTTCAGTTGTTTTCGTGAGCTCACTCACTCATACTTTTTTCGCTGGTCATTGGTTCATTTTATTTAGTTTTTTTTCGTTTCAACTTAATCAAAATGCAGCTAATTTGAGCTTTGTTTCACAATGATTATGTCTGAATTGTCCAGCTGCTGGCCATGCCTCAGCTCCTCAAAACTCTACCTTTGAATTTATGAAAAAATATTAACATAGTTGGTACATACTATTTTTTCACAAACAACAAGAAACTTCAGCATCCTTCATTTTTTTGTGAAAATAAATGGAACATGCGATTCGTTTCACAAAAGGATTAAAAGTTACGGACATATTTTTGAAATCTCTTTTCCGCTTTTAATTGGACAAAAGATCGCCATTATGACAAACTTTTTCTTCTGGTAAAGATCTAAAGATATTTTTGTAATATGGCAATCACTGGAATAACATTTAAAAATGGAATGTGCATGTGGCTGTAAAGGGACAGTGTTAAGCAGGTACTCGCGTTTTTGCATTTCCTTTCCTATCTTTTTACAATAAAAACTTTCTTTTAAATAAATAAATCCCGACATCGCTTGACGTGTTGGACGTAAAATAATAATGGCCTGTGTATTAACTTTTTTCTCACTGAAAAAATTGTCTTCTCTGAGGTTTTACCCTTTATAGGTTTTACCCTATAGTACATCTAAGTGCCTAATAACTAGGCACTTACCTAAATAAAAGATGTCCGTCCATATTGTAAAAAAGTGCCACGAAATACGTTCTCGTAGTACCTAGAGATAAAACATTTTATTTCTACTGATTTAACGAAAAAGGATCCACAGAGGGTGGAATGGAGGGAGAGCGCCCATAAATTCGGCCAGTCTCATTTGAATTTCGAATCAGTGCATTTATTAAAGCCCTCTGGAGGGAGAAACGAAACGTTCCGTAGAGATTCATCACATTTGAAATAAATAAAACAACAGATTCCATTATTCTTATCGTTTTTTCCCCTCTAAAGAACCTTTTAGTTTAGGTTTAGGTTTACGAGAAAGTTCTCTTACATAAACTCTAAGCGGGAATATGGAAGTACAATCGTACCTAGCTTCTAAGTAGCTATGGTACATACGAAACTATTTCAGTTGAAACATTTGAAACTATCATGGTTATTAACACTAAAGTCATTTAAAACGGCATATTTACCATGATTTGATTTTTGAGTAGGTAATGGTAAATATCATGGTAAATATCCCGTTTTAAATGACTTTAGTATTTCAGTTTAGTAGGTACCTATTTCCTGTACCAGGTAGGGAAAATAAAACAGGAAAATATGCATGCTATATCCGGTTTATCAGAACTAACAATCATTAAAATAAAACAATGTCCTTTCAATTAAATTATATTAATTTATTCAATTCTAAAATAATTTGTTACCAACCTGTCTAAAATGGCTATCGTTATTGAAATAAACCATTCTTTTGAACAATTTATTTGTGGAGTCTTATTCGTTAATCCCCTGATGGCTGTGCTGGTGTCGATTGAAAGATATGGCTGCGAATTCTTTTGGAAAATAAGTTTTTTCACCTGGTTCTCCATTTAATACGACGGAACCAATAAGTCCTTGGCTGAGAATTTATTTGTGGAATAAAAAACGGTTAGAACTAACGCGAAACACGTGTCCTTAACCGAGAAAATGAAATAATGGAGAGGCATGTGTCGATGGAAGATTAAGCAAGTGTCGCAGTCGGGCACAGTTTCAGAACACACAGTAGATACACTAAGGAATAACAAAAAACGAGAGAATAAAATTTATTTTTCTTGGGGTCTTTAACCCAATGTGACGTAACAACGGGATAAAACCAAACAAGATTGGTAAAGTATTATTTATTGAGTATAATACACACACAGGTGTTATAAGTATAAAGGTAAATGTGATATTCTCTGTTCTGTGCAACTAACAGTACCTACATTACATAGGTATTTGTACTGTTACGTGCGCGATATCTGATTTACCATGTAATGATGAATAAGAAAACATTGAAAATAAAATAAATTAGAATTTAAATGAAATTACAATTAAACATTTTGTAAAATTAGAGTACTTAATACTAATCATTCAAATTGATATTTAAGCGAAATCTGATAATAGCAGATGGATATTAAAATCAAATATTGATTTGAATAAGGTTCAAATTGAATCAGGTTATGACTTAAAAATAAGGATATTATTAAGTTCTACTTACAATGCGAAAAATACTCGACAATTTTCTATCCTTACTTATAAGTTAAGAAGATTAGGTAGGTAGTTTTTTTTTCTCTTCTAAATTGTGTAGAACATATTAATATATAAATCTATAATATCTTCGGGCGCTGACTCCGCTACACACTTTTGCGGTAGTCTGCCCACAATTGTACCTACCCTAACTATAAGTTTCTTGTTTCTAACCAAAAATTTTGTATTCTAACCAAAAATCTTCAATTTATAAGTACCTATATAATAATTCTATACCTACTGGTATATACTTTCAGTATTGTGCCTATTTCTCTTCCTGGAACGCGCCAAAATCGAAGTTCTGATAATATGTTCGCTTGTTTTGGGGATTAGAGACTGATAAAAAAACGGATTATGGCGTAAAAAGTCGCTTTATAATGCAGATGTGCGACTTAGAATCGACTTAGATGGATAGACACGTATTTGCCTGTTTTTATGTTAAAAAATAATTCTTGTCATTTAATACTTTCTAAGTATTTACTCTGAAATATTTTGGTACAAGGTAGGTACCAAAATGGTGCTACAGTAGTTTCGGGGATGTTCAATACCACAATACCATCCATTGGGATTTCAAAACATTTATTCCCTTTTCCCGGTTTATCTTACTTATTTCATCTCACTTCTTCCACTGGTGGACAAAAAATGGAAGTGAACATCAACATAATAATGAATAGTATAAAATATGACTTGTCTAAGTGCTTATTTGTAAGCCTAAAGAAATAAACTTTCATTTCATTTCCCAACTTAGGTTGCTAGTTATAATTAATTAATTTGCACTTTAAACAACTTACATATTAATAATGTGGTAATATAATGTATAAGTATGATCATTATATTATAGGAAAAAACTAGCAATGACAAGTTTCCTGGTTTGGCTTCATAAAACACATATTTCTGAGAAAATCCACATCTGGTATTTCAAAGAATTCCCAATAGGAGTATCACTTATCTTAAATAAAAAATTGGACGGCAAGAGTGGTCATCAAACAACAGCTGGCTCCTTGGTGGCAAAAAAATTGCGGTAAAAAAAATCTCGACGCTTATGAGGTTTCGAAGCGTGCCGCCTCCGAAACGCCTCTTTACGCTAAAAACTGCAATTTTATTTTTAATACGTGGTTGGTGAAAAAAAACTGCAGTCCGAGACCCTCGGTCAGCCATGTGGTTGATATGATTTTGAACAAACTAAATTTCCAATTTAACTATTATATATTTTTTTCAATAAATATTACCAACAATATTCGTTTGTAAACGAATGTAGCTGTATAATTATTTTTTCAGCGTTTGACAGCTTAGTGTTGATTTCGGTTCTGACCAGTTATCTAGTTGGTATTGTTGTTCGATGTTTGTCTATGAACCCCCAAACCGGAAGGTTTACTACCACTGGGCCTTAATCAGGACCTCTTTCTACTATCATGTCTTGGATGGATCGTACTTACTAATTTAATTTAGTTATATGAATGTATTTTAGTAACCCTTTCAAGTCGGTCGCTAAACTCGTTCCCAAAAGAAGGTTCAAAAATAAAAACGATCTGTGAATGAAAATGTAAATGAAAAGTTTTTATTTCTTTAAGCTTACAAATAAGCACTTAGACAGGTCATATTTATACTATTCATTATTATCAATTAAATTATTTTATAGTTCACTTCAATTTTTTGTCCACCAGTGGAAGAAGTGAGAAGAAACCACTAGTATGTTCATAACTTATGTGTCTAGTACATTTGATCGATTGTAATTTCATAAAAGACCTAAATGCGATAAATAAGGACCAACCTTTAAAAGATTCAACTAAAATCATTAAAAAATTGTGGAATTATTTATTTTTTTAAAGATTCATTAATCACGTAACGTTTTAATGGAGAGGTGTGTGTGAAGAATTGCAAATTACGGGTCAAAAGATTCTAATTTATGCTATTTTACACCGTGTAATGCTACCAATTTAAACTTTGAGACATACCGATTTTATTCGTCAAATATTAAATGTAGGTATTGTTTTTCATAAAACCGGAATGGCAAGCAATTTATTTTTAGCCCGAAAGAATTAAACGGCCTCATTGAAAATGGTTTAACAAAAAGTTCTTATTTATACAATTAAACACGTTGTTGACTCAGCCCGAATGAATATATGTACATATGATATAGGTATCAATGTTCCTATGTAGTGCCATTTTATTTTTATATCAATCTTATGAACAGATTAGGAAACCGGCTAAAAATTTTAGAGACCTACCGACCTACTTAGGGAGAACATGCTACATTATTTCTTTACCAGCTAACCGAGAACCCCATGGTGCTCGCAAAGGTTTTCTAAACCATTCCATAAAAACTCCTTGCACGGTACACATAAGTATCCAACCATAATGTTCCAAATTCTAAAGTTTTGCGATTCAAATGCGTGTTTTATGCAGGTATTTTGAAATAAAACCTTTTTATTGTGCAGTCTGCAATGACACCTGCATAGGCACGAACTTGGCAAAAAAGTGATTTTCTATGGAGCCACCGATTCATGGTTTTATAGGAATGTATGAAGGATAGAAAAGGTGTAGAGACGATTTTGCGAGAAAGATTTGATCATGCAAAAAGTAGCCAACCATGGTGTTGGTGCACAATATTCACAACCGATGTGAATATTGTGGTAAAAAATAGGTAGGTAAACCTAGTGTGTAGTGTAAAACTGTCTGTAGATTTGCAAAAAAAACCATTCGGCCCGTTTGCCAGCACTCAATATTGCCGTAAGAAACTATATCCAAATAAGAAATAATGGCAGAGGCTTTCTATTTCATGAAGTAATTGAAAATAGTCTTCTCCTAACATTTGCTGTTCCGCTATCTGTATGGAGTTAAGTTGAATTCTTTTAAATCTTTTTTTCAGGTAACATCCGCTGGATTTGGGTCAGGCGACAATTGGGACTTCGATCGGTGGGTTGAATGTTGAATGGGATTTATATTGATAAAATATTGCCAAAGTGGAAAAAGTGCAACGCATGAACCTTCTTGGAAGGTATGAAGAGGCTTTTGAGAATCAGTCTTTACGGAATGAAAAAACTGAAATGATTAAGAAAAGTCACATGTAAATGTGAAAACTACCTTTTTAAATTTCCTCAAATACTTGTACTTATTGGCATCTAGCATTGTAGATAATGTTTCATATATATCTAGTTTTTTGTTTTGTGTCAGAGGTTTTTTCTTTCGTGTCGTCACGAAATAGTTCTGCCGGAAGACCAGCGTTGGTTGTAACCAGCTTTGTGACCTTCACCGTTTAAGTCTGTTTGTCTGTCATCATCATCATCATCAGCATATGATAATCCACTGCTGGACATAGGCCTCCCCCAATGAGCGCCATAGCGCCCTGTCTTCAGCTTGACGCATCCAGCATCTACCTGCTGTATTTCGCAGGTGTTCATCCCACCTGGTCAAAGGGCGTCCTACACCAATGGAGTCGTGGTCTCCACTCAAGAACACGTCTGCTCCAGCGGCCGTCGGTTCTTCGCGAAATATGGCCGGCCCACTGCCACTTTAGCTTGCTAATTCTTAAAGCTATGTTTGTCTGTACCTACTAACTATTATTTTATAGCAAGTTTTTGTAATAAAATTATTCTATTTTATTACAAATTTAAATTATATCTTAATAAAATTATTTAATTTTCTATTTTTGAAATATGATTTTTAGTGCTTCGCAGTTTGGTAACGATACTATTTTTAGAGAATTACTCATAAAAATTATATTGCTCCACCGCCGCCGCCTTAATTTCCAATATTCAAATAGTTAAGCGTGTCGTCGGTTAGTTTTTTCATTAAAAAAATACATATAGATAGGATAGGGTTCTATGTAACATGTGTACTAAGCCGAAAGGGGTTATTCTGGACCCTGAGGGGGTACAACCTGTGAATAACAATATAAGTACAAAAGTTGACAAAAAATACCATTTTAGGTTAGATTTTTCTTTGTATCTTTCGACTAAGTACTTCCTATTTACTCGGAACGCTCGCTTCGACAGCTCACTGGACAGATAGCAGATATATATTTTTCGTTTGGTGAAGAAAACGTTACTACTATCGATAAGTGCAACTTACGAGAACGTATGTTTTAACATTCGAGGTCACATGTGTATGGAATTTTTCTATAGAGTAAGTAGTCCTTTTAATTTTACGCGATAAAAAATAAAAATAACTTCGTGACCAAGTAAAGTATTATTTTAGTTACTAAAAGAACTTCACTGTAACTTTTTGTTCGCCTATTGACTAATGCTATTGGTATACTGCGATCACAAGTGATAGACTTGTCATCGGAGTTCGTACATAAAAGTATTTCATTTACGCCATTACATAAAGATCATCATCATCATCATCAGCCTATATTAGTCCACTGCTGTACATAGGCCTCCCCCAATGAGCGCCATAGCGCCCTGTCTTCAGCTTGACACATCCAGCGTCTAGTTGAAGACTGCAGTATTTCGCAGGTCGTCATCCCACCTGGTCGGAGGGCGTCCTACACAAAACATAATGATACTGGGCAAAATTTAAATTCAGAAAGAGCACTTCGAAATATATAATTCATTCTATATATATATATATATATACATATATATTCCATTTCCATTTTCGAACCATATGATTGGGGCTATGAAATCTAAGCCCATCTTATTTTCTCTAACTGTATTTTCATGTGAATTTTGTAGTACTACCTAAATATTTTATTGATAATAATTGTGGGCTTCATTTTCAGTCTTGCGACCTTATGTTGAATGTCATCTTTTTTTTTGCGCAAAAAATGGCAAAACAATGTGGCAGGTAAATTGCCTTTACTTAAAAATTGGCATATAATTAAGAATTTCAGAGTTTTTAAACAATGGTCCTCATTGAACTCGAGTCAGCTCTTATGAATTATTTTACTCAATTAGGGTAATGCCACACTAGTAAGAGCCTCACTTAGGCTAACGCCACACTACAAGAGCTTACTGCTTAGAGCCAAGCGACTCGATTGTCTGATCCTCCTACAGGCACCTCGAAGCTCTAGTAGTGTGGCATTAGCCTAAGTTAAGGCCAAGCGACTAGCTTAGTGGGAATCTGTTGAATGGCTGCTGTGAACAAATTGTTACATGTTAATTTTATTTTATGTTTTATATTTGGTTTTTTATTTTTTCTAATTTTGTATGTGTATGGACAAAATTTGTCTGAGTAAAGAAACTTTTTATTTATTTTGAGTGACTGATCCTAGTGAACAGAGGTATCTATGGAATAGGCCACACAGAGACGCCTAGCTAGGTGTCTAGTTAGTCACCAAGCGAGTCGCTATGCAAAAATAAACGCGTACGGGGCGCCTTGTATGTGTTCACATTGTGTATCGTGTACACAAGCGTAGCTCCTAGCTTAGCTCTAAGCTTGGCATGTGTAGTGTGTGGCATTCGCTTAATTGTTACTACGTAATCTATCTACATAAGGCATGTTTTATTAAAGTGCCTAAAATAACACAAAATTAAAAATAGCTCTTACCTACTTGCATCACTTAGCATAAATTAAAGAAATGGCTTTACCTAATGCGAGCGTTTATTAAGTCGACGAGGTGCATTGATAAACAAATACTTACACTACTATTATTTATTACCTTTTACCTATGAAAAATTACCTATGTCAAATACTTTTTGTTGACCAATATACTAATAATAATTTTGGTGTTAAATGTCGAGAGTAGAGAGAGCTATACCTATTAAAAATACTTAATTCAATATTATGGATAATGTATCCACCAGTGTCAAATTATGTACAATGTACATAGTATTTTTATTGTATTATGACTACATAGTATAAAACAAAGTCGCTTACCGCTGTCTGTCTGTCACTACGTATGCATAGATCTTCAAAACTTCGCAACGGATTTTGATGCGTGTTTTTTTGTAATAGATAGAGTGATTCAAGAGGAAGGTTTATAAACCATTTGATTAATAGTTTTCCACGCGGGTGAAGCCGCGGGGCGCATCTAGTACTAAATATTCAGTTAAGTTTTCTGGTATTTATCAATTTGTGTAAATAAGTAATTAACAAACACACATGAAGATATTTATTTAAAACCTGAGGTTAAATAAATGTCCTCGTATCTCTCATTGTCCAGACCATCCAAAGGTTGCCTGGAAGATATGGCTCTCAGCGATAAGCCCGCCCTTACTATTATCAAGTAAGTACATGAGAATTTCCAGAAAATGTTCGCAAATAGCGCTGAGTATAAATATTCATTTCAAGTTTTTACCGTAACGGTGACATGAATACAATAAAATTGTTTTGTAAAAAAACAGCTTCATAAATAACAAGTGTGCCCGACATGAGAATAGGTTATTTTTAGACCGTTGTTTTAACTTCGACGGTACAATTGCGGAATATTTTTATTATTTAAATGAAGAAGGTAACAACCTATAGGTACGTTGTTTATGTTGAAGAGCTATTTGGAGAACCAAAGTTATCGACATAGCTCTGAGGATTAGCCAGCTGAAGTGGCAGTGGGCCGCCATATCTCGCGAAGAACCGACGGCCGCTGGGGCTGGGGTGTTCTTGAGTGGAGACTACGACTCGGTAAACGTAGTGTAGGACGACCTCCGTCCAGGTGGGATGACGATTACTAATAAATATCTATTATTATTTTTATGTTTATCTTATTTATTTTTAAAAGGAGGAACGTATATTCATGCAATATTTTATAAATGAATATAATGCACATAGATCTCCATGTACAATCCAACGATCCTATCCATCCACGGTTGTCTGGTAGAGATCGCTCTTGAGCGATAAAACCGCCAAAATGTCACATATTTTGTATTTTATTATGTATTGTTTGTTTTATTTTTAAAATTGCAATAAAATAATTATCTATCTATCTATCTATGATGACCGATGTGGCGCTGTGGGCGAAGGTCCGCCTGCGACGCAGGAGGTTGCGGGTTCGATTCCCGCCTCGGAACAATTGTGTGTACGATCTGCAGATATTTGTTCCGGGTGTTCTGGTTGTTTTCTATGTATAATAAAAGATATATCTATGTAATGTATTGTATTATGTATATCAGTTATCTAGTACCCATAACACAAGCTCTGCTTATCATGGGGCTAGATAATGCTGTGTGAATTGTCCAGCATTAATTATTATTTTACTTATTATTTATTATCTATACAATACAATATAGCTTTATTGCACCATTAAATACAAAGAAAATAATAAAAATAAAGGATCTTAATACTAACAAAATCTAGTGGCACAATCGGCGGCCTTATCGCTAAAAGGATCGGTACGTATTAAAGCTGTCGGTATCTGACTATAATGGTAAGGATAGGGGTAAATCGAATTAAAATAAAATAAATAATTTTGAATGTTTATTATGCGCACGCATCAACACACAAATAAATGATAACGCACGATAGTTACGTAGATTGAGGTACATTACTGACTGTTACAATATAACATAGGATCATACAATAAGCACACATGCTTTATATCTACTCGAATAAGACTTATTCTTCAATAACTCGCACACGAAACCACCGCTACTCAGCGACTTCGTAGAGGATAAATAAATATAATATACTTTTCTCGAATATAAATACACTCTGATTCATTTATTTCATAATACACTTAATTATACAATTTATTTTTTAACTTCGTATCTGACAATTTGTAACACTATGACTATTAGGTAACGATACCGCGTTTTAAATGTACATTCGCTTAAAATAATAATAAAACCAAGAGAATTATATTTTTGTACTTAATCAAGAGTTTACAGTCTTGTCTTACATTGGTCTTTTGTTTCAAACTACTTTTGTTTAAAACAACATCATTAGTGGTTTGTTTTAAATACACAAGTCGTTTCAATTTAATTATTACTACTAGAAAAACAAAAATCTCAAAATTATGTCTTTATATACGAAACTATGAAGTAGTTTTTCACAAGAGGGGAAAGACATAATCTGAAGATTTAAGGTAGATACACTTTACACACAAAATTAATGAATTATATATAAATTTCATACACACGTTAGATAAATATTACATAATACATCATGAGATACTTATTTACAGGTATTATCACTAAAATGCTTACAAATACAACCCGCTAAAAAGCAAAATCAAAATGGTAAACGACACAACACAAGTCTTTGGCCTTAACTTTCCAAAACCTAAAATAATTTATTCTATTTACAGAGATAACGCTACTATGGCGACTACGGCTTACGTTACAGGCAAGCTATGACTAGGGATATAAAAATAACATGCTTATGTAAACCTGTTATACAAATTGCAATCGAATTTTCCGAAAACATTATGAATTACATTAATGCAGCCATACATAAAAAAAAAACGTTATAATGTGCACAGAAGCTCCATAATTTTTTCAGGTTGAGCGGTTTGATTGCAATTTGTTATCTGGGTCTCTGAGTAAGCCTAGCTCAAATGCTGAGCCCGGCCGAGATGGATAAAGAAGGCCACTTTATCAGCGCTTCTTTCACCGCATTTGTTGCACATGAAAGGGTCATTGTACCCGTGGAAACCCATGTGGATGGTGTGCATGGTGAGGTCTCCGAACGTGATGTCACAGAACTGACAGGTATAGGAGCTGTGAGCGGTGCTAGGCGCTTCCACTGACGCCTCAGATTCCGAGTCTGATACCTCTCCGTTGTGAACTTTCTCATCCTCGTGCTGCAGTCTCAAAGCTGCTGGTTGCAGCTTGAAAGCTCGCCCCTTTCTCCTGTTCTTGAGTGCTGTGGTGGGAGTGACGGGGGCGGCTCGCTCCTGGGCAGGAGGTGGAGACCCAGCTTCGCTAGTTTTAGTGCTGGTCAAGTCTAGGGCATCAGTCGTCTGGACTGGAGGCGAGATTCTCTGTAACGGGGATGTTCTGACCGCGATGGGGGTAGTGGGTAGGATCTCTGGAGACTTGGTCGGTGGAGATGTGATTCCAGAATCTGAAGGACGCTCGGTAGCCAAACGCTGGTGTAAGAGGGAGGGGGGAGATGGACTGCGCTTATCCATTTCAGGTTGTTTTGGTGAAGTACGCTGCTCGTAATTATTGTTCGGTGGGAAAAGGAATGAATGAGGTAACATTGGTGGCAAGTAAGGCAGGTTTACGGGGAAATGGTTTC
The DNA here is from genome assembly GCA_947044415.1 of Eupithecia dodoneata. NCBI lineage: Eukaryota > Metazoa > Arthropoda > Insecta > Lepidoptera > Geometridae > Eupithecia > Eupithecia dodoneata. Next base: position 3,326,685 of record OX345657.1, on the reverse strand, counting down.
CAAATAACGGGTGAGTCGGGGGCTGCTGAGGTGGCTGGTTATTGTTCATCTGTTGGTGCTCAAATATTTTATTGAAAGGCTTCTGTTTGGGCCCGCGGCGTGTTCCGTACACGTCAATTATAGGGAGAGGGTTCGGAGTACCGTCCATGTTGAGAACCATAGCCGGGTTGTGTTGGTACTTGCGCAGGTGAAGCTTCAAAGAGTGGCAGTATTTAGTGGCGTAGTTGCAGTCCGCGCACCGGTATTGATAAATGTTGGAGTGTGATTTGAGATGCGAGTTGAGCATAGATTTGTTGACGCAAGAATACGAGCACTGAGTGCACTGGAATGGCTTGGAACCCATGTGGTTCCTCATGTGGTATTCCAGGTGATGCTTGTACTCGGTCACAAACGGACACTTGCGGCAGCACAGCATCTTCTCCGGTTTGATGTGCTCCTTGCTGTGTTCCCAGAAACTGAGTTTGGTTACAGCGACAAAATCGCACTGTTTGCATTTGAATGTTTTAACTTTGCCATGTGAGTTTACCGCCGGGACGCGGAGACCGGGCTCGTCGAAATCTTCATCCATTCCGGATCCATCGCGATCATCGTCGTGATCTTTGCCCTGTGCGTCGAAGCCTGAATCGTGGAAACGTTCGAAGGAGCGTCTGTCATCTCTGTCTGGGGAAGAGGGCGTTCTGGGTGATTTGGGCGGAGTTGCGTCCGCGCGGGCTAGAGGGGTCGACACGTGCGTCGGCGGTGCCAGGCTTCTGGGCGAGAAGCCGCCGTATCCCGGCGACTGTTCTCTGCCGTCGCCTGAGCGCGGCTCGAAGCCAGGCGGAGTGAGGAGGCTGTACGGCAGGCCGTTGCGGAAGGCGTCTAAGTGCATACCTAGATTAGCCTTGGCTTTGAGCGGCATGTCGTAGAACGGGGAAGGGTCGCCGGCGCTGCCGACGCTGCGGGGCGAGTGCCCGTTTGAGTCCTTGGAGGATGATGGCGACGCACTGTGGAAGCCCTCCGAGTAAAATCCGCTTGTCTGCTCCTTCGAGAAACTGCCATCGTCCATCGGCTCGGATTTCTATGACAAAAGTTAAACATTAGAAGATAAACGACTCAATTTTAAAGATCAATCCATTTTTTATTTTGCTTTTCCTGATATTGTGTCACGTGTTGTTTGTATGAATAAAAACTAGGGTATTATAATTGTATTATGACTTACGATTTGTGGAGGCTGCAGCAGCGAGCCCCAGGCCTGGGGGTGACCTGAATGCGGCGCGGGCGGCATGCCGGCGGGAGACGCGCAACTTAACATTCCTACAACAAAAGAAAATCAAAATTAGAATTGGCTCAATAAAAGAATTCCACCACAAATGAGGTTGAGTAGTAATGACGATAAAAAGTGCTTAGAAAACTATTCATGCCGTTTTGTTATTAAAACCAATCGTTTTCAAAATAAGAGCGGATTCTGCAATAATGGCGATGTAAAAAATGCGGAACTTATGAGTCATGTATTTTTATCTAGCGAAGCAACCATTTTGACCAGCAACCTTAACAGATATACGAAGTAGAGCTCAATAAACCTTTTCAAAAGATTAACTATATCCATGAAATTTTTCTAAAAAGTTACATTTCGATTTCGTAATGAAAATAAATAGGCTTTTCTTTGAGAGACAATGTAATTTGCTAATAGAGACGTATTGTTTAATTTGTAATAGTCATCAGTTACTTTGCAAAGGTGCCGACGAATGTAGTTAATTGGTTTAAAGTGTAATTTTTCTTTGAAGGGTAAATTATAGTGATTAGCTACCGTTTTAAAAACCATTGTTATTAGCATTTTACAAGTACGGGATTAAGAAAATTAGGCTCATATACTCATTGACCGAATAAGCATTTTGTCTAAGTAAAAATTATTGCCGCCAGTGATTTCTACCTGCTAGTGATTAACATATTTATAATGCGATGTTACATTAAAATCTGTAATTCTTTACTGAATACACAATAATGTATAAAACGAGCTTATAAATAGCATATGTACTTACGTACATAGGCAAGCTTAACCCTACAGAAGAATCCCTAAAAGACATGAAAAAAATTCTAGAAAATTCGGACCGTTTCTACTAATAACCCCAAGCTAGTACTAGATCGTACTAGATAACTGGTATGAATACTACAATACATTACATAGGTTGATATCTTATCTATATCTACCTATGTATATAATGTATACATATTAAACATTCAAAAGACCCGGAACAAATATCTGCAGATCGCAATTGATGACACAGAATATTGCTTTCAAAGCTACAACATTAGGCATCGTAGCGGAAATTGATATAATCTAATCGATACGATGATGTTTAATCATCGTATCATCATCAGACCGTATAAGTCCTGCTGGACGTAGGCCTCCCCATAGCGAAGGCCCCCCATTGCCACGAAGAGCCGCCTCCACCCATCGACTCCCTGCTTCCTGCTAATCGTGTAGATACGTATTTCCTTCAATATCTTTTAAATCGGCATGAGATTCGTTCAGACTTACAACTATTTGTTGCAAAAGTGTTTAGACACCGTTTTTATCTGAACTATGAGAGTAGAAGAGAATTTTGATATCTACATCGAGCATTTAACTATACAAATATAGCTCTACATAAACCGAGTATTTCACTGTACAAGCATACCTCATACCACCTCTTTATTTAATTTAGTACCTAGGTACCTACTAGAGTAGAGGTCTATTTTATAAAATAATTAAAATAAGCCTTGTGAATCCATTTGGCCCCTACCTGTGTCCGTCAACGTATCATATTAAAAAATAATGTAATAAATAGGTTTATGTATATATCTAATAATTTATGTAGAGCCTGCGCGACAACCGCGACCTAAAATTACGCATGTACCCTTTAATGCACTGCCTTATCTCGTTAAACAAAATCATGCTATATCGTTTATTATTTACATGTTAAATGAACATGGAAAATGAACTAACAAGTTGGTCCCTCAGCTAGCTACCTAAGTAGTACCTATGTACTTCTATGTTTCGAAAAAGCTTAAATAGTAAAAGCACAACAAAATTAAATTAGAGTTTACCTTCTCTTTACTGCTCAGCAAACTTTTCTATAACACAACACTGCAATAAGTTCTCATATAAATAATGTCCAACTTCACAAAAATCTCGTTTACACCAAAGATTTAAACAATGTCCACCAAAAATCAACAAATCGTTTTTTGGGACAACCCTTCGCTTCAGCGGCCGAGCAACGTCTGCACGCCACTGGCTCTCACAATGAACTGAAAAAAATCTGTCAATTTTTATGCTCCAAACATCGATAAATGTATTCTACATTTGAAGGCGACGAGTTTTCTGAGAGAGAGAGACGCAGGTAGAGTCAGATACGCGCATCCCTTTCGCTCGCCCCACAGCCTATTTTTATTCGAAGTATTCGAGCCAATACGAAGCCAGCTACTGTGGGAGGGGATCAAGTTATTAAGTTATTGTTTATGCGATATTAATAATAAAAAAATAAGCATCCCTTGGTGCTTTCGTTGTTGTTGTAGGTAACCCATAGGCGTTATTATATCATGTTATGATGACTATACGGCGAACACAAAATTAAATCTGATTGTTTTTCTAATGCATCGCCCATTGCGGTAATGTGATTTTTATGTTTGTTTGTCTCATTTATGATTACGGGAAATAATAATACTTAAAATGTACCTACAAACCAGAGGATAATGACATAACAACTCATATGGTTAATTTAATCATTAACATATTAGTCCTTACTTTCCAATATAGGTAAGCGCACTTACTTGTACCTAGGTATATATTTCCTACCTACGTAATGATGTATTTACTTACTACATAGATACCTGCACACATCCACTCCAGACATATTATGTGTACCTATCGCTCCCCATGCGTTGTTTTTTGTGCCCAGAATAAAAATAAACGATAAAAAGCGTTCGAAAGGCAGGCGCAGTGAGGGGCGTTCGTTTTAGAGCCAATAGCGGAGCAGCGCTGTTAAAAAATCAATTTACCAATACACAGGGTAGGTAAGTATTTCGATACGCACTGAAAATAAGATTTGTTGCTTCGTGCCCTAATGCTCCAATTCACCGAGGAATCTGTAACAGAAGGTTCTGGATGTTGTGCATAATTGACTTGATTTGACTTCTTTTATTTGGCAATTTGAGTCTAGTTTGCCACTTTTCTGCCAGTGTCCAGTTCATAGAAATTTCATAGTCATGGAATGGAGGCAGAATTACGATAATAATATGAGTTTTTTAAGGGATTAAAAATAAAACAAGGATTTGGTTTTTGACAGTGATATTTCGGAAAAGTTGCTTTACCGGTTCCTAAGATTAAAAATAAAACGTTCGGAATTTGAATTATTACCGAGCGGCTGTTTTGATAAGAAAGATTAACTCTTTAAAACAATTGACGGCCAGGTTTCGTATCGGATAGCGGTATTTGGCCTCCTTTGTCTGGGTACCGGTGCGCTAATAAAACTAAAGGTTGTTTGTTTGTGTGATTTTTCGGGATTATTTTAATCTCCAACAATTTATTTTAATCCTATTAGGGCGGGAAGTGTAAGCCGGCCGTAGCGAGCGACGGTACCTAGACCCACAGGTATATATACCTAAGTTTTTAAGTAGACACAAGTTAGCGCTCTTAATGCGCTTTCAGCATGATTATAATGTATTTAAATTGACTAATTTATTATTAACTTATCCAAATTAGTCAGGATAAGAAAGTTGTTTCGGAATAGGTAAGTACGTAGAGGAAGATGGATCAGTCTTGTTGTTACGAAAAGTTTGTAGAAAATTTGGATTTTTTTATTTGTAATATAAATAAATACCTCAATTTTTTTATTCTCTCTAGATAAAAAAAATGCCCCCTTAGAATGTCAGTCACTTTATGTAATTCTTTTATAACCATTATAATGTATTTAGTAATTTGCATGAACTAACAATGAGCAAAAACTTTAAAATATACGAAGATCCGGTAGTAACTGGCTGGAATTGGTTTTAACCTTTAAACCTGAGATACTGAGGTACCAATTTAAGCAAATGATTTGGAAGACATTATTTTGAGTCTTTTGAGTATTTAAACCACTGTTTTCTCAGTTTTTATTCTGAACTTAGCTTATTTGATGCTAGAGCGAAGTTAATTACCTAAGATTATTTATTTATTATATGGGATAAAACATACGTATTATTTAAATCATCATCATCAGCCTATAGCAGTCCACTGCTGGACATAGGCCTCCTCCAATGAGCGCCATAGCGCTCTGTCTTCAGATTGCCGCATCCAGCATCTACCTGCAGTCTTTCGCAGGTCGTCATCCCACCTATTCGGAGGGCGTACGTTTACCGAGTCGAGGTCTCCACTCAAGAACGCATATTATGTAAATACCCTCATAAAACTAGAGTTTATGGCGAGAGCGGGTTTTATATATTTTTTCTTAGTTATTTCACAGGTTAAATACCTACCTGAGGTACATAACCTGTCAAATAAGAAGAGAAGAATTAGGTACAATAAAGTTTAAATTAATGTATAGGGTTCTTAATAATGTAGTATTTAAATAGCTATATATATCAGTAGGTATTTTATGTATGTCCCTATTAAATATTATTCTGTATTACACGCCACCGTCTATACTTGTTCTAGCACTTCATGTCCATCCAAAGGTTGCCTGGCAGAGATAGCTCTTAGCGATAAGGCCGCCCATTGTACAGCATATTTTGTATTTGTTTTTCTTTTCCTGTATTGTGTATCTTTTATGTATTTGGTGTGCAATAAAGAGTTATTGTATTGTATTGTATTGTATTTATGAATGAGTATATTAAGTAATCGGCTACTTACCTACATATTATGTAAGCACGCGATTTTTACCAGATCTTCTTAAAAATCTATAGATAATAATAACATTTCAGAATTTCCATAACTTTATTTCATTAGAAAGAAGTATGTGCTTAAACTATAAACAGCTTATAATAATATAATAATTAATAAATAAAGAATTAATAAATAATGCTGGACAATTCACACAGCATTATCTAGCCCCATGGTAAGCAGAGCTTGTGTTATGGGTACTAGATAACTGATATACATAATACAATAAATTACATAGATAGATATTTTTTATTATACATAGAAAACGACCAGAACACCCGAAACAAATATCTGCAGATCGTACACACAATTACTAGTTTCTGAATGCGGCTTCGCATTTATGTCCCATGGGAACTGTTGAATGGGATATAAAGTAGGCTATGCTTTATTCTACATAGGTATGCAAATTTCCAGCGCGGTCCATTCAGTTGTTTTGGCGTGAAGAAGTAAAAAACATTAATCCATCCATCCAAAAAAATAAAAAAAATTATGGTGATTATCAGATAAGATAGATACATAGAAAATTCTTTATTGCACTTTAAATAGAAACTATGTATAGTAAAAACTTAAAAATTAATTACAATTGTCGGTCTTTCGCTCAAGAGCGATCTGTACCAGACAACCATGGATGGATAGGAAATAAGAATAATATAGATAAGAAATAAGGTGTTATTCATTTTTCTAATAACATAATATATACTTGCTAATAACAAAACGAATAACATCTTCTAATAACAAAGACATGCAACGTGATCAAAGCGTACCCTAATTACATATTTGTTTATTTGACATGTTCCTACAAAAGAAGGGCTACGTGCCACTTACTACTAAATTTATATTTGTTGTTGATTATTCACTTTGTTTATAGCTTCCTATTGACATAACATTATTGGCCGCCGACGCCACTACTTATCAAACATATTGTTTTAGTGAGTATTGTGTACCAAACTAGATTTAAATAAATTATATGAGAAATTTCTTCTATTCTTCTAGAATCCGAGAAATTTACTTTAAGATACTGTTGTAGAGATTGATTTTTAAAAATCAATAACTCCAACTCAGCGTTTGCTTGTTCTTACAAGCAAACGCTGAGTTAGAGTTATTGAGTTATTGATCAAGTCAACTAAGTCATCATCTTAAACAAAAAATTCCTTCAACTTAATAATTGCGAGACAACCAGTTAAAACTCGTAAAAGGCTCCATTTAGGCGTTTGTTGTCTTTAAACTTAAATAAAATGTCGTGTCCGCTCGTAAGTTATTCAAGACTAGCGGCCCATCCCAGCTTCGCCCGGGTGGACATTTGTTTCATAAACATTTTGCGATGAACGTAGAGTAAATATCTTTATGCACGAAAAAGTCTTCATTTTTCGGGTAATACTATATATGCACTATGCCTATGCACTCAGAGACAACGTGGTTTTCTGTTGCTAAAATAAAATTCAAAATCAGTTCAGTAGATCCAGTGATTACCCCCTACAACCCTTTGCTACAACCTTATACATCTTATTTATTTATTATTATTTTTTTTATTTTAAGCCATTATTGTCCCACTGCTGGGCAAAGGCCTCCCTTTTCTCCTTCCACTCCTCGCGATCCAACGCTGCAACAGGCCACGATGGAAGATGTACCTCGAGCTCGTCGCGCCATCTCATCCTGGGCCTTCCACGTCGCCTCTTAGCGTTGGGTGGGCTCCACTCTGTGGTGTATTACATCTTAGATATCTATAATAAACTTGTAGTGTAGAACGTATAATTTTCTATAAGTGCATCCATCAGACGGTAGGCAGCAGCTATCCGTATGTTTCCGATCACCAATCTGCTTGCCATTGGAGGATTATATAACCACCCCCCCACCCCCCTTATTGGGGGGAGGAATGTTCAGCATTACACGTATTGCGCTGATGTTGATTATGATCCACGGACAGGTTTAGGGAATAGAGACATAGCGAACCAAATTTATTTCTTGTCTTAGTTTCAGTGTAGAACTTCAGAGTCCAAATCAGGGTTAACTTAAAACTTTAAAATTCAACTTTAAATTCAACTCAGGCTTAACCAGAGAAGGTGTAGGTAAGCGATATAGTTTAACGAGCGTCGGTAATAAAAATAGGTTATTTGTGTCGGTTCCTATGTATTTAGAAGTCAATTAGCGTGTGGGAAAGTAAAACAAGATAAAACAGAAGTTTATTTATCTGTTGACCTTCTTTGTGTACGAATAGGTACGTATAGCATATTGATAACTCTGCCATCGAAAAAAAACTTTGTTATTTTCTAGTAAAAATGACGAGAAAACTTTACTGGCCATTATGACTCAGGGGCCGAATTCAGCTAACCGATCGCTTCATTATGACAATGGTTGAAACATCCATGGATGAAAGAAACTCGCGTGCGGAGCTATTTGCACTGAGAGAAAAGTGGCAATCTATCAAGATTAAATAAATAAATAAATAATGCTGGACAATCCACACAGCATTATCTAGCCCCATGCTAAGCAAAGCTTGTGTTATGGGTACTAGATAACTGATATACATAATACAATACATTACATACATAGATATTTTTTTTATTATACATAGAAAACGACCAGAACACCCGGAACAAATATCTGCAGATCGTACACACAATTGTTCCGAGGCGGGAATCGAACCCGCAACCTCCTGCGTCGCAGGCGGACCATCGCCCACCGCGCCACATCGGTCGTCACTAGTTAGTCGTCGATTAGTTTCAACCTTGACATTTTTGATACGCGTCTCTCCGTCTGTAGCTTCTTTCATTAAAAGTAAGGGTGTAAGGGTACTCCAACATCACCCAAGCCAACCTAACCTGCATGTGGTACACCCTGCTAGATAAAGAACTAGACTCTGGTGAAAATATTCAACAATCATCACAATTTAATAACTCAGATAATTTACAATTATTTTCCATTACTTGAAACTGGCAGGAAAGTATTCAACCAGACACATATTGCCATAAATGAAGAATTATAATCATCATCAATGGTAAAATGCCAAAACATGTCATTCTGAGACGAAACAATTGTTATGGTGAAGCGCTTGATGTAGTGGAATTGCCCCAGGAATATTCTATTGCCGTGGCGGTGGTTCCACTGCCGTAACGACACAGACTATGAGATACATTGACGTACTCGTACGGACCACCAAACATGTCATACTGAGACGAAACAATTGTTATGGTGAAGCGCTTGATGTAGTGGAATTGCCCCAGGAATAATCTATTGCCGTGGCGGTACGCGGTGGTGCCACCGTCGTAACGTAACAGACTATGAGTTACATTGACGTACTCGTACAGACCACCAAACGTGTCATACTGAGACGAACAATTGTTATGGTGAAGCGCTTGATGTAGTGGAATTGCCCCAGGAATATTCTATTGCCGTGGCGGTGGTTCCACTGCCGTAACGACACAGACTATGAGATACATTGACGTACTCGTACAGACCACCAAACGTGTCATACTGAGACGAACAATTGTTATGGTGAAGCGCTTGATGTAGTGGAATTGCCCCAGGAATAATCTATTGCCGTGGCGGTACGCGGTGGTGCCACCGTCGTAACGACACAGACTATGAGATACATTGACGTAATCGTACAGACTTTCCCCTTCCCGAACTCATTTTAGTTTTTAATTCAAGTGTTTTCCAAATGACACGTAATTTTTATGTGCAGTTCGTTTATTTGCGTCACGAGTTAATTTGCGAAAACAATTTATTACTTAATTTACTAGTAAAAGATAAATAGACACCAAATAAGGAAAGTGTGATGCAATAATGTAACGGGTTAATTCCATGAGGAATGCATATAGTCAAAACATTTATTGACATGATTCATAATTAGAAATTAATAAATTAAGGAGAGAATAACGAGAATAACCTTTTCACGCGTGATTCAGGCTAAAATTAACGGAATAACGCGCGTTACGTTATATGCTAAATAGCGTGGTAGCCTTGGAGAAAGCCTTAGATGACATTATAATATTACAAATCAAGGTACCGGAATATCTCCATAGAAATTATATCAAACTAGCGGACCTTCCCGGCTTCGCACGGTTTTAGTACGGATCCCTAACTTTTTTGAAAATATAATATAGGTAGCCTATGTTCACAGGGGATAGTGTAGCATCCCAACGTCATCAAACCTTTCCTCTTTATAATATTGGTATAGACAAACAACAACGTGCATCATTGGATTCTAATAGTACCTTGTATTATTCCAACTATGTAAACGTTCCTAAAATATAAATTAAAAAACCTCAATGTAGTAGGTACCTACTTAAATAGATGTATGGCGCCAGGCTAATGTTTTAAATTATTATTTGTCTATTAACGTGTCTAGGCGAGATTTTTTAGCTTATTTAACTTGTCTAGGTATATACACAAATTTAGTGGTTTTGGTAATTAATAGAAAGATAACATTTGGCTTATGCAATTTATTGTAATACATGTAGCGAGGATGAAGCGCCATCTTTGCCCTTACTGACTACACGGATCGAATTATACTCGTAACTGTTCAGAAAATTAAAAATATATATCCTGAAAAGTTTCACGATTGTCGAGTTACTAGAAAATTTAGATTTTTTCTGTCCATGACGTCAGTACGTACAGATTGACCATAATATTGTCAAGAGACGAAAGTCAGATCATTACCATAGTTAAATAAATAATAATAAATTAAATAATAAATGCTGGACAATTCACACAGCATTATCTAGCCCCACGGTAAGCAGAGCTTGTGTTATGGGTACTAGATAACTGATATACATAATACAATACATTACATAGATAGATATTTTTTATTATACATAGAAAACGACCAGAACACCTGAAACAAATATCTGCAGATCGTACACACATTTGTTCCGAGGCGGGAATCGAACTCTCAACCTCATGCGTCGCAGGCGGACCTTCGCCCACCGCGCCACATCGGTCGTCATCGGTCGTCATAGTTATTCTGTGCCTTTACATTATGTATAGCGACAGCATGACGTCACAAATCACTATTCTCTAATTGATGTTCAACGTGTCACATGGCAGATTGCTGTATATTGTAATTAATATTTCATTTTACAAAAATAATAATTAATCTCGATCAACGAAAATATAATACGTGTTTTTTAATCTATTGAATACATATTTATTTTATATCTAGTAAATAAATTTTTTTGATGATTTTAGGTGATTAATTTTTTTTATGTCATAAATCATATAAAAGTTTCCAATTTCAATTCCAATTTAATTATGCTGAGGCTACGACTCGTCAAAACACGAAAAATACGATTTAGTTCTATAATGGCATTATAGAACCTTAAAGTCTTAAAGTCTCTTTAAAATATAATAGTGGCCTATCACTCTCGGTTAACTGCAAAGTTCTGGTAGGCTGGACTGGAGGTGGCTGTAATATCTAACATCACTTGCATTCCGACATGTCCTCGATGCGAGTGGTATCCGCATGGCCGTTGGTTGTACATTGGGCGTTCACCACTCTGCTAGTGTTGGGACTGCTTTCCCAACTCTACATATGTAATAAATATTTTTAAACTTACGCGATCTGAACACCTATTTATAAGTAGGTATTAATACAACGGGTATTTATCGCGTTTATTTACCTATTTTTCCCGACGTTTCAACAGGTTTACACACTGTCGTGGTCACGGGATGACTGAACATATGTAGCTTCTTTGTAGTTATCATTTTGGCTTTTTTTTTAATTATTCCGGAATTTGTGGTGATTTGATTCCTATTTAAGAGACCCCAAGTAAGTACTATAAGTGTAATTTTGATCAGAAATTAATGTGGTGAAAATTTGCTTTTATTATTATTAGAAAGCACAGTGATTTCTGGGCAATATGCTTTACCGGAGTTTATTTATAGCCAGACAATGAAAGGGACAATTATATGGAGAGGTAAACGAATTTAAGTTATATCAAAACATTATCCGCAGCTTAGGAGTATAGACAATAACTTAAATTATTCTTAACACTTTGACTGCAATTTTTTTTCGACGACTGCGATCTTTTTTTTAACCTAAAAAATTCGTGCTGCCGCTCAACGTAGCGGTTGTGTTGCGCCGCACATGCGTTTCGTTCAAAAAATATTACGGCTGTGCTGAGTCACACAGATCTGTATTTTCTCAGCCACTGCGCTAGTGTGGATTTACGCATATTGGTCACTTGTAGAAAACACTATACTTACCGTGTGATTTCAGCAATCAAAGTGTTAAACGGAGTTTAAAGGCGTTAATTACAAAGGAAAGTATTTCAACTAATAGACATTAATTAGAACTAGTATTTACACTTATATCAATTTACTAAAAATCTAAACCGTTACCTGAAGACACGTAGTTTGAATAAATACTCGTAAATTAGTACGCCGTAGGAGCATAAAGCAAACTTGATTAAATAAATTAAATATTGGACATAAAAAACATGCGGGGTATTCTTTGGGGATTGCCGATAGAAGTGAAAACTAAGTAATGCATATTTTATTTATACTGGGAAGCGAGCGGTGACGATGACGCAAGTTTTACGCTTTTTGTTCACCCAAAAAGTGCTCAACGCACCTAAAGAAGTTTCCACTTCAAAAATATAATTAAATGAAAGATCCTATCAACGCACATCACTACACCCAAACTCTAGCCAGATCCAATAGCAGTAACTCCGGTAGATACTTACGCAGAAATATGTCCCGCATTTAGGGTCCTGAAGAAAACCGCCCTTATCGCGAGTAAAAAGTAATGCCTTCAGCTTTTATGGTAGTTTCGGGACACGCTCTTTATTACGGAGGGACGAGGGCCCGGCCCTCCGGCGAAGGACAGCGGGAGAAACCATCAGGAGGGAATTTTCACTGAGTTTTTCCAAGAAAATATTTTTTCTCTACTTCAATTTATATGAGGATTGCATTTCGAAGCGTTGGTTATTTTTAGACACACGATTGCGCAAGAAGAGTTTTGTTTTTAGCCTTTTATATCTGATTTGAGTTTAACCCGCAGAATTGCCATTTTTTAGGCTGGAATTGACACACGTATAAAATATACTAGGTGCTCAGATGCCTAATGCGATTCCCATTTATTTGCTAAAATTTATAAAATCACTGAGAATTATTACATTTTTGAACCCAGTATTATCAAAAGCGAAAACAAGTTTGAATTGGTTCTCCTCACTATATTATTAGTAAGATTACATTGAGGAGCATCTTATTAGGCTGGGCAGCGTTTGAAAAACTTCGCCTAGTCTTCTTGTCATCCATATGCTGCCAATGCTTGAAAACATTCGTTTTCAATCAGTGCGTCCTACCTAATATAGGTTGATGACGATGATGACTAAATTAGTTCTTTAAGTATATGGGCTTTGTATCTTGGAATATTTGCGAGAACTCTTGATTAGTATACCTACTCTTTACTAACGTTGATAACTCATACCCAATCTTATTATCACCCTCCCAGTGTATCGCCGACTCTCCCCTTCGCATAAAAAATGATTGTACCTCAAATCTATCCCGAGGGTGACCCCTCCCTCCCTCTCGACAGCTCCGAGTTATCTGACGCCCTGGCAGTGGTTTAAATGAGAGGGATTTATAAATAAAGCTCTGTCTTTGTTGTAGGACCTAGATAAAACTTCGATCTGTTACTATAGTTAGACCTAGGGACCTACAAAACGAAAATGAAAATGAAAAGTTTTTATTTCTTTAAGCTTACAAATAAGCACTTAGACAGGTCATATTTATACTATTCATTATTATCAATTAAAATTATTTTATATTTCACTTTAATTTTTTGTCCACCAGTGGAAGAAGTGAGAAGAAACCACTAGTATGTTCATAACTTATGTGTCTAGTACATTTGATTTGCTTATCTGTAAGTTGGTAGATTTTGAGTTGGAGCAAAACTCGTTCCAAGCTTCAACAGGGACAGTTTTTAGCAAAATAATGACTATAGTGTCACCTTAATATGAACGATATTTTTTTATTAATAGTTAAACTCCATTATGAAAATGAAAAAAGAAATACGCAAAATAAAAGATAATGACAAAAATAAATACCTTGCCTGGTATTTATTTTTGTCTTCATTATCTTTTAGCAAAACAAAAAAATTATCAACAATGGAATGTAAAATACTAATATATGTATAATAATATTATGTATGTTGAAAATTTACATGTACCTTGTAATTTAAGTGCTAATAATAGACTGTCTTTAAAATAAAAAAAACGTTACCTACGGTTTTCAATGAACGGTAGTAAACAGGTAAAAACGTAAATTATCCGATGGAACCTTGACATGTAGGAATAAGACTGAGATTTTTACCCGACACCTCAAGAATAAGGAAGAAGGAAATTATAAGAATGCAAAAATAGTAAAACTTACATTTTATGTTGTAATTTTGTATTCTAAACCTATTGATGTTAGGTTAAATATAAATCACCTGAATAAACTGGCCACAACTGAGATCCACGAATAAATATAATAAAAAAATGCTTCATCAAACACCTAAGCCTATAACAGAATTTTGCGACACTTGATTAAACAACGTTGTCTTTTGTCCCGTATTTTTAAACTTTAGCTTTTACGTCATTACGTTTTTATGTATTTAATTTTTTTTCCGGAAATGGGCATCATTAAAAGTGCTATATATATATATGTTTATATATGTATATTGTAGAGGAAAGGAACTAAGTATAACCAAGATCATGAAAATGCATGTATCATGCATGATGTTCAGTCAGTGGTGTCTTTTTGTCATTGTCATGTCATTTGAGCACCACGTTAATATATTGATTGGTGCTCAAATGGGAATACCTTTGGTGCTCAATGCATAGGTGCCCAAAAAATTGGTGCTCAAACGGGAATACTTCGTATGTTCAAGCGAGTTAGATTGCTAGTCGACCACTATAATAAATATCTATTGTATTACGTACTGTGTATATGTATATTGAGTAAATCTTAAGTCTTAAGTTAAGGAAGAGCGTTACCTCCTAATGCAGGTATTCTGGTTGGAGGTTTTAAATACTCAACAATGTATATCATAATAAGCGAATGATAAAATGATTTTTTGTATTTTTTCTCTAATTAGTGTAAGGCTAGATGATGCTGTGTGAATTATCCAACAATATATTATGTATTTATTTATTCCGCTTTTCTCAACCCTGGCTTGAGAAAAGCGGAATAAATAAATACATAATATATTGTTGGATAATTCACACAGCATCATCTAGCCTTACACTACCATAGCAACTACTAGGGTAGGTATACGAAAGAACTTCCAGAAATCGATTCAATATGTCGTTAACATGTCCATTCGTACCTAACCCGTGACGCGCGTTTTAGTTTCCCCATAAAACGGAGTAACAACTGCCACGTGTCGATTTTTCGCCTCAAATCGCAGAACACGGAAGCAAAAAACCGGTAGCAAAAAGCGAGTGGCCGTAAAAGCGTTTTCTACTAAAATAATTTATTGCGGTACATTGCCATAGACATTAGAGCCAATTGTTTAGGGAATCGGGTAGTTTGAACCCAAATTTTGCCACGTTTTGCGACGTCCCGGCCATTGTTTGAGATGAGCCTCGTTTTACGATAGGTATAGGGTGCTGTTTGTAGGTGCTACTGACGCATTGTTTCCGTGGTGGTCCAAACAATTCAGAACCTCATCATCATCATCAGCCTATATTCAGGCCCTAGCAACTGATATTATGAACATTTTATAAGTTTTCACTCGTTACAAACTCTTTTCGAGCCTGTATTTTTTATTCTTGTATTATTTTTAAGTAGGGTTTTAAAAAATAGACCGCCAGCTCGTATTCTAAATTAAAATCCATTACTTATGTTTTTTTTGCTAGAGCTCTTTTTTAATACCTACCAGTTAGGTTTTCCGATAAAATATCAATGTAACTGGTAGATATGTGTTATTTTGTTATAAATCACTCAGTTGGCATCAGCCTGTATAAGTCAATAAACTGACCTATGAAAGTGAGCGCCATTTTTTTGCTTTACAGAATTGTATGCCTGTGACTCAGTTCAGCTGCTGTCCACTATAAATCAAGTATTGGCCAATTCAAGCCAAATTGGTGGTCTTTTGTCACGTCACGAGACTTATTTTATCTAAAGGTGTAGGTACATACATTAAAAAATACCTCTCTTAAACGCCCGAAACAATTTACTTTAATTTTTTTAACAACATAATTGAGATGCTTCAATGAAAATCAGGAAAATTATAAGCAAAATTTTGTAAGAATATAGACAAGGAAATAGTTGCCAAAATATATAATAACAAAATCTTTATATATAGCATTAACAATTTTACTAAACTAGTTCCTTAATTTGTATCATATATGTAAAAAGAAACAAGTCAAAAACTATAATTTTATCTGAAGCCATCAAAAGACTCTACAGAAACGGTGTTCAAAAACAAAAGTAGTCAAAAAAATGGCAGTTAGTTAAGCATGCAAAAAGCAGCGCGGGCGCAGGTCGGAGGCACGAGACGCAGCTGCCGCACTTCCTCTTCCTAATGTGGTAAAAAATAATACTGGAACTTGAGAGCTGTCGCCAAAGAAATCGATGCGTATTATTATTGCAAAGATTTTACTCAAAAATGTTACACGGTATAACGGATCAGATCGCTTCATTTTTTTAATACGATTTACTATTAAAATAGCATAAAATAGGAAAAGATTCACGAATGCTGGAAGAATTTGCAGTACTGTTGGCAAAAATCAGAAAATTTTAAAAAGTAAGACCATGTTGTCTATTGTTCTTAAAGGTTCGTGGGTGTCGCAAGCCCAGTAGCAGATTTGCATTCATTCCTAGAAGGACTTTGCACAAAACAATACTGCATACAGAAAGTGAATGCAAAAATATCTTTTGTTCACTTTTGTTTTCTACAAAACGAAACTAAAAGTTTTTATACAAAAATTTGCATTAAAAAATATTGCTACCAGCTTTTATTCGCAATGAGAGAATAAAAAAAAAATAAAGCTTATAATGGACCGTGTTAACCTTTTGTGAATTAAAAAAGTCGATTCACTCCAGGGTCGTTTTAGCAGGTTCGTAAAAAACGCGGCAGGTTTTTACTATAAAACGAACATTGGAACGCGAGGGTCTTTTTACCCCACCCCTGTTTTACAGGTTTTTGTGGAGATACCGATCTTTCTCACGTTTTTTAATGTTTTTTTATTGGCGTATCGTGTTAATTTGTACGATTAAGGGGATGTTTAACGTGGATTTCTTTTGTTCGTTTTTAGTGTAGACGATCAATTTATATTTAGCTTTGTAGGTAGTCATTCGAACGCTTTTTTACACGTCATTGTATAAAATAAACGCGGTAACATCCGAAGTAATAATTACATTTTTAGTAGGTATTACCTACATAGATAGTTTATCAAACACGTTCAAATAACGATAGCTTATTTTTCATTTGGGTACAAACTTTTATGCCAAATTTGGGGTCAAGTTTTTGCTACAATATTTCAAAAAGTCTTTGTTTCCTATACTGACCCATGTTAGAAAATGGAGCGTTATATTGAATTCAAAAAGAATTCTATAATTTATTTTAATGGTGACCTTTGTACGTTTCTATTGTAAATAATCGGTAATTTATAATTTATGTTATCTCAATAAGCATTGTGATTGGTGTTATTATTGTGGCCCGCTGGCAGTAAGACGCTGGGGTCTTTGTTGTCCACTCAGTGGGGTCAAATGGTCGAGGGGTCAACGATTTATTACATGAAAAAATATATCGAAAATACCAACGTTGAAGTATCGAAATGGTTATTTGCCAAGATTTTTTCTGCATATGACATAGTCTATCTATGTAAAAAAGGTACACACATGTAGATGAACAGACTTTATGTGTCAACGGAATATAATATAGGTATTTGAAGAAATATAAATTTTTTGAAGTAGCTTGAATTTTTTTTTAATGTACAAATGTCACTTTTTGCGTAACTCTTTTCGTTTTAACAGGCGCGTAATGTGTCATCTATGACTTAAGTTAAATTAAATAATTTACACTATTTTACACTAAGCATTGGGGGCATAACAAAATCAAACTTGACGAAAAGATCTACCTATCTATTCTTTGCTAGGCAACCACCACGTTAAGACGGCCGTTGTTGCGTAGTGGGCGAAGGTCTGCAACGCAGGAGTTTACTGGTTCGATTCCCGCTTGCGACAAATGTTTGTACGGAAATAGAACCGTACAAACATTTGTTCAGGGTGTTCTGGATAAAATACAAAATATCTATCTTTGTAAATTAGTATGATGTATATCAGTCATCTACTCTGCTTAGCTAGGGCTAGATAAGGCTGTTTGCATTGTCCAGCATTATTTATTATTATTATTATAAAGAAACAGTCATATCTTTAGTGTCTTTAGGTTCAGTACCTACCGTTTTTGTTAAAGAAAAAGAAACGCAGAAGATTTTTTTGACGACGACCGTTAACCTATGATCCTAAGAAGTGTGCGACCTACTGACCGTTATGTCATTTATATTGCAACACAATCGAACCTATTGACCCGGAACCTAAACATCTTTTTCACATCCCTAAGAATTCCAATTTCAAATAATTTCCAATCAAAAAAAAAAATCAAAGGTTCGAAGCGTTCGATATCCGAAAATGTGTCAAAATCGAAAGCAACGGTCACCGGACAATGGCCGCCTTGAATATACGGTTACATTTTATTTTATTTCACCAAAAATGTAACAATGTACAATTGTTATCAAGGAAAAAGGGTAGTTGGTAATCTTCTTAATGGCGTGTGTGAAAAGATTATAAATTAAAGTTTCTGTAACAAATAAAAGTGACCCCTGGTATTGTCGGGGTGTCGATATGTGTGACCGGAGCATTGTGCGTGACCCTATTGGAGCCGAGGCGGGCTTAGCACCAATTTGCGAATCTACTGCGCAGCGTGTGAGCCTTCTCATTCAGATATTTTAAAATTCTACGGATTTTGTATCATTATCTGTAGTATCTATAGGGTATGTGGGATTGCATAGATTTTTTCTATTTGCTTTGTGCTGATAATGCTAGAGAGCGTTTTTTTTTAAATTCATTATGGTAAACCAAATGGAAAATCTAAACAAAACATTTATTCACCTATATATAGGCTTTCGTTGTCTACTTAAATTCGTACAATTTAAATCAACTGAATAGAATTCAGAGCATATTATCTCACTGATTTTCGAAACCAATGAATGAAACATCTCTGTATGTATGATGCTGTGTGGATAGTCCAGCATTATTTATTATTATTATTATTAAGAACAAGTAATATTTTTAGTACCGTTAGATTAGGACCCGACGACTGTTTTGTCAAAAAAAAAAGAAACGCAGAGATTTTACAACCAAATTGAAAAAAAAATTCAATCACCATTCAAAATTGTAGCAATAAAATGCATCCGACATAAACTGCAATGGCTGACCATTGTCGATCTTGACCCCTCGCTAAAAATAATGGCCGGGGGCAGATAAATTAAAAATGGTCCGAAATACCCCTTGACATGACGATTTATAGTCCAACTTATGTGCCGGAACATTTTAAAGGCGTGCCAATGTGTCGAATGAAATATAGGACCGTTACATTACATGTTGCCATACCATAATTTTTCAGAGACGCAACGGTTTTCCGATCCTATTGAGGAGGAAAAAACTATACTACATTGGTACTTACAAGAACATCAGAATGTATAGAAAAGCTCGGTTTAAAGGTACAAATATACTAAAGATTCGATATTTTATTTGCGATGTTGTAGGTACATACATTAAAAGTCTTAAAATTAGATAGGTAATTTGTTATTATAGTGCATAAGCCCTCGAACTTGGGGTAATCTCTAGAATTTAAATAATATCCGAATAAAATCAGTGGTTGTTCAAGTCCCGCCGAAATATTTTTTTATAGGATTTTATTTAATTTCTTAGATAGGTACAAGCTTTAATATGAGTCTTGCTCATATTGAATTGCACACGGTTGGGGCAATGGAATTTAAATCATACATTGTAGTTTCCAGATATGAAAATAAAAAAGTTTTATTTTCTTTAAGCTTACAAATAAGCACTTAGACAGGTCATATTTTATACTATTCATTATTATCAATTAAAATTATTTTATAGTTCACTTGATTTTTTTGTCCACCAGTGGAAGAAGTGAAAAATAAACCACTCGTAGGTTCATAACTTATGTGTCTAGTACATTTGATTTGCTTATCTGTAAGTTGGTAGATTTTTAGTTGGAGCAAAACTCGTACCAAGCTTTTTTTTAGCTAGATTTTTTGATAGCTAGATAATATTATGTCATGTTATAAAATAATACAATATGGAACATGATGGTTAACATTCTGCAACTTAAAAATATACTAAGTAGCAAAGTAATCACAAAACCCGAGTTCTTCGAAATTTAACAACATGGGAAATATTTTAATGCCAACTGAGTAATATGTAAAAAAACGTTTTGTAAGATTTAAGTTAAATTTAAACGCAAATTCTTTGCGCAACAAAGAACGTAACAATTAAATCTTTAGCTGCCACAATTTGTAAGATCGATGTGCTTTTTTTTAATCTTCTATATTTTTTAACTTTTTCTTTGCCACCGGAACTTGATACTTATTGCGTAGGTGTTTAAATCGAAATGTAGGATTTGGGTTTTCAATTCATGGAAGTGTACTTTTTAATGTCCTCTTTTGTGCTTTTTAAAGGACAAGGCGATTAGGGATGTCCATTTTGTAAGGTATTATGGCAAAATGTAGTAAATGCCACTTTTGATCGATGATCACTGTTTGCACCTGCGAATTTTTTTAAGAAAGATCTAGATGATTGTACACTAGATAGATACTGTATTTTAAGTTTAGAATTTTCAAAAACTTGAAATAATTGTAGGTAAGTACAAATTTATGTTGCACACAACTAACATCATTTCGTGATTTTTTTTTAGGTTGTTTGTGTGACCAATCTGTAAAGTTATTACTTTACGAATTTTCTTTACCGACTCATACCTACCTACAACAAAAAGGAACCACTCACTAGAAATTTCATCTCAGCATCACAAATGAGTAAATAACAAAAAAGATTTGATCGAGATCACAGATACCCCCTGATTCGGTCCCAACGCCACATGAATAAAACATGGCACCGCGGGGTGGGGGTGGCCAACCCTTTCCTTTAATAAATCCACCCCGTTTTTTTGCGACAGAGGGTGGCAGAATCGATATTTTTTTGAGAGAAAGCTGCGAAAGTTGATGGATAAAGTTGTCCATGTGTTCTGAACAGTTGGTTTTTGAATAGGGCTGTTTTTGTATCTCAGATATCATTAGGTACTTTTGAATTATCATTCTAAAGCTTACATTATAAATAAATAAAAAGTTTCTTTATTCAGACATATTTTTGTCCACATACGAAAAATAAAAAAAAAATCACAAATAAATAAAAACATGAGACATTAAATTAAACACACACAACAAGGCACAATTATTATTTGGAGTCTAAAGAGTGAGGCCTCTGTTGAAAGACTGCTTGATAAGGCGAGGCAAACTTGCTTGCTTGATTACAAACGAGCTTTTTTTTTGCAAAAATATTGAATTACGAACTTTGTCGTATGTTTTATAGGGTCTACGGTGGGTCTACGACGCTGCTACGAAGTGCTACGACAGTCGTTATAACTAAGTGTAAAAAGTTATTACATACCCTTTTTATTTAGCTATCTGTTGATTAATTTTTTTATTACTTATCTAACTAATATATTGGAGGATATTGTTCTGTATTGTAATATCCTACAAATATATTAATCATATTGAAAGAAATATAAACTGACTAGTTTCTGCCCGCATCTTCGCGCGAATTGTTTATATCAAAACGAAACGTTTAAAGGTTATTGCTATCCCAAGGGAAATACATTTATTTATTTATTTATTGAGATAATAACATCATAACAGGTTTTATGAAATACACTATGTTTTACTCTAGGTCTAGACCTATGGTTGCTTGGAAGAGATCGCTTCTAAGATATAAGGCCGCCCATTGTACTTGTCGCATGTAATGATTTGTATCTGGTGTACACTAAAGTATTTTGTATTGTATTATATTGTATATCTATGCAATCGTAGCCTGATCCGGTCAGTAGTTTTGCTCTGCTTCTGCTACGTTCATTTAAATTCAAATAAAGTTATTGTAGAAACTGTATACAAAAAACACTTAAAAGCTAGGTGGAGCAACAGTTCATCCATTAATTATGGACGTGCAATTTTTAACTTATATAACTAGGTAATTTAATGATTATAATTTTTAATGTCATGGTTCTTTAAAAATACATTTAACAATGGAGTTTTGTCTTAAATTTACAAGTAGGCAGTTCTCTTACGTCTCTAAGAATTGTATTATATACTTTTACAGTCATGGTAGAGTAATTTTCCCCACTCATATAAGCTTTATGTGTTACCATTTATCTTAACCATGGCAACCCTCTTCCCAATATTTTTTTTTTTTAATCTGGCAACTACTCCCGTGATTTGGCAGAAGGGGTAACACAATGGAACCTCATTTCTAAAGCACCCTTCATCCTATAGTGTTACCAAGTGCCGTGAGAATGGAATTGTATCCATTAAAATAGACGATAATATTTTGGATTAGATGCACATGTTATGTGAAGGGGTTATTCATAATATACCCTCAAATAAACATAATCATTATAGATTTTCTCGAAGTTTCTATTACTACCAATGATGTTTCGTTGGTACCATATGATAAAACTTTAATTGCACAAAACTCATGTGGATCTTGCTGAGAGGGCAGTGGCTGGGCAGTGAAAGCATAATTCACTCTATAGTATACAACAAAGTCGCTTCCCGCTGTCTGTCTGTCCCTATGTATGCTTTAAAACTACGCAACGGATTTTGATGCGGTTTTTTTAGTAGATAGAGTGATTCAAGAGAAAGGTTTATAAACCATTTGACACATAGATATCTACGATGATGATGATGATTCTTTGTTAAAGGCAATTGTGTCTGGTTGGACACTTTTCTTTTAGTGTCAAGTAATGGAAAAAAAAGTTAAATAAATGAGGTATCAAATTATGAAGATGGTTTGATATTTTCACAAGAGCCTAGTTCGTTATCTAGCAGTACCACTTGCAGTTCAGGTTGTCTTGGGCGACGAGATGTCGGAGTACGTTCACTCCAAAATATAAAATTGAATAGAACCGATTGTCCGTGATTAGTAAAACAACATAGAAACTGTGACAGCAGTCAAATTGCACTTATTTTCAAATGTGACAGAAACTATTCGATGTAAAAGAAATGGCTAGATATGGCAGAAACTGTCACGAATACCAGATGTCTACGGGCCTTTCTTTATCCCCATCTATTTTCAGCATAAACCACCATTTTTATTCCACTACACACGATTCAACGCAGGACTTAACAAACTTTTTTTATACTTACTACGAAATATTTTTAGCTGAATCCTCAGATATTATACAGACTCATGGAAAAACAATCAGCAAAACAAATATCAGAAAGAAAATAAATAGGAACATTTTGCAACGTAAACAATCGTATCAAGAACGAATATCGCGAGATTTATGAAGCGATACGACTTCAGTTTTCCTTTTCATATTACGAGTAGGAAACTTCCTCGGGATGGTGTAGTCATAACTGGATAACTGGCGAAAATGATTGTTCCAGAATTATTTGTTTTAGAATTTATAACAAATAATTCTAGAACAATCATGTAAAAATGTACAGTGTATATTGTAATGTACATGTACATATAGTGTATGTAGGTTTGAACATGCTGTGTACATAAATTTAGGGATACAGTCTAGTTTTAGTTATTGTGTGTGTATAATATTTGATTGTATTCTGTTTTAAAAAGAATAAAAGAATTTATTGATAGCCACACACATAGATTTCCAGAAACAGTTATAAAAAAAAGGAAAACACACAAAAATATAGAACAACATAAATAGTAGGGATTTAAACTTTACATAATATAGCGTGGTAGTAGAGTCCCAAGTGTGAGAGAGTTTAGTGTGCCAAATAAATAAATAAATACGAGCTTTCGGTTACAAGCGTGGCCTAGCGTAGCCATTCACCTTCATTGTGAATGGCAGACACCATAGGTTTTAGCATCGATCAATGAATTTAGATAGAGTAATCTTATATTTCTTAGCTGAGGAAACTCTGGCAGGAGTTCGTGAAGTTATTACTGAAGTAAAACAAACCAAGACAAAGATTAGCGTTCGTTTTTTCAAAAATCTTGGTTACAAAAATCTAATAAGTATTTTTTAATGTATTCACTTTATCGTTGCACTTGTAAGATACGAGATTCACGTTCTTAGATACGTTTCAAAGCATACAATGATTTTCTAAGAGTACCCAGCCCTCAAAAATATAAATTTCCAACTTATCCACTTCTACCGTTTCGCGCGTCTCATATTTTATACTCCCTGCGAGGCAGAGCGGGACGGCCGAGAGAGGGAGAGGGCATAAAATCCATACTTATAATATTTGCAGCCTCCACACCCACACGCGCGATTTAGCGCTCCGTCGAGAGTTTCGGACACTGTACATGGTGCTGCTTTTTTACATTTATTTGTAAAAATACGATGAAAAGTGCGAGAAGTAAGATTTATATGTATAAGTCGGGTACAGTGACAAATTTCTCCACTATACCTCTCCAGGAATTACGCTCGTATGCCAATAGTAAAGAAGTTTTTTTTTTCAACATTTTGGGAAAACTTACAGCTAGGTCGTAAAGTTATTTACATACTACATGCCGGTAAATACCAGCGCATGTGTTGTGAGGGCCAATAAACAAATTTCCGCAGATATGTACTTTTATTGCGTTATATTAGATTGCTTTTGATTCGAATGTGGTTTTAGAAAACACACTCACGTGGTATTTCCTCTAAGTAGGTTTGTAACTATAACCCATTTATAAACACGTAAAATAATAACCCACCTATGCTTACTTTCTCAACCTTCAAATAAGTAAGTCTTTACGAAAACTAGTTTATATATTTCAATATTATGTAAACTGTTTTTTTCAAATGACTAAGTAGGTAAAATTTAAAAGTTCTTGTACTGTATAGTAATTAATAAATGGGCTCGAATAAATGGGCTCAAATAATTACAAACTGGGTACCTAGACAATGGACAAGAAAAAGAGGACGTCCGCTGAAGAGGTGGGACGATGATATAATAAAAGTAGCGGGCAAACTCTGGCCCCGCACAGCGATAGACAGAGAGAAATGGAGTAACTTTAGGCGGTCCTAACACTACCTAAGTATATAAGTTAGTATATAAGTAATTTAGGAAAGTTCTTTTTTATATAAACAAATAGTATACTTACCTTTATTAGTTAATATTGTTAACATTAGTGTTTTTGGAACAATAAAGCTCTTTTTATTTTATTTACACTGTATAGAAAAATATAGTACAGTACAAACGTAGGTAAAAACAATGTAATACGGTTATACCTACCATATTGACTATTCATGTAGGCCGCAAGTCCTAAGATATCACACAAAAATATAAATGCGAAAGTTTGATGTTTAGATGGGTGGATGTATGTATGGATGTTTGTTAGTTCTTCACGTCAAACCTAATGAACGGATCTGGCTGAAATTTTGCACATATGTAGCTCTAAGCCTGGGACATCACATAGGATTTATATCCCATAAAACCATTTAAAGAAACTAGTTTTGTAAAATTATTTTTATTTTTATTCTGAAATAATTTGAACCAAAGTCACGTTCTTAGTTTCGGGCTAGATTAAGACATTCACTATAACCGCTACCGTAATAAATAATTTTTGTATTGTATTGTATTGTATAACCATCGAGTTGGTTGACATGTTTTGCCGCCTATTGTACTGTTAATGTGTAATATTGAGATATGAGGTGTTATTTTGTTATTTTAAGAGTAATAGTGTTCATTCATTCATTCTTGGACGGAAGTAAATGTTTCAGATGCCTGCATAATGTCGTTGGCCAAATCTAAACACCCTGTATCCGTCCACCCACATCTCCGCTCCTTAGGAAAAAATGTACGACGCCATAAAAAATCAGCGGTGGTTCGCTCCCGCAATTTTTACCCGTTTTTTCCCCTCGGAGGGTCGCCCGTTGCTATGGCAACACCGCCCCGCCTCTGGACCCGCTAAAAGCTTCAATATTTTTATGGGAAGTGAAAGCTTCGCTTTTACGGATGTTCTTTATTTGAATTGAAGGAGCGAACTCAGATATAGAACGTGCGCTCTCTGCTTGAATTCTACCTTCTAGTTTTTCTTCAAAGAGGTTCAAATAATTTTAGAACCTCTTTGATGAGTTTATTTTTTTATGATTATGTCATACAATAGCCACAAAATTTGCATACATCATATAGGTACATCAATATTTGAAATTCGAATTTGGATATTTTTGAGAGTGGATTCTCAAAGACCGTTATCTTTACGCATTTGAATCAACCGACGACGATGAGAGAATTAACCCGGGATTTTGAACCTCGAATGGGAAATAAGGCGTCTATTTTAGCTTTAGTATAGCAACTTACATATGGTGTTACCTATCTATGTACTAACAATTATAATAAAAAACTTGTCATTCGTTCAGACACGGTTGTCTTTGCTAATTTTAGCTAGGTGTCATAGGTCACACAAGGACAGACAAGTGTCATCTAAATCACAAATATTATACTTATATATCCTTTAAATATGTATTAAAAAGACATGCTTCGATACACATGCGCCTTCCGAGGACATCCGTAAGGGTTGTTGCCGCGGCAGATTTCGCCGAAGATCTCAAGAGGCGCAAATATGCAAGTCTCGATATCATCATCATCATGATCAGCCTATCTTAGTCCACTGCTGGACATAGGCCTCCCAATGAGCGCCACAACGCCCTGTCTTGATCTTGACGCAACCAGCATCTACCTGCAGTCTTTCGCCGGTTGTCATTCCACCTGGTCGGAGGGCGTCCTACACTACGTTTATCGAGTCTAAAGAGCCTATGCATTTGCTCCCATTGGAGTCGTGTCTCTAGGTCCGGGGGCAAACGAGGCTCTCCGGGTTAAAAAAAAAATATCTGATCGTCTGGTCGTAGCTACGCATTACCCGAGAGCTGGTAAGTATCTGGCGCCACGCAGCTTCAGCTAGGCACCAATATCCTTGTCTTTTACTCTTCTTCCATAATAAGGTTCGATTTTCCATAGCTTTTAACTTAAGGACGTCGGTGTTGTCTTGTATCGCAATAATGAAATTAGGTAGGTTAAAAATAAATAATGCTGGACATAGCATCGTATAGCCCCAAGCTAAGCAGAGCTTGTGTTATGGGTGGGTACTAGATTACTGATTTACTTAATACAATATATTGTATAGATAGAATTTTTTATTATACATAAAAAATACCCAGATCAACTGGGAAAAATATTTGCAGATCGTACAAAAATTTGTCCCAAGGCGGGAATCGAACCCGCAACCCTGCGTTGCAGGCGGACGTTTGCCCGCCGACCACATCAGTCGTCAATTATTATTTCTGACTAGCTGCGGCCCGCGGCTTCACCCGCGTGGAAATTTCTGCTCAATTTTACCATGTTTTCTCACCGTTTAAACCTTCCCTAGACTACGACAAACATTTCAAAAACCAAAATCAGCTAAATCGGCCCAGCCGTTCTCGAGTTTTAGCGAGACTAACGAACAGCAATTGATTTTTATATATAAGATGTTATCCGAACAATAAAAATATATCTAGACCTCGCTATAAAAGGTCAGTTACCCAGTAAATACGGGGCGGACACCACTGATTTACTTGCATCCTACTAATATTATAAACGCGAAAGTTTGTATGTATGGATGTTTGTTACTCTTTCACGCAAAATCTACTAACGGATCTGGCTGAAATTTTGTATACAGGTAGTTCAAGGCCCGGAATAAAACAGAGGCTTATTTGTATCCCATAAATCAGTTCCCATGGTATAGAAATGACCTTAAAACTTTTCCATAAAAATACGCGGGCGAAGCATTTCAGCCCGATCCGTTCAGTAGTTTTTGCGTGAAAGAGTACCTAAGAAACATCT
The DNA here is from genome assembly GCA_947044415.1 of Eupithecia dodoneata. Classification (NCBI taxonomy): domain Eukaryota; kingdom Metazoa; phylum Arthropoda; class Insecta; order Lepidoptera; family Geometridae; genus Eupithecia; species Eupithecia dodoneata. Next base: position 3,298,749 of record OX345657.1, on the reverse strand, counting down.
ATGCATACAAACTATCACATTTATAATATTATTAGGATTTTAATTGTGTGTTTAATGTGATGTATGTTATGGTAAACGTAGATGGCAAATAGGTATTGTCCAATCCGAAGTCGCAAACAAAGAAATATATCAGTTCTGAGTAGTTGAACAAACAAGCGATTCGACGTAACTTAATATTTGGGAAACAATTGCCCAATGCGGCTGAGTGAATGTTGGTAGAGTATTTACCTAATAAAGACACGTAAAAAAGATTAAGTGCATCCCTACGTTGTTAAGTAGGTACTAAGGTACCAAAAGTTTAAGGAATTCGTGAGCAACGTAGAGATAATTATAAGTATTAATACAACGGGTATTATCGCGTTTATTTCCGATGAATACTCGTTGTATTAGGTAATACTTAGATCGCGTAAGTTTAAAAATATGTATAGCGACGTAGAGCTCTCGTAGTACAAGAAGCATTGATGTACAATAGGTACACGCCTCTTTTACAATAAAAAATCTCTATTTACCTACATCGGTAACATAAAAAAGTCCCCCAACTTTTTTACAGTTGTAAAAAGCTCACCCATTGGTCGCGTTCCCCCAATAAAAAAGTTAAAGACGCGTGCTACCGCGCACGCGTTCCACCATTCAAATTCAAATAAGGAACGCACGCGCTACCGTATGTAACATACGGAGCGCGCCTGCGACTTATTATTAAAACGATACCATCCTAAACAGAATGTCATAAACATGCTACTTCGACGTTTCGAAGGGTCTCCACAAAATGGTTGGTCCCGCGTAAAAATACACGCACGGAAAAAATATAAAATAAACGGTAGGGAAGTATTTTAAAAATAGCATTATTCCGTTCTCCCTTCGGAAGGGGAGTGACGGCTTGATATATTGCTAGAGTTACTTGGGATTTTAATAATACACAGCGTGTGTTGGTTCACTGAGGCCGTAAGATTTGTCAATATGGCATGCTGTGGGCGCTATTTTAGGTCGGTCGCGTGGCGCCCTACCAATAAGTATCAAGTTTCTAGATATTGTAATGTTTACTCACGTACACATTGAGGTCTCCCACAGCACGGTGTTGCCTGATGGACAGAATATCCCAAAACAGCAGCAGTCTATGGATATCAAGAGGAATAGGTACCTACTTACGACTATGGATCAAGTTCACAGCCATCATTTAATATTTAGGACATTGCCGTTTTGAATAACTGACTCAGTAATGAAATAGGAAAATGTTAGGTTTGAAGTGTCATTACCTGATGATGTAAGTTATTGTGTGTTAATGTGTGTGATTGTAAATCAGTTTTACCATTTGAAAAACATAGGTACAGATACATATTTGTTCCGGGTGTTCTGTCAATGGTCCTTTTCAATGTATAATAAAAACATATCTATCAATGTAATTATATTGTATTATGTATATCAGTCATCTAGTACCCATAACACAATCTCTGCTTAGCTTCGGGCTGGATGATGCTGTGTGGATTGTCCAGCATTACCTATCTATTTATTTATTTATATCACTTGTTTTATTACAGTAATTTTACAGATCTTTATTTACTATAGTGATTTTAATTATGTGCATCCATTATACAAATAGACAAAAATAAAGATCAATTTAATTATCATTACTCACACGCTCTAAGCCGGGTTGAAACCGACAATTTATTATTATGGACCCGTATCCAATTTAAAACAACGCACGACCGAATAGAACCATTTACGAGGGGGACATTGTTTTGGGAGGAGAGAACATAGAGGGGAATCCTTGTGGAGTTGAAAAAACAATTTAAAAATAAAATGTAATAATTATAAAATGGAGGGAGGGCCGCGCGTGGCGGGCTTTATTTATTTCAAGTTTGAATCGTCAGCTGCCGTTTGAATATCGAACGCCTTGTGACATGTGGCTTGAAAACTTTGAAAAAGGTTGGTTACACCTGTCTTTGTTCATGTGCAGAGTGTTACTATAACTACCTCGGTGTTGCTAGGTATTTTTTGTGTTAGGGTAGTTTCCACTCGTCAAATATATTTGCAAGACACGCTCATAGAAATGACTACGTGATACTAAAATAAAAAACATGTGTCTCTCTCACACTAAATATTAAAAAAGGATAGGTTAATTATTCTATTTTCAAATGGAGGGCGGAAGGCATCCACGGGGTGATGTCCACTCCGACAAACCATTATCTAAATGAAAACTGATAATTGCAAAGCCGTGATAGTAATCAATGCGGGTAATCATAAATAGGAATCATGATGGCGACTGAGTGAGTGAAGCCAGACAGATTAGTAAATACTCTTATCAAAATCATTTGGATTTATATTTTAGTTTATACAACTAGTCCAAATCTGCCGAAAAATACATAACATTGGTCGAGAAAGGCAAGATGTTTTACTCCTATTCGGAAAAGTGTTTTAGTCTAAAAGCTCCACTGAAACACATGTCCGAAAGAATAGCTTTAACTTCACCCTCTACATAAATACAAGATACATAACTCTTTAAATCTGATATACTTAGTAGCTGTATTTAACAACAACGAAAGTAGGGAGAGTCCGTATCTGAAAATTGACCTATCTTACTTTAACTACCAGTCAAAAAGTAGTAATTACTCTACATACAATACATTAAAACTTTTGAAACTATCATGGTTATCAACACTAAAGTCATTTAAAACGGGATATTTACCATGATTTGGATAACTCAGGATAACTCAAAAATCAAATCATGGTAAATATCCCATACAATACATTTTTCTTTTTTGCACACCAAATAAAAACAGATACACATGACAGAAAAAAAACAAATACAGAATATGTTGTACAATGGGCGGCCTTATCGCTTTGATTTTGGATGGACATGAAGTGTTAGAACAAGCTATACTTGTTCTAACACTTCATGTCCATCCAAAGGTTGCCTAAGATCGCAGAGATGGCGTATTATAAAGAATAATATTAAATGTCTATTATTTAATTGGGACATACATAAACGAAGAAGTTTACTTCAGTTTTAATTTTTTATCTAGCTCATTTTGTGTACTTTCTAACTTTGAACTTAAAATTGTTATTTCAGTTTTCATTTTTTTAAGTATAGGTACATACATAAATATATTATATGCAAAAATACACATATGAATATATTATATTTATGTACCTACAGTTATTATCTTGTTAAATGTTTGTCAAAAATCGATCTTCATCTGTCAAATAAAACACGGTAATTTGTTGTCGTGTCAAGTTATCGGCCATCTTGCCACCTACAAATTTCTCGAAGATCGTTCTGGACCATAATTAAACCGTTTGAGACTGACCACTGTTGGACCACCCGTTAGATGTTTACGTTTATTTTGATGTTGCTTAGATAACAAAACTTTTTCTGCGAATAGAAGTCCGATCATTGACTTAGCGGTTGGTTAAATTTTTTTGATCGTCTTCTATTTTAAGGTATTCCTAGGTATTTCATAATAATAAAAAAAAAATTGTAGGTGTGTGAGTAAAAGTTGTATATTTTGTTTTAGTCAAACAAGAGAATGTAGATTACAGCCTTTCATCCGCAAAGAGTTTTGCACAATAGTTTCGAAAGCTCCAAAAAGTTTTGTAAAAAAGAGTCGCACCGAGAAACCGCTCTTACTCTATGGTCTCTTTTTTTTTAATTGACGCAACAATGAACTTTTTTATCATTCTGCATCTGCAACCGGACACTAAGCGATAACGTTAGACCACAATGACTACTGCATACATAAATCTCCTTCCAGAAATTTACAATTATTTTAGGATATTTTTTGTTTAGATTATTGATCGTCCACCCTCGCATCAGGGGCTATTGTAAAAAGAGTGTGATTTTTTCTGGTCATTTTAGGGTGCTTTGTAAAAAGATGTCCCCTAGACAGCTGAAGCACGTTTTTGTTCGGACCTCGGATAGGAAAGTGTGGATTACACTGCGTGGTACCGGAGCTATCTTTATTGAATCGTGCGTGGTCAAGTAGGCTTATATGGATAGCTGACCCACACAATGCTGATAAGTATTATCTAAAGCCCTATCTCGCAAAGAACCGACGGCCGCTGGGGCAAACGTGTTCTTGAGATCACGACATGGTAAACGTAGTGATGGACGCCCTCCGACCAGGTGGGATGACGACCTGTGAAAGACTGCAGGTAGATGCTGGATGCGTCAAGCTGAAGACAGGGTACTATGGCGTTCATTGGGGGAGGCATTTGTCCAGCAGTGGACTAATATAGGCTGATGATGATGATTAGCAACAGTACTATATGGTATAAGCAATAGCTAAAGTCTTTGTTCTTCCATACTATATGGTAATGCATAATACCTACAAGGTTTAATGTACATATGTACATATAATGGTACGTAGCGTAAGTATTTGTTTTTATCTAAATATTTACTAAAGTACCACCGTCTATACCTATTGTTCCTTCAACCCTAAGTTTCCAGTCCACCCTAAGTTTGCCAGGAAGAGATCGCTTTCACCGATAAGGCCGTCCTATATATTTCCTTTATTCTAAGTATTTATTTCTGTAGTAGTAGTATAGTCTTTGCCTTGCAGTGGTATACAACAGACTCTTAATATTCACACTAATATTAAAAATGCGAAGATTTGGGTGTTTTTATTGGAGTTTTGCTTCTTCACGCCAAAAATACTAAACGGATCGGGCTGCGATTTAGCATACAGAAAGTTCTAGGCCTGGAATAAAATGGGCTAGGCTAGGCTTAGGCTACTTTTTATAACATCAATCAGTTCCCATGGGATAGAAATAGGTAACCTTTAAACGTTTCCATAGAATCAACGCGTGCGAAGCTGCGGGCAAAAACTATTTATAAATAATGCTTGACAATTCATACGGTATCATCTCATAATTATCAGCATATAGTAGTTCACTGCTGGACATAGGCCTCCCCTAAATATACAGCATCATCTAGCCACGGCTTCATATATTAAATAGGAGTTGAGTAGAGTCTAAATTATTCGCGGTAACTTTGGTTTTATAATCAAAATTGCGTCAATAGATAGTTTTCTTTCCTGTGGTAATAACAACCACTTCTAATAATTTTCATAGTAGCATACCTAGTAATATACCTAGCTAAAAATTTATTATAATTAACGGCTATTGGAATGAATTCTATGACGACTATTGTGGCGCAGCGGGTCAAGGTTCGCGACGCAGGAGGTTGCGGGTGTTAATGTTTGTATTATCTGAAAATATTAGTTCCGGGTTTTCTGGGTATTTTTTATGTATGATAAAAATATATATCTAGGTAATGTAAACTGTTAAGTATATCAGTCATCTACCCATACCATAAGCTCTGCTTAGCTTGGGGCTAGATGATGACGTGTTGTCCTGTCCAGTATTATTTATTTTTTTACTGACCTCAACATAAACTAAAGATTCGTTATAAAAATAACCAAATAAATTGGATAATCTCATTATTAACTCCCATAATTGCCACTATACCACAGTTTCAAATAACTTAATTTGGAGTAGTTTTTACTTGTAGTCAAATTGAGTTATTTGAAACACGCAGTTGTTTCTAAAACGGCCCAGGGTGCAAATTTGACCTCTCACCGTCCCTTTGACATGGGTGAACGTTGACAGTCCGTGTCTGCGATCCTTCCATCCAACCTTCCAGTCATGCCATATGGTGACATGGTAACATATTTACCAGTAACAGAATTTGAAAATTTATAAAAAATCGTGCGTTTTTGAGGCAGCTTTAGTAAAAATTATATTTATTTAATTTTAGAGTATTAGAATATTGAACAATCTAGGTTCAAGCTGAAGACAGGGCGCTATGGCGCTCATTGGAGGAGGCCTATGTCCAGCAGTGGACTATCATAGGCTGATGATGATGAGAATATTGAATTTGCCCCAAAGGAAGTTAGTTATTTGTTAAAACAAGTGGCCAAGGCAACTGGTAGCAACCGATGGACTTTGAAACAGTCTTCGTTTATTTACTTTAGTTTTATATGAATGTTAGTTACAGTCAAGCGTGTAGGTACTTTTACTTTTACGTTGGTACGTTTGTAATTTTTCCCTTTCTTGGTAGATTTACACTTTCCGTGCCTAGAAACATTCTTCAGTCTCGGCTAAGGCTGGGCAGTGAACGCCACAAGTCGTTACGACGCTCTACGTTCCACACTCAAGTGCCTTTAAAGAATCCCTCCACAAATTAAATAACTTTCATAACTGAACATGACTGATAGTTAAGTTCATAAGCGGCGCATCTTTTTATGAGTTCCAAACATCAATTCCAAGTTTAAACTGCCTCCGTCACATGCAATGAAGACGAACGACCCGTCTAATGAATGATGGAATTCCGGCAAAGAAGAGTGGGGCTAGAAGAACCTATTTAGATTTATTATATTTGAGTAGGACTTTCATAGGACTTTTCAGGATAGCTTGGAGTAAGACCTTTTCACAGACAGATAGGCGGACAGACGGACAACGAAGTGATTCTATAGGTTTGTTGGTAATTCATTGATACAGTGAACTGCAGGTTTTGACCCATTATCACGAACAAGTTATTGATAATGACAGGTTTTAATTCCTACAATTGTATATTAATGACCTGGAAAACGAAATAATTTCTGAAATACAATAAACTTGTATCTTCCATACCCATTCAAAGCCACATTATCATTATATATTTTTACATCTACGAAAGATGATTTAAGTGGCATCAGTCTGGCTGGGCTGCTGATAATTCTGAGCAAAGCCCATTTTAAGTTTAGTTTCACATAAAGCTCCTCTTGGGGTCTACACAAACAAAAATGATGGGCAAAACCTACAGTTCATAGGTACAGTGTCAGTGAATTACCAATATGATTTCACAGAACTTACGAAAAACCATATATTACTTTTGCCTTTTAAAGTTACGAAAACCAAATATTAATAATAATAAACCGAAGTATAAATGTTAAATGCTAAGAAAAACCTCAAAGAAGGAAACTAAGGAAATGCTATCGGTTTCCTTACGTAATATTCGTATTCGAAAATAATTTTACACACGACACTAACAAACTTATGCTTGTAAGTAGTTTTGGTTGTATTATATCGACATGTCCCATCTGTCAAGAATCCCTAGCATACATTTGGTTACGAAATGAACGCACGACACTTGTTCCGCTGTAGCGGACTTTTTACAGTAACCTTTTTTACATAAAATAAAAACAATAAGTGTAATACGAGCCTTGCAGTATGCGGATGTTATTTCTAGCCATTCATCTTGGAGAGTTTAAACTAGATGCATTTTATGGCTTTTGAAGGGTTTTTTTTGGTAAAAATATTCTAATTCACAAAGAAGGTTTGATCTTGGTTGTTGTTAGCCATGCACGCACGTAAATTATAGAATTATTTATTATAAAAATTCTGTACTTAAAGTAAAAGTATTATATATTTATTTCATAATTACATGTGAGAAGATGGTTCATAAAATAATACAGTGTCAATGTAATTTGCCATTATGGGCGTGCAATTAATGATTTAAATGCATTTTTAACAACTTAATAAAATAAAATAAAAAAGAACACTTTAAAATCAAAAATAAACACAGTACACATGTCACTTACATTAAAAAAAAAAAAACAAACTATTTTGTATTTTTCTTGTTTTCGTAATGTATTTCTTTGTTTCCTATGTATTATTTATGTTTGACATATAAGAATATTTCTTATTAATAAAAAACTGAACTAAACTGAACTGCACATGCATATTGAGTTAGTTAGCTAGGTAACCTCGGGAGCACTTTAGATCACTCAGTCTCGACGCACACACACATGTAGGTGCTGTAATACATATATATTAAATACATGTATATTAAATTAAGGTAACTATGTTTTATCTGGAGGAGGCCTATGTCCACCAGTGGACTAATATAGGCTGATGATGATGATGATGTTTTATCAGTTATCTAGTAACCATAACACAAGCTCTGCCTAGCTTGGGAATATGATGCTGCGTTTTGTTCATGTTCATGTTCATTATGTGGATTGTTCAGCATTATTAATGTTGATAAAATAATCATTATCCGAGCTGGGCTGTTCCCACTACTGGGTCCACGCTTCCCAACATGTATTTTGAAAACTTCTATAAACCAAAAGATAACATATTAATTAGGTAAAGTTTATTACCCAGGTAGATACCTGTTTTTATCATGGTTTACTAGTCATGACTCGTAAACCTAGACTTTAATATACCTAGTTTTTTTAATCACCTTGATTACTTAATTTGTTTTAAAATTAGAATACGTGAGCGGTAATAAATTCTTTTATATTTAAAACTAGCAGTTGGTACACTCTTCCTTAAATAGAACAATTTAAATAAATAAAAATTTAAAATTGTTATTAGGCTTAAGAATGATTTAGCACTAACATGTTCGCATACCTATTAGTTAACTACCTAGTTCGCATACCTACAATACAATACAATACAAATACTCTTTATTGCACATCATACACAGAAAAAACAGTAAAGAACAAACAAACTACGATACAGATGCACAATGGGCGGCCTTATCGCTAAGAGCGATCTCTTCCAGGCAACCTTTGGTTGGACACGTAGCTATAGTATATAGACAGTGGCGTACTATATAGACTAATGTTATATATAAATTGTATATGTACAATATAAATTATATACAATACAAAACATGTACATAAATATTTACTTGTTATAAGTTAATAATGGAAATAAATACTCATTAATACCTACTTGATTATTTTTATATACATTTGATTATTAGACAAAAAACCATAATGCAGTCTATTTCAGTAATTTTAAACAACTCGTCAAAAGGGTTGCTTTTATGACTGGCTGGAGTCTATTTTCTACTCTTTGACTCTATCTTCGTACTCTAATACTTTCGTTTAGCTTAAATATGTTAGTTTGTTAAGAGATTAAGACTTCGCATAAATATTAAGAGTACTACTACAGCCACCGGTCTTATATGTTTGTTAGAATAAATAAGGATAGAATTTATAAATAAGTATTGTATAATGTATAACTAATAATTTAATGCAATTTGGTTACTATTTTTATGTATAAATCACGCACCTGACGACCGTGACGTGACATGATCCCTCTGCACTTCACTGAAAATCAGCGCTGGGTGGACACATTAGTGTGCATCCAGCACAATGCTGAGTGAAGGCCATATTTGCCATGAACTCTGCTACGCACAATAATTTGTAAGATATATTGTATTAATTTGCGTAGTTTTAAGTTTGTTGTGTATGCTAGTTTTTAAGGTAAATAAAAATATTTTCTTTCTTTCTTTCTTTCTTTCTTTACTACTTAGTATCCTTTGCATCACTAAGGATTGGAAATCGCGGCCTACTGCTGTTTTCATTTACAGCCTGGGTCTCTTCAAGACAAGAGTGAAAAGGTGTCTTCTAGACCTTCGTGGTACACCGTCGGCCACATCGTCACTTTCCAATAGGTGAGATTGCGGTCAAACGGTCTGTGGACAATAAAAATAATCCTTTACCTCAATACTAGGCATTAAATATATGTTTTCTTTAAATTTCATCGTTTTTTGAGGAAAAAGTATTTGTAAGAAGGTAAATAAGTTTACTTACGGTAAAATTTCATCTGAAAATTAACAGTGGTCACAGTAGTTTCGAAGTAAATTGTTATTATTTTATTATGCATTTCATACTAAATGCATATGCAATATAACAAGTGACACATTTTAAACTGATGTCATACGACATCAGTTTAGAATGTGTCACTTGGTCCGTCCAGACCACCAACATATAAAATTAAAAGTGTTTTCTTCCTTTAGACCGTACGACTCTTGGACACGTCAGAAAATTCAAATTAAATTAAGTAATAGGAAATAAAGTGATCACTTTGTTATTTGGTTCACTTCGAAGAGAAACCTTTACCTTGTTAGGTTTAATTTTTGAGTTGGAGCAAAACCCGTCCTATTTTTGAAGCCAGATTATCTGATTTTTTGTACCGAGAAAGCCTGTAGCAAAACTAGAGACAACTAAGTACCTAATTGTCTACGTAAAAAAAAACATCGTGGCATCATGGCCATAATATGCAAAGAATTAAATCGTTTTAAATCTTTGATGAGAGGTCTATTTGTAATCGCCAATTAATGTGTTCACCTGCGGTGAATTTCATAGCTTGCTACTAACCGTTTCAGTGGGAAAAACCAATTACCTGAATGGAATCTACCCACTAGGTATTATGTTTTCTGTCACCTATGCGCGCCTGTAGAAAATTAGTAAATAATTATTAACATTTCTGTGATCATAACAGTTACCTATGGTCACAGAAATGTAAATAGAATGAGTTATGACATAGCTCATTCTCTGATTGATGATTTGGTTATGATGAAGATTATGATAACAATTAGAATGAAATCCAAAAACACTTTTTTAGAAAAAGTTTTTTCAGAAAGAACCCAAAACCTTGCAAGCCGTCATCATTTCTGCATGCTTGTTTTTTTCAGCATACCTTCAGGGTTGCCGCAAGTTCGCTCTACCAGGAAATGATGTTCAGGAATGAGGATATGTACTCGTTAATTTGCGTCATAAATCAACGAAAACGTTCGTTTTCGCCGGCAGAGGGCGGTGATAGAGCTTTTTGTCGCTGCGCTCCGTTGGATCGGGTTTCGGGTTTTTTGTTGGAGGTAAATTGGCGACTTTTCGAATGGTGACTCATTAGGGGCTAGGATTTTGGTTTGGTTTGTTCATTCCTAAACTAAGCTGGCATCTGACCTCTTTGGCAGCAATGTAATCTAATATACCTAGGTATCAAAAAGTAAGCTATTAATAGTAATGAAGCAACTTTGCCCCCACTTTTTAACTCTTTACAAGCTTTCATTCTACCGGTCCTGTTAGTATGTGTGGGACAAATGGTGCAACTGAATGTTATCCTCAGCCGATTGTGCTGAAATTTGCCATACTTATGTAAGTTTGCAGACAATGCAATGTCATTGTACCACTCAGCTGGTCTGATGATGGAGACAGACGGTGGCCATAGGAACTCCTAAACCAAACGACTTAACCCCGTCGAGTTTGGGTTCGTTGGATTTGTCTTCTATTTGAGCTAACAGAAATCAATTGTTTCAATTATATAGCAGGTAGCTTGAATAGATTTGAATAAATTTATTTATTTCCTACAAAAATCTAGTAAAAATATAGTTTTTTCAACAATGTTTATTTATTTATTTTCAAAATTTTGGAGAAATACAGCTAGGTTTACAAATGAGGTACATACATTATACAGAACATGCCTGGAAAGACCCAGTGCATGTTTGCTGACGGCTAATTAAAAGTTTCCGCTGATAGATAATTTAAAAAATTAAGTTATAGATAGTTTAGTTATTGAACTCGTGACCAGGCTCACTGTAACGGGAAGGAAACGTACAAAGGTATGAGATAAATATCCAATAAATAGGTAATTCTGTTCAGTGACTAGTTCCGAAAAAACTTAACAGCAGAAAAACAACCGTCAAAAATTAATTACTCAACCTAGAAAACACGAAAAGCAATCCCCTACAAAGTTATGTATCTTCGCGGATGATATTACGATTGTTTTGGGAATTCGCCAGGACTTATTGACCCCGGGGGAGGCAATCGGAAACTTCGCAATACTTCCCACTATTAAAATACGACGTGATTTATAACGTGGAAGTATTTTAAAAAAGTTTGCTGATATGTGAAGCTGATTTCTCATGGTTTCGCTGAAAATTGTGAAAAAGTTTGGATGTCGTGTTTTGTGCGGGATATCCGAAAGCAATCTTAATTAAGTTTATTATCTGTCTTACAAGTTAATAATACTACATATGCTTTTGTTAACGATTTCTTTTTAGATAAGTAGCTACCTTAGTTATTTAATATTTAAACTGTATTTATTTGTTTGCTGCAATTATAATCAAATAAACCTATGAAAACCAGAAGAGTGCCAACATTTTTGTGGATTTTAAAAAGAAAGAAAGCTTTATTCGTAGCATAAACAATGTAAATTACTTAAATTTACCTACACCATTTAAACAACATAAAAGCAAATTACATACAAGTTAGAAAACTTTATCATAAGCGATAGTTTAGAGTTTCTCACTTGGTTATTATATAGACTCGAAGGTTGAACTCAGAGGTAAATGAAATATCTTTACCATTCCATACCTTACTTACACAATATACCATATTCGCTATGGTACGCTTTGAAAGGCCAAGTTATCTTACCATGAGGGTTTAAAGTCTCATTAACCTCTTAAATTCTAAAGGCTAAAAATGTCTTCCTACAACCATAACTCACACTCATTAAGTCCACTTCAAATGTCAAATGGATACCCTTAATTAGTATATCGTGAACCCTTAGGAAATGCCTCGAATACTCAAGGTTCAGAAGGTACAGGGTTCGAGTCCCGTGGGACCCCAATCATTAGGTATGGAACCACCTGCGCAAGCACGTGGACACTCGAAAACTTTTTTTACAGGATTTCACACTTTGCGGAACTCTAAGTTGGAGTTGTTCACACTCTTGTACCTATTCCGGAACTTGCTCTATCATGGGAATTTGTTCTTGTAGAAGAAACTCGTCAAAGGAAAGTAAACGTATGTATTATGTACTTTGTTACGGGGTTACGAGGGCATTTAAAAATAATATATATATAATTAAATTTGAGTATAATTATTATATATTTATAATAGGAAAATAAATTATAATTTAATTTTCAGTTATTATAACTGTCCCAGTTGAAGCTTGATATTTTTTAGTTATTAGGTAAATACCGATGTAGGTATGATTCTATAAATAAACGCGAGAAATACCCGTGAATCTTTATAATAAACCTATTCTACAAATTCTTTCATTAATAAATTAGTTACATTGGCGGAAAGATCTTTGAACAAGTTAAAGTATATAAGAAGAGATAAAACTTACTTAGGTACCTACCGCTTTACAAAACTTCTTAGTCTTTAAAAAAGAAATGGGGTAAAAGCACCCATTGTTGTCCAGCTTTTCAAAAACACCTTGCGGATGTCGAATATGTAATACATCATCGCAATTTCCATTCAGACGAGCAAACTAAAAACGATTTACATCAATCCTTCCAATCTCTTTGGTTATTGTAATTTTTTGCTGAACATCCTTTTGTGGAAACACTTGCGTAGACGTTTATTTGACAAAAATCTTTCTCTATTCATATTTTACCTGTAAAAGGTGTTCTATATTTGAAAGTAGGGTAAAGCCCGCAGCTTTCGATATCAAGGTGTGGATGGGTTAGCCGAATTATGTTTACTAGAATATAGACCTTATCGCCTGACGTACAGTCATTATTTTTGTAAATCATCAAAAATAATGTTGATAGGTAAGTAGATAGGTGTTTATTTGCAAATACATCTGCTTCGCGACAGTTGTCATGTCTTTTATTTAAAATTATAATGTGTACTCGAAATTATTTGATTAATTCATAGGTGCAGGGTTATTTTTTATAAGTCAAATAGGCGCTCAAGCTATTTGGTTTTGTTGAAAGTGGATTTTAAACCTATCAAAATTTTATTAGAAATACATACCACTTACAAATCATCTTTTGTAACTAGTAAACTAATGCTCCGAATATAATTTTGAAACAGTCATCTATTGTCTCATAGAAATTACGCCATATTTGCATTCCCACAAACTAAACCTCTTTACATCAAACAGGTAAACTTTTTTTAATTCGCAATGAAAAAAATAAACCCAATAGACTCCCCGGTGAAAGTCTTGTACAAAAATCCGTTCGCGAACAAACAATATAATGCAGTTTTTTTTATAAAATGATGAAAAAAAGTTCGGACCTTTCTCCGAAATGTACAAAAGGGTTTTGGATTTCACTAACAGATGTGTTTTTTTCATTTCGCATGAAGGCTTGCAAAAATGTATGATGTATGACATCTGTCACTGTGAGCCATTTTTAACTACACTACTTACCTGCTATTTTTCATAAAAAAAAAACTAGGTAGGTACCTATGTATTAAATTATTTCTTCGGTAAGTCTATCGAAATACTTTTAGATTTATTTCCCAATTAAAAGTAATGAATGAATAAACCCTTTTTGTTGAATTACAGAATAAACATACGCACATACATGCATATACCTTGAGCTTATTAACAAAGAATATTACAATCAATGAATTGCAACAAATTAGAACTACCTGGTATCTATCGTATTTAATTTACCTACAATTAAAACAGTTCCGCTAAGTTACCTAGGTTTGTGAATATTTTTAACCGACGTAAAACATTTCTATGTTCGATGGTTTAATTATTGTTTATGTATGTTGTATGTTCGTCGATTTCTTCATCACTTATGGACCGATTGTTATTTTACGGAGAATGATCCCAAAAGGTGGTCCCATAAAAAAACATTTACGACAGATTAATATTTTTGAAACTATCATGATTGAAAATAGTTGCATGCGCCATGATCACGGAGTAACTAGTTACTCCGTGATCATGGCGCATGCAACTGTGCCGAAATATTGGATAACTCAAAAATCAAATCATGGTAAATATCCCGTTTTAAATGACTTTAGAGTAATATTTGTCGAAAAAAACGATAAGTTTTTTTAACGGATTTTAGTTTTTTGAAAACCACCAAATTATTGAAATAATATTATAAATGCATAGGTTTGGATGTTTAGATGGATGGATGGATGTTTGTTACCTCTTCACCCTATAACGACTGAACTGATCGAGCTCAAATTTTGTATAGATGTAGTTCTAATCCTTTTTAACCCATAAAACATTTTCCATGGGATAGAAATAACCTTGAAACCTTAACGCGTGCGAAACCGCAGGTAAAAACATACTATAAATAAATTCTGCTTTAATCAGTACCTACCTACCTACTGACGACTAAGTATTCTGAATGAGGAAGGTCAATCGGTCAGGAACTAACGTTTCAATTTTGAATATACGAATTATAAGGATATTTATAAGTTTTATTATATTATTTCATGAGTAAATCAAGCCACAATCCGCCGATGACAAGAAAATTATTCTTCGGTTATGTTTGATAGACAGGCACCTTTAGGGCCCTTTGTACTTTGACACGAGCGACCTTTTACAAAGGAACATACAATATTCATACTATAATCTGTATCGACTAACTGCTAAATGTCAAAATGAAATCATCCTTAGCATTTTGTTATGACAGTCCCGAACATTTTAGCAAACATTATTAGCGATAAGGCCACCGTTTGTGCCACACTATATTTAATTATAATAAATAGTACCTACTTATGTTTGTTTAATTTTTTATAAGGGGCGATAAAGATATCATTTATCCTATCATTATGTTTTAAATATTAAAACATAATGTATATAATATTAAAACATAACATATCCCATAATATGGGATTCAATAAATAATATAAATTAAAGAAAAATAATTAAAAAGGACAATATACTGTTTAGTGATTTATTTGACGGATTATTCTAAAGCTATTATTCTAGTAATAAAATTTAAATAAGTATACATACATGTTACTTTAAGTGTAGTAAATGCGAAAAACTTTGTCGGAGTCTTTAAATGCATTAAATATTAAATACTACACAATACTCGTCATACACTATTTTCCTTAAAACTACTAATTGTTACAATTCGTTGAAAAACCGTATTAAGTTACATTTAGTCATCTAGGAAGCTTACAAAAGCTTTCTAGACGAAAATAATTTGCTGCAAAATATAATTACCGCCCAAATTCCAAGGCTTGCGTAAAAACAATATTTTTAAACATTATTACAGATTGCAGCAAATACCCCATCGTGAATATTCCCTTTTAAATTAAATAATAATCCATAAATTAGTCTAAATGTGAGTATTTTTTGAGATTCATGTGGTTGAAATCTGGATTAAATAACTTAACAAGTACAAAAAAACCTTAGAAATCGTATACTTCTAATAAATGCAATCAAGTCTCATTATTAAAAAAAAAAAATATGCGTCGTGAGTAAGTACCTTATTTCCTCAATTGATCAGAATAAGGATTTTAAATAGTGTAATCGATGACGTCATTATTCCCCTAAAGAAGTAGCCTAAAATACCACTTCCCTAAAATCTAAAAGGTTCAAAAAACCTATCCAACTACCGGCGACTTTACCCTATTGACTTGACAAAGCTCAGCGGAGTTTGCGCCTTGCCTCCTTAGATATAGAGGTCGAAGTCGAATGCGCCGCCTCCGCTAAGGTAGTCGTAAAGATAGACCTCCATCTCTTCCAGGGCCTCCATGCTGGGGTCCCGGGGTGCGTTGCGGGTGGAGCGGCCGGCGCGGGAGAAAGATCTAGAAAAAAATATATAAATAAACACCTAGAGGAGATCTTGTATATATGTAGTATATCAGTTATCTAAGTACCCATAATACAAGCCCTGTCTAGTTTACTTGGGGCTAGATGATGTTGCGTGGACTGTAGCGCTATTTATTTATTTATTAGTAGTAATTCGCATTCGCATCGCTGCTGCTGGTTTCAAAAGTACCTCGGTTTTAAAGAATTTCTTATTTAAAAATGAATTCTAAAAATAAAAGCCACCATGCCCACCATATAAAAAATCTTGATAGGTATGCAAATAGTTTTTATTCATACTAACCATGGAGTTACAATCCTAACTCTATGGTACTTACCCAAATTCAGGCTCTGTGTCGACGACATACTCCTTGCTAAAGTGCTCGCTGATGTCCTTCATGATGCAAGCCTCCAGTTTCTTGTGCTGTGGAAATAACATTTGTTTATTTATTATTATCATTATGACGACAGACTCAACGAACCAAAACTATAAATTACACGCTCTTGGAACGCTCTTTGACTAGTAGAAAATGTATTTTTTATTGTGCAGTCGCCACACTAATTAGCGCTTATTGGCAGACAGAATGTAGACTTCAAGGAAATAAAGAAGAAGAAAGAGGAGAAGAAGAGGAAGATCTTAAGGAAATAAAGCACTTTGATGTTTGAATTTGGTCGTCCAGCGAAGTAAATTTGTGCCGTCAAGATGTTAGGCCGAAGACAACGGCAAAATAACTGAACCGAGCTGAAATTTTGCGCTAGAAATTCGGGCATGGAATAATATATACCTAAGGCTACTTTTTATTACAAAAAACGCGTTCGAAGCCAAAGCTTAAGCTAGTACCAAACATATAAACATTGAAAGGTAGAGTTAAAATAAAACATGCACACCTTGTAGCATCTGAAGAAGAAGATAGCCTTGATCTGCTCTTGAGGCCGCGGCACGATATTCCTCTTGTCTTCAGGCACGCATTGCTGTAAAGAGGTCACCAAGTCAAATCAAACACTCGCTCGGTTTACAAGAATATTGTCATCATTATGTGGGTACTGGACTTATCTCCAAATATCATACAAATTAATTATGTTATGTTTGTAATGATTCGTTTTGCAATAAATTTATTTTATTTTATTGTGTTTATTCTAGTGAATGAAAACGCGGTTTAAACAAATAACACGGGTTTTCACGGACATTAGTATTGAGACGTTGTCGTGACGTCTAATATTTTTATGGGATTTGATTTAGCGCACTGTATGAGAAACCCATACAAAAATGGAACGTTTCGATACAATAGACAAATCAGAGTTTAAATTCGAAATTCAAAAATACCTACTGAATACCACCGACGTCTGGTCAAAAATTAAAGTACTTCGTGTGTCGTTCGTAATAGTTTCGGCGCGGCGCGGCAATTGCGTGCGTGCGTTCTTCTCAAAAGAAAATAATTCTGATTCAAACTAAGAACCTCCTCGAAAATTTCTGGCAAAAATTAAGTCCATACTGAAGGTATGCAATTGCGTTATGTGATTAGCATACGTGACAGCAACAAATGAACATGCTCTGTTTCGAACTTCTAACTCACCAGATTTCTTGTTCAGAAGTTATAGTTCTTTCTAATAGGTTGTTTTTGAATTCAAATTTAGAAATAAAACGATTCTCAATCTAATAAGAATTGTTATTAAGATCTATTCAAAGCAAGGCTTTTATGCCCCGCTTGCATAAATATATTTAACTATATTAAATATGAATAAGTAGTGAAGTTGTCCACTAAACAATTTATTTGACTAAATAAAATATTATATTTAAGTAGTTACTATATTAGTTCTTTAGTAGAAATTCAGGCTAATATATATTTATATATCATAGTCATATATATCATAGTAAAAGTATTGTTAGCACGCCAACCCTCTGTAAAAAAACATGTGTTTTTGGTCGGCATGTAGAAAATGCCTCGGCATTAAACCCACACTTTTAACCTTAGTGCAATAAAGTTTAAAATAAATAATAAATATAAGATATTTAAAAATACTAGTGCAAGTCGGGTTAAGAGTGTGTAAAACTGGAAACTCTAACTCACCGAGAACTTCTGACAGAAGTTAAGTCCTTCCTGTATATCATTCTTGAGTTCCGCCGCGACGGGCAGGTTGTTGATGCGCTGCGTGATGAGCTCGTAGTTAGGCTCCAGGTTGTGGTCCACGTAGCCCAGGGCTTGCATCACGCACGTCACGTTCTCGTTCTGAGGACGGTTCAGGCCGAGTCGGGTGCGGAGGTTTAGCTGACGCTGTGGAAGAAAAACATACAATATTATTAATATTACTCTGTTTTGCATTTATATTATTTGTAACATTTTCTTTTACATACAGGGTTTCGTACAAATAGTTCTAGCTAGTAGCTACCCGCCACCGGCGCCGCCGCCCGCCACGGTCCTCGCGTTCCCTCCGGACGACCTTGTCCACTTCCCAAATCGTCTTGTTCTTTTCCTGCATTTTCACTTCTTAAATCTTAAATCCAACTTTTGTCAACTTTCAAAATAGTCCATTCCCTAACTCGTCATTTCCTATGTGTGTGGAGTGTGGACTGCCCGTTTATTCGGTTCACGGGTAGAACGCGGGGACCGGGAGTTCTAATTAACACGTTCTAACAATACCTAGGTATACGTACCTACACTTTATGTTATCGAGTTTTCCATTAGACCGTCAGGGTTTAAAATTTACGTACATAGATAGATGTTACTCGCCAATAAACTGTTAAAGCATTTTTTTTGTGTTGGCAATATATGAATTTTATATTTTTTGTATTGTTAACTTAACTTACCGAAGCCCGGTTATTCCCGAAGTAAGGCTGAGGGTAGTACTGCTGTGGGTACTGTTGGTAGTA
This sequence comes from Eupithecia dodoneata, assembly GCA_947044415.1. Classification (NCBI taxonomy): domain Eukaryota; kingdom Metazoa; phylum Arthropoda; class Insecta; order Lepidoptera; family Geometridae; genus Eupithecia; species Eupithecia dodoneata. The sequence continues at coordinate 3,279,590 of OX345657.1, read as the reverse complement.
CGGGTTGTACGCTGGTACTGGCGGGTAGTACATGCCCCCGTAGGGGAACGGTTGGGGCGCGTTGTAGGGTCTGAGCTGGGGGACACCTGGCATCATGAAGGGGTTCATGGAGGATTGGAACTGACCCTGGAACAAGAAGCAAGAATCATAAACGATTGAATTACAGGTATATATGTACTTAGTGATTAATTATATTCCGCATAAAATAATAATCCGTGATTATCTAGGGTCGCCGTCATCGAAATCGATGAGGAGGCCTATATAGGTACCTATACATATATATAATTATATTCCGCATTAAAAAATAAAATAATTGTGAATAATAATATTAATTAAAAGATGTTGTTGTACGTATCAGTAACGTATTTTTAATTATAAATAATTTATTGTTTAATTTTATATTATTTCCCATTTTCTGTAGGTCTGTACCTAATTCCAATAAAGTAAGTTCCTATTATATTTTTTTATCTGCCCATAATGGACTGTTTCATACTGTGGATGATGATGACTATAGGTACATACTTTTTTCCCAAAGTAGAGTACCTACGTAAGTAAGTAGAGACTTTTACAAGGTATTAAAAAGTATGAAGATCTATTTTATTTATATCATAATCAAACCAAAGTGGAGTATAATATTACGTTCATTAAGTATCATCACATCATACACCATGGAGACTGATAAAAACTTATCATATTATTGAAGTGAGTCATATCTTTATGTAAATAGGTGATGTTTGTTAATTTCGACCTTCCATCCATCGCCTCTTTAGCTCAGTGGTAGAGCACTGGTCTCGTAAACCAGGGGTCGTGAGTTCAATCCTCACAGGAGGCATTGATATGAAAATATTTTGATATTTTTTAAATTTTAATATAGCTACTTATATTTTATCTTACCTGGGGCTGAGGTCTAAAAGACAAAACGCCACCCATAGGAATTTTCTGTTGCGGATGAGGTCCGTCATTGGGCAGATCATTTTCCTGACTGTTGCTATCAGCGCCATCTGACGGTCTTGTTATGGTTTGCGAGTTAGGGTCCATCGCGAACCCGGGCGGTAGCTTGCTAAGCAAGATGGCCGGCATGTGTTGGTTCATCTGTTCTCGCACAGGTGGCGCTACTGAGCATTTAGCATAAGCCTCCTTTAGTTCTGCTGCAATTTGTTTCAATAATGCTGTTCCGAAGCAGCTTTCATAAATCTGTAAGTGGCAAATATAGGTAAATAATGATAAAATGGTGTTTTGGTATAATATATAAAGCAGTTTTATTCATTAATATTGTATTACTAAATATGATACAAAATTTCAACATATGTTTCAATAGCAGGCGTGGCCGAGCGGTTAAGGCGTCTGACTAGAAATCAGATTCCCTCTGGGAGCGTAGGTTCGAATCCTACCGCCTGCGAAGTTTTTGTTGTAATTTTTGATGATTAATTTTAGTGTACTTACTTTTAGCATGGCGTAGTCTTTTATGAACTTGTTATCGCCGCTATCTAATCCGTTCGCTGCAGCGCATAGGGCGAGCGCCAGTAAAAATATTCTCTGCATCTTGAGGGTTTCTGAGAACAACATTATTTATTCCATTTATTAATTTGATTTATTGAGAAAACAAATTGGTTTATAACATTGATGTGTTGAACTTTTGGGCAGTACTTCTGGAAGCTCTAAGAACATTCACATAACATTCTTTATACCTTTATTCTAAGTTTTTATCTCTGTATTATTTTCTGTTTTGTGTGGTGTAATAAAGTGTTATCTATCTATCTATCTATTCACGGACTGGTTTGGAACTGTTGGAATGGAATATTCGTACGTTCTACCTTTCTAAATTTAATAATCCAATCAAGTCTACCCTAAGGCGAACATTAACCGGTCTTTACACCAATATGCACTTATGGGGCAGGTAAAAATGTGATAAAAAAGTAAAATCGCATACAAAAAAAAAATCATAAAGTAATGTCGATCTTTTACTATTAGTTCTTTAGGTAGAAGTTATCTTTTATGCTTTGAGGCAAAGTAGGTAGGTAGGTAGATAAACTTTTTATGACGAGTTTTAAAAAAATACGGAATTTTCCAAATCGGCCATCACTGATACATAGTATATAAAACAAAGTCGCTTCCCGCTGTCTGTCTATCCCTATGTATGGTTAGATATTTAAAACTACGCAATGGAATTTGATGCGGTTTTTTTAATAGATAGAGTGGTTCAAGAGGAAGTTTTATAAACCATTTGACACAGATTTCCACGCAGGCGAAGCCGCGGGGCGCAGCTTGTAAAAAATAAATACAGCCGAACATTGAACCTCTTTTGTTTAGTCAGTTAAAAATCCTACTAATATTATAAACGTCAAAGCTTGTAAGTATGGATGGATGGATGTTTGTTACTCTTTCACGTAAAAACTACTGAATGGATTTTAATGAAACTTCATAATAATATAGCTTACATATCAGAATAACACATAGGTTACAATTTATAAAGATATATAGTATATTATCCAAAATATCTATCACCACTCGGGTGAAACCGCGGGGCGCAACTAGTAATACATACTTTATCTCGAAGAGATTATAATACATCCAGTTTTAAAATGACGTCTCATTTCTTGTAACAAAAGGTAATTAGCCCCTGACGTGCCGAAGCCCGGAAGGGACTCCGTTATAGTAAATTCCCTTCATTCAGTCTTGCCAATGCTAACTGTATTATTCCGCGTTACAAGCCAGGTTTAAGATACTCGTAGCTCGACAGAATGATTAAGCACCCTTTCATCTTAGAGTTCTAGGCGTTCTGTTTAAGCGCTTAATTTATTTTGTTTAACTTGGAAAATTATCATAGAGAATCTTTAGAATAAATATCTTTTATAGAAAAGAAACTGATGCATGAAAGTTTCATGCCCCAGTTTCTTTTTAGGCACTTTTTGGAACACTCAAATATCATGGTAATTATCCCGTTATTATGACTTTTGTGTTTATAACCATTATAGTTTCAATAGTTTTATTTTTAAAGACTTTAGAAGAGAGAAAATTAGCTTTATGGAGTTTTTACACAAGTTTGTACACACGTATGCATAATGATATGCTATGCAAATGTCACTTATTAGACAGATTATCTTTTTTTTTTAATATTTAGAAATGAGTTCCAAATAGTATCGAGAAACAAAATATCTGCTCAATTTCCAAATTGGAGTGAGGTTTGAGAACAGAGTGTTATAAAAACCAGGTGGAGGTGTTAAAGTTCTAAGCAGCGACCTACTTGGTAATAGTTTTAAAAAACAAGAAGCACATAACTTAGTTGTAGGAAAGGATAACGGTAGCGTACTTACTAATGGAAATAAAATGCTTAAGCTATCATCAACGCCGCGGCCGTGCAAAAACTACAGGAAGCTTTGGTAACATTGCAAGAGCTTTGGAGCGAAGCGCGCTAGTTATATTATGTCTAACTGGTCGGTATATTATACCTAGCAGTTTCCGTCCGCGTTGTGCAGAATTAAAAATCCTATATGCTATTTCAGGTTCACATAAAAGAGAAACGAAAAAATGTGAACATACTTTTAACGCAAGGTTTATTATAATAATAATAATAAAAGATATTTATTCACAGAGATGGGTTTACAAAGTAGGAATAATAAAATACAATAAGTAATAAGGAACTTACATTCTATTACATATTTGGTGTAGATAAGGCTAGTTTGCTCTTTCCTTAGGTACATTCCTACTTTATAAACCTTTTAGGGTCAAAGTTAATGACACCTCGCTCTGACTAAGTTTGGTAACTTGTATTCAGACATGAGGGCTCAAACCTCTGGCTTCTTATAGTTTCACAAATAATTTGTATAAAAGTGTTTTACTTAACTTACTAACTCGATAAAAAATAGATATATTTAAGTAATACATATGTTTAACTACTTCGTAATAAACCTTAATGCTAATTAATTAGAAAGATGGAACTACTATAGAAATATATGTGAATAGATGTATAAATTAATATTAATATTAAGAACAATAATATAGCCCAAGAAATAAGATTGAATATCCAACAAGTTACAACATTATAGAAAAACTATTGAGTGCATCTTTTCAAAATAAATTTATTTCAAAATTTGAATAACTTAACTATATCGGAACAGGCTTTATTTACTATACGAAAATTTAATATAAACTTGTATTTCTCAAATGTGTACTTTTTTACGGTTTTGGGTTTAAACAAACATATGTAGATACTGACGAGATAAATTGATTTATTATCCTCAGTTTTGGATGTTCAACATCAAACAGTTACCCTTTCACGTTTGTATGAAGAGATGAACTACCTGTTTAACCTTAATACGGTGTAGGCATAATAAGACTAAGGCGTTTTATATTTTAAGGTTTTGTGTAAATTGGCTGAAATATGAGGACGATTGTTGAAAATGTCGGAAATAATCATGAGAAATATGAATTTTTCGACTACTTTTTTTTTCAATTCAAAATTCTTTATTTTCAGACAGCAAACGTCTATAAAAACACACACAAAATTACTAAAAAGAAAATACAATTACAACGAAGAAAATGCGCTAGTGTGGATTTACGCATATTAGTCACTTGTAGAAAACACATACCGTGTGATTTCAGCACTCAAAGTGTTAAAAATACTTATTGAATTGATCTGCTACCCGTGTGAAGACCAGGCGTTGCTAGTATAAGTTCGTAACTACATATATTCCTACGGTACTTGTGTCGGTTGTAAGCTACGGCCACCGGACGCATTTATAAACTTTATTTATTTTATTACTATTTAGCCACCCCTCTGACTCACTATTAAAGTATCTCTAGGTTATTATGGCTAGGTAATCCAGCAGAGGCCGCGCTTTTGATATATTCAAAATCTGAGACATGGATATAGTGTTTATAATTCTGAAAAAACATTATATACTAGATAAGTCTAGTCCAAGTCGCATTCAATACAAGATCTAATGAAGTTCACTCAATAAAATCGAATCCCAAAGTACTTTTTGTAATAGTTTTAATTATTACTGAATTTTCAAGATGACTGAACTACTGATATAAAAAAAATGTATTAGGTAACTAAAGATACTTAATTTTCTAACCAATTCGCAGAGTTTGACTTGGTAAAGGCATTTTCTTATCACTATGTTTTAGTGGTAGGCGGGATCAGTCTTGATTGCCCGCTTATGGAAGGTGCCTAGGTAGTAGGAATAATCTCAGGGGTATGTTCTGATAATTTAAAAAAAACAAAACGTTGTTCAAAATTATCATTATCCCTGTTGCTGAGGCTTTTCTTCATAATCCTTATTTTTCTCTTGTTTACTAAAAAACATCTGTGTTCTTCCAACACAAACAGGGTTCGATGTTAACCCGCTAACGTTAATTATAAAAAGTTTACACTAACGGATGATTAACTGTCGATTCCTTGTTTGGTTACGGAACTCTAAAATTATTCAACGTGAGAAAAGGCAGCGAGCAAATTACAGACCGTTACATTGTTGTAGAATTACAGAGTCTATTGGCTAAGTCTACTAACGAGCAGCTTTATGACTTGTTCGTACATGGATGATTTCCTATGCGTTTAAAATAAACAATACTTTTATTCAGGCGTTACTGTCTGTAATTATTTATTGTACACACAAAATTTAAGAATAATTAATTTAAATAGATATGTTATGTACATAGGCGAGCTTAACCCTGAGTAAGAGTTTTCTTCCAGCAAACCTTAGGTTACTTTACTGTGCGGAAATCAAATAAAAAGAAAAGGAATTATATTCGTGTAAGTAAGTTTGTTAGTTTGTTGTGTGTAATGTAATAAATCATATTATTTATTTCTTTATTAAAATCCATATCAAAATATTAGAATGTAGAATATTTAATTTTTGTAACAATTCGGCACAAAATCTACGAAAACATTTTAAAAAAGCAATTCGTTTGCTCATCTTACCAAAAAAGCTTTAAAATAACGAGCTTTCTATCATAGGGTTAAGATGCAAGAAGCGCTTTAAAATTGACCAAAAACCTGTCCCAAAAATTCTGTAGAATCCAGCTGAAATTTGCGAGAGTGACTTTTTATTGTAGGTTGTTCATCTAAAAAGAGCTTTAGGATCAAATCTTAAATCTTGAATCTCTTTGCAGTTTGCATAATTGTATATATTTTTACAAGGGACTAAACCACCCCATTAAATATTAGTTCCCGAGCGTGTATTTATACTCCCGAGCGCAGCAAGACCGAGTTATAATGGGTGGTTTTGGCCGGAGTAAACAACTCTTTTTTTCACTTCTGTAGTTTCTGAATTTGCCATAAGTCTTAAAATATGTTTCACGAGATTCACGACCGCAACAAATAGAATCATTTATATAATATATGTATATAAAAATTCCAGGGAATTCGCGGTGCTACAAACTTTTTTGTGTCTGCTTTACGAGCAACGCAAAGCACTTATGCATTCTACCAGGGAGGACGAATACGTACAATATTACAAATATCTACTATAATATCTATCTACTATATATAATAAGAATATAATAGATAGATAGAAAATTCTTTATTGCACTAAATAGAAAACTATGTACAGAAAAAAACTTTAAAACAGATTCATTTACAAAAAAATATTCATATGAAATGTATGTTCTTTGTGTTCAAAAAAGTAGTTTTTTATTATGTCTTTTGGACTTTTGGTCCCTAAGACCTACTCGAGTTTTACGCCTGTTATTTACGCTTTAATGACACACTTTTTGAGCAAGTTAAGTAAATAAATATATATAATTTTGTAAAAGCACATCCAAAGATAACTAAGAAGCTCCCTACACTATAAAAATATGCTTATGTACTGCACATAACTATCTACTATCACGATATAAATAGTAAGTGGGCACTTATATAAAAAAGTCGTAATACACTTGGCACTTGGCAGTCAAGCGTTGAAGGTGTAATTTGAATAACGGTTTTAGATTATTATAATAACGCCTCAGTTTAAAACCGTTAATTAGACGCTTCAAAAAGTTTAATTACCTACCTCTTTAGTAGATTACCGCTTATGTACCTACCTTATCTACCTAATAGAATTGGAACGTTAGTTAATGTGAATTTAGAGGTTACATGGTTAGGCAGAGATGCGAACTTGCTCTTGGTGACCAAACTCTGTTTTCGCATCTCTGCCCAAGCTATACAAAATAAAATTTAAACTGGTATTAGAGGATAGAGGAGAGTGGAAGAAAAGTACATGTAGTGCCGACCTCCCCTAGCGTGGGATAAGGATTGGAGGATGATGATGATGACACATAAATGCAATATTCCTAAAAATCTAATCCGTCGTCATCAGAAGGCTGAGTGCCCAGAATGCTGGTAGCATTAGCTCGTTGAATGGCAATGCTAATTCGTTGACCGAAGCAAAAGCCAGTATTACGATCACCTGTCAGTGTCTAATATTACCCATAGCGTTACATTCTATGTATTTGCTGATACGTTTGTCTATTAAGAAGATCATCAACACCATCAGCATTATCATGAGATTTTGGGCCTTCGGAAGAGAAGAAAAATGATCTACTGAAAAGACTTGTCTTCATTTAAGTATAAATTGTACATATCTATGTTAGTTGTAAGGTGTAATTATATATAATTCAGGCAATTGCCTAAATTATATACTTAACTATGCATGTTGCAATGGTAAATTATAATAATATAAATAGGTAGATACCTGTTGAGTTGACTCAACTTAACTGGTAAAAAAATGTACGTGCCTTCCTACTTACCAAACCAATCAGTTTTATATCGATACAAAAAATAAACATCTTACTTATCTATGTATAAGAAGTTCAACAGTTCAGTAAAAAAATTATACGCCTACGCCGAATAAGTCATGACTTTTTTCTGAACAAAATACTTAGGACTTATACCTACTCGGATATTTGTAGCAAAGCAATCAAATTATTTAATGTTCTTCCTACTGAATTGAAAGCAAATGACAACCCAAATTTTTTTAAGAATAATGTAAGATAACTTTTGCTAATGAGGTGTTTTTATACAATTGACGAGTTTATCAGACGAAAGTAATTATTAAGTTACCAACAATTAATTGAACTAATTATTATTGCATGCTTTTTAATTACCTATTTTTTATTTTATTTAGAATGTTTTTAGATTATATGTAGCTATGAGTATTAATTCATACATACATAATGTAAATTGCGTTTGAATAAATAAACTGAAACACGTATTTTCATATTTTTTGTCTATGCGGTCGATCTTGGAAGAGTATAATGAAAATAGCGAAAGCTTTCATTTTGGCATTGTAATGCCGAAAGGTGATGCAAAATAAAGGTATTATTCATATTTCTCTCGAAGACTGGAAGGGTAGACTGCTTTATATATTTAATAAAATAATAATTTGAAGATTTTTAGATTACGGTCACCGATTCTACGAGGATAGTAGTAAAAAGTAGAAATTAATTATTATGATTATATTTACAATAAAATAATATTATTATAACAGTAAAATTTAAATTCTTTTTTTAAATAATAAATATATTTTTCATTCTGAGCTAAATTTTTATTATTGCGTGTGTAAATTTTTAATGCACTATTTTTGCTATACATTTATACCGACAAAATATTCTAACTATTAAAAAATTATTATCTATATGACTAAATCATAATCATACTTTTTAAAAATAAAACGGCGCCAATTTAAAAAAACCTAAAAGATCAACCAAATTTTTAATCTACCGCAAATAAAAATAAACAAAAGCACTCACCGCACAATCTCTCCGTTGGACCCGCGGCTGCGATCTGCGCCCGCGCAAGTATGCAGGAGCAATGACTCGACGCGCACTTGACCTTGCGAGTAGCCGCGAAACCACTCTATGTACACGTTTTATACCAGCCGCGGCTTGAGATGAGCCCCACAGGCACTAAGGGCAGCGAACACGTACCTAACATGATTTTGAAAGCAGTACGAAAAACACAAACTTTTCGTGGTCTAGCGTGTGTGTCTATGAGTGTAAGCTATTCAACTACTAACTTGTTCTTGTTACTTGTTTCTGGACTGGCTTCTTGGCAACTTGGCCTTTTTGAATGTGTGTTTTGTGGGGGGAGGGGGGGGGGGTCTGCTAGTCTAACCACCCGATGTCCTCCAGGAAGGCCAGCAGCTCGCTGATGCCGGTGCATGCCTCCCTAGGCGTCCTCGGTGTCCCAAGGTGTTGCAATCTTTAAGAAGCTACGCTGTCTACAATGTGTGTCGCAATCTACAAGAACATGCGCTGACATCTCCTCTGCATTCATGCACCCTCTGCAAAGGGGGCTGTCCGTGATACCCAAATTAAATAGGTGTTTGTTTAGCATACTTGACTGAAAGGGAGGGGAATGATTGGTTCAGGCCCTGTCGGTTGCTATTCTGAACCTCTCCTCGCCAGAGCATCAGCTTCGTCATTATCTCTGGATCCGCTGTGTCACTTTATTCATAATAGGGTGACTCTATCGGACTTACTTATTTGCTCTAGCAGGTGATGGCATTGCAAAGTCAGTCCTGAGTTATGTTCTCTCCTGTTCAAGGTCTGTAGTACTGCCGCGCTGTCCGAGAGGATCCTGATGTTTTGGTCAGTTACCTTTCTTCGTAGCACTGCGGTCGCAGCTTGGATAATAGCTACACATTCCGCCTGGAAGATGGAGTTGTGGGCACCCAGTGCTGTTGTTTTGTGTATGTTAATCTTCCGAGAACGTTCCCGCCCCCGTACCTGTTTTCATTTTAGAGCCGTCAGTGTATATTCGTACTTAGTGTATGTTTGAGCTATCACTTGGCTCTTTGTGCATTTGTAAAGTGAAGCTTTTTGCTTTATGTGTTTTTTATGCACCCAATCATAAATCGAGAGTAGCATAGGGTTACTTTTTGCACAATCGTATATAATAGTGATGTGTTGTGCTTTGGCAATTCAACTATTGCCAACTACATATTTATACAGCCAGCATTATTTAAATACCGGATTAAAATATTTAATATGTTTGCAAATCGCGAAAGTTAAAAAAGTTGTGATAAATGCTATGCTCCTCAAACGAAACGTCCGTGTGTCCGATTCAGCTACTCATTACCAGTTGCGATGGCGGAGGCGATTGCACCTGATGGGAAAAGGGACCATCGCTCCTTCCATCGCTTTTTGTTTACGCAACTGCGCAAGAAAGGTGGAGCTTTGTGAACTATCGTCAAGATATACGGTTGGAGCGTTACGGTATACATTTTGGTATGTCGTCTAATTGTTATATCTATGATTATATTAAATAAATAAATAAATAATGCTGGACAAATCACACAGCATCATCTAGCCCCAAGCTAAGCAGAGCTTGTGTTATGGGTACTAGATGACTGATATACATAATACAATACATTACATAGATAGATATTTTTTTTATTATACATAGAAAACGACCAGAACATCCGGAACAAATATCTGCAGATCGTGCACACAATTGTTCCGAGGCGGGAATCGAACCCACAACCTTCTGAGTCGCAGGCGGACCTTCGCCCACCGCGCCACATCGGTCGTCAAATTATTATTATTACAATATTAATATAGATAATTAATTATTATATATTTACATACATTAAATATATATTTACTAGTTTCTGCCCGCGGCTTCGTACGCGTTGTTTCTATGAAAACGTTTTAATGTTATTCCTATCCGATTGATGTATCCCAGTTCCCATCGGATATAACTGAAAAGGAAATTATCGGAAATAACTAAAATGTAGTCTAAATTTGATACCAGGCTTAAGGCTATATGTATGCAACATTTTTAGGTCGATCCATTCAGTAGTTTTAGCCTGATGAAGACACACATCCATCAATCCGATATATATATATATCCGATATACTCAATGTTTTATTGCTTATATTAACATGTGTATAAATAGGTCTTCAAATAAAATAACAAAAGTACAACACGCACCCTGAAAGGACATTGCAAAGGGATTTAAATGCTAAAGTTAAATCCTTCCATCCAAACATCCGAACTTTTGCATTTATTTAGTGTGATGTTTGTTACAAGTAATTCATTTGATCTAGTCTAAAGTTCCCAAAAAACAAAAATCCTTCCATCCAAACATCCGAACTTTTGCATTTATTTAGTGTGATGTTTGTTACAAGTAATTCATTTGATCTAGTCTAAAGTTCCCAAAAAACAAAAATCCTTCCATCCAAACATCCGAACTTTTGCATTTATTTAGTGTGATGTTTGTTACAAGTAATTCATTTGATCTAGTCTAAAGTTCCCAAAAAACAAAAATCCTTCCATCCAAACATCCGAACTTTTGCATTTATTTAGTGTGATGTTTGTTACACTGCCGTCCTTAAGCTAAAATGCCGTTAACTACCAAAACCTAATTTCGAGATATGCGCAAAATAGCGGGAAATAATTTAAAATGTATGCTGTTTTGAAACCATCAACAATTTGTTCGACCTGAAGGTATCAAAAAATAGTACTTCAGAAGTACTTTCTCATAGCTTATCTTTCATCTAATAACTATAATTCAAATAATGTAAAAATATGTTTTGTATGGCCAAATGTTAGATAACGGCATTTTAGCTTAAGGACGGCAGTACAAGTATTTCATTTGATCTAGTCTAAAGTTCCCAAGAAACAAAAATCCTTCCATCCAAACATGCGAACTTTTGCATTTATTTAGTGTGATATTTCTTACAAGTATTTCATTTGATCTAGTCTTTGTGGATTCTCCAGCATTATTTATTAAATGTATATTTTGATGATGAACGACGCCCTTGTCGATTAGTTTGGGATAATTAGGTATGAATCTTTTCATAAGGAAGTATTAACCAACAACCTCCATGTACCTGCAAAAAGTTATCTGGGATATAAATAAAATCCAAGAAATTAAATAATACACCAAAAAAAGATATTTTGGCGGGATTTGCACTTTTGGGTAATTATTTAATACCTACTTTAGAAATCACCCCCGAGTGCAAGGGCACTAAAGTAACATAAAACTTAAATAAAATCCACTTAGGTTTAAATATCTTTATTCTCATACAAACATAGTGTTTACTCACAATGAGATACATCAGTACAAATTAATCTAGATTTTACTATAATTAAACTGACCTCTGGTACCTAAAGTCTCTGGTACTAGAATTGAAAACTATGAAGCTTTAGTTAAACCACCAATGTTTCTACTTATTTTGTTTTAAATATTTTATTGTAAGCTGTTTGTTTTTCGTCTAAATAAATAAATAAAATAAATTATAACTAAACATTATTTATTACAAATTATTGTCTCTTCAACCTTGCCTCTTGAAATTCTCTCGTATCTGAAATTATCTGGTACAAAATAGGAATTTAGATCGAAAGCTCGGAAGAGGTACTCGTAGTCTTGTAATTCATCTCTTAGCAGTTGAAAGCTTGATTTATCAATACAACACCCACTGCGCGAGCGCATGTTACTTTCGGGAGCGCGACTGACACGCAAGGTGAGTTATGGGTGTTGGTTTTCCCTATTTCAAAGCTTGGAACGAATTTTGCTCCAACTCAAAATCTAACAACTACAGATAACCAAATCAAATGTACTAGACTCATGAGTTATGAACATACTAGTGGTTTCTTCTCACTTCTTCCACTGGTGGACAAAAAATTTAAGTGAACATTAAAATAATCCTACTATAATCATAAACGCGAAAGTTTGTAAGTATGGATGGATGTTTGTTACTCTTTCACGTAAAAACTACTGAATGGATTTTAATGAGACTTTAAAATAATATAGCTTTTAGATCAGAATAACACATAGGCTACAATTTATAAAGATATATTGTATATTATCCAAAATATCTATCACCACGCGGGTGAAACCGCGCGGTTCAGCTAGTGTTTTTATATAATAATGAATAGTATAAAATATGACCTGTCTAAATGCTTATTAGACGACCGATGTGGCGCGGTGGGCGATGGTCCGCCTGCGACGCAGGAGGTTGCGGGTTCGATTCCCGCCTCGGAACAATTGTGTGTACGATCTGCAGATATTTGTTCCGGGTGTTCTGGTCGTTTTCTATGTATAATAAAAAATATGTATCTATGTAATGTATTGTATTATGTATATCAGTTATCTAGTACCCATAACACAAGCTCTGCTTACCATGGGGAGATAATGCTGTGTGAATTGTCCAGCATTAGTTATTTATTTATTAAAGAAATAAAAACTTTTTCATTTTCATTTGTATTATTATTTACCGACGAGTACCTATTAGACTGCAGGTAGATGCTGGATGCTAATCCACTGCTGGACATAGGCCTCCCCTATCATGGACAGACCACTAAACCAAAGATGTAATATTAAAGAGATCTTTGAGAAGACTGTAACGGTTGTTTTAATTACCATTAATTTATTGAGGTTTTCAATTTTAATAGCGTATCGAATAGCACGGATGGGGGCAAAGTTCCATCCTACTATCCTACTATAATATTATAAACGCGAAAGTTTGTAAGTATGGATGGATGTTTGTTACTCTTTCACGTAAAACCTACTGAATGGATTTTAATGAAACCTTACAATAATATAGCTTATATGTACATCAGAATAATACATAGGTTACAATTTATAAAGATATATTGTATATTATCCAAAACATCTATCACTACGCGGGTGAAACCGCGGGGCGCAGCTAGTATATCATAATTATGAGCAAACCAAGATAGTGATTTTCGCATTTGATTTGGTTTACGAAAGCTTTGAAAAACTGTAACTATTAATTAGACTTTTGTTGCTGACTGTACTGACTCATTCATAAAATAATTATTGTCTCGTTTTTCGATATCTTGTCTTGGTGTAAATGATGACACACTAAACTCTCATCTTGCAAAAATGGCCCCACTGGTGAGCGGGACTCATATCCAATATACATACATACAGCCGAACATAGCCTCTTTTTGAAAAGTCCGTTACAAATAGTAATGATCATAGTTTTTATTAAAAAAATCTAAAACAAAGAACAAGAAGACAAGATAAGAAGTTATAGGACCATGATCTTGACACTAAGGGTGCCTCTGCTCCTCCTGGTGGGGCTGCGCCCAGACTGGGCAGTGAAAGCCTTAACTTAGTGAACGGTAAAGCAATATCAATTCAAATGTTTAAAATGCGTATGATTTGAAAGCAGGCGCCTTTTATGGCTTCGAAAATAACTGAATCTTAAAAGTGACTATAAAATAAAATAACTCCATTTTGATTATTTTAATGATCGCGAATATGATACCACATTTTATGCGGTAAGGGTCAGCTCACGCAGATGAGCAACGCGACTCGAAGCAACTCGAAACACAGCGCGAAAAACGCTGTGGGGCGTCGTCGCGAGGAGTTTACATATTATGTCAATAAACTTTATATCTTTTTAGACGACCGATGTGGCGCGGTGGACGAAGGTCCGCCTGCGACGCAGGAGGTTGCGGGTTCGAATCCCGCCTCGGAACAATTGTGTGTACGATCTGCAGATATTTGTTCCGGGTGTTCTGGTCGTTTTCTATGTATAATAAAAAATATCTATCTATGCAATGTTATTATGTATATCAGTTATCTAGTACCCATAACACAAGCTTTGCTTACCATGGGGCTAGATAATGCTGTGTGAATTGTCCAGCATTAATTATTTATTTATTTATTTTGTGTATTAAATATAGTTATTTGTTTTAAATAACTGTTATAAAAAGTCATGTCGTTTGTGCAGCACGGCGCCCGTCAATGGGATTTTTCGTATTATGAAAATAAAATTTGTATCTTGCTGAAAACAGGCCGCTAGGGCGCTCATTAGTGGAGGCCTATGTCTAGCAGTGGACTAACATACATAGGCTGATGAGAGTGAAATACAGAAATACATTTTATTGGTAAAACCACTTTACATGTCACATTTTCGTATAAGTACAATAGGTACATTATTGTTAAAATTGAAAATAAATTTAAATCATAGAATAATAAATTGAAATAAAGTCAGGTTTATAGTTCGTTCACAGAATAGAAATTCTGCGCGACTAGCCAACGTTTAAGTCTTATTTTAAAGCATGATAGACTGCCATCGGATGTTACAGAGTCTGGTAGTTTGTTGTATACTGCCGGACCTATCGCATGACTTACCTTTGAGGACTTCGTGAGGGAGCGGGCGATGGTCGCCAGCTCAATCATATCTGGTTAAAATCATAATTTGACGACCGATGTGGCGCGGTGGGCGAAGGTCCGCCTGCAACGCAGGAGGTTGCGGGTTCGATTCCCGCCTCGGAACAATTGTGTGTACGATCTGCAGATATTTGTACCGGGTGTTCTGGTTGTTTTCTATGTATAATAAAAAATATCTATCTATGTAATATATAGTATTATGTATATCAGTTATCTAGTACCCATAACACAAGCTCTGCTTACCATGGGGCTAGATAATAAATAAAATATGACTTGTCTAAGTGCTTATTTGTAAGCCCAAAGAAATAAATTTTCATTTCATTTCATAATGCTGTGTGAATTGTCCAGCATTATTTATTATTTATTATTATAATGCTGATATCAAAAACCATAGTCACTTCATTTCAAAAGATTTCCTACGTAAATAAATACAATGAGAACAACACACAAACAGGTGTGTATTACTTAATTAAGTACAATGTTGCTAATTGAATGTGTAAATCAGAGAGATATTTACGATTTATGATGCAGCTTCTGTTTTAAGTTAAGTCCAGATGGGAAACAGGGCAGTCAAACCGGGGTCTGGAAATTAGCATTGCTGTAGTACTTTATTAGCTAGGGCTTCGAGAATATCTCATGAATATTATAAATACGAAAGTTTGGATGTTTGTTACTTCTTCACGCCAAAACTACGAGTACTTAACGGATAGAGCTAAAATTTTACATAGATGTAGGAACAGGAAGCTTGGAAACAAACATGAACATTATATCCCATAGAACAATTCCCATGGGATAATAAATTACCTTTAAACGTTTTCATAGAAAAACGGGTACGAAGTCGCGGGGAGAAACTAGTTACAAATAAAGTAGTGTACCTATTGCAAGTTGTGATGAGGTAAGGAAATGTCTAAATTTCCATCATTCGATGGAAATTAAGACATTTCCTTACCTGAGTATAGACAAAGCTACGGGTAAAATCTAGTCATTAATCTAGACAGATTAAATCTGACTCAGCCAACCTTTGCCAATAACATTCCGTGGAGCAATCAAAGCAGTGCCTGGGTAATTATCGTAGCCATTGACCTGCGGAGTCGGGTGAGTGTACTAGTTTTACAACATAGCAGTTTATTGATTCAGTCATGGGAAAGATAAAGATTGGCTTGAGGTAGTATTCATGAATAAAGTGATATAAGGACACTTTGGCCATTAGTTAAGAGGCGATTCTCACAGTATTGGTTTGTAAAATTAGACCTAGATCTCAGAAGTGTATTTAAATGTACATTTTTGTATGAGTCCTGTACTAGAAATAAACATTTTTTGATTTATTTAGTATTGCAGAGAAAATTCAACAATAAAAAATATCTATCAGCATGTATTGCATATTAGTTATCTAGTCTAGTACCCATAACACTGCTTACTTCGAGGCTAGGCTGGATGATGCTGTGTGGATTGTCCAACAATATTTATTTAGGTTTTTTATGCAAATATTGCATTTAGTAATATTGTGTGACTTAGTACAAGGAGCATTATACGAGCTTTTCTCTTTTGGGTGACAAGCCGAATCATTCATTCCAGGCAATATAACGAAAATATTTACAACCAACTAGACTTAACAAATTTCTACTCGTGTCACAAAACATAATTTGCTAAACAAGAATATTCTAAGCTTTACTTTGATAAAAATTTAAGAAACATTAATAAGTTGTAGAAATACAGTATATAGGGACCTAGTCTAAACATTGGTACTTGCTAAGTTCCTAATCATAGCATCATGAGTCCAGGAGTTACCTGGTTAGGAGACAGATTTAATCTTGATTTCTACAAGGGTACGTTCGATCCCATTGACTGTAGTAAGGAGCAAGCTGATTATCTAGCAGAGCACTCAGAGGTAAGATCCAAAATAATTATTTATTTGTAGTTTGATTAACGTGTAGTTCAGACCAGAATGACCAGTTTGGGGTACAAAACAATACTAATTAAAACAAACATTTCTACAGCTTTAAAATTCTCTAACTGAATGAATAAATTAACACTTTATTGCACTTAAAACTATAAAATAGCACCCTATATCTTAATATTACACATTAAAAGTACAATAGGCGGCCTTATCGCTGACAGCGATTTCTCCCAGGCAACCTCACCTAACTGACGGTTATTATCGAATATATGTAAGTACGAATTGTAAGAATTAAAGGAATTTAAAAGATCCTTTAGAGACATTCGTTGATCTATTTGATATAGCCTTTTTGTCAGGGATAAGCTCGCCTATGTACCTACACATCTTTTTTAGTTAAGTTATTCTTAAGTTTTGTGTGTACAATAAAGAATTACAGAATAGTGACACTTAATTCAATTATTTGAATTGTTGTCAATTTAAAATTTGCGTAGCTTTTGCGTAGAACGTTCGTAACTCCCGTGTAAAAGATATAAACGCGCTTCTCAAATCCAAACGTACTTTGATTTTATCAACAGCTGCGTTAACGGTAATTTCACCCAATTAGGTATTTCAACCAATGAAATACTGTCATCATTATCAGCCTATGTTAGTCCACGGCTGGACATAGGCCTCCCCTAAAGAGCACCATAGCGCCCTATCGAATTAAAATGAAATATGAATGAATCGATGAAATACTATCATGGCTATGATATTATTTAAGGAGCAATTTATTAATACGAATATCGTCGTGGTCTCCACTCAAGAACACGTTTGCCCCAGCGGCCGTCGGTTCTTCGCGAGATATAGCCGGCCCACTGCCATTTCAGCTTGCTAATTCTCAGAGCTATGTCGATAACTTTGGTTTTCTGTCGGATGTATTCAATGCGAATCCTATCCTTCAGAGAAACTCCGAGCATAGCTCTTTCCGTAGCTCGCTGAGCGACTTTGAACTGGTGGGCCAGCCCTATCGTGAGTGTCCACGTCTCAGCTCCGTAGGTCATAAGGAGGCACTGGTTGAAAACTTTCGTTTTCAAGCATTGCGGTATGGATGAAGAGAAGACTCGACGTAGACAAAACATAAGTGCACTTAATAAATAAATATAGCTAAGTATTACAATGGTACCTACCCAAGCAGGGCGTGGCAATGGGGATATTTTATTGTCCTCCATAACAATTCAAAGAACAGTAAATCCATTTCAGATAACGACCTTAGCAGCGCTGTTCGTAGCCCGCATGGTTCAGAGAAAGGTATGGTGCCGAAATACCCTGAAAGAATCAGGACTGTTCTTCACTAGATCTACTGAGATCTTGGAGGAAGAAATCAAACGACAACAGAAGGGAACCGAAAAACCGGAGTTTTTTACACCTAGAGCAAGAAGCGAGGATGAAGCGGTAATGTGATCAATAATCGCTGGACAATTCACACAGCATCATCTAGCCCCAAACTAAGCAGAGCTTGGTACAGATAAGTGAGATAACTGATAGGTATAGAATATTTAGGATAACTGATAGGTTTAGACCGGGCGTCCCGGCAAACGTAGTGTAGGATGCCTCTGTCTAGCCAGGAGAGATGACGACCTGCGAAAGACTGCTGGCAGATACTGGAGGTAGATACTGGTCTACAGATGTTCAGGACAGTTTTCTATGTAGGTATATAAAAAAAATATCTACTTATATTGTGTTATGTTTGTTGTATTGTGTATAGTGGGTATAGGTACCTATCAGTTATCTCACTTATCTGTACCAAGCTCTGCTCCAGGGTCTTATAATTCTAATAATTTCATGTATTAATTCAGTCGATTGAAACGGATTCTATACGTCCAAGACGAGATGACATTACCAAAGTCTCTTTTTCCGAGTCTAGACCTTCACTTACTCCCTCTGTGGAGACCTTAACCTCTAGCTTTGTGACTGACACCACCTCGGCCAGTACTTTGCCGGTTGAAGAGATTCCAGGTGAGTCATTTGGTCTTCTATATTGGTTGTTCTTTGTGTCTTACTTAGTTGCTGTTTTAACTTCTTGATAGCTTAACACTTTTGCATCTGTCGTTGCGACGCCAGATACTCGTTCCATACAGCGGGGCAATGCCACCAACGTCTTCGGGACGATGACGCGACGACGCGACGTCCGCACGTTTCCGACTCGACTGGTATCAGTTGAGCTACCTCTAGATTGTTTGTTTTCAATTGTAGAAACTGGTTCAAATTTTAATTACTGTATGAAGTATGATGTTGGCTTAAATCAAGTTAATAAAATAAATAAATAAATAATGCTGGACAATCCACACAGCACTATCTAGCCTCAAGGTAAGCAGAACTTGTGTTATGGGTACTAGATAACTGATATACATAATACAATATAATAATATAAATAAAATAAAAAAATAATCAAGTCATATATAGGTAGGTATTAACCTATTTTAATTTTTGTAACACCCTTCCAGAACCGTCTAAACCCACATTGACCGAATTCATGCACCAGCACATTTTGGACATAATGAACACTGGTCTAAATGAAATGTACGCTAAAAGACAGAGAGAGATAGTCTACGATGAAGCACACCTCTGTCTCATGAGGTCGATCCAGGTGATCGTGGAAACGAAGTGGATTCCGATCATAGAGGATTTCAAGGAACTCCTCGAGACCATGGTAGATGATGTTCGTCGCATGGCTTTACAACGGCAGCTATGTGAGTTTCTGCTAGGAGCTTGGTATATAGGTATCCATGGTTGTTGGAGAGGCTTTTTTACAGCATGGGTGATCCTCGAATTACCCGAACTGTAGAAGACCCCCAACCAACTTATCAGCTATTTGGTACATGTAAGATAGTCAATACTTAAATCCTACTAATATTATAAACGCGAAAGTTTGTAAGTATGGATGGATGGTTGGATGTTTGTTACTCTTTCACGTAAAAACTACAGAATGGATTTTGATGAAACTTTACAATAATATAGCTTATACATCAGAATAACACATAGGCTACAATTTATAAAGATATATTGTATATTATCCAAAATATCTATCACCACGCGGGTGAAACCGCGGGGCGCAGCTAGTATTATTGTAATGAAATACAAAATTTGTCTGCTACATATAAATTATCAGATATAGGTATTATTAATTATACCTGATTAAGGATAATTATGATTTAAAATGGACGTGTAAAATGCTATTTTTATCAATACATTCTTGTATTCTTATTTTAACCTTTGAGAATGACTCTCATGCTGTCCTGCTCAGTTCGATCAGTAATTGTCAAATTCCTCTGGAACCTACTGTACCAGATTTGATGGAAGTTATCTTAAAAACAACTATTAAGAATAAATAAAATTACAAAAGACTTGAAAAATCCATTTATTCAAAAAAATGCTAAAAATCGATACGTATTGCGAAAAGTTTGCATGAAAATGTTATGAATGTGTTTAATTTTATTAAAAATCTATAACCAATAAAAAATCAAATGGGGGCACCACCTCGGATCCTAATGATTTTTTGGAACCCGTTTG
Source organism: Eupithecia dodoneata (assembly GCA_947044415.1). Lineage (NCBI taxonomy): Eukaryota > Metazoa > Arthropoda > Insecta > Lepidoptera > Geometridae > Eupithecia > Eupithecia dodoneata. Next base: position 3,259,007 of record OX345657.1, on the reverse strand, counting down.
ATAATCTGTCCATGATGTCTTGAATATCCTACTGAGGGCCGAGGGGTAAGGGGGACTCCAACATCTCGTCTCCCAAGCCAACCTAACCTGCACGTGGTACACCCTGCTAGATAACGAACTAGGCTCTGGTGAAAATATCATCTCGAATCCGTCTCGGGCCGGTACTCTTGCTCGGATAACTCGTTTTAGGTTGTCCCAAATGTAAGATTTATAGGGCGTGCCGGCCATGGCAAAACTTGAATCCCGATCTCATCGAGGTACTGAGCAACAAATCTTGCGATATGGCAACGAGCATTGTCGTGCATTAATCTGAAGTTCTCACCAATAAATGATGCGAAAGTTAGATGTGGTCTTGTAAGACTTCCTCCACGTTTCTTTGAGCGTTCACACTGCCTGTATCAAAGGTAGTTAGCATCAAACACTGTACCTAGTACGTACCCTTCTACGTTTGTATGGGAAGATGAGAAACTTGTTTAACCTTAAGCATACACATAGCTTTATTATGGTATCGTCTTGGCAAAATGTTGCCAGACTAACGCTTGTTTATTCGCATCTTTTCTTTTCTTTCAGTGAAACTTAGGGCTATTGATAAAGTGCCCATCAAAGTTGAACGTTTGAGGAATAACTACAAAGGTTTCATAACTTTATCAATATTTTTTAATTTACTTTGACTTTAGAATTGGATATGTACCTAATATATGTTTTTTCAGGATTTTCAAGTAAAGATCAGAGTCAACCACCAACAAAAAAAGAAATTGTAGGAACCATGAAGGAAAGAAAATCGCGCTTTAATCGCTACCCTAAGGATGCCTTTGGGGTTTACATCAGCTCAAAAAATGAGAGCAACTCAAGCGTGACTTCAGAGTTCATAGAATACGATCTTTCATCAAATAGTCTTAATTCTATCGCTCCTTCACACCGATCATACGCGTCTACCTGCCTGCCAACCATGCCGTTTCTACCATTTCTACCTCGTTTGGGTTTAGAATTTCCGACCTCGAGATCGATTGTAGCTCCGTGTGCCAATCCTATTATGGAACAGTAAATCGTGCTCACTTTACCTAATTCGAGTGTAGAAAGGCCAATAGTGCCAAATCTATCTCATTCGAGCAAGTATTGAATAATCAAACTTTTCAATTGCCTATTTATTATAGAAGACACTAGGTAGGTACCTACCTACCTAAGAACTTTTGAGTAGGCAGGTTGAGTACCTACCTATTTTGATATTGTAATTATGCATCTACCTATGGATAAGGTACACCATACCTACATCGGTTACGTTACCCGCCATTTACCTTATTCTTTTAACAGCAGTGTAATGCGTCTTTTTAATTTACTATAAAGAGATTTTAATTTATAGATAAGCGATTTGTTTAACGGTGGATACAACCAACGTATTATTTTAATAACAGAGACATCTCTATTTTATTTGTAGAACTGTATATTGCTAAATTTCGTGATGAATAAAAATTCATTCGAATTTTCTGTTTTTTTTCAACTGAGTTCCCAGAATTTCGTTTGGATTGCAAAATAAACAAATACATAGTTATTTGTTCAAAAGGAGAGCAAACCCCTTTTTTGTTGCCCGTGCCTATAATTACGTCAATCAACACGTAGTGATTCCTTCAATCTGCCTAAGATCTTCAAGTCAGACTCTGATCGAACAATAAATAATTTTTATTTAGCGTTAAACTTGTGCGTCATGTTTTGGATGGAATCACCTTTTCTCTGTGGCCAGCATAAAAAGTGGCGATCAACCCCGAGAAAGATAATAATTAATCTATGCGGTCAACCACTCATCGGTTAGGTGGTGCCATGCTTTTACGGCCAATCAAGGAACAACCAGGGACGTTACAGCCCAGTAATTTCTGTACATGGATGGCATCATATTCCAAGGCTGTAAGTTCTGAGTATGTAATGTACGGGCTGAACATTAATAGCACGGACCTCGTCACTTACAGCCATGGAAAATTCTGCCAGGCTGCGCAGTACCGCCTGCTTAATCCGTGGTCGTATTTTCCAAGGCTGTTCATGCCATGGTCGGCAGTTATATGGACTCGTCTAGGTTCACGGAGTCTTCCATCAATGTCAAGGTAGTGTGCAACTTTGAATTTGTCACTGTTAAAATTTGTGACAGTGATGATGAATGAGAGTTTGACATATTTACAACAATAGCATCGTAAAATTCGACCAGATGCAGAGCCTAGGAAGTAGTTTTTTTTTTTTAATCATATTTATTTTTACGGACTTTTACTTAGGAAGTAGTTGAAGTTGAAGTAAATTTCCAGGTTATGTTATGATTTTGTTCAAAGAGCGAGATGAGAATATAAATTTATAACGTTCGAGATTTTTGTTTGGCATTTTGTTTGTTTTTGTATGTAAAATTACCGGCCTAATAGTTGGTTCCTTTTATTACCCTGGTAAAAACCCAAAATGACTAGCAAACCCAACTCGAAAAGAACAATTTACGTCGGTGGTTTAGCAGAAGAAGTGGATGAAAAAGTGTTGAATGCAGCTTTTGTGCCATTTGGAGACTTGGTGGATGTTCAGATTCCATTAGATTACGAGTCTGAGAAGCACCGAGGCTTCGCTTTTATTGAATTTGAGAATGCTGAAGATGCTGCTGCCGCCATAGACAATATGGTAGGTAAGCGTTTTACTCGAAATCCAAAGTAACACCATAGAAAGCTCTACTCATTAGATACCTTTGATTTGAGTAAAAACATTTATTTATATCTGATTTACGTTTCACAATAAACAATTAACGAAGTGATTTTTCTCTTCGCTGACTATCTTGATTCACATTCCAGAATGACTCTGAACTCTTTGGCCGCACAATCCGAGTGAACATTGCTGCCCCACAGCGGATCAAAGAAGGATCCACTCGGCCGGTGTGGTCCGATGATAACTGGCTGCAAAAGCATGCCGGAGAGACTCTTCAGATTAATAAAGATAATGAAGGAGAAGAGGGGAAAGACAATTCTAAAACTAGTGCTACTGTGAGTATTTTAAACTATTGTTGTTTATTGTAAATAATCATAAATGTAACATTATAGCAATTTACAGCCCAGTCGTTATATTATGCACATAATAAACAAAAATCACAATAAGAAATTAAATACTTAGGTACATACTATATCCTGGGTGTCTTTATACAGGACAGTGTTTGGTCCGTTCAAGAAATCCTTTGATCAATTGGTTTGACCATAATAATGTTTAAGATTGTAGCAGCCTGTATTCAAGCTAGATTTATGTAAACAATCCAAAATCAACATTGACCTTAGGAGATAATCAAGCCTCCTTGTATTAAGTAATTGGCAGAAGAGTATTATTCATAATCAGTGTCAAAACTGAATTTGACATGCCAGAATAATATAACAAATAATAGTTTTCCAAAGAAAAGTACCTTAATTTCTAATTTGTCAAAGTAATTAATATCTCCAAGGCAGAGCTTTTTCTAGTCATAGTTCCTATTAGATATTATAATATTTGCTAGATTAGACCAAAATGTTGGACAATTAATATTCTTGTGTTAATATAATCCAATTTACACAAGTTTTTTTTATTCATAATTCAAAAATCTCCAAAGAACCTGTCCAAAAAGTATAATTAAAATCTAATTTGGTATACAATAAGGTGGTAAAGTATGGGCGCCAAATTGTCATTGCTGTTGTTAGGTATATGCACGAGTAAACAGAACTCTAACTCAGAGGAGGTTTCAAATGTGGACTGTGACGATGGTAACCGTAGAATTACTCGAGAGTGTAAACTTGAGATGTCAGGCCATAATTTTTCAACCTTAGATGATGAAGATTCTGTTCGTCAACCGTATATAAAAAAAGCACTTCAATCACCAAGCACTACAATAGGTCCAAATTGTAGACGTAGATCAAGTAATTTTGACCCTTTGGAAACACCAGGAACATCAAATTTACAAGGCGTGGTGCCACGTGAAAAACACGCTGCCTTTGCCTTAACCGATGACAAGAACGGAAAAGTAACACATCAAGCAAAAGGATCTACGAATTTAAAGGATCACAAGTATAATCCGACACTTGATAAGAAATCTAATGATGATACGAGAAGTGAAGATCAAGAATCTGATTTAAAACTTGGGATAAATAGTGAAAAGAGACATGACCTTAAGCAGGATCAGACACCTGAATTGAAGCTTGATCAAACAGCTGCTTTGAGATGTGAACACGAAACTAATGTATGTTTCACACTTATTATTTTGGATTGGACCTCTCTCTCCTTGAATTTTATTGATTTCGCAGTCAATTCCAGTATTTTTACTTACTTAACCTGGATCGAAATAAATTGCGCGAGACAATCAAAAAAAAGGTCCCCTTGTTTCCTAGAATTTTATTGATTTCGCTATCAAATACCCAGGTGGTGTTTTTACTTACTACACCTTAACAAATTTGAGGTGGATCGAAATACATTGTGCCAACGAATCAAATATTTCGCGGCAAATATTTTCGATTCATCATAATAACTATTCACGGGTCTTATCGCGTTAACTTGCCTATTTTACCGATGTTTTAACAGGTTTTCACACTTTCGTCGTCGTGGTCACAGGATGACTCAAATAAACCCGATAAATAGCCGTGAATAGTAATTAGAATGCAGAAAAATTCAGGACCCCCTATTTTTCTCACGCGGAATATTTGTAAATTGATACACCGCACTTCACACACAGCAGTTATAATGTAAAGATGTACATACATTATAGGATGATACATCGCATTACATCTTTCAATAGAATCGTCAGGAGTCTGTGTGAAGCCCTTTAATAATTATTGTTTGTGTCCATCTAGTAGAGAATAAACAAAAGAATAAAATAATTTATTTCATAGCCACACACATGTTATGGGTACAAAAAAGGAAAGCACACAAAAATATCAAAATACAGAATAACATAAGCCAAGGGATTTAAATCTTAAACATAATGTAGTGTGTAGTAGAGTCCCAAGAGTATGAAAAACTTTTTCCTTATGTGCGCGGCTAGTAAGGTCCCGTCTCAGCTTGTTGTCATTATCGACCGAGGACGGTAGTGATAGAGATACATTAACATATTCTAAAATAAAGCCGTTCTGTTTCCTTCCAGGCTATACCAGCGAAACCGGCGGAGAAGCGGAACCCTCAAGTATACTTTGACATATCAGCCAACAAGCAGGAGCTTGGTCGTCTGATCATGATGCTGAGGGCAGATGTGGTGCCTCGTACGGCTGAGAACTTCAGGATGCTTTGTACGCACGAGAAGGGATTTGGATACCAAGGGAGCTGCTTTCATAGGATCATTCCGGAATTTGTATCCTTTTATCATCTCATCTGCCTATGTTAGTCTACTGGACATAAGCCTCCCCCAATGAGCGCCACAGCGCCCTGTCTTCAGCTTCCTATAGCTATCCTTTTATACATTTTGCTAATTTTTTAACAGTCACCATAGATGATTACGCACATATCTCTGTGTCCATACATTTTATTATATTTTTATTTTGTCTTTGATTGTTTATTTAAATGTAGTTTATTGTACGAGTCCTGTACTCGAAATAAACATTTTTTATTTGTTTATTTTATATTATGGACGTGGCTAGTGCAGAACCGTAGAGATATAAGATTTTTTAATTTTTGAAGAAACTCATTTGTAGCATCTTGGGTACCTGTAGATGAAGATATTTTATTACTAAAATATCTTTAAAGCTATCCGAACCACTGCATCGGAATCTGAATCGTACCTAGCGTACACGGTAGAGTTTTGCCCCGGGAATTCCTGATTATTAATTTCCCAGGAATCCCCTGTTCTGAATTTCCAGGGAATTCCCGAATTTTTGGCCGATTTGAGAAACGGGAAATCGTTAAATTACTTCCAACATCTACTACTTCTATTGTTTTTGTATACAATACAATACAAAAATACTTACAATAAAGTATTTTTGTATTACACCAGATACAGATAATTACAAAAATACATTACATGCGACAAGTATAATGAGCGGCTCTTCCAGGCAACCTTTGGATGGAAAGAATCATGTGAAATTAAGAAAGGCAGAGGGTATAACAAAGTTAAAGCTAGAATAAATATGAACATGACATTAGTATCTACCCTACACACCTAGTATGTAAATATGTATGTAGTTTGGGTAAATTTAAAAAAATTCATATGTTTCTTCGTTCTTCTAATATTATCCTTAGCTATATACCAGATGTGTCAAGGCGGCGATTTCACGAACCACAACGGAACGGGCGGCAAGTCGATATACGGACGTACCTTCGACGACGAAAACTTCACGCTGAAGCACACGGGGCCTGGCATACTCAGCATGGCGAACAGCGGGCCTAATAGCAACGGGTCGCAGTTCTTCTTGTGTACGGCTAAGTAAGTAGCGAAACTAGTGCGTGGAATGCGGAAAATATAAATATATAATGTTGGACAATCCACACCGCATCATCTAGCCCTCAACTAAGCAGAGCTTGTGTTATGGGTACTAGATGACTGATATACTTAATACAATACATTACATAGATAACCTACGGAGATTTGACCTACGGAGCTGAGACGTGGACACTCACGATAGGGCTGTTCAAAGTCGCTCAGCGAGCTATGGAAAGAGCTATGCTCGGAGTTTCTCTGAAGGATAGGATACGAAACGAATGCGTCCGACAGAGAACCAAGGTTATCGACATAGCTCAAAGAATTAGCAAGCTGAAGTGGCAGTGGGCCGGCCATATCTCGCGAAGAACCGACGGCCGCTGGGGCAAACGTGTTCTTGGGTGGAGACCACGACTCGGTAAACATAGTGTAGGACGCCCTCCGACCAGATGGGATGACGACCTGCGAAAGACTGCAGGTAGATGCTGGATGCGGCAAGCTGAAGACAGGGCGCTATGGCGCTCATTGGGGGAGGTCTATGTCCAGCAGTGGACTGCTATAGGCTGATGATGATAATTTATTTAAGAAGATGGAGTTTATAGTATGTATAACTAAAGCACTCACTATCTTATGCTATAAAATGATAAATAATATTAAATGTGTGTTTCTTTTCCAGAACGGATTGGTTGGACAACAAGCACGTGGTGTTCGGCCACGTGATCTCAGGGCTAGATGTGCTCAAGAAGATGGAGAAGTTCGGCAGCAATTCGGGAAACGTCAGCGCCAAAGTTACTATAAGCAATTGTGGAGAATTACAGTAGATTTAGTAAGCGTTTCTGTCTTTTATTTTATTTACAACATGAGCTGTACTTGAGACTTTCCCGAGCTACCGTGTCGCCGTCGCTCCGTCCTAAGCAAACTGGTCTGTGCGTATGATGACGGAGCGTGTGGCTGAGCTAATAGCTCGACCACACGGGGCAGCGGTGGTTAGGTGATATACAACCATACTGCTGAGGTTACAATTCAGGCCAGTATACGAAAAATAAAAAGTGATAGCACCTGCTTTTAAAAACAACTCAAAAATAAAGCCCGTTTTGACATAGTTATACAAGTTTTTCTAAAATAACCCTTTGTAGTAAAAGTCTATTAACATTTTTTTATGCGATTATTAGGAATGAATGATTGTGCATTTCATCCTATCTCGCCTGATGAGGTTGCGGGTTCGATTCCCCCCTCGGAACAATTGTGTGTACGATCTGCAGATGTTTGTTCCGGGTGTTCTGGTCGTTTTCTATGTATAATAAAAAATATCTATCTATGTAATGTATTGTATTATGTATATCAGTTATCTAGTACCCATAACACAAACTCTGCTTACCATGGGGCTAGATAATGCTGTGTGAATTGTCCAGCATTATTTATTTATTTATTTATAATCTCGATTATTGACGACCGCAACGAGTGCGCGTCGTTGTGGACATCGTCGTTGACGACCACGAATTTGTATAATTTTGCATATTTAAAAATTTACAAAATAGATTGCAATTATGTCTCTGACTGTACAAAGGAAGATGTAATAATACCTCACTGACCTCTACCTACTCTATAATAGGTACAGTATTCTCACTATATTAGTCATTTTATGACAAAATAATAAGGCGGAGTGAAAACAGCAGCAATCTAATAATAATGTAATTTTCAGAAAACTTAGTTTCAGAAAATTCCTATAAAAAACTCCACAGAACGAAAAAAGATTTCAACAAGCCACTCCGATTCTTATTAGATTTTCTAAAGCAACCACATTCCGTTCCACACCGTCCCGAGTATCCGTTTCATCAAATATGTATACAAGTAGGTACTTACAGTTGGGGAAGCGAGGTAAGAGGATTAAACTAGGTTTAGACGACCCGGCCTGCATCGTAAATCAATGTACATAGGTTTGAAACTTGTGGCGGCGGTACGGGGAGGAATTACCCTTGTGGGTAATTAGAATTTCTAAATTATTAGGTAAGATTGTAGAGTATACCTACTTATAGCGTAATTGGTGCATGATCAGGGGCCGAATTCTGCTAAATACCGGCTAAGAGCGAGTCGGACTCGCGCACGAAGGGTTACGTACTATCTTTAAAACTGGCATAACATCATGTCTGTTGTATGAGAACTTCTACTAACTACCTTGAAATATTTTTTTTATTTAAATTTAATTATTTATTTTTAAAATGAATATATTATAACTAAATGTTCTGTGAATATTTAAAGCGTCTATCTGTGTGAAAAAAATCACGTTTGATGTATGGGAGCCCCCTTAAATATATATTGATTTCGTATAAATACCTTCTGTATTTCGTATAAATACCTGCATAGAAACAGAAATACATCATCTCTGAAAATTTCAACTTTCACGGTTCATGATAGCCTGGTGACAGATGGACTGACAGACAGACGGACGGACAGCGAAGTCTTAGTAATAGGGTCCCGTTTTACCCTTTGGGTACGGAACCCCAAAAAATGATTTTTCTTACCTGTATTTAGTTACAAGACGACTAATACAATAAACTTATAGAAAGAAAAAAACTCGCATATACCTTCTATCCATTATCTGGGCTCTAATTCCATTAAACTGAACGCGAAGCACCGTCAACCGTTGAAGTAAACGTGTTCTTGAGCGGAGACGTCGACTCGGCCAATGTTGTGTAGGACGCCCTCCGGCCAGGGCGAATGACGATCTGCGAATGACTGCAGGCAGATGCTGGATGCGGCAAGTTGAAGGCAGGGCGCTATGACGCTCATTAGGGGAGGCCTATGTCCAGCAGGCAGTGGACTAATATTGGCTGATGATGATGATGTTTTTCAGTTAGCGCAGAAAAAAGTCTGAATATTTCGCATTCACAGTTAAACCAATCAAAATCAGCCGTGCCCGAGCATCTTTTATCAAATTAAATTGATGCTATCTTAAAAATAAACGTTAAAACCCTTGTTTTCGCTAATTAAATGGTATAAATCGCGCTCGCAGACGACCGTGAGTTAATACCTACGCGCCGCAAACATCGAGCCAAGTGCTCCTGAATACGTAGGTACTCGATAGGGACGGGATAATTTTTTTTTTAAAATGTACCTAATGTAATGCGCAACTAAAGCTTGCTTGTTCTATATTTTAAATGGTTCAATAACCAAATGTATGATATGTTATTCTTAATTCCTTTGTATACATATGTTTGAAAAAGCGGATATCGCTTAAAACGCCTTTAATTTTATGTTTAATACTATGTAGCTGCGCCGCGCGGTTTCACCCGCGTTGTGATAGATATTTTTGATAATATACCTACGATATATCTTTATGAATTGTAGCCTATTTGTTATTCTGATATGTAAGCTATATTATTGTGAAATTTCGTCAAAATCCATTCATAGTATTTTTTGCGTGAAAGAGCAACAAACACACCTACTTACATACATACTCACAAAAAAAAAACATCGTCACAATCTTTCGCGTTTATAATATCTATTAGTAGGATTGTCAGACGATAGATAAATGAACACTGGATTTACATTACTTACTGTTTGTTATAAATTTTATGTTGATACATGTAGATATTTTAAAATTGGATTTGATAGGGAGGGGAGAGCTCAAGGGGAGAGCCTATGAAAAGCTTTAATAACGAAACAAATCCTTATATTATAAACGCGAAAGTTTGTACGTATAGATGTTTGTTACTCTTCTTCTCTCACACAGAAATAAGTGAATGGATCGGACTGAAATTGGCCGAAATAAAACATATACTTTTAATCCCATTTGTCGCGAAAAACGCCATCTTAGGACTAGCAAAAGCAGGCCGGTCGTGTCCTCTCCCTAGCTGATTAAAGCGACGCTGTGGCACTAGAGATCTCTTTATTTAAGGCTCTGGCTGCAGCCCGTGCGTGACTCCATTACTTGAATGACACCACAAATTAGAGGCGTGGGACCCGACTCTGGGGAAAAATAAACAGATCTACCCACCCTCTGACCGGGGTTACGGGTCGTTATGTTATCATTCACACAATCATTCGCAGGGTGCATGCTATGTTACGCCCGTGTGCTAAAATCCGCCTCTTTGCTTGCGTGGGCCTTCATTCCCCATATTGACTGCATGAATACTCGCCGTGCCTCGTAATGACCCCGCTGCCGCGAACATGATACGTTACGCCCGTGTGTTAAAATCTGTCTCCTTGCTTGTTGCGAGCGCCTTTTTTCCCTGTACTACACACACGCTCGCTGTGTCTCGGAACATTACGCCCTGTAAGGCGCCACACGCTCCGGTCTGTACCTACCTTTACATATCTGTTCCTCAAAGTCGGGGCCCAGCCGCATGCCGTTGATTTGTCGCCTAATTCTACGCATACGTGCCTATTTGTATGCCAACTAAAAGCTTCTTTGTGCTTAATTTTAAAATTAACCTTTTTATTTTTTTAATTACTTACCCCATCTAAATTCGGAGAGTTTAGGTCAAAAAGCCAGCTGGAGGTAACTCTATGTACAGTCCTCCACAAAAAACGCTGAGCTGAGTGATTCTTCTCGAAGCTATTCCTTTCGAAGATTGGACAACGCACTAAACCTGCAGTTTGAGCTTAGTTTTGCAACCAGATACAGATCATTACAAAAAGATTATGACATGCGACAAGTACAATCATGGGCGGCCTCATTGCTTAGAAGCAATCTCTTCCAGTCAACCTTTGGATGGAAAGAATTATGTGAATTTAAGAAATTCAATGTAGGTATTCTGAAATACTAATGTCTATTAATTCGTTTTACGGTTGTTTTAAAGTAATTTCGTCTCTATTCGTCAGCACCGTATTCCTCAGCTGTCACAACCATAAGTCCCTCCGTAGAGTTACACAATCATACCTAGAAGCAGTCCTGTTCGGGTTAAATGCCAATTTGCATCCGCCCAGTACACCTCGCTTAGTTAACAATCTCATCAGCATAACCTAAGTTATGTGCCTGAATCACACGTCAACCGTCGTAGCGTAACGGGTGCCTTGCCTATATGGTATAGACAAGCGGTGTCGCGCGATTCTTTTGCGATATTACTAACACACCTACTGTTAAATAAAAACACATAATCACACAACATACAGTCGTTGTGATACCTACATGAAAGTTAAAATAAATAAAAAAAAAGTGCTACTACGAACTAAAATATTTTTTATGTTTTTGTTATTTTTTTTGTGACTTGTAATTGAAATTTTTGTAGAAGAAAATTTGACATACCGTAAAAATAAAATAGTATATCTTATTATAAATTCTCGCCGTCGTCTATTGCAATATCCTAAATGGGTAAGTACCTACATATGTACATTATTGTGTATTATCTAATAATTAAAGTCAATATCTAAATTCTGTAAATTATTATGTAGGTAGTTAGATATGATGCAATAATAAAATGAAATATACCTAAACCTACAGTACTGTATAAAGGGACATAGGTACTAAAAACGCTTATTAGCAGATCCAACGCAGTTGTCGAGTACTTAAGTATAACTACTTTAAATAATCATGGCTGGTTGGTAGGCACTTACTAAGGTTAGTGTTTAGTGCAGCCGACCATCCCGCAGCTTCTTTAGTTTTCTGTTCGTCTTGCAATAGCTACTACGCATCTTTTACCAATCCTGTACCAATCGATCGAAGACAAGCGTCCGTGTAGATCTCTGCCCTGAAGCTGTCCTGGATTCCCTGTCCTGGGAAAGCAACGCGACCTACAACGGAGTGGCGCATTTCTATCTACCTCCATCTGTACTTTACTATACTAATACTATACGACACTTAATGTATTTAAATATGAATAAAGCAAAGATGCCCGGAAGCGCGGCGGCAGACTGAAAATATAAATGGTTGTAGTAATTTTCAGGCTACCCGACCCCATTTCAGCAGATTCAATAGTCCTCGGCGCCCACTGCCCGCTCACTGCTATGTTTACGAATCCCTACGGTATATTATTCGTGATAAAGCCTTTACATCTCGGAGGCATTACGGTTTAGTTGCGAGTATACGTCTGTAGCTATCCCCTAATGCTACGTGCCGACTATGATTCATGATAGGTGTGTTTGTTTTACCTCTGACGCGTAATGGGTGCTTACCTTACATTCTAGGTTTCTGCTTCAAACATTAGGTACAAACATTATTCTAAGACCTAGCTTAGTGTTTTCTGGTGACAAAATCCTCCATTTGATGTCTGAATTACTCATGCTCTGGATGAGCGTGAGTAATCAATCAGATACCTCACTTTAAAATTTTCATTTTTGCTTGATTATTTATTCAATCTCGTGATTTCTTTGACAACTTTTTTGAACAAAGTCGATATTTCCGGCATACTCGAGAAGGCGCCAGCAGTTTCCATTACCTGTCGTGTTTTGCGGCCAGGTGCAAATTCTTACCATAAATTGGTTTTTGGAGAGTTTCTGATCACAATATCCATCGATCTATCTGATGACCTTTGTGGCGCGGTGGGCGTAGGTAGGTCTGCCTGCGACGCAAGAGGTTGCGGGTTCGATTCCCGCCTCGGGACAATTGGGTGTAAGATCTGCAGATATTTGTTCCGGGTGTTCTGGTCGTTATCTATGTATTGTATAATAAAAAAATATCTATGTATTATGTATTTCAGTCATCCTTTACCCATAACACAAGTTCTACTTAATTTAGGACTAAATGATGCTGTGTGGGTTGTCCAGCTAATAATCTAATATTATTTATTTATTTATATCCATCGATCTATCTGTTGTGATATGCGATGTGACCAACCTGCATTTCTAGGTGACGGCTAGGCACGCCTCTAGTCTAGGTACCCATTCACCCATGAAGAGATCTAGACCTACTGAACCTTGCCTATAGGCATAGTAACTCGATACTGATTGCGATATCAACTTACACCAATCTATCTACATGGCCCCTAGGCATGTATGTATTATAGGTGCCTAAGAGGTGGTATGGTTCCGAATCCAATTATGCTTCAGATCATAGCGTCTAGCGTGAGCTGATCGTTCCATATAAATGCAGTTGGTATTGTTATAGTTTATTTATTTATTTATGTGCACATAATCTGTTACATAGAAACTATGCACCTAATCTGCATCTCAGGAATGCAGCATTGCAGTTCGCTTGTTCCAGAATAAATAAATAATGCTAGTGTTAACTTGTGTTATGGGTACTAGATAACTGATATACAAAATACAATACATTACATAGATAGATAAATATTTTTTATTATACATAGATAACGACTGAACACCCGGAACAAATATCTGTAGATCGTACAAACATTTGTCCAGGGGCGGGGATCGAACCCGCAACCTTCTGCGTCGCAGGCGGACCTTCGCCTACCGGGCCACAGAGGTCTTCAAAATTTAATCAAATCGAGTTTTTTATTAATAATGTCATGTCAGCTTCCTGGGTTCAAATAAGTTTGTATGGAGCGGGGCACTGACATCCACGCCCTTTATCATTGTCAGCAAGTTGTCGGCTGTTAATTAAGTACATGATGAATTGATGATAATCGTCTACCTACCTGTGGGGCTGCGGATAACGTGTACGGAACCCTCAGGAACAAAGCAGGGATTAGCGAACCTTAAACACCCTTAACTTTAGGCTGCGATGGCAATAGGTTTTAATTAAACCCCAGTTTAACTTAGTTAAAGAGACTTTTACCTAGTTATGCCTGATTAAGATGATTTTATTAATAAAGAAAATTACAAATATATAGAATAGAAACAAAATAGAACTGTATTTAATGAACTGCTAAACAAATTTATGACTTATAAATAATAATAATAATGCTGGACAATTCACACAGCATTATCTAGCCCCAAGGTAAGCAGAGCTTGTGTTATGGGTACTAGATAACTGATATACATATTACAATACGTTACATAGATAGATATTTTTTATTATACATAGAAAACGACCAGAGCACCCGGAACAAATATCTGCAGATCGTACACACAATTGTTCCGAGGTGGGAATCGAACCCGCAACCTTCAGCGTCGCAGGCGGACCTTCGCCCACCGCGCCACATCGGTCGTTAAGTTAAATATATTGCATTTGTTAATGTGAAATGTTATTCTGACCAACAATAACACAAGCTTTGCTTAAAGTTGGGGCTAGATGATGCTGTGGATTGTCCAGCATTATGTATGTGTTTATAAATAAAAAGGTAATAAAAGGTAAGGTAATGTATTTTAAACTATACTTAAATGTCTACTAAAAACTCATATTATGGATGTAATTGTCGCAATTAATAACGAATTGAATTTATGAAGTACCTATTTACCATTGAAACATTTGAGTTGACTGCAGATTGTTGCAAACGTTCTAGAGCTCAATTAATTATTATATCAATACCAGTCTGAAACATCCTCAAGATGCTGGCTGCATTGCCCCCTTGTATGACCATGCTAATGCGCTGCGACAGATACATATCAGCTCTCGGGTCACGCGTTGCATTTGGTTTCATAATAAATACGGATACCATCTTTGGGTGTATCATATTTTGCACCTGAGGGTGATACCCGCTATGTGTAGCCACCGCCTTTAGATTTACTCTCTCAAAGGGCCTCTGTGCTGTTGACTTCGGCCCCACGCAAGCCTTCCAAAGGACCGGGTCACTTTATAGCCCGAAGAAAGTTATGTTTTGACCATGAAAACAAAAGCGACGCCTCCAGCAATGGACGTGAACAAACATCAGTGTGAAAGACGTCAACTGCTGGATAAAGGCTCCTTCAATGACTGATTCCGCCCGCATCCAGTTGGCTTCCACAACCTTCATGGTGGTCGTTTTATTTAGATTTTTAGCAATTTATTAAAATGAAAAGGAACTAAGTATTTGTCGACCACTACTGGTTGGAAATCATTAATTTGTGACCAAAGAGAATCAGCTACGGGACCCTGTGATGGAATGCTTCCATTATAACCTCTATAGGCACAAAGACCTTATTTTACGCGCCAAAATTGCCGGAAAATAGTTAAGTGAAATCCAAATTAGAACCTCCTTTGTGGTTTCCTAGTAGGGCAGCACCATTATTACTTTTAGTAGTGTTGTGATTAGAAACCGGCATATCGATGATTCAAAATTAGTCTATTCGATTAGGTGGGTACGTAATGTTACTACCTAAAATAGAGTAAAAATAATAAGAGATAAGTAATTTTGAATAATGTTTCGGTAGGCGTGATACTTCAAGCTTGATTTACAGTACAAATACTTTTTATTGCACACAAAGATGAGAAAAACAAAACAGAAACACACAAATAGAGGAACAGTTGAATAATAGGCGGCATTATTGCTATAAGAATATATTTTAAATGATATGCTACGATGCTACGTCTTAGAAATGTACATGGTCGTATCTTAACACTTTGACTGCGATTTCTTTTCGACGACTGCGATCTTTTTTTTAACCTAAAAAATTCGTGCTGCCGCTCTACATAGCGGTTGTGTTGCGCTGCACATGCGTTTCGTTCGAAAAATATTACGGCTGTGCTGAGTCACACAGATCTGTATTTTCTCAGCCGCTGCGCTAGTGTGGATTTACGCATATTAGACACTTGTAGAAAACACATACCGTGTGATTTCAGCAATCAAAGTGTTAAAAAGAAAATAAATTAGGCTCTACCTATGTCAAATAAGTTAATTTTCGATCAAATATGTCGATAAAACGTTTTACTTTTCCATCCTCGGGTAGAAAACATCTTACATTTTATCGATATGAAATGAACCCATCACTACGCGAACGTGTTTCGAAATTATTCATAGTAATAAAATTAAACAGTTAACTTAGGAGCTTAATTCAGTTAATGGTCTAAAGAAGTGTGATGTTTGACCTGAATAGCAATATTCGCAACATTTTCGCGTGTTTTCACAACAAATGAGCCCTTAGATGCGTCTCCAAGGCTATTAACCTAGAACCAACCGTAAGAATATTTAACTTCTGCGATTTGTTGACCTGTAAAAAGTTACAATATCGGTCCCAACACAGAACCTATACCGACTTTTTGTTTTGTTAGAAAAATCATTCTATTCAATAAGTAAGTACCTATCGAGAAGACTTTTTCAAAATTCTAACCTACAATATTTGTATGTACCTAAGGAAATTTCAGTTTGACTTGAAATAACATTACAAACCACATTTTATAATTGATAAAGAAATTAACGTCCACTGCTGGACATAGGGCTCCCCCAAACGACGCCACGAATAACGGTCTTGAGCCGCCTCCATCCATCGACTCCATGCGTCCTCTAAACGACGACGCCACGTATATCGGTCTTGGGTTGCCACCAACCATCTACTCCCTGCGACTGCTATAATAATGTTGTCGGTTCATCGAATCTTACAACACACTCACTCCCACTCCCAGAGAACGTTCAGAGTGTGAACGGAGTGTATGTGCGCTGGTGGGAGGTCTCCCACACTCCGTTTTGCATTGCATCGCGGTCGCCTCCTGTGACACATTGTTTTCGAATTATTCTTTGAAAATATAAAAAAACTACGTGCACAGTCACCTTCGCTATGTACCTACCTTCTAATTCAAATGTTACGCCAAAATCCCTTAGTAATTTGGTAGCTATCCTCGCACCAGTTTTCAAGACGGTTCGGGAGCAGTTCGCACTCTCGTTACTCGTTATGAGATTCAGTAATAGTGCGCTTTGGACCTGTAAGGTATTCCGAATCTTACACTAGGGCTGGGTAGACATTGGACGCGAAGTTGGAAACTAAAGCCGCAATCGCCTAGCAAAGCTCGATTAAAAAAAAACAAAATTCAAAAGTTTTTTTTAGGCTTACATATAAGCACTTAGACAAGTCATATTTTATACTATTCATTATTATCAAATAATATTATTTTAATCACTTAAATTTTTTGTCCACCAGTGGGGAAGAAGTGAAAAAGAAATCACTGGTATGTTCATATAACTTATGTGTCTAATACATTTGATTTGCTTAACTGTTGCATAAGTTAAACTAGAAAATACGTATAAAGTGATCACTTTGATCCTTTACCTTGTTAGATTTTGAGTTGGAGCAAAACTCGTCCCAAGCTTTTTTATCGTCTAGATAATCTGATATTTTGTAATAAGCCTTTTTACAAAGGATATATTTTAATGTACGTTCCAACTCAATCGGCTGAGGATAACCGGTCTGATATTCAGTTGCAAGATTTGTGCCATCTATCTCCATCTTCAGTCCAGCTCAATGGTATCATAACATTGCATTGTCACCGAACTTACATATAGTCTGCCAAATTTCAACTCAATCGGTTGAGGATAACTAAGTGGTCTAAAATTCTGTTCCTAGATTCCCACACAAACTAGGCAAGTAGAATGAAATATATAAAACATACATACATACAGTTGAACATAGAACCTCATCCTTTTTTCGAAGTCGGTTAAAAATGAATAAGGGGTCAAAAAGTCACAACTTGAGCATGTATCGGACGGATACCAAAACTCAGTTTGTGATTCTGCGGCAATAGAGTTAAGTAAGGTAAGTTCAAACCGCGTTCTGCCTTGGCACTACTGTTTACGGTACCTAGTTAGCAGAACAACGTTGAAGCTAAAAGCTAAATGTCTAGAGAAGGTGAATTTTGGTTTGGTGCCATAGTGGTTTCCTAGGGCTATACTATTCTTTGAGCCAAAAAGCTACTGTAGGTATATCTACTAGAAGGCTAACTGTAACTTAATTAATATTGTTCGTGGCGTGGATCATGTTAGGGAGTCACCGGGTTAAATTAATTTAATTTGAATTTGCTGCTAAATCCAATATTGTGCGTATTAATTTCTTGTTTGTATACATAGAAATTAGTATATTATATTACTTTATTATATATTACTGAAGACAGGGCACTATGGCTGCTATGGCTCTCATTAAGGGAGGCCTATATCCAGCAGTGGACTAACATAGGCTGATGATTATGATTATCATTATATACTAAGACCTGCAAATATACACAATGATGCAATAAAATAAATATTAATATATTATGAATAATCCTCATTTCGGGTCCAAGCCCCGACATTCCCTAGGTCTCCAAAGAGAGGGAGAGAAATAGGTTAAATTCATCAGGAATGAAAGCGACGGAATTCCTGAATGTTGCAGTTTGCGGCTCTCTCCGGGACTGGGTGCCTTATGAAGTTTCTTGGAATTCGGGAATAGTTTGACGACCTTCGCGGTGTAGTGGGAGGGGAGCTTTTGCTGTTGCGGGTTCGAGTCTTGCCGTTTTTTGGTTTAAATCTGCTGATTCGAATTAGTCCGGGGTCTTGGTGTTTATAGTCTTTATAAATGTTTAATAAAAATATTTTTTGCAGTGAAGGCGTTTCTTATACTTAGTGGATTTACTGAATTATTGAATGCACTCTTTGCCAGGGCTAAGCTCGCCTATGTACATATCTTGTAACTTAAGTTATTTCGTTAAGTATATGATTTTGTATGTACAATGAAAAATTTAAGAATGCAGCATAATGTATTGTATTGGGTATATCAGTCTTTTAGTACCACAAGCTCTGCTTAGCTCGGGGCTAGATAACGTGATGAGAGTATTGTCCAGAATTATTTATATTTATTTATTTATATATTAAAGATACATACAGAAAGAATAGGTGTCTTCTAGACCTTTGTGATACACCGGCAGCCACATCGTCACTTTCCATCAAGTGAGATTGAGGTCAAACGAAGATCTACCGACAATTAAAAATAAAACAAAAAAGGGCAGCTGTCTGTACGTACGTTACATACACAATTTATTTGCTGTTAGTAAGTATGTAAGCACCTGCCTAAGTAATTAATATCGAGGCTCATTAAGTTCGACTAAGTACTTACTAAGTGAGTTTTTGCCGCTAGGCCTCTGACCTCTGCTGAGAATACTGAGATCATCAGGTTCGTCAATAAGTAAACCAACAAACTGATAATAATACGTAACTTATAAGTACCTACTCCGATTTAAAATCCAAGATATTTTATGGCAATAAAAACATTTAAGAATGAAAACTTAAGATAAACTGATAACAATAACAGAAAATAACAAGGTTATCAAAATTAAAATTAAAAATTTAACAACGTAAAACGTTTTTTCAGATTTTTGTCGATATTTTTTTGTTATTTTACATTAGTAGCGGATGTTACCAACTAAATACGTGTAGGTATATAGTTAAGTACTTACTTTTTAAATCTATTTTAATACTAAGAATTCCGTCAATTTCGTTATTTTGTTTGAACGAGTAGCCAATATCCAACCATTTTTGCACTCTGTCTTACGGACAGTAAGAAAATGATTAAACTAATTTGTAATTTGTCGTGTGGAATAAATTAATTCATTTCATTCTACATTACGTTACGTAGGTATACGTCTCTCCAAATCTATCAATGAACGATACTCGTATGAACACAGGGTGAACACGGATCTAAAGATGAATCATGACGCAGCATTGCGTCAATGAATCTCCTATTTCTTTGATCTAAACGTTTTATTCGTCATTCGTAACAAATAAGCGATCCATCAAACACAATAATTGCAAGCGTTGAAAATGAGAACCCGAGTGCCTAAGTCCAGAATTTTTGATGCGATCCAACATCCCAGTAGCTGCGAGATTTTCCCGCCAGTTTCTCACCAGAGACTGCTCGCTCCGGACGGCTGTGACGTCATCGCGAAAATCTCCCGCGCGGATTCGCAATTCGAAATTATTCGAATTTTCTTTTTTTCGGACGTTCTTTGATTCGTAAATTATCAAGTTTGCAATCGTTTTTAGTGTGCAAAAAGGTTTTAAGTGATTTAGTGGATTTGTGGGAAAGTTTAGTTGAGGTACGCAAGGTGGAAAGTTGAGGTGAATCAAGCGATTTTCCGCCTGAAAACGGTAAGAAAATTAACTTAGTAAACTTTGAAAGCTGTAAAACTTTTTAAATGGCCTCGGCTAGTAGATTAGCTGCCTAACTTACTACTTAATTTACTTTCTTGTCAGGTTAATATTTTATTAAGTTGGTACCTGACTGACACGGTGAATGACTCAACTTTAAAATTAAATAATTTTATGATCCTAAAACTATTAAGTATATCTATATTATATCTGTGTAAAACGTCTTGTAACTAAAAATTTTGGGTACAAGAGAACAGATTAAATTGAAAAATTAACCGCTATAAGTAGTACGTTTGTAAATAACCTCTAGTGAACGCAACAAAAAATAAATTTATTTCCTAGTTCATCTATCGATGTTACCATACCTTACCTACCTTGTAGTTATTTTTTGCCCTTTGCAAGCACACTCGCGGGCAACCACCAGTTCTGCAATTCATCAAGTTTTTGTCCGCGCCCTATCTTTATACTCATGCATGTGATTAATGGCGAAATCCACACATGACCATGCGTTGTAATTCTTTGAAAAAGTCCGAAGTTGTAACCACTTGTCCGTAACGAACGTAGGCAGGCTTACATCACACTAAGAAAATTATTTCCTTCAAGGACAGAGTTTTTAGGTAAGTAGGCCTAACAGAGCTGCGTGCCTGCGGCAACGTCGCGGCGTGCTCGCTGCGTCGCGCGACGTCGCGGCATGCTAGCGGCGCAATCGCATTTCTTTGAAATAGCTCGCAAAACGCCACTGTGATAATGCTCTTAGGATAATTCTACAGTTAACATATTCCAAGGTCAAGTCAACGCTTGACAATATAATATTTGATTTTAGTTCTAATTTATCCAGGCTGATTTTAGTTTTGTTACTATAAAGGCAGTGTTTGAGATGCGAGTGGAACTAGGTACATTATGTAGGCGAACCCCAATACTCAAACGCAACTCAGGTTTAAGTAGGTACGTCTCAAGTCTTTCTGACAGTTTTAATTTAAATTCTGTCAAAAATTTAAGGCTCGGTTAAATCTTCGTTGCTTATGTGGAGTAAATAATAATTGTTTTATATATCGTACATTGCAGATTGGTTCTACTATACATTTTTCCTTTAGTTAGGCACAGTTTCTCCTAGTAGGTACTTTGTCTTAAATAAAAAATAATAAAAAATTTCAGTTGATTAATATGCGACATCTTGTAACATGCCTACAGACAAAGACAAAAGTGCTAAGATTAAATCTTGGGGTAAAAAAGTACTACATTTAATTTAATACCTACAAGGAAAATAAACTTTGTGATTTACAGCTTCCGAACATTAATAGCCTATGGTTTTCGTAAATATTTATTTACCTATAATTTATAATATCATGTTTTTAGTTTTTAAAGTAAAATAAAAATTATAAGGTTTTGAGTTACAAATTTTACACCAGTTTATGTGTTTTAACTACGAAAATACGTACATATATATTATAATTCGTAAATATATGTAGATATATTTTATCATAAAATACACCACACTGGGTAATGCCGGAATACAACTTCGATCACATCGTCACTTACCATCCGGTGAGAGTACGATGAAACAAAGTTTATCAAAAAGTTCTTCTTCAAAAATAGAACTTTTTTCTGCCTTTTATTCTGACGTCACACCTGTCACGTGAACTCCATCATTTTTCAGATAGGATAGATACTTGGTTGATACAGACGCAGAGCCATCTAGCAAGAAGTTGAAGTACGTGGTTGATATATTTGATACCACTATGCCACACAGGTCGGTTCACCCCAGGTGTAAAAGTGAAATGAACTGATTTTTAAACAAGCAATTACAGCAGTTAATTTCCAGCTTACATGTTTACGCACGCGAAGCAAAACGTCGGTTAGACATATTGCTCTGTTTATAAAAGCCATTTAAATTCTAATTTAGGTGAAACAAGCGGCCTTATTATTTTCACACCTGTGATTTTCACGGCGCGAACGACTAGAACGGGTTTTTCCAATACAGTTTAAAAATAAATGTTTTAAGAATTAACCTGATTTCGTTCAGAAATTTATGCCTTAGGTAGGCATTTAGATAAGTAGATCAATTTTTGAGGCACGTAGGTAGATATATTTTTGCTCGAATGTAAATGAGTGATGTATCTCCGAGGTTATACTAGACGATGTCATGCACAGCTGTTCTGTTGAAAAATATTCCTTTGTTTATTAATCATGGTATTTTCACCACTCATTGGTTCCTTTTTTTTGTCGCAATAAAAATGTAGCTAATGAGTGAATAAACTCACGAATGAGTTTGTACTTCTAATTAGATCAGCTGATCTCTAGATAAGGATAATTTATTAGCAAAAACTCTTGTTAAAAAGATGGTACGTAATTTATGTATACCACAACATGTTTGACCAATTTATATGGGATGCAAAAATATGTTGAGAGTATGGCATGCAAATCTAAATATAAAAACAAATGATTTATCTTAACATTCATTCAGATTTGATACGATGAGTCATTGTTTGTGGGGAGCGCCGGAAGATTTCGTTACGATCGCCGTTTTTTTATTTATTGCAATATTCTATCTATACTTGGCTTTCTAAGTTTTGTTCATCATTGTACCCAATTTCGGAGGATTCTGATGAGTCAATCTTGAAGATTTATAGCTGAAGAGCCTTTTTATTTGTATGTAGATAATCCATCGATACTCTTATTTCCTTTCGGAGCCAAATTGGCGAATTCTGTGACTTTCATAGGCTTTGCTTGATTTGGTTAGGGGATCAAGTTGAAAAATAATTCTGTTCTGTGAAAACAGAAATGTCGTATTTTTTACAGAACTTTTTTTACAAACTGAGACTTCCACAACGTCCTTTAAATCGAGGCTACGCAAATGGCTCCTAGAAAACTAGCTTTATTTGTGTGTATAATATTGCAAATATATAATAATCAAATTATTAATTAATTTATAATTTTTTTTAATGTATAAATGTTTACTTAGTAGTTAGTACACTGCACTGATGTTATTTAAAGATAATCTACTACTATTGTGCTTACTACTAATCGACTTAAAACGTGGTGTTATGTGTTATCAATAAATGTATTGAATTGTATTGAGAAACAATCGTTGGTTCATGGTAGAGAACGTTTTAAATATCTGCACTAACTACTGAGCTGATTAACTGTGTTTAAATATCTACCGAAATTACTCAGTATAGTTACCTATTCTTCCAAAGTAGATATTGGCCTCAAGATAAGACGAAGTCATCATCATCATCAACCTATAGATAATAGTCCACTGCTGGACATAGTCTCCCCTAAATATCCATATAATGTGACTTGTCTAAGTGCTTTTGTAAGCCTAAAGAAATAACAAAGCCATAGCGCACTGTCTTCAGCTTGCCATATCTCCCTGTCTTTCGCAGGTCGTCATCCCACCTGGTTGGAGGGCGTCCTACACTTCGTTCCGCAAGTTGTGGTCTCCACTAAAGAACACGTTTAGCCCAGCGGTTGTCGGTTTTTCACGAGATATGGCCCGCCCACTGCCACTTCAGCTTACTTATTCTTAGAGCTATGCCGATAACTAAGTGTCTCTATATCGGATGTATTAGTTACGAATCTTATGCTTCAGAGAAACTCCGAGCATAGCTCTTTCCATAGCTTGCTGAGCGACTTTGAATTGGTGGACCAGCATAGTCTTTAACACCCTTAATGGGTACATTCTGGTTTTATTTGCTCTAGAAAAGTTTTGCTCATCGCCAAATTATCATAATATTTTCGTTAACTTTCGTAGTTTTATTTTAACGGACTTTATTGCGTTTGTTTGATTTTTCCATCGTAAAACCCGTCGGGAGAAATCAAACAATAAGGTAGAACGTCGTAAAATCTTATTTTAACAACCTTGCGATGAAATACCGACCGCTAGTATCCCAGAATTTTTACTATAAAATTATTCTTATTCCGATTCGGTAGAAACACAGCTTTATACTCAAAGATGGAGATAACTACCATAGTAGTAGTTATCTATATATTTTATAGTAAAAATGCATTACATGCAGGTCTTATAATGAAAATACAGTTTCAACAATTTTATCCTACAAAAAAAAAAATACAAAATTAATTTATTTACCAACACAACATTAATGCTTATATTTTACTGGTGGTCCCCGCACTAGGTTCAGAACCTGTATCGCGGGAGGCCGGATCACAAAAAGAATTACTAATAATCTAGACTAGTAAACAGGGCAGCAGTTCACACTAAGAAAAATACTTAAGAAATACAAAATAAAAAAGCTAATACTAAAAAGAACAAAAATAAATTGAAGTGGAAAAAATATGGTTAATATAAAATTTGATCATAAGTACACAACACACAAAGAGTGGGACGGTTAAGGACGGATCCTATTCAGACATACATACATACAATATTAATATTGTTACAAAATAACATAGGGTCAAAGTTACGAGTATACCAAAATATTATTTTCCAGATAAAAGTATCATAGCAGTCTATCATAATCTAGGAGACAGAGATCTAATTGTCAAAAAACTCTTTCCAGGCATATCTGCTGATACCGATGGCAAGCATATTTATAAATACTAACGCTGCGTACGCCACGTACGCTCCGACTCCGGTAAAGGCACAGCTTAGGCAACTACGGTACCACGGAGTATTTTTTTCAGTCAGTCAGTTTATCAAGCAAACAATATCATATCTAAAAACATATTTTCCCTTGTATATTTTAACACTATTCGATGTTCTTTTGTTTGTCGATCGTTCTCCGTCTGTAAAGTGCTACAGCCTCAACCTCAACCGCCTATATTGGTCCACTGTTGGTGCGTCCAGTCCCCTGATAAGCTCCTTATCAGCTTAAAGCTGATGGTAATACCCCTAATCCTCACGCTGATACAGAGTGCACCTCATATTTTCATCATCAGCCTATAGCAGTCCACTGCTGGACATAGGCCTTCCCCAGTGAGCGCCATAGCGCCCTGTCTTCAGCTTGCCTCATATTTTACCCGCATTATATTTTGAATTTTTTTCGGAGGGACTCTTTTATTGATTATGAAACCACAAATATTTTATATTTTTACTGTTTATCTAGATATTATAAGTTATATTAAATATTATCTGGCTAAGAAACAGAGCTCATCCAGTGATGAGCTCAAATGAAACTTGACATGACCGAGTTTATACTACGAGGAAGGAAAGTTCTTTTTATCCCGGACTTCAGTACGATTCCCTTGGGAGAAGGGATGAAAGTCAAATTTCTTGGCCGCGTGCGGGGTGTCATGCCAGACGAAACTATGGAATACGTTTTTTAGTAGCTATAGTTAAAACGAACTGTTTTTTCAAAATCTACAGATTTTTTATCTCATTATCCATAGCACAATGCTTGAAAACTAAAGTCCTACCCATGTCATGAACTACGGAGCTGGAACATGGACACTCGCGGTAGTGCTGGCCCAGCAGTTCAAAGTTGCTCAGCGAGCAAGGATTCGTAACAAATATATTTAGGCACTACAGTTAGATCCATTATGGATCTAACGAGAACCATCCCCTACCTAGAACACGCACTTAAAGCCCTATTAAGTGCCATTAATTACTAACAAGTTATATTTTATCCTCTGGACCGTATAAATTATACCAACCGTTCTCTAATCTTTATTACCTACACGAAGAAGTTTATTAAACAGAAATATGAACCTTCACAAATTGCCTACCTCATCGCACCTATGGGCACAGTCCAAAATGGATCTGGCTAGTACACTGCATTCAAATATAGGATAAATACAAAAAAGGTTATTATGGAGTAAGGAATATTTTCCTTCAGTTATTCCGTGATCATGGCGCATGAAACTGTGCCGAAATATTGGAAAACTCAAAAATCTTATCTTGGCAAATATCCTGTTATAAATGAATTTTGTGTTAATAAACATGATAGTAACAAAAGTTTTATAGAATATACCATAAACATAGTTTACAGATTTCGTTAAAAATTGCTGCAAAGGTCCATCTTCCGAAAACGTGTTAAGGCGATTTGTTTTAAAAGGTGACAGAAAATAATTATGTACAAGCTGAATAGTTATTTGCTATGTTAATATGTGGAACCCTAATAAATAAAAGATATGTATTATATTCGACGCTAGAGCATAGCAATAACTTTCGCATCATGCTCACTAAATTAGGATATTCCAATAAATAAGGTTGCTTGCCTCGTCGAAGACAAGTGGTTCTGAAAACATTATACCTACTTTGCTTCTTGGCTTCAAAACAAAAATACACCCTGTGTAAAAACATGTAGGGAACGGGACGTGTTTTTTATTTAATTTCAATGACAATTAATTCATATAGATTATTGTCGGTGCGAAACTGAGCGACATCTGGCCAAGCGTCAGTTAATTTCGTAAACAAAAAATCCCATGATTTCGCGCTACTACAATAGTATTTTTATAACAAGGGACCTGATTGCGAAACACATTGAATATCGCATATTTTATAATTGAAAAAATGCATTATTTTCATTGAAGTTTTATGATATTTCATTTCAACACATCTTAAAGGAACCAAGCTTATTCTAGCTAGCTAGCTTCAAGCTAGCTTCACGTCGGATGCATAAGGGCTTAGGTTAATTCTACCTCGTTCATAACTTTATCTCGTCCTAATGGCCAACCTAAACACAGCTTAAGCTATACCTTCACCGAAAAGATAATAATATTGTTCCAAAAGTTTCAGTTGTAAAGGCTTAGGCACACGCGTTGATTTAGGTATCTTACCGCTTTTACAAACATGATTCGCAGAAAAGGTAAATTTATTTTTTAAAGTTCGGAGAACAACAGTTTTATGTTGGTTAACTTTAGAACGAACAAAAATTTAATTTCAGAGATAATGAAATACACCTTATTTATTATTTGATAATAATTTATGGTATAAAATTTGACTTGTCTAAGATCTTACTTCGTAATAGTATCGAAATAAAGTTTTTGAAAATGATTGATAAGTTAACATGTTATCAAGCCAAGAATGGTACATATTACATATGTATCATACATGTTAGGTGTTCGGTATACGGATCCGGATTATTCCGACTACGAGCAAGTTGTCCTTCTGTTACGATTACGGAAAATTCGATTTAAATTATTCATCAAAAATATATCGATTGAATAATTCAACTAGTAGGTAACAACTCGTTTAAAACGATATGCGGATCGTACATTAACACAGCACCACATCGACAGGTTATGTAGAGAGTTAATACGAGATTTAGACGAGATGTTACTGTTGTTTTGTTGACGAATTATTTTACTCAAATCCTTCTGTCTAGCCGAGCCTTTAGCCGGTAATTATCAAACTAACTGCGAAGTGCTCCGATAATTTACGGTAGTTTGTTAATCTATTCTTGGTTCTATCTATTTAAGTCTAGAACCTTTAAATTATATCCATCTGCTTCGTTCAATCCTAAGTAAAAAGTTTTTTTCAAGGAAAGGGATGAGTATTTGGCCCGAAAATCTAAAAAAAAAACAGGATAAATAATACTGAAGAACTCAGAGTAGGTTTTAATTTTTTCAAAAAATCAAATCTAATCGATACGAGTATATTCCCCGCATTGAACATCCCTCACGATTAATCCTCAGAGAAATTCCTTTATTTTCCAAACTTTAGTTCCATAGAATTGAGTTTTTTGTACAAGTGTTGGCAGACTAGTCACAATTTATCTTCAGTTTGTCGTGTCACGTAGTATGAAGAAGCTCAAAGGATTTACACTTAACACCTAGCAAGCATAAACCTACATAAAGCGTAGAAAATTCTTGTCACATTCAGAAGCTTTTCTCGAGACAGTTTTCTACTTTTAAATGAATATTAAAGCTTGCAAGGACTTTCAGTTTTTATGCCGAAGCCGAAAACAAAGCACCTCTCTCCGTAAACTCTACCTTCTTCTTTCTCACTCTATGTGCAAACTGAAACGGAACCTAGAGCAGAAGTTACCAACTTAATTTGAGATTGATGTACGTACATTTTGCGTATCTTTGTCGAGTTTAACAAATGTTCTTGGTTGATTTACTGTTTGTTACCAAGCAGTCCTTTTATAAAATACACTGTATAGGAACTGTACTCTATGTAGAACTTAAAATAAAAAAATAATAAATTGTGTAAGTGGTATTTAAGTCAGTTTAACTACATTATCACTACTGCCATCACTTATCTGCCAAGGGTGGTGATTATGGCAATAGCCCTCCCTCTTATTTGGGGGAGGGATGTTCAACGGTGGGCATATGTGGGCTAATGGGCAGATTTATGTTGTTAAACGTTTTTGATATTACTTTGAATGAATAAAACAATGCGATAAATTGGTTATATATCTTTTACAGGATGCATTTCGGAAAATACTTCCCATGTATTAATTCCACGATCTCCCTTCATCTCATCTTCATCATCAGCCTATATTAGTCCACTGCTGGACATAGGCCTCCCCCAATGAGCGCCATAGCGCCCTGTCTTCAGCTTGACGCATCCATATCACTTTATCTAAATTTAATTAAATACAAATTGAAACCGAATACCACATTCATTGGGTCATATAATTTCGGCTTCATCCCCTCACTGAAAAGAAGATTTGCCCGCATTTTCATTACAGTAGCAAATGAATTTCAGAAATACGTCTCCGAGTAACGAAGTCAAGTGATTTTCATTATAGCCACTGCATCTTTCATTTATATCTCTGAGCTATTGCATTTTCGCGAACGCTGGATAGCAAGTTATTAATTTTGGGTTTGTAATGAACTGAGAGTGCAGAGAACGCTACAACTCAGCAACCTGATATAAATATTATTTTAAGTTAGTTTGTTGAGTATGATGAAGGTATCTTTACGTTTTCATCAAAACTCAGTACCTAAGCTTTTGAAGCAAAAAGCTTTAAGCAAAAAATACTGCACACTCAGCAGTTGCATGTCCATTTTGGTAAAGTTCATAAGGGGGTAAAAAATAGTTGAATTAATTAATTCTATGTTTATGGCAGACGTCCGCAATCTCCCCTATAGTCCGATTACCCAGTCCATCCATCACAATAGCCTGGTTTTATTTATTTCATTTTTCTTTGCAATAGACTCTACACCTGGCGGATACCATATTTGGGTGTATCATATTGTGCACCTGAGGATAATACTTGCGATGTGTAACCATCGCCTTTAGATTAACTCTCTCAAAGGGCCTCTGTGCTGTTGGCTTCGGCCCCACGCAAGCCTTCTAAAGGACCGGGTCACTTTATGGCCCGAGATCATGGTAATGAGAATGATACATAATAATAACGAATTGAAAATGAATTTGATAATTATTTATTTCTCATAAACCATAATACATCCAATAAACATTTACTAAAACTAAAGAATAGTAAACAAAGTAGTTAGTAAAGACTTTACTGAACTCCTTTAAATACTTTAAGAAAAAAAAATAAGTATATTCCATAACTTAGTTATGGAATATACTTTTTTTTTTTTTTTTATTTATTTAAAGGAGTTTAGTCAACATGACTATACCACTCCCGTAGACAGAACTATAGCAAAGTACTATACCTACCTACTTCATAACTAGATGATTAAAAACAGCACGCCAAGCTCACTATTATTAAATAGTACCTAGCAATATTAGCCTTAGGTATCGTACTATTTTTTATTACCATTGCATCTAACATCATGGCAGCTCAAAATCATTAATGACATAGGTACAAAGTAAAATAAACACAAGCCAAAGTTTCCAAATTAATCTCTAAATCTGCGATTGATGTTGTAAGCTGAGAAATGTTTATTTTGGTTATCTGAGCCGATAAATAACAAATTGGCTCTAAGTAAACTCGCTGAACCTAAATACTGAGGAGTTTCTACAAGTCAATTCAGTTTTTACAATTTTACGGAACGAATTGATTACCCACGTGTTTTGGGATAACGATTTTTGGGTCTAATAAAATATAGATACAGTATACCTATAATGAACTCTACACAACGGACCCGCGACGGCATAGACCTTTGAGTTCGTTTGACATTTTTCAATGTAAGTATCAGGGGCAGCAAGTTGAAATGGCAGTGGGCCGGCCATAGGTCGCGAAGAACCGACAATCGCTGGGGCAAACGTGTTCTTGAGTGAAGACCACGACTCGGTAAATGTAGTGTAGGAAACCCTCCGTCCAGGTGGGATGACAACCTGCCTTGACGCATCCAGCACCTACCTGCAGTCTCTTATCCAGCACCTACCTGCAGTCTTTTACCGCAGGTAGGTGCTGGATACGTCAAGCTGAAGACAGGGCGCTATGGCACTCATTATGGGAGGCCTATGTCCAGCAGTGGGCTTATATGTTAATGATGATGATCTGGGGCAGACTCCACCAGAGCAGAACTTTGATGAGCTGAGAAGAGATGTGTTTGTTAAATTTTGTAGGCCTTCTAATATAGGAAAAGCAATTCGTCAAAAACCATCTTTCGGTACCTAACAAAAGCGACATTTATTTTTAAATTCACAATACGCATAGCACATGAAAACATTCACTTCCTGACAGTTGTCGGATAATCACCGGCGAGGTTTGGCGTTATGCCACAACAGAAAATAAAATGTTAAAAAGAATTGTATAAAATAAAAATTGGCCCTCCTCATATTTCTGCAAAATTAAAAGTTGTTTGGTCAATTTCATGACTACGTACCGGCGATGCTCGTGCCAACAGAAAGTTTTCTTTGCTAACGAGAATAAAAACAATAATAACCTATTTCTTGCATTGCTACATAAGTCATAATTTTTAAGCGACTCAAAAATGGAGGAGGTTCTCTATTCTACTGTATTTTTTTTATCGTTTGTTACCTCAGAACTTTCGACGGGGAACCAATTTTGCTTATTCTTTTTTTATTTGAAAGCTGGTGCTTCCTGGTCTCATTTCAATTTGGTCCAGTACTAACGATGACATTGCTAATGAGAATAAAAACAATAATAACCTATTTCTTGCATTGCTACATAAGTCATAATTTTTAAGCGACTCAAAAATGGAGGAGGTTCTCTATTCTACTGTATTTTTTTTATCGTTTGTTACCTCAGAACTTTCGACGGGGAACCAATTTTGCTGATTCTTTTTTTATTTGAAATCTGGTGCTTCCTGGTCTCATTTCAAGATTTCAAGCAATTTTTTGGTCCAGTACTAACGATGACATCCATGAGAAAACCATATAAGTCTTAAATTTGCATTAAGTATGTGCGCGACAGATGAACGAATAATTCAATATCACGCTAACCGATTTCGAATATTCTTTTTTTAAAACTAAGTTAAACCCAGTTTCGTTATTTAGGAATTTGAAATTGGCTTATAGTTTTTTAAAAACGCCAAATTATACCTATAAAAGCATTCACTACCCAGCGTCAGAAGGGCGGGCCGCTACCGCTACCGTTGCCGCCAAAAACGGACGCCAAGTATGTCCGCGTGTGCGTCGTGGGCACCCATAATCTTATCTACATAATTACCTGTATTTTGCACACGGAATTTAACGTTGAAATAAAATATAAAATCTGTATTTTTATACAATTATATACTACTATTAACTTATATACTCTCAGAGGCTAAGCTCAAGCAGAGGCTAGATAAAGGCAGTAGTGGCTAGGCTAAATTTAATTTCGTCCTCGGAATTTAAGATTGGAATCTAATAGATAGACGTCCTTTTGTACAATTAAAAAGGTTCAAAGTCTAACTCAATCTTTAAATGAAGTTTTACGTAGGAGTCGCAATCACAGAATATACCTTCTATCTAAGCGCTAATAAAGCTTACTTATGAGACCAGCAGTAACCTTGCGTTTGTGTTTTGTTAGTTGCGAGAAATCCCATTGGCTTTGCTAGTGTTGTGCATTGTGCCTTCGGCTTCGCATATCCTAACCGAAAACAGAAGCCAAATTGATTTCAAAAAATAATCACAAATAAATTAATTCTGACTATGCTAACTCCCGTGGCACATTTGACTGAGACAGGCATACGTCTGTAAGCTACCCGCCTTCAGCCTAAACTGGGTGAAATTTCTGCAAAAACGCTAACAACATTTTAATGACCGTGATATAATCGTAAAATGTTAACAATTTTGGTAGCAGTGGCTTTCCCCGGGATATCCAAAGTGTTTGCATGTTTTGTAAAAGCAACGAGATGATGTCAGATAAGTGGATACATTAGATGTACCTAGTTTATAGACCATAAACCCAGCCAATAATGGCCGCTTAAATATTTGCTTAGATAACTGAAGATTTGATTGCCACTTTAGCTGAATAAAAAACTTTATAGCTTTGACTTCTTGGGGATTTTACGATGACCTTATGAAATTATTTCTTATCGCGTATGTATTGATGCACAAGTATTTAGTATCTAAGCCAAATTTCAAAGTCGTTATTGAACCTATATTATAAAAATTCTCTGACTCTTTCACTCACGAGATGACAGATAAATCATCTTAAACAATGAGCGATACGTAATTGAATCTAAATGGCGAACCCTTGTTTTGGGTGCACTTTCAACAGTGGACGTACATATTTGTGCTGATGAGGAAGGAAGGAAATGCATCTTGCATCGATTCAAAAACCGAAAGTATTCGCCGTTAGATGGACAACCCCAGTAAAAACTAAAAGATTGAATTAATTACAGTCAGTCTGGGTTTAATTCAGTTGACAGCGCAGCGATCCCTTTGTAGCTCAAATGCTTGCAACTACTTGCTCTTTATTTAATTTGTAAAGAGCTTATTTTGTTTATTGTTAGGTTCCTTCGCTGAGTTTCAAAACGAGATCGTAAACTTAAGACAAAAGTTATCTTTGAAAAGCACCAACTATCTACGAGTAAGGGAGGTTATGATGCGCTACTATTAAAGGCTGTTTCCCACCAAAACGGAGTCGGGGCGTAGTTGTGTAACATTTGGAACCGATAGAATCTGGAAATTTGACGAATGCACCTAAAATAAGGACAATACAGATAGACAAATAAGGCATTTAAGGCCGGTCTAAATGCCTGGGCATGGCAGATGCAAACAGCGGCAAGACAGGGCGTTGTTGGGCGACCGTTACAGGGTTGCCTGTGTTCAGCAATCATCATCATCAAGTTGATGATAAAACTATGTTAGGTTTTAAGACGCTATCATCAGTAAACAGTAACAATTTTGTAACGATGATTAATATACCTATCTATCTATCAAAAACACAGCTCAAAGGTAAACTGGTAACAAGCCGTGACCTGGTTTCTGCCTAAATCCACCCGCCCTACATCTCAAGGTAGACACAGCCAGCTAGCAGTTAGTACGGTAACCGGAGCCTTCGTTATGCTCTATTAAAAAGCACTCGAGACCTGCTCTACCGGTCTAAATGCGCGCAAATGCATGCTCTAACGCATATTGTCGCGGGCAAGTTGCGGTGTAAGTAAGAAATCGGATTTTTTGAGGCTTCTCAAAAATTTCTAGCAAAGCTGATCAATTTCTAGAAAACCATTACCTTATCAAAAACTGTTTTAAAATGGAGACTAAAGGACTCGTGTTTTTAGTTTTACCTCAACTGAACCAGATAACACAATATTTTATGAAATTAATACAAAGATAAGGTATTTTTGATAGCAAAAATATTGTGTAAGTAACTACTTTGTTTGCGATTTTAAACTACTTTGTAAGGAATTGTTAGGTAAAAATAAATTTAACCACGACACAAACACAAAAGTTGAGACACTGCGTATAGCAAACAAGGCAGGCAAGCTATATTATTGTTTATAACACCTAAACGTCCAAAAGTTAGCAAAGCTGTTCTAGATACATCAGCACATCACATCAGCTCAGCATCGGATTTAACCTTATTAAGAACCACTGAACATATACAGGATGTAACAAAAAGTAACAATCAAACTTTCAGAGGTGGTTCATTCGGTCGTAGAAGCGAAAAAATATTATTCATCAGTATTGACAATATAGATGAATAACTGATGAAAATGATATAACAAAACGTAATGATCACGTTACGTTTCTATTTATTTAATGTAAACTAAGTCGAGATTGTTTTTATTTATTTTTTAGATTGTTTTCAAACTTTGTCCGTGTTCTGCCCCCTTCAAGTTTGGTCCTTACTTTTTAGTTCACCCTGTATGAACACTATGTAAATTATCTAGAATATTTATGTACTTCCAATATTTCCGCATGGCCTGCCACTTAGAGTGCACGTTCATCGCATAAAAGGCTGCATTCACGTCAACACCGTCGCTATATTGGCGTTCAATAAACTCTTATGTAAACACGCCTTTGGAATTCTGTGGGAATTTTATTGAATTATATATTGTGGATAAAGACGCCTTTAGAAAACTGGTAGGTGCTTATATAACTGTGTATTCCTAGCCTAGCTACCAAATTTCTTCTCTTTTCAGCTTGGCGTTGTTTTATCGAATCTTATTTTTTTTTCAATCTAAGTTGGTAGGAACAATGAGAATGTGTAACGTAACGATTAGCAACTCTACATTCACGAAGACAAGGTTGAAATTGACTTCAATCAGAGACCAATATCCGTGCAAAAAGCTATAACATCAGCTGGAATAGCAAAGAGAATGGATACGCTGATTACCTTCCATAGAAGCGGAATGTGAACCGATTTTCCATACAATCCGACCGCGATCTGGAGATATGCATCTTGCCCGTAGGTATAGAGCTAACAGCCCACAGTTAGATTCAAGATATCAGGAATTTATTGAAGGTTAGAGTTGTCCCAGTTCTCCACAGATCAGCTTAAAAGAACAGTCAGAACAGTTCTTCTATCCATTGATAGTCGTTCTTCTAAGTTTTAGAAGTATCCAAAGTGTCCGGCAGCGGTTTTAGTAAGTTTATTATCTTTAATTCTTTATTGTACGCACAATAATACATAAAAATTACTTAACTTAATAAGATAGGCGAGCTTAACCCTGACAAAGAGTTTTCCTCCAGCAAACCTTAGGATTA
Source organism: Eupithecia dodoneata (assembly GCA_947044415.1). Lineage (NCBI taxonomy): Eukaryota > Metazoa > Arthropoda > Insecta > Lepidoptera > Geometridae > Eupithecia > Eupithecia dodoneata. Next base: position 3,223,837 of record OX345657.1, on the reverse strand, counting down.
TAGGAGAGGCGATAGAATTAAGAAAAATGTTTTTTTTTATAATAACTCACGAATATATAATTAACCTAAAAAAAAAAAAAATTTTATTAACCTAATAAATACCTTTTAATATCTTTCTGATAGACTCACATAAAACTTGTAAAAAACGAGGTTTTTGTGGACTTCGTGGTTGAGTTTGTTGATTCTTTTATTAGTGAATTATTAAGTAAAAGTTTTGAATAGAAGATTTGAAATGGGTTAAACAGGACAAAAATCCTTTAGACGCAAAAAATCCAGCCCCCGGTTCTCAGAATATATTCAATTTGAAAGTCTCGGTTTAATATATAGCCAATGACGATAGAATGCCGAAAGTCAGCCACATTTTACCGAGTCTGGGACATGTTTATGGAGAAGCTTCTCTAGCCTCTGTCACTGTGCCATTCTATCTGACGCAGGTCCTACTTCAGTAGGATGAATTACCTTAAAAGTAGATAGAGATAGATAAGGTAGATAGAAAATAATTTTATTGCACAGTTTGCACCCTTAATATATAAGAAACTATGTACAATAAAATCTTAAAAACTGCTGGACAATCCACACAGCACCATGTAGCCCCAAGCTAAGCCGAGCTTGTGTTATGGGTACTAGATGACTGATATACTTAATACAATACATTACATAGATAGATATTTTTTATTATACGTCGATAACGACTAGAACCCCGGAACAAATATCTGCAGATCGTACACACAATTATTATTGTCCCGAGGCGGGAATCGTACCCGCAACCTCCTGCGTCGCAGGCTGACCTTCGCCCACCGCGCAACAGAGGTCGTCTCAATTGTCGACAATTGGCGGTCTTATCAAGAGTGATCTCTACCAGACAAACCTTGGTAAAGTACTATATGGCAAAACTTTTGAAACTATGGTGGTTGTTTATACAAAAGTAGTTTATAACAGGATATTTACCATGATTTGATTTTTCAGTTTGAGAGTATGTCTGCCAATAAAAACTTACCCGCAGTGCTTTCAGTTATTCCGTGATCATGGCGCATGGGCGCAAATTATAAGGCAAGTACAACAAAGTGATTTAACCGTAAAAAAATATTTTTAAAGTACATTATACACCGGGGGCCAAGTAAGAAACATTTCTCTGTAAGTAAAGGTATATTTATTACTATTGTTCTTTGAGAATAAAATTATATTTACTATATAAAAGAAAACATGCGCAAATTTTACGGGCTGTAAAGGACTGTTAACATTGTAGACACTTCAGGTTATTCTAAAAGCTAGAACCTCTACTACCCCAACCCTAGAGTAAAAGCTATCCAGATTTGTATACATTGCCAGAAATCTGCTATGGGCTTACCGATGCCTCAGATGTTCTACAGGTTAGTTTAAATTGTAAGTAGCGCTTACAGTTGTTTTGTAATAGCGCTCGGATATCGTCACGTCGTCGCCCCGTCTTGATTATTCGTTTGATTTTCATTGCTGAACGATCGTAGGTAATGGCAAGATTTGAGACATTCCATAGCCTAGTTACGATCTATAAACCTAGCCTAGTTACGAACACTTTAGTAGATTTTAATAAAAAAAAAAAAACTTTTCTGTTCACAAAAAGGTTATCATATATGTATACAGGTAAAACTACATCGTCGCAGGTTTCGCAACGAATACATCCGAAAGAGAACCAAAGTTATCGACATATGTATCTCTAAGGATTAGCAAGCTGAAGTGGCAAAGGGCCGGCCATATCTCGCGAAGAACCGACAACCGCTGGCGTAAACGTGTTCTTGAGTGGAGACCACGACTCGGTAAACGTAGTAAACGTGGAAGAGCGAAGCCACCTAGCACAAGTATTTCCATAATACTTAAAATATGTCTTCTAATATGATTAAGACTGTCTTTCCCTTATTATTGAATAAACATTGTGTATTTTTTTGGATTTGTATGTTGTAGTGTAGGACTCCCTCCAGCGAGGTGGGATGACGACCTGTGAAAGACTGCAGGCAGATGCTGTATGCGGCAAGCTGAAGCAACTCGTAAGGAGAGGCCTATGTTCAACAGTGGACTATTATCGGTTCACAATGATGATTAGTAAAATATTCGGTCAACTGACAAAATCCACGATGAGTAATCTAACCCAGCTACGCACTAAAATATTTGAACCATTCTGCATGGCCGTCGTGTAAATAAATGATAGGATTCCGTTGGTTTGTTATTCGCAGAGCAATTACAGGGATAACTAATCCGGGGCTAGTTAGTACCTACCTACCAGTGAATATAGGTGCGGTACTGTCGGCGGTGTAACGTTGACATTGTTAAAATAAATGAATGAATGAACGAATACTTTACTGTACTAAGAATCAACATAAATAAAAATATTATATCTAAATAAAAATAAACACAGTACGGCTTACATTGTTCGTAAGTAACAAGATAACATTTTCGAAAAGAAGAAGAAAGAAAGCAACAAGGTAAGTTCCTCGAACTATCACACTTCTATCACCATCACTTGGTATTATTGTTTTCTGATTTTTTTATTGATATTTTTCATTTTGTTTTTGTATTATAATTTAAATTTAAAGTTAATAGCTTTGGTAGTTGCTGAGATAGGTATTTAAGTAGAAAAAAACGCGGACAGAGCGATTAGGTTTTCGAAACGAATCTCGAAACCCTTAAAAAGACACTCAACATTAAAACCAATTGAAAAGCCAATCAATACACTGTCTAAACTTCAAAAGCGAGTACTATACCACAATGAGCATTAAAATCAAAAGCCACAAAGCTTGCAAGTTGACTGTACATTGTCACGTAGCCTAACGAAGTGCTCGTTACGAGTTATCAAGTTATTTAGTTGGCAAAGTAGTTTGGCGCGTGATATGCAAACAATGCGCGTGATTTGCTATTATGAGGGATCCCTCGTAATAGTAAATCCCTTGTATATCTAGTGGAGATTCTACAATGTTTCAATTAATTACGAAATACTCAAAAATCAAATCATGGTATCCCATTACAAATGACTTTTAGAGAAATTCGGTTTATTATTTAAAAAAATATATTGATAACTACGGTTTTCCTGTTATCTTTGTATTTATGAATGCATCGTTTTATTTTTATCAAACCATTTAAAATGAATTTAAAAAAATAGAGGTGAAAGTTAGACAGATAGATAGAAAACACAAGACGGAAAACAATACAGATATAAACACTTAGAATAGAGGAAGCAATAAGAGCCCTATCGCTGAGTGCAATCTCTTCCAGCCACGTTTTTAGGGATTTTGAAGATAAATTCGATCTCTATTGTACGCTACCATTTTATAACTATGGTACAATTTTGTAGAGTTTGTCTTGAATTATTTCAAGACTGCAAAATTCTACATAGTGTTAGAGTTAGAAGTCGAAACTAAGCCCTGAATTCGGTTTCACGTAAGTATCAAGACGTCGTTGTCGTAGTAACGTCTTTTTTCTATGGAATTTGGAACAGCGCCTCTAGCGGACATAGAATCCCATAGAATAGATTTATTAAGGGGCCACTGCATCCAAATCTATTAATAAAAAAGAAAACAATTTTTATAATTATAATAAGGTATTAAATACTAACTAGGCAACTCATCGTTCTGGTTCAAATGTTTTTGGACCACGTATTGAGATAGTAAATAATTTTGGATGTTACAATTGACATTAAAAGCCTCAAGAATGCTGGCTCGCAGTTACGTCTAGTTTTAATAGCGCAATATATCGATGGATCAATGAAACGAGCTAATTTAGTCCAGATTCTCGTAATTTCAATATTATGCAAACATTTTCATCCTGTACTGAAACGTTGAATCTACAGTTCCTAGGAAGGGAGTAAACTGTTGAAAAGTTTCTTCCGTTGTGTTCCAGTTGATTTGCATTCAAGTTAGTTTTACACAATTCAAGATTACTTCTCACTCAACTTATTATTTGATTGTTAATTCATTTTATTTCAAAATTTGTCTTAAATTGAAGCTAACTTTTTCAAGCAAAAAAGTGTGACAGCTTTTTCATGAAATCGCCTCGTATTAGCCATTTCTAACTTGACAGTCCTCAAAAATACTTTACAAAATTTTCTTATTAAGCCAGCAAGGTATTTATTACACTGAATGTTTTCCTGTTTGCAAATCCTTCAAAGGTCTCTAAGTTGCAACAAATGTAATGTATTTTATGAATTCTCTTAAAACCATTTAAACTAATACATTAACCATATCTCAAATTAAAATAGATGCTATGTAACCTACAACTAAACTATTCAAACTTCGTTCACCAAACACCAGCCTTCTTCATAAAATAGCTCGCTCCCGAAAGTTAGTGAACTCTAATTAATTTTTGGCGACAGACACCCCGACCGTTTGGTGTTACTATTGAAGTGCGGTTGTCGGGACACATGTATACCGCCCGCGTTTTGTACTAAACTTGCCAAAGAGGCTGTGTACCATACATAGACACTCAGATCCAACACAACCCACCTCGGTCACGCTTTCAAACTAAATGTCCATCCATGGATCCGTTGTGGCGCTTCTCATTTGAAACGTTTAAAGGTTTGAATGGGTACATAGTCAATAAAGTCTATGTCTATTAAAGTCACCTCAACCACCTATATTGGCTGACTGTTGGACGTAGGCCTAAACGTGGATAATGCCCATGTCCCACACTGGACATGCAAGTTGGGGATCGCAGTCCAGTGGTAAATTGTTCTGCAGGAGGCGCTGCCACCCGCTCCTTATTTCTTTCATGTGCTTTTTTGGCTAAAAATACGAGTAAATCCTCTGACAAAAAAAAAGGATTGGAGACAAAAACTGAAAATGTTATTGATGATATTTGATGAATTGTATGTTCAAGAAGTTTTCAATGGTTGAAAACTTTTCGTTACAAAGTTACATAATTTTTTTTTTTTTTTATATAACCGTTTTCCATTATAAAACTTAATAAATATTTTCTGAAACGTCATTCGAATAAAACTTATGGGCGAACTCCCAACGGTTCTTTATCAGAACCGGCGCGATCAGAATGTAAAGGAGGCTCAGTAAATCAAAGGAATATCCATGAAGGACTCTCAATCACCCGCAGCCGAACTAGAATACTAGATTATGTACGTGACGTAAGGTTTTGATGAGTTATGGACCTAAGGGACCGTTTCTACGGGCGAGGATATCGCGCGGAAGTCTCGCCCGCCGTGCCATTGAAGTCTACGCAAGAATCAAGATAAAACTTTTGAATCGAAGAATCAAAAACTTTTTATTTCCATATATACAATAAAATGTACACTTGTACTTATTGTCGCTCTGCTTAGCTTGGGGCTAAGCAGATAGATATGCTGTGCAGATAGTCCAGCATTATTAATTTATTATTTATTCTTCAAATCAAACACTGATGGAAATAAAAAATATTTAACGACAGTGGTAAACAATTTTTTTGTTTTTAATGCTTTCATTCTTAATTTAACTGATATCTCAGTCGTTTTCGAATTCAAATTTAAACTATGTTAGCATAATGTGAGATTATGCGTTGTTGAAATTTGTTTTATAATGAACCTTGCTGTTACCTTTTTTCTGATATTTTTGGTAAATTTAATTCATAAATGTCTTTGTTGACACAAAATATCTTGGATTATAAATCGGAGTATAGGTGTTCATTATCAAATACCTAGTTAACTAGTGAGTACGTAATACCTACATACGATACCGTTGTATGCCTAGTAGTTTACCTTAATTCATTTCAGCATTCCAACTCTGTTAATACAAATCGTTATCAATAAAAACTTAAGCTAGATCGTTTAAGGACGTTTTTTTTTAAATTTTGTCTTTTACTAAAACGATTAGTTCTAAATACGAGTACCTTAGGGCTTATTGGCAATATGCCATATTGAAGGATATACCTGATAAATGAAGTTTATGAAGTTCGCATTAGTTCGTATTCGTACTATGGACGAAATTACATCTCCATAAAAAAATGAGTTCATTGTAGATTAAAAATTATTTTATCAATAAATTAATCAAAAAAGTTTATTGTATTAAACATAAATAGGTATGTATGTACTTTAAAAAAAATTATTTGAATTAAATAATACGATTTCATATTATTAAAGTTAATTTTCGTTAAAAATGTCCCAACTCAGCTGTGCCGGTGTTAAAAAAACCTGCGCTGGTTTTCTGCTGGGGTTTTACATAGAACATTTTGGCTATTTTATGCCATTTATCGGGCTACTTGTACTCTAATAGCCGTTATAACTATAATCAATAGTTTTATGCCTCCTTCAATGCCCTCATTGAGGTGTTTATGATTTGGCAATACTAGTCCATGGTTGGATATAGATGTTCCCTAATATGCAATGTGCAATGCCCTTGCAGGGTGCATTTTGGACTTCTATAATATTATTTTAAAACCTATTTGTATTGTTCACATGTAAGCAATAAAACATTGAGTATTGAGTATTGAAAAGTAAGCGCATCATCCTACCGTTGGGCATACGTGCTGGGGATAGACTTTTAGAATAACAAAAGCTAGAGATGCCACGAGCAGAGCCTATTACAGTAAACTAGGGAGTGTTATATTTAGATTAAGCATTAATTTTAAGATTTATTGTATCTAATTATAAGTGAACATTTTTGTTTTATGAGAAACTAGCGGACCTTCCCGGTTTCGCACGGTTTTAGTACGGATCCCTAACTTTTTTGAAAACATAATATAGCCAGTATGGTCCAGTAGTTTCGGAGCCTGTTCATTACAAACAATCAAACCTTTTCTCTTTATAAATTAGTATAGAGTATAGATAAACATCTTTAAACCGAGGATTGAACTAGGCTTAAGCAGCTTTATTTATAACGAGCATTCAAGTTCAAATCACACTCATAGGAGCTATACCAGCTTCGAATTAGAGGAACAATGTTTGTATGGACGTCAATTTGCCTGGAGTGGAGCCATTAACCAGATGAAGTTTACATTAGATAGGGCCATTGAAATGATACGTGGTTGCCAACTGCCAAGATGTATGTATAGTTTGATTATTGTTACAAGAATCACTGTATTTAGTGCAGTATTATTACTCAACAGTTTATTTAGGCAGCTTTTGCATTTGCTTATTTAAAAGGTTTTAATAACCTCTTGGTCGTCTTTGTTTGTCAACACTGATGGTGAAGGGAAAGAGGACGAAGAAGACACTGAAGTTGAGTTAATACGAGTATTTCTAAAAAATCAGCAAATTATTTAGTAAAATCAGCTAAGGTCAAAACTCAAAGAACACTCGTATTTTGCTATGGATAACTAGTTTTTGCGACATACGTATTCTGCTATAGATAAGTAGTTTTTGCCCGCGGTTTCGCACGCGTTGTGTCTATGTTTACGCTTAAAGGATATTTCATCCATGGGAACTCTTTTATGGAATAAAACGTAGTCTATGTTTGATTCCTGGCTTAGAGCTAAATTCATCCATCTAAACATCCAAACTCTCGAAACATGATATTAGTGTGATAATCTTGTCCTTTTTGGCACAAAAATTGTGTGAAATTTTGGTGAATTACGTACGTAGGTTAATCTAAAACCAATAGTGCAGCTACCAGAATTTCCTTCTCAGCTTTTGCCAAAACTAACAACAATTTAAAGATTGACCGAGCCCCTGTATTCACTTTGAAAAGGGATTTTCCATTTATTCTCTAAACGGGAACGAATAGAGTCTCTTCAGTTCACTTCACACCCACACTGCAAATACGGTATCGCTATCCACACAAAGGCCACGTACGTAGTACTACGTCAACAGTGTAGGTAGTGGACGAACTACTGAAACAAATAGATACTGTGCATTTTCGTGGATACCACGAGCGGATTTTTTAGATTCAAAGGTTTCAGAAGGATAGGTACTGACATTGAAAACTGTTGAAAATTCTACCGAGCTGTATAGTGTAACTTCGTATATAATAAATAAATACTGCTGGACAATCCACACAGCATCTTTAAGCCCCAAGCTATAAGCAGAGCTTCTGTTATGGGTACTAGATGTCTGATACATTACATACAAGATACGAGTAGATATTTTTATTATACATAGAAAACGATCGTCCTGGTCGTTTTTTACGAATCAAATATCTGCAGATCGTACAGATATTTGTCCCGAGGCTGGATTCGTACCCGCAATCTCCTGCGTCGGAGGCGGACCTTCACCCACCGCGCCACAGAGGTCATCCAATAATGGTGCTGGTCTTTTAATTGGGAATGAAGTAAGACACTAGAAGAAGCAGAAGAATATTTAGAACAGATATTAAAAAGGTCACACTTTTATTTTACTACTAGCTGCGCCCCGCGGCTTCGCCCCCATGGAAATCGATTTGTCAAATGGTTTTTTTTATCCTATGTTAGACTCCTGGTTCTAACCTACCTTCTCACCAATTTTCAGTCAAATCGGTCCAGCCGTTCTCGAGTTATAAGTGTTGTAACAAACACGACTTTCTTATATATATATAGATAAAGATAATACGCCCTTAATCTGTATAATGCTGGCTAAGATCCTATCTAGCGCTGGTCTTCCACCGCAAAGTTGAACCAAATAGGTGACGTCACTACCAGCTCGGTTTCAGGCATATGCTATGGCTTATGATAATAATGATGTCAGAAGCTCGGTAACACGGATTTTATTGGTAACTGAAAAGCGTCCATGCAAAAATTTTAATCTGACCTTCTGTGACACTGTCGCCGCTTCATCGATGCCCTGAAGTCGACTGAACCGTGAGGGTCTAAGGATCCATTTCCGCTACAAATATTTACCTAATCAGATATCTGTTTCGCGTCTAAGCTCAGTCCACCGTGTGCCCAAAAGAGGACGTTGACCAACAAGCAATTTTCACCCTTACATTACACCCAAAGTTCGCAACTCGACTATACTTTCGTTTGTACGACTTGTGTGTTCGAGTCGTTTCTTTCCAAGATTGCATCTCTTCAACAAAGAGCTTGGTGTTAGTAAATCGTCGGCAAATATTGGAAAGGAGGAATCTTTGGGATTGATTTTGTGGTGTCGAGTAGGGCAGAGCGTTTCAGCGTAGTTAGTCGCGCGGGGCTCAAAGTATTCAAAAATAACAAATGAATAACGCCTTGCTCACCGCAAAAAGTGGCCAGTAGTATATTAAAAAGCAGTACTCTCAATTCTAAACGGGTATTTGGAGGACACACAGACGCACATATTTTTTATCTATAATCTAATCTACATAATTATCTTAGATGAATATCGAAAATGTCCACCCCTCTTCTCCGCTTTGAAGACCAGTCACAATAAACCATGCAAAGTGCCAAGTAAAAGTTATTTGAAAAACCATTTACAAAAGAAGTAATAAAATGCTGCCGACAAGACTTGGACCTTCCCGGCATAATCAAACAGCAAGTTTGTTATTCCGTTGTTTTACAAGTCAAAGGAACTTTTGTATTGGGCTTCTTGTGATGTTTTTCGCGCCTCGTTCTTGCTTATCATAACTCGGCTCTTGACCCAGTGGCACACCCTCGACAGTTTAATACAAGTTTGAGATTGTTGTGAACTTATCTCGGTCATAAGCTAAGTCTAGCTATGGCCTGTAGCTATGGGTTGTCTTTGTATAATATTTTAGGTAATGTGTATGAGAGCCCGTTGTTTGTAAGTCTCTAAGTTGGAAGAGCATTATTACGGTGGGATTAAGATCATCTTTTATCATGCAGCAATTTATCGGTAGTATCGTAATTTTTAGTAGCCTGTAGAATAAGTAAAGAATAAAGAATAATAAAGAATAAAGAATATTTATTTCAAAATTTACAAGTTAGCCTTATTATCTATGCACTTTTTACCCATTTATTTTTATAAGTAGTTACTTATACCAAATCTATAAAAAAAAAAAAAAACTTAATACTATGCAATTAAGTAGGTAGGTATACGAACTTGTTAAGGCTTCCATTTGTTATATGAATCATAACTTCCGTGTTAGTAATAATACTGTGTTACGGCAAGTTAGAGCTCAGTACCTCGCATTATTATTACTATTATGTACTATTATGATAAATATTTGGTTGCAATAAAAGAACGTATTAACGTTAATGTATACTAAAATTTGAAATTTAAAAAAAAACTGTAGGTTAAGGAAAGAAAAACAGTATAAGAAATTGTGGCTATTAATGGCAAAAAACTAGTATTAAATCTAAGATAACAAACTGTTACATACAAATATACAAATTAAAATTAATTCGTTATTTAAAAAATAAGTAAGTACCTTATTTGGATTACTTAGTTTCTATTATACATAAAAAATAAATCTAGTTTATCATATTATACATAAAAATAAATCCTATTCATACATAAAATTTAACTTAAAACGAGATTGGTTATTGTTAGGGTATAAAGTATGCGACTTTTGAAGCGAAAATAACTTAATTAACGAGCAACAGTAAGAAGATGTTCAGTGTCTTCATAGCTTAGTGGTTGAAGAAATGCATGCAGAATCTTACTACATACAAATCTGGTCTTTCCGATTAAATTTTCTTTAGTCACCTTGGATAAGCGATTATAAAGAAAAGGTCCAATAATATTAGTACTACGACGGGCAAACTGGGTTTTACACGTAGGTACTCTGAATACCTCGTGAGACCTTCTTGTGCAGCGATTGTCCGTTCGATATGGTAGTGAGTGTTGTCTTAATAGCGTGGTTTTAATGTACAGTTGCCTGACAGTTAACATCCCAGTCTCTCTGTATAGCTTTACTGTTGTAAGTATAAGTAAAACTACTGAACAGATTAGCATAAGAAAGAAGAAAGAAAGAAGAAAGAAGAAAGTAAAAAGAAAGAAGAAAGAAAGAAGAAAGAAAATACATTTATTTGACACCATACATAACACATAACACGACACATAACATAAGATATATTGTATTAATTTGCGTAGATTTAAGTTTGTTGTGTATGATAGTTTTAAGGTAAATAAAAATATTTTCTTTCTTTATTTTCTTTGCTGAAGTGGGTCCCTATCTCAGTATTTTGCAGAATAAGACAATTGGCCTATAATATTATTTTATATTTTAAAACGCAAATAAATATTTTCTATACTGCGTTGGTTTTCAGATTAGGGCCTTGTGGGGCACAGTACCTAATGAGTACCTGTGGTTTTACCAATAAAATGTATTTCTTTATTTCTGAGTGGGTACATTATCAGTTTTGTAAATACGATATAATAATAACTAAATTTAGATAGGGACATACATCTTACAAAATACCTTCATTATATACACAACGTATAAAGTATGTATGGTTGGTTGTCTGGTAGAGATCGCTCTTGAGCGATACGACCGCCAATTGTATCTAGTTTTTTTAAGTTTTTATTTTACATTGTCATTTTATACTTAGTGTGTAATAAAGAATTATCTATCTATCTATCTATAGTTTATGTAGTTATATCACAGGTTTTCCTGAAGGTCCTTTCAGGGTTTTACGAATTTAATTATACATTTTCATAGACTCACATGCAAGGGCACTTATAATTGGTTCCTGAAGGTTAATATTTCATTACTTTTATGTGGACGAGATTGATATTATTCGAAAACAGAAACGGAGTTCAAGAGCATAACAATAAACAAGACATGTACGAGTACCTATTGATCCGTCGATACACGAGATAAACTAAATATATGTATGAGTTATTTCAAGGTGTTGTACTATGTAAATATCCTCAATTTTTCTCAACTGCAATCGTTCAGATGCTCAATAAAACGAGATGGCCCATATTTCTATTTCCCAGAGAACACGGAAACATAAAACTAACATTGCACAATAATTCAATGCTACTCGTATTACGTACGTGGTTTTGTGAATGTGTTGTTTCAAACTTTTATTTCCTGTGGGGATGATCTGAAACTTCGATAATATTTACTTCAACCCAACGTAAAAGTTTTGAAACTACCTGGGTAGGGTAGGTTATCATGGGAACGAACGCAAATAAGTTTAACTTATAAAATAATCGTTAAAATAAGGCCATTAAATTATTTATGTGTTTTACCAACCTCATTTCATTGATGCGTTAAAATTCACACTGAATCACAAACTCAACCTAAATTCTACGTTCACTAATTCTAGTACACTTCTCTGTCCTACTCTACTCTGACGCTATTTAATTACCGTACTCAGCTGTAGTTTCTCTAAGAGAAGCTTTGCTCGGAGTTTCTCTAAAGGATAGGATTTGTAATGAATACATCCGACAGAGAACCAAAGTTATTGACATAGCTCTAAGAATTAGCAAGCTGAAGTGGCAGTGGGCCGGCCATATCTCGTTAAAAACCGACAACTGCTGGGGTAAATATAGTGTTATATAATAATAGTGCTAAACGTAGTGTAGGACGCCCTCCGGCCAAGTGGGATGACGACCTGCGAAGGACTGCAGGCAGATGCTGGATGCGGCAAGCTGAAAACAGGGCGCTATGGCACTCATTCGGGGAGGCCTATGTCCAGCAGTGGACTACTATATGCTGATGATGATGAGCCGTAGTTTCATAGACTTCGCCATGGTGCGCAATACCGCGACTAGCCGACCGGCGCGGCGGCGTGGCGCGAAGCCTCCGCGGTCATCTCTAAACTGCTGAGTGTAAGATATGCTCATTGCTAGCGACTGTAAATTAACAATGTTATAATTACCGTAGTAGTATAGCTGACATTCCAAGATGTTCGCGACTGCTATTAAGTTCAGGGAGGCAATAAAGTTTGCATTTGCCCGCATTCGCCGATGAGTTTCTTGTTTGGGGCGTGGGCGGTCTCGACGCTGCTGGCAGCTTTTTACGGATCATTGATCAGCTTGCAGAGAGATACGGTTGGATGGATTGATGCAGTTATACTAATTAATTTGATGTATTTTGCTATGCTTGAATCCCTTATTTTATACTGTTTTTAAGTTTTGCGGTATAAATAAACCCGCGTGATAGTTTTTTATAGGACCACCTCGGTAACATTTTCTTTTCTCTCATTCCAGATTTTCAAAATTATTTCGCTATTGTATATGAAAGAATTTTCAATATCGGTATATTTCTTACGGAGAAATGGACGGACATATATAAGAAATACATACTTAAAACATACAACACATGATTGCTGCTTTACTTAATTTGTAAAATGGTAACGTATTCGAGAAAACGGGAACTGCAAAAGCATTTTTGGATAATAATGGGGAGGGAGCGTGTGTGATCTGCAACTTATGTACTTATAAAATATTACTATAAATTTCTCAATAAAGCAGAAAAATAGTTTTAAATCAGATTCTCTAAATTCTCATGGATGATGTCCACCGATTCAGTTATTTTACGTTTTATATATATGCTATATTCGTTCAGACGAGTCACACAAGCCTGATCCAAATAAACAGCCTAGTTTATGACTATTATAATAACAAATTAGGACTTCTATCCCATTCTATTCAACCCTTCCAGAACAGTCTCATCAAATCGGGAATAAAAGTGGCGTGAGACCGTTAGTATGATATTTATAGTTTATGGGAGGACGTATTCCGCCATCGGCCTTTTAAGGCTCTCGTGTAAATGAGGAAGGAAATTGAGATTATTAATCGTACTTTTTATGTGATAGGAACTCTTTGGTATATTGGGAGATAATTTATGAAATCCTTTTGGCATTTAGTGGCCGTATGCAGATGAAATAAGTAATATAATCGCGTAGTCTTTAGTTTCTTGCGGCAATGCGGAGTAGACCCTAGTATCCTAAAGCTAATGGAAGCCGTTGCTCAGTAGAAGTTTGTTTGGTCAATTATTTACAACGAACTCGCTTGCACTCCGACCACCGCTCATGATATTTCAATAAAACCACAACCTTGAGTCGACGTCCATCCATGTCCATCTGAAATCGTGTGCAGAATATTACTTCAGAATGACTGCACTAAACTGAGCTCAGGCTCTGCTATTTTCCGTCAGAAAGCCATATACATTCATATATAGTAGAAAGCCATATAAAAGTCATTTATAACGGGATATTTATCGTGATGTGATTTTTTGTAGCCGATGTTTTATTCCAGGCCAATTTTCAACAAAATCTAACCCCGATCGATCCAGTAGTTTTGCCTTAAAGAGAAACCCCAGTTCAAGATATTATTATTATTATATTATTAATGATTTAGGTAGACTTTGGTTTGAATCTATCTAAAATGCCAAAATAAACTTCTCCAAGGTACTAGTAACATTGTGCCTTGCCAGACTTGCGCTATATTAACCATCATCCTGCTTCATCAAGATCAATAACAACGCTAGCCTAGAGCTGTCCACAGCTGGAAATAGGCCTATCCTAATGAGCATCATAGCGCCCTGTCTTCAGCCTACCGCATCCAGCATCTGCCTGCAGTCTTTTGCAGGTTGTCATCCCAACTGGCCATAGGACGTCCAACATTATGTTTGTCGAGTCGCGGTCCCCAATCGAAAACACGTTTACCCTAGCGGTTGTCGGTTCTTTGTGATATATCGCCGGCCCACTGCCACTTCAGCTATAGATCAAAGCTATCGACGTAGCTCAAAGAACTGTCATCAATTACTTAGATGCATTTCAAGTAAAATACTAATTTAAGCTTACACAAAACGATCCTATTAATATATATTACGCGGTGATGGCGTACAAATCGAGTTTTCAGCCGCGTAATTATTGTCCGGGTCCCAATTAACTTTCCGCCTCGTAGGGATCATGCAGCGGCGGAGTTGATAAATAAGTTTAATAAAATAAACAGGCGAAAAATTATACACCAGCTTCATCAAGCTTGTAAATTGTGTTGGCGAGAGATAGCGAAGAACCGAGATTTAAACGAGAAAGAAAAAAGAGGAAAAACATTTAAACATTTTATTCATAATGTCAAATGATACGTCACAATTCATAATAATTATTATTCTAATATTAAATTACTAGCTGCGCCCCGCACATAAGTCGTGTAAATAATGACTGTGATTGAATATGTCATATTGAAAATGAACATTTTTGTCACATCTGTTCTAAGCACTGATCAAATGTGACCAAAATGTTCATTTTCAATTCGATTCGTTAACTCCTCGAACTAAATCTCGTGGTAGTTTGAAACAGTCTACAAATAGCTCAATTATTAAGAATTTTGTTGTTTTAATGATTGTTGATTGTCTTTTTGACGACCGATGTGGCGCGGTGGGCGAAGGTCCGCCTGCGACGCAGGAGGTTGCGGGTTCGATTCCCGCCTCGGAACAATTGTGTGTACGATCTGCAGATATTTGTTCCGGGTGTTCTGGTTGTTTTCTATGTATAATAAAAAATATCTATCTATGTAATATATTGTATTATGTATATCAGTTATCTAGTACCCATAACACAAGCTCTGCTTACCATGGGGCTTGATAATGCTGTGTGAATTGTCCAGCATTATTTATTTATTTTGTGTAATTTTCTACCTACCTACAGATATAAAAGAGTAAACCTTCACAAACAAGGTTACGAAAAAAAAATACTAATACAGATTAGGTAATGTTTTTTCGCTCCAAATAAACCTTCCCCTTACAACAGTGTAAGGGTGGTAAAGGGGTGATTTCCTTCATAATCAAAAGATAAGGAAATTGCCGAATTACATATAATGTATGGGGGAACTGAACATAAAGTAAATTTTGGCAGAAGAAAAACTTTGCAAATTGATTTTAAGCTACCTGTACTTTAGGTATTGTATAGTATAGGTAGATAATCTACATAAACATAGTAGATGGTACCTTTTATATATAACTAGCCAAGCCGGGGCGGGACCGGCTTCGCAAGAAAGCGGTTTAATTTTATACTATGTATTGTAATTAAACATATAAAAAATCCTATTGATTTAGTCTATCTATTGCTGAAAACTGCATTAAAATCCGTTGAGTAGTTTAAAAGATCTAAGCAAACAGACAGCGGAAGTGACTTCATTTTATACTATGTAATAAAGATACCTAAAGAAATAACAAGAATATTCAACATTTCATGCTCAATTTACGTAGAAGGAAACACACGACTGTTGAAGTCAAATATAATAAACAAACGAACAGATAATGGATGCTTAGTTCACAAGTTCTCGAAATAATTCCAAACGAAACTCTATAAGTGGGTCTTGTCTTTGTAATTTCAAAGTCTTAGGTAACAATTCTAACTCTCTATAACTTGCAGTTGGAAAACAATTTCCTACGTAAAGAGGTAGGTAGTCGGACGGCGGACGTGATGAGTTCCTATGAGGTTCCTTAGCTGCTGTAGGCCTTACGAGAAATAGTTTCCACATCAATTAGCATGTCATCCGGTGAACAGAGTAGGGCGACATCCGATTAGATGAGTTATTGACAAGGTTTCACCTGACACGTGCTCATTCCCAACTCACTTCAGTCGCGCTCAATGCTCATTCCCAACCTCTTACTAAAAGTATCTACATCATGCGAGGTGTGAGATTTTTTTTTCTTCTTGGAAATGAAAGCCTTTTTTTGCTTAGGACTGGACTTAACCCGTAATATCTTAGAGTATGATCATCACTTTTAAATGCCATTTCGTCGCAGCAAAGGTGTTAAAAATCACAGACGGAAGCTGCTGCCCTACCTCTGGAAGATTTCTTAACACTTACATACATATCTAGTCGAATGCAAAGTAAAATGAACTGATAGATATTTTTTCCGGAAGGTCGCATTATTCTTCTCGCAAACCCAACTCTATCCCGCCAGATGAGAAGCGCCGATGTTTATCTTAACTAGGTCATTTGTTTTGCATGTTTGTGTAGCCTAGACCTCGTATAGGGACTTCCTACTCTCAGGTAAAACTGTGCAGACGGGCAACTTTGTTGCTATATCAGCATTGGTTGCCTTTTTTCGTGCCGTGCTTTGTTGCCAGTTGTCACTTTTTATGCTGGCAGTATGTTTATTGTAATAAAACTTGTGAAACTATCATGGTTATTCACACAAAAGTCATAGTCACATCACATATTAAAACAGGATGATTACCATGATTAGATTTTTATTCATATAATTATAATTATTACATTAAATATAATTATTTTCCAATATTGGAAAACTCAAAAATCAAATCTTGGTAAATATTATCCAGTTTTCAATAAATTTTGCCTATTGTTTATTTAATCACCTTTATAAAGGTCTTTACTCAATACTCGATATATTTATTATTGTCGTTACATTGGCTTATCTAATTGGTAGGTTATGTATACTCTATCTATTCATATATCATTGATGTTGCTTGACGTAATTGTAAGTGATGAGCTTTATTCATAAACCGATAACTTATTTCCCACTTCAACCACCAAACTTTGCAGGACTATTAATAATTAACGCGTTCTCTGGCCAGCCTTCAGCGATGCCGCCGCCGCCCCGCCGCGCCGTTTGCGTCGCGCCCCGGCCGTCAAAGGCTGCCGCAGACCTACCTACATATGCGTGACACAGTACGTCTTGTCATAAAAGTGTTAAAGCCATTTTTATACACTTTATGTGTAATTTTGTTTATAGGTAGGAACCACTTAACATAAAATAAAATAAAATAAATAAAAAATAAAATGTTTTATTTCGGTAACTTATACATTATATACACATGTATTGGAGTCCCCCTTTAAGCAAAATTTGCTTGTATTAGAGGAAACCGCTCTTGCCAGATTAATGATTAACATTTTATAAGTTGGTGTACAAATAATATTTTTTATGAAAAGAAATAATATTTTTATGAAAAGAAACAAATCAAAACTATATAAAATAATACAAGAAAATTTAAAATAAATGATTAGCAAAATTATATAATATTTTCAAGATCAAAATCAAACAATCAACAGAAATTTGTGTAATGTATAATGTGCCTATGTAGAGTGTGTTTTGAGTAAATGAGTTAGGTAGTTCTTCTCCAATATCACCGGCCTCATAAGAGTCGGGTACCAGAGTAGAAAAACCGTTTATTTATATCTATATGTATGTGTTTGTGAGTTTTTAGGCATTAAAGCCTCATCCTTTGTACAATGGTCTCTATTTCATCATAGTTTTTTGTCAACAGCCATTCAGTGAGTGTTTTCTTGCATTTAAATAGTGTCATTGAATAAATTCCTAAATATTTATTAAGTAGATTATAAATATATGATGATTGCCAAACATATTGTCGCCTTGCGAATAATTTTATAAATTAACAGGCGTAAGGCCCTCGCGTCCTCGCTATTGTATGCAACTGATGACGTAAAATTCCAATATTAGTTAACCAATAGTAGTTAATTATTGATCTGTGCCATATTTGGTTATGTTGCAAGCGAGTGGTCGTATATAAGTTTTAGTGGCTCGTCTGCTACGACCTAGCTGAAACATAACAGGTTTAGCCTAAATATATCACGATGGATTTATAGTAGACATTTTTGGATATGAACAAGTCATTTTATTCCCGAAATTCGGAACAAATGAAATGTATTCTCAGAATGTACGAAATGTTTGAACAAGTATTAGTGATCAATAGGAGTTACTGTTTATTATTTGAATGAATCACTATTTCAAAAAACTCATTGAAGATGAAAATTATTTGCGGAAATCATAATATTTAGAAGGTACGAGGCAGGAGTATAGATAGATAGATAATTCTTTATTGCACACTAAGTATAAAATGACAATGTAAAATAAAAACTTAAAAAAAACTAGATACAATTGGCGGTCTTATCGCTCAAGAGCGATCTCTACCAGACAACCATGACGTATATTCCACGCGCGACTAGAATGGGACGGAACCTTTTCAAATAAAATATACGACCCCTTTTATTTGAGGTCGAAATGGTTCCATCTCGTTTTTATGGCGCAAAGTTTTTATGGTTGCATCAATTTAAAATTTTTTTCGGTAAGTAATACGATCTAACTACGGACTTGACTTTATTTGGCAATAATCTAACTACGGAAGTCATTTTACCGGTGAAGATGTCTGTGCTCACCACGGGGCTAAAACTCTGTGGTGCTCACCATAGACTGTGCCATAGACCCGTAAAGCTGTCATCGCCATTCGAAAATACCACCGCGCCATAGAGGTCGTCTATGAGAATGTATAAAATAATAAATAAATAAATAATGCTGGACAATTCACACAGCATTATCTGGCCCCATGGTAAGCAGAGCTTGTGTTATGGGTAGGTACTAGATAACTGATATACATAATACAATATATTACATAGATAGATATTTTTTATTATATATAGAAAACAACCAGAACACCCGGAACAAATATCTGCAGATCATCGTACACACAATTGTTCCGAGGCGGGAATCGAACCCGCAACCTCCTGCGTCGCAGGTGGACCTTCGCTCACCGCGCCACATTGGTCGTCTAATGAGAATGGTCGGTTATTCTTTGTTTCATCGTAACATTTTAGTTTGTCTGTCATTCGTCGAATCAAGAATCTGAAGAATCTGGTCTTGAAATATCTATTTCTATTCTATGCAGACTTGGATTTACTCTGTAATACGGGTATTAGGTGTTACGCCCGTATTACACCCGGCATGAGAAGTTTATGTAGGTAAGGATCTATTTATAGTTTGAGATAACAATCTGCTAATGAATCCCGCGTTGTTAGAGGTGCGTTAATAAACTGCGTTATTTGAAACGTTAAATCTTGTAGTGAAGTATTTGCCCGTTGGATATTGGATACCTACGCAATAGTTTTCTGGTATCCACATGACTAGCGGCCTCCTGATTTTAATTTCATTTGAACAATTTTATTATGCTAAGTACCGTACATTTGTTTATGTACAATCAAGTTTTAATCAAGCTTTATGTAACCTCATAATTGAATGTGATTGTGATGTGTTTTGTTCGTTAAATAAATAAGTTTAACACTTTGAGTGCTGAAATCACACGGTATGTGTTTTCTACAAGTGACTAATGTGCGTAAATCCACACTAGCGCAGCGGCTGAGAAAATACAGATCTTTGTGACTCAGCACAGCCGTAATATTTTTCGAACGAAACGCATGTGCGGCGCAACACAACCGTTGTGTAGAGCGGCAGCACGAATTTTTTAGGTTAAAAAAAAGATCGCAGTCGTCGAAAAAAAATCGCAGTCAAAGTGTTAATTTTTCCAATTATGTGTATTGCAATTTGACGCCATAATTTTACCCATAGACAGGTATACTGTGTCGATCGGACTTTTCATTAAAAATGGTTCGACGGTTGATTTATCATTCAACTTATCGATTCCCATTGTATTAGTGAAATAAATCTATTTGTACTCTCAAAAAACAAACTTACATTAAGCAGAACAAAATACCCAGAGTTATCGACATACATAGCTTAAAGAATTAGCAAGCTGAATGACAGTGGCGCTAGTGTCCTTGGGCAATGAGCAATCAGCAACAACTTTGCGATCGGTGCGCGACAGGCTTCCGTAATACGGTTTCTAGTGACACTTTGCAACCGGTTGCGGAGCGGTCGCGGTCGCGTCGCTGTTGCTGTTGCTTTTACATAATCAGCCTGCGGATAACCGCTTGGGTAAACTTGTTCTTGACTGGAAAAAACTTGGCAAACGTAGTGTAGGACGCCCTCCAGCCAGGTGGGATGACAACTTGCGAAAGACTGGAGACAGATGCTGGATGCGACCTACTGAAGATAGGGTGCTATTATGGTACTCATAAGTGAAGGCCTATGTCCAACAGTGAACTAATATGGGTTGATGAATATGATAACAAAAATTTCAACTTATAGATCGAAATACACGAGAGTCCTTGGGATTACCCTACTTTTCGGGAGACATTGAGAATACTTTTCGTGTGACGAAGGGAATAACTGCTATGTCCGTCCAATGTCAAACACATTTCCATACTGAAACACCCTCGACGGAGTCCTTAACCATGAGCTAGGTATTGTGCATAAAATTATACGGGACCTTGCATGTGTTAGCATTTAATTAGTGCAATACTACATACACTTATGCACGGTTAGTCTTATGATGGATTTAACTTTTAAATTTTGGAAAACAGCAAAGTTTTATTCCTATTTGAGAATTCATTACTAAAGTTCCAAATTTGAAATGGAAATGAAAAAATGATGAAAAAAATAACTAAATATAATAGATACATTTACATGTACATATCTATTATATTTAGTTATTTTTTTCAACTTACAAAATGCATATTTTGTCAGCCGAAGCTTTCCATTTCAAATTTGGAACTTTAGTAATGAATTCTCAAATAGGAATAAAATTTAATAAATAAATATAGTTATTAAAAAAATAATAATAATAAATAAACACATGACGTCAAGTTAAGCAAGCAAGACACAAAACAACGATCAAATATAATGTACCTAAAGCCTTACTAAATGTCATCCATGACGTCACACCAGCTGTTTGAGTGCAGCTTTATTGACTACAAATTAAATTGGAAGCGGAATCTTCAATTCATCAAGTTTTTCATCAACGGTTGTTTTCCAAATTAAATTGACGGTTGGAGCATTTTACTGCAGGCGACACGATATTGTGCCACATTCTCTTGCTGTGCTCTTGTAGCTTACAGGTGCATGGCCTGTTCTATGTGGGTACTATTAAGCAAGGTCTTAATAATATTTATTTTATATTTATCCAGAAACTTAAAAAAAACCCCTCGTTTTCTTAGAGAAAGGGAACGCCCTTTCTCTAAGAAAACTTAGCGATTCTCTGATTTTTAAAGTATACAACCACGAGGCATCGTAAGTATACCTAATAACTTCGTAGCCTTCGCAGTAGAACCTTATGTGTTTCAACGACTAGATTTCAGAACTTTAGCAGTGAATTCGATGTCGTATCGTACAGCGTAAAATGACGCCAGTCCACACGTCACTACAAATCATTTTGGTATGCTCAATGAAACTGAAACGACGGGGCTGATTTATGAAGGCGGAAATATTTTCTGTTCATTGCTAGTTTATATTGGCCGTCTTGATTTTGCCGTAACTCGCTCTGTTAGATAAAACACATTTTAGAAAAAAGGAAATTCAGATAAACTATCGATATTTGTAGGAACTAGGTCCTATATTTTTCATGCATTGCCTCCATTATATACTTGTTAGCTTTTAGCTCAGGTATCAACCTGTATACCTATATAATTACCTATATATGGAGACCATCCATACATTTAGTCTATGGATTTTTCAATTGAAAAGGCTCGTCATTTGAAACGTGGAAAATATTTTTGCAATCTATTTTTTCCAACACAGAATGAAACGAGGGATGGAAAATATTCCAGTCTTTTTTCTGATGGATGCAACTTGTGAAAAAATAGGTCAAATCTTTACAAACTTCGTCAAAAGAGCTGCGAGCGGAAACAATACAGACCTCTCGTGCTTATCTGTGGAGTCTCTTCAAAATACCAAGAAAAAGGAAGCTTCATTTAATCAACTCAATTTTGTAACTTTACCTACTGAAGAGCACTACGACGTTTTGAGTCTCTGAAAAACTAATTCGTAGCGAATTTATCAACCATAAAATGTATAATATTGCAAAGTTATTGTACAAGGTAGTCATTATACATAGATCTTTTTATACGTAACAAAATAAAACTTTTGAAACGATCGTAGTTATTAACAAAAAAGTTATTTATAAAGGGATATTTAACATGATTCGATTTTTGAGTTTCTAATATTTCGGCACAGTTTCATGCGCCACGGAATAATAATGGCAAATTCAAAAGTCAAATCATGCTAAATATCCCATTAAAAATAACTTTTGTGTGAACAAAATAATCTTCCAGCTAGGCTGAAGGCAAGTCTTTCTAAGCACCCACTCATGCATTCTTCTTGTTACAGATGCCATCAACATGATCCAGTGATGCGCAGTCATGTTGCCTCACGAGGCGACATAGCAACCTCATGGAATAACGGCCATGTCGAACTTCACCTACCTGGACTCAGCACTCCAGGACCTCCACTGCCGTCTGATCCCCGGCCAGGGATGCGGAGAGAGCCTCTTGGGTCTCGACTGCGGCGAGGAAAGCTACTCCGAATTCTCCTGCGAGCTAAACTTAGACGTGCAAAATGAGACTTCCTACATCTGTACCGCATGTAGCCTGGATTTTATCAGCAACGCTTCTCTGTGTGGCATTGGGTTTAAGCTGAATATATTGACGTTTCTCTTCGAGAGCGCTTTAAAAAACTTGTGGGTCAGAGTCCCTTATAACTGCGAGGAGAGTTTGGTGTGTTACGGCGATTTGAACCGAACTTTTGGCTTCAACAGCAGTTATTCTAACAATACTGTGGATGAGATTGACAGCTTTCAGTGTAATTGGGATCTAAGGATTGAAGTGCCGACTGTGAAGGGGTACGATTGGAGTTTTCTGTTTGTGATATTGTTTATAATAGCCGGTGGGGTCGGGAACATCCTGGTGTGTCTGGCCGTGTGTTTGGACAAGCGGTTGCAGAATGTGACGAACTACTTCCTGCTGTCGTTGGCGATTGCTGATCTGTTGGTCAGCTTGTTCGTCATGCCGATGGGAGCGATACCAGGGTTTTTAGGTAAGTTTTCTTATTCTTATATATTATATATTATTTTGAAATACTTTTTTTTTATACACCTAATGCTGGACATTTGGACATTTCACATAGCACCACCACGTACCCATAACTCAAGTTCCGTTAATGATGCTGTATTACATAAATAAATAATAAACATAGAATACAGCCAGAACAAGTGGAACAAACCTCTGAAAATCATAAAAAAATTGTCCGAGGCGAGAATCATACCAGCAACCTTCTCCGTAATTTTTATAAATATAATGTTTTATATTTACATTTATTAGGTATACCATGTGTGAGTGAATGTGATCATTAAAAAACTCTGTCGACGACTTGCTTATGGAGGCGACCCCTACGTAGGTATAAGTACCTATATTTAAGAATTTGCTAGAAGTAAAGTGTATGGCAAATATGAACCGCCTCGATTTGTCTCACATAGGCTTCCCTTATTGCTATAAGCCTGCAAACACGAAAAGGGCGGCGAAGACGGGTGATAAAACGATATCCCTGGACTATTACATACGTATCTATTTCGACAAAAACAGTTACCCCGTTTGAAGAAACCAATAACATTCATATCAACTTCAGCGACGTAGGAAATGAAAGGAATTTCAATAAAAACAAGATTTGGACGAAATTTTGTTACATTGACTTTGAGTAAATAAAGTAGGTACTTTACCTGCTGTGTTTTATGAAACGAGTTATTGTTATTAAATATCTCAACGAAACCTATGATACAGTATTTTGTCTACTTCTTATGGAGGAACCTTTGACGCTTTTTTGGTAATGCTGTGTGAATTTCCGGCATTATTTTTTATTTCTTTATTTTATTTGAACCCTTAAATGCGACAAATGCTCAATATCAGTGTCAATAGTGAGAAACCAAACGAACTAACCAACACTGAAAAGAAGGTAATCTTTTTAATGTTTTTTTCTGGTAAAATTCATAAAACTGTAGTTCGAAACTGTAAAGTAAGAAGCATCCAACTTTGTTGCAAGTATTTTAGCACAAGTTTGCAGTTTTAAAAGATTTTCGCGTAATTGTACTCAGGCTTAAGTTTAGTTTTAAGAGGCTTTGTAAAATAGAGAGAAAATAGAGTTTGGTGGCCACCAAGGGCAACTTCGTATCTCTGCCTAAATTATACAAAATAAAACTATTGCAGCGGCATCAAAAAAGCTTATAACAGGTATCATAAATTCAACAATGAAATTTTTGAAATTACCTTTGTTCAAAACGTAATAAGGTAAAAAAGGTGGCGGCGGCGCTAGTGTGCCTCGGGGTAGCGCCTTAATGTGCCGATTCAAAGCGCCCCTCGACTTTTGTATACAAATTTAAAGTTTTGAGGCATAGGTACAAAAACAATACACACAACCATAATATTCGTTTCATGGACGGTCACGCTGCTCATGCAAACGCTCAGCGCCAAATTGGTGCAAATACTCGTAAAATGGCGTCAATCTGTAATCGATAAATATATTATATGGCGCTCAGTGGAAAGTTCAAATTATATGATATAAAAAAAGCTAGAATCACGAATGAAATCGGCAACTTCCCACCACATCCAAACCCACTGACTGTTCTTTGAAGAGAAAACTTTCATACATTAATTCCCAACCACATCCAACGAGCAATTTAATAATATTTTACAACCGAGGGAACTCAACTAAGATAGGTACTGCAACTAAAGAGGTCAAAACATTCGAAAAATAATTTTCAAATCCAATTATTGCTGGAACTCTTTCATAGACGCAAGGAGTTTTGATAATGAGAATGCCGCATGTCTTGGCATGCAGCACAATGCTGAATATACTCCCTTTGCCTATTATAAGAAATTTCTTTTTTGTATTCAATATTAGTTTAGATTGAAATGGATTGGCAATAAATGATTTTATTATTTTAATTTTATTTTTTAATCAATGAGAACGAGAGAGAATGAGTGAATGACTCATTCCCATTCGTTATTCTCATTTGAGTTTTGATAATGGTTCTTTGTGTTGTGAAAATAGAGTTTAATTTGTTTCTTCTGTAGGTTACTGGCCGCTTGGCGTGGTGTGGTGCAACATCTACGTGACCTGCGATGTCCTTGCGTGTTCTGCAAGCATCATGCACATGTGCTTTATCAGTATTGGCAGGTATGTTTACTCTATTCTTATTTTATCACCTTGTTTTTTGATCAGCCTTCATATGTTTACTTCTGAAACGGTTTTACACAATTTTTTATTGCTGGCACTCGTGAATGAGATCCACCTTTTTATACGATTTCGTTCAAATTTGGAACCTTGAAATTATAATGCTGATCGAGATTAGAATTCCAACGAATTAATTTATTTAATCTGTGCTCCACAATACACTCGATAAGTTCTTACTTCAAATTATTAATTTTTTGTTTGTTTTGTATCGAATTCGAAATTTAAATTTTATGAGAC
Organism: Eupithecia dodoneata; assembly: GCA_947044415.1. Taxonomy (NCBI): domain Eukaryota; kingdom Metazoa; phylum Arthropoda; class Insecta; order Lepidoptera; family Geometridae; genus Eupithecia; species Eupithecia dodoneata. The sequence continues at coordinate 3,197,969 of OX345657.1, read as the reverse complement.
ATGACAATGCTCGATCAAACTACTCGTATTAAAATATTGTTCCAAATACTGTTATTTACCTACTGACTTTTTCAGATAGAAGGCTTCCTGTTTGAGATTCTGTTTATTTTTAAATATAAACGGCTTTAAATATACATTAAATATACGGCACGCCAAATTGTATAAAATTCACTGATACCTTATCCTGCTTGGTATTGAAAAAAATTACAAAAATACGACAGAGAATTGAAAAAAAACCGTTGAATAATGCTTTGATGAATGTCGTCTGTTGACAAAGCTGCCCCTATTTCGGCTAATAATGACTGAAAGCCATTGTTCACATGACAGGTGACAAGGTTTTGAAATTAGAACATTGTTTGCCTTTATGAGTATTCATTTATTTTTTGTCGTAATTGTAGATGCTGGATGCGTCAATCTGAAGGGCGCTATGGCGCTCATTGGGGGAGGCCTATGTCCGATGATTTTTTAAGTTGCAGAAACGGTGCCTGAGGGCTATGGTAAAAATTAAAAAATTCTGACACTTCCGTCCAGTAGGTACATATTAGAGGTAGCACTCTATGTCAAGAATAATCCTTATCTGTTTCCCCGGCTATCTGACAATGTGTGTAGAAACGGACGAGATGACAGTAGACTACAAACACATGTCTTTGGCAAATAAAAAATCTTTATCTTTATCTTATTACTAGCTGCGCCCCGCGGCTTCGCCCCCGTGGAAATCTATGTGTCAAATAGTTTAAATGATAAAAAGTTAGACTCCTGGTTCTAAGCTACCTCTCCACCAATTTTCAGCTAAATCTGTTCAGCCGTTCTCGAGTTATAAGTGTTGTAACAAACACGACTTTCTTTTATATATATATAATAGAAATATAGAAATAGATAACCACGAATCTATAAAAATTATCTAGTTAAGGATATCTACATCTAAGTCTTTGAAAGGTCAATCATGGGTGCTCCATTAGACACGTAACAAGGCCTACTTTGACTACGATTTTTTTTCGACGACTGCGATCTTTTTTTTAACCTAAAAAATTCGTGCTGCCGCTCTACACAGCGGTTGTGTTGCGCCGCACATGCGTTTCGTTCGAAAAATATTACGGCTGTACTGAGTCACAAAGATCTGTATTTTCTCAGCCGCTGCGCTAGTGTGGATTTACGCATACTAGTCACTTATAGAAAACACATACCTTGTGATTTCAGCACTCAAAGTGTTAACGTTTTTCAATTTCGCAAGACGTTCGTAATAACGGATAGGCAGAAATTGAAGTTATACTCTTTATCACGCCGTCGCAAAAAAGACCTAACGTTATTGAAATGAGTTTGACATTGCAATAATTTGTATTCGAGGCACGCCCGGCAAGCACTACGCCGTACGTAACTACGTAAGTACGCATAAGCACTTACAGCTGCTGAAAGGTACGTCACTCAGCAGTCCTACGGGAGGTAGCCCAGTTTTTAGGGAAAAATTTACACTTGATATGTACGTGATTTTACTTTTATTTTCTAGTCGACATGGAAATGAGCGAGTGATGCCGCCGTCGGTGTTTTTTGTTTATTTTTATTCGTGTCATATCTCGTAGGTTTTATACATTTATTTAAAACTAGCTGCGCCCCGTGGTTTCACCCGCGTGGGGATAGATATTTTGGATAATATGCAATATATCTCTACGAATTGTAGCCTATGTGTTATTCTGATATGTAAGACATATTATTGTGAAGTTTCATCAAAATCCATTCATTAGTTTTTACGTGAAAGAGTAACAAACATCCATCCATCCATACTTACAAACTTACACATATGTATGTAGTAGATTATGCACCGAGGATACGAAGCATGGGTTACGACACGTTCCTCTGATTTAATCACGCCCAAGATAAAGACGGCTTTGTGCACAAGTTTTTAATTTTTATTACTTTAAAGTACGACACTTTCTAGTAAAAGTTCTCTAAAAATAGTAAAAGATTGGTAACGTGTGTTCGAGGCATTCGTTTTTTATTCTGTCTGTCGTTGGTTCGAATTTCGAAGCAGATCTCATTGTACGGATCTTCGTTGTAAACCTTTTTAGACTTATTTTGATATAAAGATGTTTAAAAAAATATATAAATTAATTACCTATTAATGTCTAATAGTCAGATAGCTATTTCATCCTAACGCGATGTGGTCATATCGAGATTTATTCAGAAAGCGATTAAGTCCTAACTGCTATTTAGTCAAATCAATATGTAGTCCTAAAGCTCCTAACCCCCCTTTTCCTTTGGGAGTAATGCACCTACATTATTACGAAAGGAGTAATGAGTTTGAATTTGGAACCTCAAAATATGAATGGAAATCATAAGCCAACAACCAAAACCCTTGCTCTATGATTCACAGAACCTTTTGTCAACCCAAATAGAACATTCCAGAACATATTGTATCACAAAGATATACAGTTTGAATCTGCGATGGTCCATAGTTCGATTTAGAGAGGTATTTCTTGTCGTTTTTCACTCCGTAGCCGTTTGGAACAATTGTTGCTTATATCGGATGCGTAGCACGTCGTGCGTAGAGGGTCTACGGGATCGAGGCTTTGCGGAACTGGACCAAAATGTTTATACGATCTGCAGAGGTCCGGTTGTTTTGTATAGATGGTAAAAAATATCTTTATATTTAATAAATATAAAAAATATCTTTCTAATAATGTATTGTATTACGTATATCAGTTATCTAGTACCCATAACTCAAGGTCTGCTTAGCTCAGGGCTAGGTGATGCTGTGTCGATTATTTATTTTGACGACCGATGTGGCGCGGTGGGCGATGGTCCGCCTGCGACGCAGGATATTGCGGGTTCGATTCCCGCCTCGGAACAATTGTGTGTACGATCTGCACATATTTGTTTCGGGTGTTCTGGTCGTTTTCTATGTATAATTATATTTATTATAATTATAATTTTTATTTATTTATTTATTTAAATAAGCCTCACACTTCAATTAAAATAAAATTCTTAGAAATCAGTTATCTGGTACCTTTAACACACTCGGCTTTCTTTTGGGGTAGAAAATGCTGGTTGGAGTATTTGGCATAATTTATTTACCTATTTATCAACCTTGGTCAACTAATAAGCTCGTATTCATAGAGCGGCTGTAAAGGAAAATGATAGATGTTTAGTCTTTAATTAAATTCTGCTCTTATAAATTTCTTTCCCATTAAGACATATCAGATCACTGTCCAATAGTACCCCCTCCACGCTAGTCACGCGTACAGCGGTCTACGAAACTGTAGCGAAATTGCTACGTCATATTTGTGTTTAGGAATAAAAAGCCACGAAGAATTTGTAACACTTAAGAGTGTACCTTATGTAATTTTATAGTTAGAAATCGTTATTTATCTCAGAATCTGTGAAAGCTACCACCTTCATATTTAGGTAAATGATAATTCGAACTTTTATCTTGGATTCCGTCTTTACGAAAACACGATTGGTGAAAATTTTCTCGATACTTTTATTTTTTGAAAAATTACATGTTTTGCACACATTTTGCTATTTATCTCAGGAACCACCTAATTTTTTTGTTGGATTTTTGTTTTGTCGAGAAACGTAGTAGAATTTCTTCGTTTTCGTCTTTTAAATTTTTAGATTAGTTGTGTAAATAACTTGTAATTAGGCATTAGGCAGTTTTGGCGCTTACGTCGATAAAAAATACGGAGCACGTCTATCGCTCTGTGCTTCTCACTCACAAGAAAATCATATCTTGTCATTCTGCTCTGAACTGAAGCGAAATTCGAATTTTGGCTGAGATATGGCACGCTCTTAAGGCGGTAACTTTGAGGCATACTAGCGCCACCACTTAATTTATCTTATTTTACGTTCAACAAAGTATATATTAAAAATTTCATTAGCAATTTGGGATACCTATTGTAAGCTTTTTTGTAAAGCCTTTGAAATTGTTTTATTTTGTAAAGTTTGGGCAGAGCTGCAAAAATACCTAGAGTTTGGTGGCTAGTAAGGGCAACTTCCTATCTCTGCGTATTTATCCTATCCTACTAATATTGTAAACGCGAATGTATGTTTGTTGCTCTTTCATGCAAAACTACCGAATGGATTTTGATGAAACTTCACAATAATATAGTTTACATATCAGAATAACACATAAGCTACAATTCATAAAGATATATTGTATATTATCCAAAATATCTATCAACACGCGGGTGAAACCGCGAGGCGCAGCTAGTACAAAATAAAATTTTACTTCTTATCATCATGAGAACCATTTAAAAGGTATAAAGCCAAAGTCTACAATGGTTTGGATCTTTGCCCTGCCGGATCTAGGAGGGTGTACCACGTGCAGGTTAGGTTGGCTTGGGAGACAAGATATTGGAGTCCCCGTTACACACCGCTTACAGTCTACAATGGTACGGATCATTGCCCTGCCACGTCTCGATGGCTGCTTCAAATTACGTCGATGATGATGATTCTTTGTTAATGGCAACTGTGTCTGTTTGGACACTTTTCTGCCAGTGTCAAGTAATGGAAAATAATTGAAAAATCAATGAGTTATTAAATTATTAGGATTGTTTGATATTTTCACCAGAGCCTAGTTCGTTATCTAGCAGGGTGTAACCGTGCAGGTTAGGTTGGCTTGGGAGACAAGATGTCGGAGTCCCCATTACACCGCTTAAAGTCTACCCAGCCCACGATGTCTCGCTGCCTGTTTTTAATTACGTCAATGATGATAATTCTTTGTTAAGGGGCCTCCGGAGGGACGAATTCTTCATACAAACGTAATACCAAAATTATTTCTAATTCAAGCATATTTCCACTATAATATTGCATTATTTGTATTAAAATAGTATTTATCTAGGTTCCCAAATAGTTTTTTTTTCAAAATACTTACCTGAAATGAAAGCCAATCTCATTTTGCACATTTTTATGCGAAAATTGACAATTTTTCTTGCTATTTGTTTTGTATTAAAAACATCAATATCTTACGTTTTATTTATTAAGGAACATAGCTTATATTGTCTAGTTAGAGATTAACAATACTTTGTGAAGAATACAATAGTTTTAAGTCATAATTTTTGGGTATTACGGAACAAACCAAATTTTGAACGGCTAATATTGCTATCGCGCACGCATGTGGCGCGGCGCAAGGGTTAAACAGGGACAGCGATATTCGGAGCGATTTTTGCAAGCGAGGGTCGCCGGACCCTTAATGGCAACTGTGTCTGGTTGGACACTTTTCTGCCAGTGTCAAGTAATGGTAAATTTGTTTGATATGTTCATCAGAGCCTAGTTCGTTATCTAGCCGGGTGTAACTCGTGCAGTTTAGGTTGGCTTGGGAGATGAGATGTTGGAGTCCCCATTACACCGCTTAAAATCTACAATGGTATAGATCATTGCCCTGCCACTGCGACCCTGCCTCGCTGCCTGCTTCAAATTACGTCAAACGACGTCAAGTCACGCCTGTTTCACAGTTTCGCGTAGTGACACTGCTACGCGCTACGTAAAATATGGGAACATCAATTTAGCATGAAGGAAAGCTGTAAGAGCTAATTTTCTTGAATAACCTTGGAAAATGTAGGCTTAGGAAATGATTTTAGTAGAGAGGAGTTATTATTTCTTTATTTGTCTGTGAATTTTATGTAATAATTTCTTTAGAATTGTATTTGTGGTATATTTTGATAAATTGCACGCCCGGGCAGAAAACATTATGACATTCTATTATTTTATAACATAATGTATATTTTTCATGCATTAAATTAATTTGATTTGAGGTTTGTGGGTCCGAAATTCGGAACGTTTTTTATATCTGCCGCGGTTTTAAAAGATGAGAAGCAAATCGTGACCAAATAAGACGTTTTTTTTACAGAACTGGCTCGTTGCCCGACCATTATGGATCTTATACTCCAGCCTAATTCGATATCAAATGTTTGTAAACAAACCACCCATACTCAACCTAAAATTTAACTTCTTGCCGCGTATTTTATAATCCACATACCTACATAATCTTCGCGATTCAATCATAACCACATGATGACCCTTGTGGCGTAGCGAGTAAAAGTCCGCATGCGGTGTAAGGTTGCATGTTTGATTAAAATACAAATATTTGTACGATCTGCAGATATTCGTTTCGGGTGTCCTGGGCATCTTCTATGTATTAAAACGTAATGTTTTCTATACATAAAATAATATGATACCCACTACACTATCTCTGGCTAGTTTGATGGTATATATAGTGGTGGATTGTCATTATTACTTTACATACGTTTTTATAACAACGTAGGTATATTATAATCAACGCGCTATTAGTATGGGTCCGAATCTTGTCAGAGTGTTCTAAGTACCCATCACAATATCATACCCAAGACCTAAGTACCCACCGTAACATTAAATTACCCTTCCAACATACTCGGGTAGGATTTAGGGCAGCTTCAAACTTATTGCAGTTTATGTCAAAGTCCGAAAACAATAAAATGTTACGCACTCTGCAGTCCGGGTCATTTTACGCCCGTAATAAAGAAAATCGGCCATTACAAGTGACATACAGACATAAATAAAGGTCAAAGTTTGACTCAACCAGGTGGAGTTACAGAGGATCCGAAACTCTATAGGCCTTTATATAGGCCTCTTCACACTCGTGCCCGAATCACGGCATGAACTCGCGGCGCGAATCACGGTTAAACTGCTAAAGCCGGCTCTACATTCGCACGTGAAGTCGCGCCGTTATTTCACGCCGTGAATGTATGCCGCGATCCACGCGTGAACTGTGTCCCTCCACACTCGCAAATCTTCACAGTCTTGTTCGTGACTATGGTCGACGGCGTCGCAAACCCTTTGTCGCGGACCAAAAAACCGACACTGATCGGGGAAGGGCGCGAAGCGCGAACGCGAAGGCGTGAACAACATCTACACTCGTAATTCGCAGTTGTCGCGGGCTTTTGCGGCCGTTCGCGCCGCGAGTTTAGTGCCCACTTTAGGATAAGGGACAAAAAACTGTCAAAAAAATTATGAGAATGTGGCGCGGGTCGGAGAACACGGTCGAAAAAATGTGCTGATTGGATCTACCTAAACTCATGGTTCGCGGCTTTTCGCATGTAATGAGTGTGAAGAGGCTTAATGGGTCTGCTATTTTTCAAAAAAGAAAATAAGCCTCGGTAAGAACAGAATAGCATAGACATAGACGCCGCCGCCGTGACGCTACAGCGCCCTCTTTTGATTATGTTTAAACTTTTGCCTACTGACCTTTTTTCAAGAAAACCTCATAGCATACCATAAAAAAGAATGTACGAATTGCTGACAACCCGAAATAGAAGCATATTCTTAGATTTTGAAAACTGAAGGGCGACGATGAAATCATCCATAATTTTATTATAAGTATTGATACAACGGGTATTTATCGGGATTTATTTACGGGATGACTCATCCCGTGACCACGACAGAGTGTAAACCTGTTGAAACGTCGGGAAAATAGGTAAATAAACGCGATAAATACCCGTTGTATCAGTACTTATAATTATGTGTTCAGATCGCGTAAGTTTAAAAATATTAATGGAATTATCCATGTACATACACAAACATACGGTCTAAACACGCTAGTGGCATTTCTGAACTAAATAGATCGACCACACTGAAATATTGGTGCTTTGTTGTAGTGGGACTGTCAAATTAATGATACAGACCCTGCTAGACCGTGAATAATTTGACATAAGATTCACGAGAAGTTTTAGGTATCTTTTTTTGTAAAAACGTATCCCCGCCCATGGACGCGTTTCCCAGAAAGCACAGATTAAAAAAGTTCGTGAACATAAATTACTCGTAGAAGTTCTGTTATTTATTTTCCCTCAATGTATGTGGTCCTACCCTTTCACAATGGATAGCCAATTTACTTTACTACACTCAGTGGCAAGCTTAATAAAATGCTGTTCCCGTTAAATCCACATCCGGTTTCGTTTCCGTCTCGTACGTTCTGGAACGTTCTTCAGCCAGGATTGGGTTAACCACTTTAAAAATGCAGATTTTAATGGCACGCTATGCATACAAAACGTGGTTTTTCATCTACACTATGGTAACTAGTGCGTCCAAGTTCTACAGATCTGTTCGAAACATTTGAATTTTAGTTTTGTTCAGTTCTGAATTCAAAATTGTTTGCGAAGTTTAGCGCCCGTAATTCGCAGATTGTAGATATTTTGGATAATATACAATATATCTTTATGAATTGTAGCCTATGTGTTATTCTGGTATGTAAGCTATATTATTGTGAATTTTCATCAAAATCCATTCAGTAGTTTTTGCGTGAAAGAGCAACAAACTTCCTCACAAACTTTCGCGTTTATTACATTAGTAGGACAGGGACGAGATATGCTGCATTATTAATTGGTCTATGTAGTAGTCCTACGATAAATCTAAATCATAACTGTGCGCTTATGTACATTATATGTCAAACTTAATGTCGACATAACGACAGACGAATATATAAAGTCCCAGGCAAAGAGAACGAGTAAATATTGAGAACTGTAATATGTAAAGCTTGAAAAACCAATTTTATACAAGGTAAGTATTTTATGTATAATATAGAAAACTTACTGAACCTCACTGCATTGCATCCAAATCGGCGCTTTTACAAGCTCTTCAGTCTTTGTAACAAAATCACATTTTTATCCTTGAAGTAAAAGTTTTTACGACTTAACTTCTTTTATTTAGCAATATGTGTCTAGTTTGCAAAGTTTATGTCTATCTGACACATTGTATTTGTCACAATAAAAGAGTTTCATAAGGATGACATTGTGACATACAGGCAGCTTTATTGAATAGAACTAAAATGTACAAAGACAACAACTTCAACTTCTTTTTGTTTTGGCGCCGCTTGCTTTTCGCTACGACTCTGCCAGTGTCTGTTTCAGAGTGTCCTAAACTTCTTAAATAGAATATGATCGGTAACGAATCATTAAAAACTTAAATTATGCATCAAGATGATTTTGCTAATACAAAAGGACAACACAACATAAAAAAGCAAAAGGACAACACAACATATAAAGCACAATGATATACACCTTATTATATGTCAGTAACTTGTCACTACGAGCTGACACAAGACTTGCGACGTCGTCGTAACAGCATTCATTTATCATTTTTGAAAGTCGTAGGTACGTACTACGAAAATGTACTGTCGGCTGCACCTAAAATAGTAGAGTAAAGTAAGTAAATAATTTATTTGTCACATAAAACTCACACATACAATTGGTTTACTCATAGCATGTTACAAAATTTAGACATAGGTAACATAAATTTTACAAGTAAAAACAAAAAGTAGGGGTTCTATGTCTACACCGCCGCTAAGTTCCTTTTAATTACCTGTTTTTCCTACACCAAAACAACTCGCAATTTGCTGCGAGTATTTGAGAAGATATTTCACATAAAGATTACAAACTGTTATAATACAAAAATATAGGAACCAGGCAGATCCAGGCAACTGCCTATAATACGTTAGTAAATAAATATATTATATCTCTTTTTTATACCTTTTTATAAAATAGAGCGCTTATTGACAGACTGAACGTGTTCTTAGATTAAAACCTCTTTCAGACAGAGCCAGCTTGCGGTGGAGACCAGCATTGTATGCCTTTTTAAATCATATTATGTATCTCATTACCATGTTCTCGGGCCATACAGTGACCCGGTCTTTTGGAAGGCTTGCGTGGGGCCGAAGCCAACAGCACATAGGCCCTTTGAGAGAGTCAATCTAAAGGCGATGGCTATACATCGCGGGTATCATCTTCAGGTGCACAATATGATACACCCAAAGATAGTATCCGCCAGGTGTACAGACTATTGCAAAGAAAAATGAAAGAAATAAAACCAGGCTATTGTGATGGATGGACTGGGTAATCGGACTATAGGGGAGATAGCGGTCGCCTGCCATAAACATAGTCTCATAAAAAAATCATACTCGTATTTATTATTAAGGACTTTTACTTTGCAAAGTATGCCAGTCCTATCATAACCTAAACTAATAAATAACAAACAAAATAAACAACAAAATTATACATGACAGTTAAATTGTGGGTGTGTTCAAAGAGAGTATTGTATGCCTTGTTTTCGCTTGCAAATTAGAGATACCTACTGCCTGCCACAGCAGACCACGACAGTCTGGGCCAACATCACAACGTCAAGGTGCTATGCTAACGTCATACGAAGATAACATCGCAGTGCAGGGGACTGCACTTGAATCATGGGCGAGCTACAATACCTGATTTTCAACTTATTCGATTATACTAAACTACAAAATATTTTATTTCTTTTTGGCTTGCAAAATAAACACTTAGGCAAGTCAAATTTTATTCAAAATTATTATCAAATAAGATTGTTTTACTATTCATTTCAGTTTATGTGCATAAAATACCTTTGACGACTTTTTGGCACACCACCGGTCACTTGTAATGTAGTATGACCAATGAATATTACATCAATGAGTGAGGCTAGTTGCTTTTACCCATCTACCGCGCGTATTTAGAGATCTAAGATAACACTTTAAATGGACTGGTATAACCACAGATATCTAACCTTCCTTTATTTATTAAATTCAAGGTAAAAAATACAGTGTTTCATTACGACGTGTTTATTAATTTACGGCAAGATTTATCTTATTAATAAAACCAACGATAAAACGACACATAAAAAGCTCAATAGTGATACCGGCTCCAATAACATGTTTTACTGCTATTTCTATTTCAGTGTTAGTAGGGATTACATTTATTATTTCAGCTTTAGTACGGGTTCCGTTTCCTACAAACCCTACAAATAGGTTACCATCGTTCAGTTATCTATACTAATATTATAAAGAGGAAAGGTTTGATTTTTTGTTTGTTTGTAATGAATAGGCTCCGAAACTACTGGCCCGATTTGAAAAATTCTTTCACCGTTGGGAAACTACACTATCCCCGGTGAACATAGGCTATATTATATTTTCAAAAAAGTTGCGGATTCGTAATAAAACCGTGCGAAGCCGGGAAGGACCGCTAGTGTACATATTACATAGAGGATAAACACGCTATTGCTATCACAGCAGAGGGATAGTGTCATATAGCATCAACTATTTTCTTGATTTTGTATCCAAAACGAATATATGTATGTGTGAGTTGACAATCATTATTACTTCAGTGCTATTACGCACACATGCACACGTATACGAATAGGTAATTGAGACTAAAATGTCAGATTTTTTTAAATTTGTGTCTACTTAATTGACGACCTCTGTGGCACGGTGGGCGAAGTTCCCTGCGATGCAGAATGTTGCGGTAGCTTGGGGCTAGATGATGCTGTGTGGACTGTCCAGCATTATTTATATTAGTTATATAGTTCCTATAACACAAGCTCTGCTTAGCTTGGGGATACATTTACTATGTGAATTATCCAGCATTATTTTATTTCTCCACTCAGGAGTATTAGCCGCGCGTTATACGCGTCACGCTTCAGATCTGTTTTCTTTGACACAATCATAAAAAAATAATCATTCTGTTTTCTCCTTTCCCTGACTGATGGAACAGGCGACACGACAGCTTCTGAATTATACATCGGCAGCAATGTCGACAAATCAATCATCAAGTGAAATGTGGTAAAATGTCGAAGGAAAAACTCTAGCCTTATTTTTCACACGATTACAGAAGGAAATGTGTTTTGTGATAAGGGCTCTGGCACACAATAGGTTCAATGAAAATAATGTGGCTTTTCGAGGAACTAGGTTTTTTAGACACGCTTTTTGAGTTATGGGTTGTTTGAACATTGGAAAGGTTGATTTTTTTCTGGATGTGGAATTTTCGTGGTAAGGTAGCGGTAGGTAAAAGAAAATCTTCGGTTTCAAAGCATTTTAAACTTTATTATCTACTAATATTAAGATTGATTGCGCGTGACAGGACGCAAGACTGTTCGCAGCCACGCTACCGTTTCTAGACCCGAGGGTCTAGAAAATTTGTCTTATGATTTATTGGATATCGAATAGGTCTTTCCTTTTTTTTTAAAGGGAATAAAGACTTTTCTTCATATTGCTTTTTTAGACTAAACACATTTTAAATGAACTTTATAATAAAGCACTGAAGAGAAGCACTGAAATTTCGCTGCATCATTGAAACTATATGGTTCTCATCAATTCTGCCAGCAAGATGTTCGGAAATGAGCTGTTTTCCTTCAGACCGGTGCACGGCGGACGTGAGGAGAATATCTCACTGGATTGAGGTAGTTCTGAGATGAAATAATACCTATATTTGAGAATACGGGAGTACGCAGACTCTAGGATTAGGATAGCAGAATGTAGGTATTTTAACAGCGATGACTGCATCTCCTAGGTCAATATAGATCCGTGTACTGACTAATGTTACGAAGTGCAATGTACGATTCGTAGCGAGCATGATACCTTACATTACGCTGTGTGCTAAGTTCCGTCTCATTGCTCGTTGCGAGCGCGATCTTTCCCCGTACCACAGTATACCCGTACTGACTGCATGAATGTTCGCTGTGTCCCACGTCGACTTATTTATTCGTAGGCTACGTCACGTTCTCAGTTCTGCTCCGACTGGTGTCTACTATATCACCAGCTACAGCTAAAGGGACTAATTTGCGCTTAAAATTAAATTCGCTTATTTGTACTTGTTCTAATACACACCAAATGCCCACTGCCTAGTCGACCAGTGTATTTCCAGGACCGTATAACGTTGCAACTATTCATCACTTTTCTATTATCCCGTTTTGGCCTTTTTCTATTGTATATTCCCCTGCAAAAGTTTCGAGACATTAAATGCACACTGTTCTGTAGATAATTTTAAGTATATTACTGACTAGCCAGCTTCTGGAGCCGGCAAACATTGTGTGTACACTTGGATAGGTTAGGATTAGGACGTGAGAAAAAGTGCTGTGTTTAATTTTAATAAATCTTTATTAAAGAAGAGATATATAATCAAATAATAGAAACAAATTAGAACTAGTATTTACAATTTAAACAATTGTGCTAACTGCAGACTGTTGCAAACAATCTACTGGTAGCTCAACTGATCCATATCTATCCCCCACCAGTCGGAATCGGCCCCAAGACGCCCGGCTGCATATTTCCTTATGTATTGTGTTTTTTTAAATATACCCTCCTCCTATAGACTTACTATTTAATAATAATTCATTCATTATTATTATCCTCAACCAATTTTGTATAAACCACAATGGGAAATTGAGGTGGCGGTGAATTGTGGCTACCACAATTTTTTGTTCCACCACTGTATATATCGTCAATTAATGAACATGTAATCACAAAAAATTGAGGCCACCTAGAAATTCCTTAAATATTTATAACTCCTGAAGCGTTCAGCAAACTGTTCGTGTAATAAAGAGATTAATGGATGCAGATGGAGCGGGAGACAAAAACTATGTCAAGTTCTTAATAAATTGCTCCTTGCGCTCCGATGCTCCGCTCGCTTATACTCGATGCAAACGAACTACCGACAACTCTATGGAAAGGCACAAAGAAGAATTCTAAAATCTACACGCGTTGTTTTTTATAGAATATAATTTTATATTATACTCATATATTAAGTTATGAGTCATCTACCTAGTACCCATAACACAAGCTTTGCTTAGCTTAGGGCTAGATGATGCTGTGTCGATTGTCCAGCATTATTTTAAAATAATTATTTAAATATAAATATAATACAATATAGGTAATATACGAGTATGATGATGATGTTATTGAACGATTTTCTGAATGTGAAATATTTTTGCTTTGTAAGAATAACTTTTTAAAAAGTTGTTGATAAATCAATGCCATAGAATTATAGCAGATAGCAGATGGTATTAAAACTTATTTATCGGCCATCTTTATTAATTTCTGTAGGTAATTGGTAGAATCACACTTTATGTAAGATTGCAGTCTAATAAAAATGTTGTTTAGTCAAAAAACAAAATGTAATTGAAAAATTTGAAAAGAGTCATCACCCCTGCAACTTCATTGAGGAATTTTCAAATTACGAATACGGCTTTGCAATTGGAACACCAAAAAGCTAAATTTTTTAATCTGTGATGAATAAGTCTCGTTTGTCGATGCACAAGTTAAACCTTAAATGTTCAATACAGAAAAGACATCTTAGTAGGTGATTGATGCTTGCTTACTGGATTTATAGATTTTTATTTAGGCTACCTAAAAATAAAATCAACATTTTATAATCTATACTTTTAAGACTTGTACACCGGCTATTATGTATATCAGTTATCTAATACCCATAACACAAGCTCTGCTTATCTTGGGGCTAGATAATTCTGTGTGAATTGTCCAGCATTATTTATTGATTAACTTCTTGTCCACAGGTATCTAGGCATACGCAACCCGTTGAAGAGCCGGCACCACTCCACGAAGCGCGTGGTGGCTATCAAGATAGCCCTCGTGTGGCTGCTGAGCATGTTCGTCTCAAGTTCCATCACTGTTCTAGGTAAGGACTACCTACTTTGAACTCTAGCTGAGTAGAAATAAGAACCTCAATCTATACTAATATTATAAAGGTTTGATTTGTTTATTTGTAATGAATAGGCTCCGAAACTACTGGGCTACTGGAAGCTACACTATCCCCGGTGAACATAGGCTATACATATTATATTTTCAAAAAAGTTAGGGATCCGTACTAAAAACGTGCGAAGCCGGGAAGGTCCGCTAGTAATATCTATGACTGAACAATCTTTCACAAACGAATCTTAGATTAATATTGCGGTTTGTTTACAAACATTTGCCATCGAATTGGGCTAGAGTCTATACTCTACTATTTTTACCTACATATGTAAAAATAACATTTAGTTGTACTATAGTTTAGTAGATTATATAGCATCAGCAGTTCATTAATTGCCCATCGTCATTCACTCCAGTTTATCCAACTACTGTCTGGTGTGCGATGTAATAAGGAGTTTTATGAAAAGAAAAAGCCTCTAGAGAAAATAAATAAATAATTCTGGACAATTCACAAGCTGGCAATTTCCAATTTATAAGCTAAGTAGAGCATGGGCCGACGATATGATTTGATCCCAGTTGATAAGTGTGCGACAACCTTTACCTTTAGATTTGCATAATAGTGTAATTAGTTTTGCTACAGAATTTGCAAACAAGCAGCTCCGTTGGTCGCATTTGCACAGAAAGCTGGTTGCAACTTCAAATTCAAAATATTTTATTTATGCTTACAAAATAAACACTTAAATAAGTAGCACTGTAGCAAGCATCAAAGAAACTTGACAAAGAAACCTGATTGTGTTTTCAGATATTTGAGAAAGTACTCACTACATAATGCTTTGTATTACTTACCTGCACTAAAAGAGCTTTCAGTAACCAAATATTTTCAAGACTGCAATATTCACTTGGTGAACGAGAAAGTTGAAGAAAGGCATTCGTAAATTGCAAGGTTCAATAAATAATTTGGTGTCATAGGTAGGTAGATCAATAATGGGTCTGTAAATGTTAGGTACATAAAATACACGCAGCGTATTGCCAAGATACCTTCGACTTTCTAACATAACTTTAAGACAAAAATGTGTTTGTGTTGCCAAAAATGCAAATCATCCGATAGCATTACAGGCCGATTTGCTATTTCTGGCAACACAATGAAACAAAAAGCCGGAACTTTTTGAACACCATGCACCTGTTTACAGATATTTTTAATCTGTGTAAATTCATCCTCGTCTCTTGGTTGGATACGCTCCAAAATACGGCAGGTCACGAACACACAAATTGATTATCATTAGAACCTAATAAATTTCTAGAATTTGTCCAAAACTACTAGCTATATCTAAGAACTTAATATTTTTACGGTCAGTGACAAAACCCCCAAAAGCCCGCTTTTTACATTTGTTGGTGAATTTGAAGCCTATGCATTGTTGTATATTTGTGGGTACTTATTTGAGGGTAGAGAATAAAAACCAGTCTTTGGTCGACCTGCCTTTTAGTTACCTACAACAAGGTGACATTTTTTATTTAGGACAATGCAAATTTGTAATTGGCATAGTAAAGAAAAAAGTCAATGCATGATAACTTCTGTACTTACTTACCTAGTTCTGTTCTAATACTTTGAATTGATGCACAAAATGTGTTCTTAAATTCATTCGTTTTTTGAAATTATATAAAAAAACAAACATTCGTTCGAAATTCAAATATTCAACAATCTAATAAAAATAAAAACTCATTGATCAAACAGTTTGCAAAACCTCATTTGAAAATTAGAATAAAGTTATCCGGCAACGTTATTCTAAATTCGAATTTTGTTGAAGTGAAGTGAGATGAAAGCAATCGATCGAAGTCGCAAATTGATGGCAATTTCGTGAGTTATCCAACAATTTACTTCTTGCGCCTCCGCTAATGTGGAATTCAAATTGAACACATTCTATCTGAGGCTAATTTTGTATAGGTCTGACTTCTGAGTTACGTTTTTTGGCTTAGAGATCGTTTTTGGTGAGTAGCGGAAGCGGTTTTTGGTAGGCTTTGAAGAAAATGCTAACTAACACAACTGCTGGTGGCAAAATATCCAATCTAGAAATTCAGAAATAACCAGTTACGCCTGCACCATTAATGGGGCAAATCAATGGTGCAAACGTAACCGCGGGATAGAAAATTGTCTAAAATATGCTTTCGCTTTCCACCCAAAACACACCCTTATTCTGAACAAAGGCCGCCATGCCTAAGTGGTAGGTAGGCTCTTTTCGTAATATCTCGTTCGTGCCACCAGCCTCGTCCCACGTCGTCGTCGGACGAATACGATTTTAATTTTAATTTACAAAATTATTTCCCGTCCGTCCCACATTCATTGATGGATAATTTAGTGGAACGAAAGCGATATTAAAATAATTTGAATGCGTAATAATGTGAATGTACTTAAATAAAATGTAACCTTTTCTACATTCTAAATGTTACGATCATAATTCACAAACTTCTTTCCATCCAAAGCTTGCCTGTAAAAGATCGCTTCTAAGCGATAAGGCCGCCCATTGTACTTGACTGATGTCTGATGTAGGTACAATAAAGTATGTTTTTATTGTATTGAAACAAAAATTGAGGACACGAATAAGTTTTACCATCACTACATAGTATAAAACAAAGTCGCTTACCGCAGTCTGTCTGTCCTATGCTTTGATCTTTAAAACTACGCAACGGATTTTGATGCGGTTTTTTTAATAGATAGAGTAAATAATAATATGGGAAGTTTTATAAACCATTTGACACATAGATTTCCACGCGGGCACTTTGTTTAGTTAGCTTTTTTTTTTCAAATAATCATGGCAAAGAGACAATGTATTCGATACCCCGCAAAACACGCCTAGCCTACTTCGGGGGTCATTTTAAATTCCATCACCTTTTTTTTGTAAGCTTTTTGGTAAATAATTTTTCTGTATTTGTTTTGTTGCTAGTCCTAAATAAATTGAAAACGACGTAATTACCCAGTTCCATGAAAAAACATGACGAACGCTTTGTTCCAACTAAGCTGCCGCTCCTAAGCTCCTCTCACTAATTACCTTCTAGAGAGCTTAACCTTCGTAGGTGAATGTCACTGCCATTTATCACCCACAGAACTAACCAATTATAGCTTACTAGTTTCCGTCTGCGCCTTCGCATGCATTTTCTGGGATAAAAAGGATTTATAAGCCTAAGTTAGAGAATATAATACAATACAATACAAAATACTTTATTGTACACCAGATACAGATCATAACAAAAGACATTACATGCGACAAGTACAATGGGCGGCCTTTTAGCTTAGAAGCGATCTCTTCCAGGCAACCAAAGATAATCTAATATGAACATAACATGAATACTTAAAAACAAATAATAAATAAATAGTACATATACCCAACTAAATAATATACTATTTTTAATTTATTAAGAAATTGAAAAGTATTAAGTAATTCAATTCAACGAATACATCCGACAGAGAACCAAGTTTATCGACATAGCTCTAAGAATTAGCAAGCTGAAGTGGCAGCGGGCCGGCCATATCTCGCGAAGAACCGACGGCCGCTGGGATAAACGTGTTCTAGAGTGGAGACCGTGACTCGGCAAACGTAGTATAAGACGTCCTCCGGCCAGGTGGGAAGATCTGCAAAGGACTGCAGGTAGATACTGGATGCGGCAAGCTGAAGACAGGGCGCTATGGCGCTCATTGGGGGAGGCCTATGTCCAGCAGTGGACTGATATAGGCTGATGATGATGATGATGATGAAGTTATTCAATTAAATTATTTGTATTATTATGGCGATCTCTGCGGCGCCTTGCGCGAAGGTCCGCCGAATACTATCTTTTGTGTTTAAATCAGTTTCCATGGAATTGAAAAACTTGTAGACGTTACCATGGAAACATAATTAAGCATCATCATCATCATCATTATCATCAACAACTTGTAATAATCCACTGGACATAGGCCTCCCGTAATGAACGCCATAGGCTTCAGCTTGCCGCATCCAGCATCTGCTTGCAGTCTTTCGCAGGTCGTCATCCCGCCTGGACGGAGGGCGTCTGACACTACGTTTGCCGAGTCGCGGTCTCCACTCAAGAACAAAAACTATTATAATTATACGTTCATACAAAAATGAACTACTACTTAACATTTCACACTATTATTTAGGTATGTGTGCACATAGTGTACGTTTCAAGACAGATCATTTTTATTTTGTGTTCTATTATAGTTGTCATCTGTTTTGTGTAAATAAAATAAATAAATGTTCAAACTCCTTGCAGGACTCATCAACCGGCAGAACATAATGCCGACGCCAGACCTCTGCGTCATCAACAACCGATTCTTCTGGATCTTCGGTTCTCTGGTCGCGTTCTACATACCGATGCTGACGATGGTCGTGTCTTTCGCGCTGACTGTACAGCTGCTGAAGAGGCAGGCGATACTTGCGGCGACGCCTGTACCTGGGGGCACTCAGAGAAGGTATAATATAATTAGAAGTCGGATCGTCTCTGAAGGATAGGATTCCTAACGAATACATCCGACAGAGAACCAAAGTTATCGACATAGCTCTAAAAATAAGCAGGCTGAAGTGGCAGTGGGCCGGCCATATCTCGCGAAGAACCGACAACCGCTGGGATAAACGTGTTCTAGAGTGGAGACCGTGACTCGGCAAACGTAGTATAAGACGTCCTCCGGCCAGGTGGATGACGATCTGCGAAGGACTGCAGGTAGATGCTGGATGCGGCAAGCTGAAGACAGGGCGCTATGGCGCTCATTGGGGGAGGCATATGTCCAGCTGTGGACTGCTATAGGCTGATGATGAATTAGTAGTCGAAGGCCGATGTGAAGTTTGACGCAAAACGGAGGCTTAGGTACCCTCTTATTGTACACCTTTACCTTAACTTTTAAATAGACTTAAGGCTAGGTATTCCAGCTCTTTTAATGAGTTTTGATCTGCAAGGATTGTGTGCACCTGTGCACTAAGGTCCTATTTCACCGTTTTCTGCTAAAACATCAACAAAATTAAGTTCACCGTGATCGAGTTCAAATTCGTTATACCTATTGTGTGACATTGGTTTAGAGATTGAACCAGAAAAAACTTCCTGTTATAAAATTTCATGTTATAAAATTTCATGTTATAAAACTTCATGTTATAAAACTTCATGTTATAAAACTTCATGTTATAAAACTTCATGTTATAAAACTTCATGTTATAAAATTTTATGTTATAAAATTTCATGTTATAAAACTTCATGTTATAAAACTTCATGTTATAAAATTTTATGTTATAAAATTTCATGTTATAAAACTTCATGTTATAAAACTTCATGTTATAAAATTTTATGTTATAAAATTTCATGTTATAAAACTTCATGTTTTTAGTAAAACATGATGAACCTTTCAAGCGCTAAACTAAGTTTATCTAATAACGAATGTGTTCAAGTGCCACGTTGAGTTGGATTAAAATTTTCTAACAGAAATGGTCGTAGGAGGTTCCAATGACCATTTCTAATTGGTTAATACTCGTAGCACTAGAAAATACTACAAAACGTTATCACATTCAAAGGTAAAAACGCTCTCTAGGAAATAGCAGAGTCAATCGTTTTCCCTTGCACTTCAGTTCTCTTCAATACGGCCAGCGAGAGACCACTTTGTTCAGTAAAGTACAGGCGAGGACAACGGTGCACAGCCTTCGACCGGTAATTGGACGGAAAAATAAGCTGCATTTTATTGAGAATTCACTCATAGTACAATAATAATAAGACTAGGTACTTATTAAAAAATAATAATAAGTGCCTAATTAGAAGGTAAATTAATCATCATATCAGCCCATCAAAGTCTACGGTTGTACATAAGTCTCCTTCGTCTAAAGCACTAAATTGAGTTTATCTTATAATGAACGCATTCAATTGCAACGTGAACGCGTTCAATTGCAACATTGAAATATGACCTTGAGCTTTAAAATCTTCGAACAGAACCTCCAATGCCCATTTCATTTTTTACCGGGTTCTGACTGAAAACCAGCGATCTTTCACAAATGACCTTGAGTTATTGTGATAGAGCAATAAGCTGAGTCAGGACCTATTAGACCTACACACGCGCGCTTATCTACTTTCTATGAGGGCTACATAGTACCAAATACTACTTACATTTTGTACCTTTTCACTTTTTTTTTAATATTTTGTCTGTGTTACGTGTTTTCTAGTAGGTACTTTGTAGTCTAATATATGTGTAATTAACCTTGTTTGTGTATTGTGTTAGTGTTTAATAAATAATTTACTTGCTTTCTTTCTTTCTTTCATTTCTAAATGCTACTACAAAACGGCAGCATATTCGAAAGTAAAAACGCTCTCTAAGAAATAGCCGAGTCAATCGTTTTCCCTTGCACTTCAGTTCTCTTCAATACGGCCAGCGAGAGACCACTTTGTCCACTACAGTACAGGCGAGGACAACGGTGCAAAGCCTTCGACCGGTAATTGGTATACGGAATAAAACGCTGCATTTTATTGAAAAAAAAATATCTTATATAAAAATCTATTGCTGTTCGTTAGTCTCGCTAAAACTCGAGAACGGCTGGGCCGATTTTTCTGATTTTGGTTTTAAAATGTTTGTCGTAGTCTAGGAAAGGTTTAAACGGTGAGAAAACATGGTAAAATTGCGCAGAAATTTCCACGCGGGCCAAGTCGCGGGGCGCAGCTAATTCATAGTATAAAAATAAGATAATAATTAGAAATTTAATAATCATCATATCAGTCAATGGACGTCCACAGTTATACAAAAGCCTAATAGAGAAGGAATAATTTTACGTAAGAAGATAAATACTACCATAGACCACAGAACTATTTATATTGGTAGGTACCTCACCTAACTAACCTACGAAGTTAAATATAGGTAACCTAATCAAACGACATTGTTGCCAAAATGTTCCCGAACCTAGTCGAGTCCAGTCTTGGCTTCTTGGCAAATAACAGACTGAATTTATTGTATTTTCGAATCAAACCTATTTCCCTGTCAGGTACAGGCGCGTGCAGCAGTGCATGCCACTCGCCTTCTCGATGCCATTATCTTTTTCACTGGATCTCATATGCTCGGGTTTTCCAATTAATTTTACAACTACCTGTACTCATAAACGATTTGCGGACAGTGATCGATTTTATTATGCCCTACTAGAAAATGATAAAAATCAAACTTATGTATGCGTAAAGTTTGGATGTATGGATGTTTGTTACTTCTTCACGCCAAAACTACTAGTGGATCCAGCATTTTTATTATTATGACAGCATACATAAAATCCTATAAAATAATTAGTAAACCTAGTAGTATCTACCACCTAGTGCACCAAAAGCACCACCGCTTAATTTTGTTCTACAAAAATTAGAGCAACGCTTGTTGTATTTGTATTGTATTTATTTATTTCAGATAATAAAATCCATATCATAGATTCTATGATATGGATTTTATTATCTGAAACCCAACCTCATCACAAAAATCACATCAAATAGCATTTTTATTCTTATTTTTAATTGAATGCTATTTTAATTAATGTTATTCTATGACATAGAATAACATTAATTAAAATAGCATTCAATTAAAAATAAGAATAAAAATGCTATTTGATGTGATTTTTGTGATGAGGTTGGGAAGAAATCTCTCTTAGCGATAAGGCCGCCCATTGTGCATCTGTATCTTTGTTTGTATGTTCTTTACTGTTTTTTTCTGTGTTTGATGTGCAATAAGGCGTATTTGTATTGTATTGTGATTAAAGCAAACTTATGACTTTACAATTTCAATAGAATGACTGACATGCCCCAAATAGTTGGACGCATTGATGAATCTCTTTTACTAGCCCAACAATAAAGGCCAGTAGCCTTTTTTGTTGGGCTCATCAGTCGTATCGAAGGATACGACTGACCGGTTTCCTCAGACCTTCATTTATTTCTGTTACGTCGTTTTCCGAGCGTTAATCCCCGACGTATTGAAGCTATCGGGTTTTCGACAATAGCCTTATTGATGGGGCGACATCAGCTATTGTGGCCACGGAACTAATAATTAGAAAAAGTAATTGGAAATGTAGCATCGTTTATTTGACGAAACAATTTACTTTCTCGCACGTCGTTAATAGGCATGAATATGTACTTGATTTTGAGAAATTAATTCAAGATTTTTTTTGAAATCTAATGAATACAAAATAAATAATATAATTTCTACAGAAAAAAATGATTTTGTAGGAAAATTTAACTTGTCGTACAATCTAGGATTCCCGACATGATTTTGAACGTGTAATTTCCCTTAAAATACCTAGAGGCAAGATCTGATTAGCTAAGCGAATTTAAGTTCTAAATTGGGTTGTCAGTATCCATTTCAGGTTGGCACAGTGCCAGGTCGTATTACTGCTTACTAACAAAACCTTAATGTACTTAAATGGCGTCTAAACGTGCAGGATGCAACTGCCAAGAAGATATGTCAGTGCTTGCATTTCAATTTTAATGGCCTACTAACATGTGCATATTTATTACAATATCATCATCATCAGCCTATAGCAGTCCACTTCTGGACATAGGCCTCCCCCAATGAGCACCATAGCGCCTGTCTTTAGCTTGCCGCATCCAGCATCTACCTGCAGTCTTTATATAATAATATAATAATGCTGGACAATTCACACAGCATTATCTAGCCCCAAGGTAAGCAGAGCTTGTGTTATGGGTACTAGATAACTGATATACATAATACAATATATATCATAGATAGATATTTTTTATTATACATACAAAACGACCAGAACACCCGGAACAAATATCTGCAGATCGTACACAAAATTGTTCCGAGGCGGGAATCGAACCCGCAACTTCCTGCGTCGCAGGCGGACCTTCGCACACCGCGCCACATCGGTCGTCAAATAAAGACCGACTTAAAAAAATGACTTGTTTTAAAATTATGCTATGAAAATATTATTATAGGTAGGTAATTACACGTTTAGAAAGATTTTCCGGTTCCCTAGGGAAATTTATAGCTTAAGATTTTTGCTTAGGTTTTCGTGTAAAATATTAAGTCGTGTATTTCGATTTTCCTCAAGATTTTCATTAGTCTACTTGCTTTTTTCTTTCAATTAAGTACATCATTTTGTAGCAATATTTCGACGAAATTTCCATTTTACGGTAACGTTTAGTAAAATTAAAAATTATTACCATTTTCTTAAAAGGATTTTTATGAAGAGTTACGGAACCCCAAATAACTTCTATTCTATCTTTAGTGGGTCAAGATATTTTACTAAGTATTGAACACAATACATTTCTGTATCAATTTAGATAAGTAGCCTCATAGGGTTGTCAATATGTCTCAAAATATAATAGAAAACTCCAAATAGGTCAACTAATAAAACTACATTTATGATAATTCAGTATTTTGTAGGTAAAATACTGAATTATCATTTGTGTTAAAATACTAGGTATGATTAGATTAGTCACAATAATATTAAAAATGTGAAAGTTTGCAAGGATGGATGGATGTAGGTATGTTTGTTACTTTTTCCTGCAAAAACTACTGAGCGGGTCGGGTTACAATTTTGCAAATATAATTATAGATCTATGCAAAACTAGTCTAAAATAACATATAGACCACTTTTATGCTAAATCAGTTCCCATGCTAAAAATAAGCAGTAACAGTTTCAATATAAAAAACGCGCACAAAGCCGCAGGCAGACGCTTATATAGTCAAAAACAGCCGATTTTATGGTCATCTAAAGTATCTAGGGAACGATGGGCTAGTCGTAAGTTCGTAACCAATTCAACTATTGGAGATTTGATAAAAAAAAATATAAGAGATGGTATTTATTTTCATAGTTTGATCTTCACTAGAACATTGACTAGAGCTGAAAAAACTTACAGACTTAAATAAAATAAAACGCTCATATTCTCAGAAACCTATTTATTTTATAGTTATCGGGTGCAAAAATCGAGAATACTTAGAATAAAAGTTTCTACAGAGGTTTCGTACAATCTAGATTTGTAAAGTACCAGCCCTATTCATAAATGAATATAAAGCCTTGGTAACGCAAAGATCGAGAATATTCCGAACAAAAGGACTACGAACTGAGATTAGTGAACAAAGAAACTTTTTCACTCCAAATGCTTACTTTCGCTTATGTAAATGTACACTTTTGTAACAGTAATGTGCTTTTTGCTGATAAAATAAACAGTAATTGTCAGGTTTACAAAGAAATGTAAATATAGAATGGGCTTGTAGGATATAATGGGGCTCGTTTTGATTTTTATTTGTTTTTCAAGTGTTATCTTGTTACAAACTTTGCTTGTTATAAATTTGTTTATCTACAGTCTACATACCTAACATTACCATAAAACAGTGCCCAACACACACTACCTACAGTATATTTTTTAGAAAAAAAAACAAGTTATTTCTACTGTTGTAATTATCACTAGCTGCGCCCCGTGGTTTCACCCGCGTGATGATAGATATTAGGTCTTTACCTATGAAATTGCAGTTTTGTATGAAAAAATTTAAACGATTTTTTTTCATGTATTTTTTATTTGTATTAATCGAAGTAATCACCCATGCAATCAATGCATCTTTGCCAACGCAGTGGCAGTTTATTGGATGCCCTTCTTAAAGAAATCAGCAGGACGGGAGGCAACAAATTCTTTATAGGCATTTTGCCTCCAGAGTTTTGAATTTTTTTCCCGCCAAGAAGTTATCCAAATTCTGGAAAAAGTAGTAGTCTGTAGGCGCAAGGTTTGGTGAGTAGGGCGGATGACGGAGAGCTTCCAACCCCAGTTCTTGCAACTTGGATACCGTCTGCTGTGCAGTATGAGGTCGCGCGTTGTCGTGCAGGAGCAGCGGAGAGGAGCGATTGACCAATGCTGGTTGGAGATGTGCCAGCTTCTCCATCATTGTGCTCATCCCGTTTGGTTAGAAGCTGTGTTGAATCACACCGGCGCTAGACCACCAAACAGTGACTATTACTTTTCTAGGGGTGAGTTTTCGTTTAGGGCATTGTTTAGGTGCTGAACCAGGATCCAACCAACTTGCTGAGCGCTTGCGGTTATCAAACAGAATCCATTTTTCATCGCAGGTAACAATGCGGTTCAAAATTCCTTCATTTGTGTGTCTGTTGAGCAGTGCAAGGCACGTCTCGACGCGTACTTCGCGCTGGCGATCATTGAGTTCGTGGGGCACCCATTTGTCAAGCTTTTTTACCTTGCCAATTTGACGCAAATGGACCAATATTGTTTTGACGCTAACGTCGAAAGCTGCTGCTAATTCAGCCGTAGATTGTGTATCATTAGCTTCCACAATCGCCTTTAATTCGTCATTGTCGACCAAAGTCTTCGGACGACCGCGAGGTTCATTTTTCAGGTCGAAATTCCCAGAACGGAAGCGAGCGAACCAATAACAGGTGGTGCGTTGGTTTGTAGTGTTATCCGTAAACGTCGTTGATGTTGCGTGCCGCTTGTGCCGCGTTGCTGCCACGACGGTACTCATATTCCATAATTACTCGAATTTTTTACGTATGCATGATGACGAAAAAGATTTAAATGCGATGAAAATGTAAAACTAATCAATAAACAAATGACTACTTTTGGAAAAAGAATTCCATGTTTTTTAAATAAAATTAATTTGAAATTAGAATTCTTAGCCAAACAAAAATTATTTTGATTTGAAATGGCCAGTACTGCAGAACGGCAATTTCATAGGTAAAGACCTATTATTTTGGATAATATACTATATGTATATCTTTATGTATTGTAGCCTATGTGTTATGCTGATGTATAAGCTATATTATCGTGAAGTTTCATCAAAATCCATTCTTAAGATAAATCCATATATATCCATATCCATATATAAATCCATTTTAGATATAAGGTGTTATTTTGGGTACAATAAAGTGTCGTAAAGTGTGTAAAGTCATTCATGCATTCATTCTTAAGTTTTTGCGTGAAAGAGTAACAAACATCCTCACAAACTTTCGCATTTATATTAATAGTAGGATTGATTTCATCATGCTGTTCACATTTGCAGATAAAAATCATCGCATCAGATGAAATGTCCCTTCGAATGATTTTGCAGAATGATTTTGCAATACCCCTAGAGATATTAATGGATTAAATTTTTTAAACAAGATGACATTACTTCGACCCCGATTTATAGAAACTTTACGGCTTCCCATTGCACAGTTTTTAATATTCGTATTTACTTACTCTCCTCTCCCTTTTCTGTGGAATAATTTTAAAAAGAGAATTTAGGGATAAGAAGTTGCCCTTGGTGGCCATGCACCAAACTGTATTTTCGCATCTCTGCCTAGATTTAACAAAATAAAACTATTACGAATGCATTAAAAGCAGCTTTTAATAGGTAACACAAACTGCACATTGAATTTTGATGAACTGTTTGAAATTTCATTTTTAAACGTAATAATAAGATAATATAGGTGGCAAAGAATTAGCAAGCTGAAGTGGCAGTAGACCGGCCATATCTCGCGAAGAACCGACGGCCGCTGGGGCAAACGTGTTCTTGAGTGGAGACCACGACTCGGTAAACGTAGTTTAGGACGTCCTCCGACCAGGTGGGATGACAACCTGCGGAAGACTGCAGGTAGATGCTGGATGCGGCAAGCTGAAGACAGGGCGCTATGGCGCTTATTGGGGGAGGCCTATGTCCAGCTGTGGACTACTATATGATAATGATGATGGTAGGTGGCGGCGCTAGTGTGCCTTGGGGTATCACATTAACCGATTACACCGAAAATAGTCATAGACATCAATTTATAGACCTACGTCTGTAACTGATGTTTCATATTCACTTACAGTTCAATATCAATAAAATCATATAAAATAAACAGCTGAAGTTATGTAGAGAGCTGCAATAACTTCTTAAAATAACAGCCCAATCAATCTTGATGTTTATTGCCAGGCATCAAGTCATAAAATGGTCTGGCAAACAAAGCAGATCCGATATCGGAGAACAAACAATTACATTGTGTTTATTGGCTACTAGCTGTTCCATGCGGTTTCTTTCACCCGCGTTAAAGTCAAATTTCACTTCATTAGGTGAGTTTGTTACACCTTGGGTTACATTATTGGAGTTTTAGTAAGGATCCCTAACTTTTTGAAAATATAATATAGCCTATGTTCACCGGGAATAATGTAGCTTTCCAACGGTGAAAGAATTTTTCAATATAAACAAACAAAAAATCAAACTTTATAATATATAAGTGAGTATAGATCAAATATCTTGTCTAAACCCGTCTTAAATAATTATTAATCTTTAATAATTATTTAAGACGGGTTTATATTTTATAAGTTAACACTTTCATGGCCCAATGTCCAATTGCAGAGTCCTGCATGCCGCTATGAGGCATATCGAGGCTAGGCAACGAATGTGTTAATCAGCGTAGAAACATCATCATCATCATCATAAGCCTATGATAGTCCACTACTGGACATAGGCCTCCCCCAATGAGCGCCATAGCGCCCTGGTTTCAGCTTGACGCATCCAGCCTCTACCTGCAGTCTTTCGCAGGTCGTCATCCCACCTGGTCGGAGGGCGTAGGACGCCACTACGTTTACCGAGTCGCGGTCTCCACTCAAGAACACGTTTGCCCCAGCGGCCGTCGGTTCTTCGCGAGATATGGCCAGCCCACTGCCACTTTAGCTTGATAATTCTTAGAGCTACATATACAGGGTGTCCGCTGGCAGATTTTACACTTTGAACTGAGCTCACGGCGTGTGGGAAGGCGGCAGCGGGGAGAGCGGGGCATCTCTCGACGCGGGAGTGCTGCGGGTTATTTAGTAGCCATGAGTCAGTGGACGGGCGCGCACCGCGCTTTTGCAGTTGAGGCGTATTTTGCGAACAATAATTCGATCAATGCAGCAAGGCGTCGGTTTTGTTCTAACTTTGATATCCGACGATTGAAGGATGGCCCGTCAAACCAATTGATATGGGCGTGGGTACAGAAGTTTAGAGAAACCGGATCAGTCGGAAATGAACCTCGGCCTGGACCTTCAACGACTGTAACTACTCCTGAAAACGTAGAACTTGTGAGAAGGGAAATCTTACAAAATCCGCGTAAGTCTGTACGAAAGATTGCAGCATCAACAGGTGTGAAAAAGACTTCAGTTCACAAAATTATCCGAAAAAAATTGAAGTTCCATCCATACAAGCTCCAAATCATCCAGCAATTGAAAGAAGATGACTACATAAAAAGGCTGAATTATGCTAGAGTCGTTCTGGAACGATTTTCTACCCCTACGCGTTTATGTAACATTTTTTTTAGCGACGAGGCGCATTTTCACATTGGGGGGTACGTTAACAAACAGAATATGCGTTATTGGAGTGCGAGCAACCCAAAAGAAGTCCATGAAAAGCCTCTCCACAGCCCGAAGACTACAGTTTGGTGCGCCGTTTCTGGAAATGGCATAATTGGACCTTATTTTTTTGGCAGAGGTGAAACAGTCAACGCACAACGGTACCGCGCGATGTTGGACATTTTTTTTATTCCGGAGCTGCATCGTCATGTTGGTTACAATAACAGAACACATTTTCAGCAGGATGGAGCCACGGCACACACTGCTAGGGACTCAATGGCTAAAGTGCGAGAGCTTTTTCCTGGAAAATTGATAAGTCGCTTCGGCGACATAGCCTGGCCGCCTAGATCACCCGATCTGACCCCTTGTGATTTTTTCTTATGGGGATATCTCAAATCTCGTGTATACACTAATTCACCATCAACAATAGAGGCCCTACAAGAAAATATCCGACGAGAGATCGCAGCTATCAGTCCAGAACTTTGCAAGCGAGTTTTCGCCAACATGAGGGAAAGATTGCAAGAATGTTTGCGGCTTGAAGGACGCCATTTGAGTGGAGTGATTTTTAAAAACTAAAATCCGCATTATTATTATGTAAGATAACAAATAAATAACTTTGATTGTACTCATATTTTTATTTTATTTTATTTTTTGAAGTATAAAATCTGCCGGCGGACACCCAACTACTGCTGCGGCTACTGAGTGGAATAAACTTTACGTGGCTGAATTAGGGAAATTCATTTTGAATTACAGATTTAACGTAGTGTTTGTTTTTAAAATTCTGTCGATACCCTGCACGGTGTAGTGCAAATGTACCTAAGTATAATGTATGTATGTATGTCGATAACTTTGGTTCTCTGTCGGATATATTTGTTACGAATCTTATCCTTCAGAGAAACTCCGAGCATAGCTCTTACCATAGCTCGCTGAACGACCTTGAACTGGAGGGTCAGCCCTAAAAACGTAGAAACATGGCTGTTATTAATTCGGTGGGTCCTCCAACCAAGAAACTTACAGACAAACTCCACTATCATATTGTTAGTAAAAGTATCTCACGAACATTAGAAAATCCTTGCATTTTGTCTTTATAGCTTCAAGAATAGGGTGTCGACAGTTATTGCCGGTATATCGTAGAGTTTATCTCAGATTTGTTTTGATCATGCTTGCATTAAGTTCGGTGTAAATGTAAAGCTTGCAATATGTTTGGGTTTAAGCCTAGAGTTATATCAATACAAGAGAACTTGTGCTTGTTTCTGCCCCTTTTACAATATCATCATTATCATCAGCATATATTAGTCCACAGCTGGACATAGGCCTCCCTTAATATGCATCATAGCGCCCTGTCTTCAGTTTGCCGCATCCTGCATCTGCCTGCAGTCTTTCGCAGATCATCATCCCACCTGGCAAAAGGTGTCTTACACTGCGTTTGCTGAGTCGCGGTCTCGACTCAAAAACACGTTTAGCTCAGCGGTTGTTGGTTCTTCGCGAGATATGGCCGACATCCTGGCACTTAAGCTTGCAATTTTTATTGAGCTAAATATCTCAATAACTTTGGTTATCTGTCGGATGTATTCGTTACAAAACCTATCCTTCAGAGAAACTCCGAGCTCTGAGCTGTCTGCTGAGCAACTTTAAACTGGTGGTCCAGACGTATCCTATGAAGTCCTTATGTTCCACTTTCAAAACTATGAAAATAATTTCTATAACGTTGCTTCAAGTACCTATATATACGATAGCCCCCAATCTTCGACACAAAGGAGCTATAAAAATATTTCTTAACCATCCATCCTTTACAAAATCAATTTCTTGTCCTTTATATTTTCTCTAGAGAACATATTCTACGATATCCGAGCATGATTACAGAAATCCCTAAAAGATCGGGCCACTGACTCAGATTATTATCCGCACAGAGGATACCATACATTTTTGAAACTCGTTTAGATAAAGGACCTTTGTGAGGCAAATCCTATGGGATGGGTATTGGATTGAATATTGTACCTGCAGGTTATCCTTTGGCTTTGAGATAGGTAGTTGGTTATTTTTACTGAATTCAAAACATGTTATATCTGTTCCCTTCAAAAATGCGTCATAAGGTTGGAACACTGCAACAACAAAAATACTCCTGTTTTATGGCAATAAGAATTGCCACGTCAATAGTAAGCCAGTGTGGTTATTCCCCTGTAAACCTCATTATCTCTTCCAGACAATGCGGAGGCTTCGACAATGGACCAATACAGGGCGCGCGGCGAGCCGGTGCGAGGAGTTCTCCAGACCTGTCTCCGAACAGGTCTATGAGTAGGCAGCTCACCTGGAGGGTCACTAGTGCTGCTAGGTGAGTTTGAGCTACACTACTGTAAATTATAATAGAAACCCTGGTCGATACCGATAAACTAATCAAGTTACATAACTGTGGTTATCTAGTCTTTCGGTATATAGCTGGTCTCTCCATCAATGCCAATCTGGTGCAAACTAAACACAGGGCCACTGCCACTGTTATGGTACCTACCTACTAGATTATGACCCTACCGACCTGACATTGTAATAATTTTGTTATCTATAGATTAAACCCTAGCTAAGAACTATGAATTATGAACAGGGCTTAAACCGTGTTAATGTCGCATAGGTCAAATTGTTAGAGTCAATCAAGAATACCTAAACATTTTTCTATGACTTTGCTGATCTAGAACAATCAAATAGTATCATTATGTACCTTACCAATTGAAAATTGCACTCTGTCGTATACCTTTTCATATTTCTACCAACCCTCATAAATCCATTGTTCTCGCCCGCCTCCTAACACAACATGATTAAAAATGTACGCCACACAATTTCATAATACAAACTTTTCAACAGGCAACAGCGGAATAAAATCAGCATGAGTGTGTCCCACCCTCAGCTGAGCTATATGAACGGGTGTGGCTCTAACACGAGTTCTGGCACAAAGCGAGGCAAGGATGTGGCCACACAGACACCACCGAGCATCGTCGCTGAGACCAGGCGAGCTAGACTTAGGCCGTTGAAGCTGATTACAGCTCCTAATGCACTGACTTTGAGGTAAGATCATTATCTTGAGCGATATGAACGGTTGTAGATCTACGAGCTCTTGTTGAAAGCACGTTAGGTTCATATCCTTAACATGCTTCGAGCTAGAGCTCATGTACCACTGGATATTCTTGCTGAGACCAGGCGGGTGAGAATCAGGCCATTGATGCTGATTACAGCTCCTAACACACTGACTTTGAGGCAAGACAATTCTCTTAATAATTTGAAGCACGAAACTTATCAGGTTCACTTGAGTTTGCTATGTTTCTTGCTCTCTATTAATCTCATCTCATCTCATTGGAGCTAAAATTGAAGGGACTAGAAAGTAGCTTTGTAGCGCTTTTAGCCATCACACATAAAAAAAATACTTAGACGTTGATAGGAAGAGATTATAAGTACGTACACGCATTGTTAAGTTAAAATATTAAATAAGAAAAAAATTAATAAATGTTATTAAGCTAAATCTTCAGTCAAACAGCCAACAAAAACGGAATCAACTCTCAATGATACAAGAAGATTAAATTTGATTTCTTTGAAAACTCCTGAGACCAGAACACGAAACAAATCGCTATCAGTTATTGCGGGAATCAATCGGAATCCTAAGAGACCGGTGGGTTTATGATCGGATTGACCCCGTCTTTGAACAAACTCACCTTAGCTAGCTATACTAAAACATAATACGACAGTATCTGTCCGTCTGTCTCTTAACATTGTAAAAATAAACGGCTAGATGGATATAAATCAAAATGTAATTAGATGCGAACAAGACAATACAAACGCTTCATTGTATACACCACAAATCAAATGCAGCATAATTTTTATTGTAAATTTTTTATGTTATTGATACAATATATAAATAAATATAAGATATATTTTTTATTTAGATCCAGCCAGCCGTTTATTTTTCAAAGACAGACGGACAGAGGTACTTTCGTATTTACGTTTAAATATGTAAGCAAAGGTGGTTCTATCTACTGTGGAAGGGCAAAGAAATAGTTTAGTTTTCCTGATTCCAAGTGAGTGAAGTCGTGGGCAGAAGCTGGTGTGTTTCTATTTAAACAGACTTGTAATAAAATGTGAGTTCAATTGGCGCAAGTGTTGTAAAATTATATACAGACATTTTTAGTTTCAATGGTATTCAAGAGTGTTTTGTTGACCTTCAATGTATTGATGTTTTCTGCTGTGTATTTCAACAAATCATGGTCTATAATTCTATATTTTTTTTAATTTACCGCTGTTATGATGTTTGAACGAAGACAACGATGACGCCAAACCTACTAAGTTTTGGCTTTTATGTAGTTATGGGTCGATATAGATGCTGATGATAATGATGATATTGTAAAAGGGGCAGAAACCAAACACAAGTTCTCTTGTATTGATATAACTCTAGGCTTAAACCCAAACATATTGCAAGATTTACATTTACACCGAACTTAATGCAAGCATGAGCAAAACAAATCTGAGATAAACTCTACGATATACCGGCAATAACTGTCGTCACCCTATTCTTGAAGCTATAAAGACAAAATGCAAGGATTTTCTAATGTTCGTGAGATACTTTTACTAACAATATGAAAGTGGAGTTTGTCTGCAAGTTTCTTGGTTGGTTGGAGGACCCACCGAATTAATAACAGCCATGTTTCTACGTTTTTTAGGGCTGACCCTTCAGTTCAAGGTCGCTCAGCGAGCTATGGTAAGAGCTATGCTCGGAGTTTCTCTGAAGGATAAGATTCGTAACAAATATATCCGACAGAGAACCAAAGTTATCAACATACATATATATGGAGCTCTAAGAATTAGCAAGCTGAAGTGGCAGTGGGCCGGCCATATCTCGCAAAGAACCGACGGCCGATGGGGCAAACGTGTTCTTGAGTGGAGACCACGACTCGGTAAACGTAGTGTAGGACGCCCTCCGACCAGGTGGGATGACGACCTGCGAAAGACTGCAGCTAGATGCTGGATGCGGCAAGCTGAAGACAGGGCGCTATGGCACTCATTGGGGGAGGTCTATGTCCAGCAGTGGACTCCGATAGGCTAATGATGATGAGTTATGGATCGAGCTGAAATTTTGCACACATAAAGATCTGTACCTAGAATATCTTACAGGTTACTTGTTATTAAAAAACGTGCGAAACCGCGTGTAGAAGCTAGTAAAAAAATAAATCACAACCCTTTGTTCGTAATTGTAAGTCAAAAGGCAGGACGTTACGCAACCTACATATCAATCAGATTTATTCGTTTCTGAATTTGCAATTTCTTCTGTTTTCAACAACATCTTTCCTCACATAATTCCCAGACCAATAGAATGGTTTTCTGCGAACATTTGCAACGGTCGTGACAACAAAACGAAGTTAATCCCAACATGTCTGGCATTTTGGACCTTATTTAGACAATAAAAAGGCTATATCCCTTTAGAGAAGGGACGAGGTCTCTACAAATTAGGTCTGTTGAGAGACCCCGAATTGTTTCGGCGTTTTTACCCTAGTAATGTGGTTCCCTAAAAGAATTCCTACAGAATATACTTTTGAAATGAAACGGTTAGCGAAGCGGTCTAAATTTTCGTTTGGTCCATTTCGGGTGTGAAAGTTTAGAATGAATTAAACTTGGATCAAAGTGTACATGAATTTACATTTAAATTTCGGTTGATAAAACATTTTGAGCCGTAATCAGGCTGTGAATATCTTTTAGAATTCCATTTATTCAATTGAAAATTCAAGCTTCTGCGGGTTGTGTTCCTCTTTTGTTATGAAAATCATTAGTAGGTGAATGTTGATGGCCTAAAATATACTAATATTTAAATTTATTTACTTGCTTTTATTGATATGCATAATGTAATTATTGTCAATGATTAAAAAATATACTAAAAATTTAATATTTTATTTGAAAATCCGTTATTGCAATGTGGGCAAAGACCACCACAGAGTGGAGCCCACCCAACGCTAAGAGGCGACGTGGAAGGCCCAGGATGAGATGGCGCGACGAGCTCGAGGTACATCTTCCATCATGGCCTGTTGCAGCGTTGGATCGCGAGGAGCGGAAGGAGAAAAGGGAGGCCTTTGCCCAGCAGTGGGATAATAATGGCTTAAAATAAATAAATAAATATTGCAATGCTTCCAGCATTAATTATGCTACATACCAGGGCCGGACACTTTTCCTTTTTGGTGACGATCTAGTAGTTGACGCAGAATAACTTGTATTGTTGTAGGATTGTACGTCAACCCGCCAACGGTGACGTCGATTTGACTTACATCTTCGGTGACCCCGGTCCCACGCACCGGGGTTTTCAATGGAAAATTTTTCAAAATCTTTAATTTACTGATATTTTTTTGGTAATTGTAAATTAATTGACATTAAAACAACGATATTTCATGAATTACAACCTCGTTTATTTACTTTCTCTTATGATTAGAGAACTTCACATAAAACCTATAAGCAACTTCTCAGACACAAGTCTTTTACAAATATTTAAAAACACTTCAACCGACATGTTTTTTGAAATGAGTTCAGTCTTTTCCGTTTCTTAACTGGAGGAACTCACTTGTAATAAACAAAAAATGATATAATCAATTTATGTAAATTAATTGAGAACCAAGGATTTATCTATCTGATGCAAATTCTTTTAGAAAACTTGTGTCTTTGCATTATTATAAGGTTGCTATAATTATACCAATATTTCTTATCTAATTCTTTTAATATGTTAGACAGAGATAAAAACCTTAAACTTTCCAGGTTTCTCGCAAACCGCAAGAAAGGACGGTCCCTCTCAGCCAACGCGGTCGCCAACGAGCAGAAGGCGACCAAAGTCCTGGGCCTGGTGTTCTTCACGTTCGTCCTCTGCTGGGCACCATTCTTCCTGCTTAATATCCTCTTCGCTTCGTGTCCTGCTTGTATTGTACCAGGTACGTACATAATTGTATATGTCCACTTTTTAAGTACATTAAAACTTGTCTCATACTAACATTTAATATACATAGGTGCACAACATATATACTGTTGGTGTAACTTTAATAAATTAATAAATAATTATCTTTTACTTTGTACATATATGCAGACATATATAGGCCTATGTCCAGCAGTGGACATCAGACATCACTGACAAGAGCTTATATTGTAAATGATAATTCATTAAATGAGTCAGCTATTGAACGACCACAACCTATGTATCTATCTATCTACTAACCTAAAAACCCTGTTCTCATGTAAGTGACTTTATATGTATATATGTAGGTAAATTGTCTTTTTGAGAATAAATGAATATCAAACTTAATACCTTGCAAAGTTAATAGATAAAACATACATTGATTCGCGTACGGACCGCTTGTTCACTGCGTTTTAATTCATGAGTAATTCTGGCTACCTGGAGGTCCAGGTTCAATCCATACGAAAGCTGTCATGGCAGAAGTTGCCCTCTTCCATCTGCAGCGCCACGCCCGGAGCCTAGGCAGTGAATGCGTTAGAACGTTCCTGTAAATCTCATCCTCAGCCTATAGCAGTCCATACATAATACATATGTATGTATAAAGGCCTCCTCCAATGTCTTTAGCTTGCCAGCATCTACCTGCAGTCTTTCGCAGGTCGTCATCCCACTTTTTCTGAGTGCGTCCGTACGTTTACCGAGTCGTGGTCTCCACTCAAGAACACGTTTGCCCCAGCGCCCTGTAAACCTAAATCCTCATTATATCTAAGCCGATCGCGCCGAGAGATCGTAAGAATTTCGGTTTCAAACAACATAAATCTGATAGAATCTCTGAAGATTTTCGAACGCAAGGAGGTTACATCGGTATTTTGCAAGCTGGCGAGGACTAATGTATCGAGTCTTCATCCAATTTCTTACAATTAATTATTCGAAAACACGGTTTTTTCAACTTCTCATCGCGTCTTGCTTATAATTATTTATTATAATTAGACTCATCTTATTTCTAACATCGTAATGCTGTTTTATTCTGTAGTCAAACTTCCCAACTTCTCATGATGGTTCCGCTATTTAGCTGATTATATTCGTACTTGATTAATTTAAATCACCATTATAACATTCATCAAACGTGACAAAGGAATCAACAGATCGAAAATAATTATCAGTTCCGCAATTAAAACCGGTAAATCCAGCCACCAATTCGGAAATCAATTGATTTAAATGAGCTAGGTCATCCATAAAATCGTTTCACCAATTTGTAAACATGGGATCTGAATTGCGTCGATACGGGTTTTAATAAAACGTTCCGGAGAACCCTAAAACCACAAGAGATAGGTTCACTAAAGGACTGATTAAAAGGATGAAAGTACTTTGAACTATATTTTGTCATCAATGGGATGTACAAAAGTACCTGACGCCTCCCCTCGAGAGGGATTTCTGGATCATCTCCCTTAAAGGGAATCTTGAAGGGGAATAATAAATAAAAAAATCTGTTCTGGAATACTTATTTAAATTCCAGTTCCAGAGAAAACCAAATCCAAAGCTCTATTTATTTTATCACTTTGAGGGTTTGAATTCTAGAATCAATTAATTTAAATGAGCTAGTTAATCCAATACATAAATTTACCTTTATACAGGCTTTTAATAAAATGTTCTATAGAACCCCAAAACCGCATTAGATAGGCTAATTAAAAGGATGGAACTAAAGTACTTTGAACTATATTTTGTAATATATGGGATGGTATAATGACTAGAGTGTCCAAAGAATCATCATTTATTATATAACTACGGCTTCTTTGGACATTTTAGGCATTTTAGTAATGACTTCCAGGATATTTACTTTGGCTTTGATTGTTCAGCATTGTTACAATACAAATAAATAAATACCTAATAAATAAATAATGCTGGACATACGATACGAAAAATTTATATCGAACCCGCAACTTCCTGCGTCGCAGGTGAACCTTCGCCCGCAACGCCACAGAGGTTATAATATCAATAATTGAGCTGTGATGTTTTTGCACAGAGCATGTGGTGGACATCTGCCTATGGCTGGGCTACGTGTCTTCCACCATCAACCCCATCATCTACACGGTCTTCAATAGAACCTTCAGGGCTGCCTTCTGGAGGCTGCTGCGGTGTCATTGTACCAGGTAAGAGAGACCAACCCTTGTTATTTTCTGTTCCCTTACAGTTTTGGGGTGAAATGTACTGAAAACTTCACACACTCGCAGGTTGATCACGTGATTGGAAGCTCGTCACTGAAAAAGTGAACGAATTACTACTACAACAATTCCCTCGAATTTTATTCACAAACCAGACTTGTACACAAAATTTGAAGATTCACGCGAAGCTGTGGCTACGGCACTATGGTAGGAAACTTAGTTAAGATGCCCGCATCCTTTACTCCCATTAAGTAGGTAAGTAAACTTTGAGTTTGAGTATATAACTTAAAGACTAAACGACATCAACAAACGACGTCGCCTGAGATAATAATTATTTTGCTTGATAATGTTACCACACCTGGCCGTGTGGTGCCGGCCTAGAAATGCTTCCCTTGGGTGTTAAGAAGCTATTAAGAGACATCCACTGGAGGCGGGTAGCAGCGCCTCGTGCAGAAAAAAATATTACCGAGATACGATTCTTAGCCCGCATGCCCAGCGTGGAGATTATGGGCATTACCCCCATGAGGTAAAAGCCAATAAAGCGTCTATCAGGGGGAGGCCTACGTCCAGCAGTGGACCAATATAGGCTCACCTCACCTCAAGGTGAAGGTGACGTTATTTTATATATTACTAGCTGCGCCCCACGGTTTCACCCGCGTGGTGATAGATAATTTGGATATTATACTATATATCTTTATGAATTGTAGCCTATGTGTTATTCTGATATGTAAGCTATATTATTGTGAAGTTTCATTATAATCCATTCAGTAGTTTTTACGTGAAAGAGTAACAAACATCCATGCATCCATACTTAAAACTTTGACATTTATAATATTAGTAGGATTTTAATTTATGTTTAATTCTTTCACAAGTGCAAATGTAATGTGCCTATGAGAAATAAATAAATGAAACTGAAGCAAAAAGGTATATCCGTGGCTTCTCGGAATCACAATGTTATACTTTGAAGTCTTGGCGACGGCAACCGACTGCTTAGTGTCAACCGTCGGATGTGGCTCGCCTTGCAACTTCGCCTGGCGCCTATCCAGACGTGAAATGGAAAATAGAAATTGGAAAACGACATTCACAAATTATTGTATGCGGTAAAGTATGTAGGTTCTGTAAAAGTTTTATGGAAATGTGATTGCAAGTTCACATTTTGGCCAAAGACGTCCATCCTACGTTTACCTACTAAAGTTTTTTCTATTTTTTTTCTATTTATTTATTATTAATATCCTCACCTTGTAGTTACCAACCAGCATGATTTGGTACTGACATCAGGCAAACAGAACCACATTTGTTGTGTATTTTTGTTTTAACAAAGTATGTTATTTCTTTATTTTTAAAAGGCACTTTGTTTTTTGTACTACTTTATTTTCTTATATTTTTTTAGGCACATTTTTTTTATAATTTTATTTTTAGTTGAACAAATTGCACGTATATTAGTATTATATAACTAGTTCAGTTATACTTTCAAGCTACGAGTGGAAACTGTAGTTAGCTTTATTTATTCTAAGTCTTTGTTCTATTTATAACTAGCTGCGCCCCGCGGCTTCGCCCCCGTGGAAATCTATGTGTCAAATGGTTAAAATGATAAAAAGTATCTTATGTTAGACTCCTGGTTCTAAGCTACCTCTCCACCAATTTTCAGCTAAATCTGTTCAGCCGTTCTCGAGTTATAAGTGTTGTAACAAACACGACTTTCTTTTATATACCTCTATATAGATTAATAAATAAAAGCTTTTTGTTTCCCAAATAAAATAAAAAATAAAATTTTGGACAAACCTTGACAAGCTTGTTCAATCCGCTTATTCCCAGTAGTTTTATGCACCAGAAATATGTTACCGGTAAAATCATAATTTGTAGAATTAGATCTTTGCGTGTGTTTGTAACTTTATGGACATCTATTTATCTACAGAAACAAATAACTTTTGTTTTTGTTTTCTGTCTAAACAAACGGACTAAACCTCGTTTGTGATAATTCGATCAACACATTTTGTGTGCGGGAGGACCATTAGGAGTGTCTTTGTAGGTCCATGTCTACCTTTGAACTTTCGGACTCCAAAGATAAAGTTTTTCGCGCCAAAGATAAAGTTTTTCGCGCCATATCAGCAAAAACACTTTAACGAAGTTCAGCTCAGTTAGCTCAGAGTCAAGCATCAGCGAAATCCCAAAAATTTTTTTTTTGTAAATGTAGTTACATAAAAAGTAAAAACAAAGCTGTAATGCACTCAGGCAATTACCCTCCACTAGTCCACACAACTGACTTGGCATCACGTTTGCGGCTCTATATTTATCTAGGACTTGTTTACTCCGAGGTAACTAGCTGACTCTAGGGGTGCTACGGAAAACTCCGCTCTTCACTTAGTGTAAATGTCAGGTGAACGTAGTCGGGTTCAACTATATGTAGTGTATATGTCGCAGTCATCTGGTTGTATCTGCTATTTGATTGTATGACTGGCGCGTTCATTGAATGACGACATTTAATTAAATGACTAGGGCTGAACGTTGATTGAACAAGCGTCACTCAACGTCCAACTAGTAAGCGGATTGTAACATAGCTCTTTGAACAGAGCGGACGTAAAATCAGTCAGGTGATTGTATTTTAGTTCATTTTTTTCCCACTACGGCGTTAGTAGTCGTCAAAACAAATATGGCGTCAAACAGCTCGCTCAGATAGCACTGTGTTGATAATTTTTTGATCAAATTTACTTTAAGTGACTTATTCGTAATAAAATAGTGTGACAACATGGATTTCCCTATTAATAAGCTGCCGCCGGCTACATTTAAAGAAAAATTTGAGGTGAAACTGGCTGAATACGAACAACAAAATCAAGGTAAGTTGATTGTTATTGTTTAGTTTATTTGTGAGAATTTGGGCTTTGTAACTTAGTGTTCTTGTTGCCGTGAACATAATTACAATTTATTCTGTTGTTACTATTTCAGGATCCCAAAGAAAACCATGTACTACCGAAAGAATTTTAGAGGTTATAAACAATGTTCGAAAGGCTAGGGTGTCCATAACTTCTAAGGAAGCCAGGACATCTATGGATTATTACTGGATATCAAAGTACGATACTATGGTTATAGCTAACGATGTTTTTTTAATATTTAAAAGGAAATCTCCTGATGACCCGACGCGGACGGTGCGTATAATACCTAGAAACGAATATTTTGGCACATTAGAAGACATCCATAAAACATGCGGTCATGGTGGGCGAGACATTGGTACTACGTGCAAGTAAAGATTTTATTACATGTAAGCAAGTTGTTATACTTGTTATGTTTTTTTCAGTATTATATTACTTTAATTAATGAAACTGATTATAAATTTTTTGTTTTTTTTTTTACCTAATCCCTCATTTCACAAGGTGACAAAGACTTAAGTTAACAACTTTCTGGAGTCTCAGAGACTCCCATATTTTAATAAATTACCTTTGAAAAAATATGATATACTCGTATTTTTAGCCTATCTTAAGACTTAAAATACAATATAAATCATAATAAGGTGTGTCATGTCATGTTCTCATTTTTGTTATCTAAAGTAAGTTACCTTTTAAGTTGCGAACTTATGGTCACCCTAACCAAACATTACAAAGTCAGCTATATCCCATTCAACAACTATGCTAAATGACGTTCAGTCAAGACGTTGAACGTTACATTAAACAACTTGACGAGTTGTCCTTCAGTCATTCAATTAAATGTCGTCATTCAATGAACGCGCCAGTCATACAATCAAATAGCAGATACAACCAGATGACTGCGACATATATACTACTTAATATTATAAACGCGAAAGTTTGTAAGTATGGATGGATGGATGGATAGATCGATGTTTGTTACTCTTTCGCGTAAAAACTACTGAATGGAATTTAATGAAACTTTACAATAATATTGCTTATACATCAGAATAACACATAGCCTACAATTTATAAAGATATATTGTATATTATACAAGATATCTATCACCACGTGGGTGAAACCGCGGGGCGCAGCTAGTATATAATATAAACAGGGTGTTTGGGGATTGGCACCGACACAAGACTTTAGCTGAGTTGGAGTGGAGGAAGATTCTGCAAACGTAACTTTGACTGGACAGTTAGCTGAGAAAGTATTTATACTCTCAAGTTTCGAATTCAAGAGGAAATAATTAGTATAATTGTGAATTTTGACAAAAAGTAGGTATGGCTAGTTAGATACATAGAAATAATGTTAGCGTGCCTTTTATTTGAAAGTTACGAGTGTAATAAAAAGGGAAACGTTGGGAGCGTGTATAGTATACATATTATTTTTGCAACTGACTGTACAAGAAACCTCTCTAGTAATAACTTTACAATGTTATTCTGAGCCCAAGTCATAACATTAATAACCATAAATAACATATCCAATAAAATGTCATAAATCGAGGCATAATTTATGAGAATAACCGAACTTTTATACTTTCACTGTAACACTGACGAGCGACGACGCGGCGCGGTGGGCGAAGGTCCGCCTGCGACGCAGGAGGTTGCAGGAGGGTTCAATTCCCGCCCAGGGTCAAATTTTTGTATGATCTGCAGATTTTTGATTTGTTCCGGGTGTTCTGGTTGTTATCTATGTATGTTTAATAAAAAATATATATTTATATAATATATTGTATTATGTATGTATATCAGTCATCTGGTACCCATAACACAAGCTCTGCTTGGGGCTAGATAAATAAATAAATAAATAAATAATGCTGGACAATTCACACAGCATCATCAAGCACCAAGCTAAGCAGAGCTTGTGTTATAGGTACTAGATGACTGATATACATAATACAATACATTACATAGATAGATATTTTTTAATATACATGGAAAACGACCAGAACACCCGGAACAAATATCTGCAGATCGTACACAATAATTGTTCCGAGGCGGGAATCGAACCCGCAACCTCCTGCGTCGCAGACTGACCTTCGCCCACCGCGCCACATCGGTCGTCGATGATGCTGTTTGGATGCTCCAGCATTATTTATTTACACCAAGCGCCTTGCATAAACAAGAAAAATTTATTATGATTTATGGAATGTGCTCTCGTATTTAATATAACAGATATACATATTTAATTTTTAATTTATTTTTCTTTTAAAAGTGATAATATCTTTTTTTATTTGATTAGTGTTATGAAACCAGAGCTTAGGTAACTAATACCTCCATCCAGGTTACCTAAGCAATAAATTCACTGGTTAAAGTGGACTAAGCCTCAGCTACTAAATAATATCCGTAGTTGCGGTCTCAAACCGTTTACAGCAGACTATTTTCCGTTTGAGAAATGACCTCTACGACGTGGGTCAGCTTTTCACTGCCATTTGAATTTAAATCCAAGCTTCGTGCGGTTACTTCGCAATTTTGAATTATAATTTGACATTTGAAGTCAAAGTGACTACTTTATTTACTTTGCTTTATTTATTTATTTTCTATTATTTAAAAATATTGATTAACCAAAGAAAATTACAATTAAGGTAAAGTATAATAATAGGGTGGTAAAAAATATATTTTTCTATTTAGTCCGTCAGTTAGATTATCAGACGATATTGGACACGTATTTTTTCTTTTGTCAATCAAACAAACACTTACAAAAATATAGCGCGTCAAAGTTTAGGACGTGACGTCACAACTTGCTAAAAAGTGTAGCAAGACGTCACGCGGAACTTTAACTGGCTTTATCTTCATATTTTTTTGTTTAATTGACAAAATAAAAAACACGGGTCCAATATCTTCTAATAATCTAACTGACGGACTTAGTAGATTTTTTTAAGACAATAGCCATTATAGTCGCTGCAGTGTTCATACGAAAATCTGGCAAAAAAACAAAATTCTGAAAATACCTATAGTATAGAAAGAAGAAAGAAAGAAAGAAAATACATTTATTGATTCACATGTAGGTACAACTTGCTACTAAATAATAATAATCTATGTCTATGGTAAACAAGAACATAAAGAAATAAATAAAATTAACTACGTATATATTATATAAAAGCAACAAGCGACTCCGCAAAGCGAACCAATAGGTCCTGTCTCAGCATAATGTTGCTCTACATAGCTGTATAGCTATAAATTTATTTAAAATTTTACATATTTTTATTGCGATTTTTGGGAGTTGGTTTGTATGTTAGCGGGGCCCGAATCCCTAAAAGTATGTTTATGAGGCATCAATCCGGCC
This sequence comes from Eupithecia dodoneata, assembly GCA_947044415.1. Classification (NCBI taxonomy): domain Eukaryota; kingdom Metazoa; phylum Arthropoda; class Insecta; order Lepidoptera; family Geometridae; genus Eupithecia; species Eupithecia dodoneata. Next base: position 3,153,916 of record OX345657.1, on the reverse strand, counting down.
ATAATATAATATAGGCACTATCAGAGTCCATTAGAAAAACTATATCCTTGCTTGTTTTTAAAGCTCACACCAAGGAGTTTTTCCTGCCAAAAGAATGAAAAGAATGAATATTGGTACTCACTATTTATTTATTTATGTATTTAAGTAGTGTATTATTTATTTTGGAATTTGTAATATTTATTATTTGTTTTTTAGTATTCTTATTTAGATAACCTGTGGTGACTACCCCTGCCTTTTCTTAAATTCATATTATTCTTTCCATCCAAAGGTTGCCTGGAAGAGATCGCTTCTAAGCGATAAGGCCGCCCATTGTACCTGTCGCGTATACTGTATTTTTGTAATGATTAATTTGATTATGGTGTACAATAAAGAATTTTTGTATTGTATTGTAATATGACGGTTGAATATAGAAAACAAAGATTTCAAATATTTGACGTATCTATAAGAATTATCTATGGTTAGTGGTTATGGTTAGTGTTGTATTCAATTAGGTTAAGGTGCTATTATTTGTAAACTTTTGATAAATAATTTTTTTGTAAATTTTGTAAATTTTTTGTATTATAATTATCTGTAATCCATATAATCCAAAACAGCATTTTTAGTTTTGAATTAAGAGGATTGATTTGACTTATTAAGCCTATTTCCTTTTCTCTATACAAATCATCGTAACCAGATCCACGTCCTTAGGTCCTTAATGATGTGCTTTGTTTATGGAAATAAAGTTCATAATACGAACAATTTGAGTGATACATTGTCGTAAAGCAGTGGTAGTAAAATATAGTTGAACAACAAAGTAATGATCAAAATAAAAGCAAAGTGGGTTGTAAAATTTGTTCACAACGTAATTTTGTTCCGTATAATCTAGATTTCATTTCCTACAAACTAAAACGCAGTGTCGTTGTCCTCTAAAACAACTTTGTAACTTCGTAGGTACGTTTTGCTATATTATAGCTACAAGAAAAAATTGGGTTAGTAGCAATATCATATTTTATGTATGGATAGACAGATATTTGTAATTCTCTTCATGACAAATGTACAGAACTATGGTATGCATTAGTTCTAAACCTGGAATAACATACACTTTAAAGATTAATATGTATTCCGGTTATTCTAGTGCAAAGCCGCGGGCAGAACTTAATACCATTTAAAATTTTAAATGGCTTTAATTAAAGGAAGCACTAATAAGCTCTCTCGTTGTATGTGGGTATGTAGTGTAAGTATTTGTTTTGTTCTTTTCTTTTTCCAATTATTTATTAAAGTGCCACTGTCTTTATTTCCTTCATGTCCTGTCCATCCTAAGGTTACCTGGAAGAGATCGCTCTTAGCGATAAGGCCGCCCTTTATACCTTAATCTAAGTTTTTATTTCGGTATTGTTTTCTGTTTTGTGTGGTATAATTAAGTGTTTTCTATCTATCTCTCTCTGGTTGTGGTTAAATTTCAAATTATTTGTGAAAACCACAAACTAAGTAATGGCTGGTGAATAATCGCCTAAACTGTGGTCATCCTATTATTCGGGCGAGTTGAATAAATTACCATGTTATTCGCTGTACAGATAATCAGGTGGTGTTTTCGGGTTAGGGATAATTAGATTATGGTTATATAATCTGGGTTTGAATTCTATTTGGGCTGGCCGGAGTTTGTTGGTTAATTACTCTGTTGTTATTGTGAACTGTAGGTTTCACTATAGTAGTGACATTGTTATTCATACAACTACTCGATTACCCTATGTTTATTCATGGAAAACTATAAAATAATGCTTCCTGATCAGAAAGTCTAATTTTTAAGTTGTCTAAGAAGTAAATTGCCTAAATGTCATGTCTAAAAAGCAAAATGCCTAAGATTCAGGATACCTATAACGGTAGTATGTCTAAATCCTATACATCATCAGATTGAATAGCTCCTTTACAATAAAGCTGATCACTCTAGGTACTTGTCTATGTGAGTTATCTAATAGTTTTTTGTACACGAAAGTTGCACACTATTTAATAATAATAATACTTGACAATTCACACAGCATCAACATCATCTATAAATAAATAAAATAAAAAGCCTTTATTTACTGACTAAAGTATGATAATGATAAATAAAGTATTATTATTATTATTAAAAAGTATCTTATTGATCCTATCATCTATGACCTAACTGAATTCTTCAGCAACCAGTTTGTTGGTCAGGTTGTCCTTCGACATAGGCCTCCGCTAGCATCTTCCAATCATCTCTGTCACGAGCTAGTCTTCTCCATCCTTTCGGTAGGTCATCTTCCCATCTCTTGATTTGACGTCCCTGTCTTCTTTTTCCATTCCTAAGATACCATTCCATCACATCTTTCGTCCATTTTCCTTTATTTGTTCTGATAGTGTTGCCGGTCCAATTCCATTTGAGATTTGTAATTTTTTGTAGAACATCGGTAACTTTTTTTTCCCCTTATTTTTGACGTCGTCCATCTGTCGCATATTTAATATGCTTCGCTCCATGTTGTGTTGGCAAACCTAAAGTTTTTGATAGGTTTTGCTCGTAGCAGGCCATGTTTGACACCCATAAGTGAGACATGGCAAATGCAACATCATCTAGTCCCAAGCTAAACAGAGCTTGTGTTATGGGTACCAGATAATTGATATTATATCTATCTATCTAATCGGCCGGTAACACCTACTGCTGAGTATAGGCCTCTCCCTTATGTCCCCACCCCTGGCGGTCTGTGCCAGTCAGATCCACTGCTTCCCTACAGACCCACAATGTCGTCTAACCATCGGGCAGGTGGTCTGCCTCGACGCCGCCGCATATCCCTATAAGATGCTTTGTTACGAATGGTGGCCAGCATATTATATAATACAATGTATCTATTTATATACATAGAAAACAACCATAACACCCGGAACAAATATCTGCAAATGTACAAACATTTGTCCCGAGACGGGAATCAAACCGCAACCTCCGTCGTTGCATAGGCGGACCTTCGCTCACCGTGCCACAGAGGTCGTCACTTGTACTTGTATTCATATAAAAAAAACTTCGAATTCGTCAATCATGCTATGACAAAAATTATACACAAGTTACCTCTCACAAATAATGATAATTATTTATTTATTTCAGGCAACATTAGTCTAGTACACGATGGAAAATACTATAAAATATATACCTTAATCTAGCATACGAAACTTGCCTAACCTATTCTAATACCATTTTTCTTTACAGACGAGGTCGTTGCACCCGCTACCGTTCTGTGGGCTCTACCCGTGGCGCGTCACAACTCTGTGCTCGATCAGCACTTCCTCTCGCCATCTCTCTGCGGCCCTCGGGCATGCTGCAAGGCACGCAGTCTTCAGCTCAGGGCGAGACTACCGAGACCGTTCTTATTGACCCACCAGAGGACTATAATATGAGATATTGAAGGACTATTCAAGATTTACACTTGTTACTGAATGTCTGCTTAAAATACCAATGATCTTTTTGAGATACAGAAAGAGTATTTAGATACAAGTTCTACTCGAGAATAGCAATAAAGGTTTTCTCTTTGACATTCTTATCATTCTTCGTCTTGAAGAAAATTGTCTGTCGCTATGCGCTTGATCTGCGCTACTTCTTGTCATCTCTTTGGATTCCGGAGACTTCGCTTCTAGACTCGCCAATATAGGCATGTCTATAAGCACAGTCTCTCTCAAATTATAGAATTTGAGTTATTGAAGACTATAAGAAACAACTTTATGAGATGATAAATCTCAACTACAAGATACTAAAGTTATACTTAAGGTCTAATCTAGACAATGGTGTTCTGGTTGTGAGTGATACTGGAGTTCCACTCGGTCTATTCGAAATACTAAGATTCAACCCGAGACACTAGAGCTCTTCTTGAATAATCTTGAAGGTGTACTGAAAAAGCGCTAAACATGTTCTCTTCAACATTCCCTTTTTCGTTCTTAAAGGTAATTGATTTCCATACTTTCTTTTCTATAACGTGATAACATTTTTCTAGACTTTTTACTGTTTACGTAGTGTGTATAAAGAATATAAAGAAACGATTCTCAATGAGTGCAAAATGTAGCAGCATGCAAAAATTTGTTAATGTTTCGGCATGTGTATAAAAATTAGAATTTCAATGGAAATCTATCTCTTTCTGACTGTCATTATATAAAGTGCTCCTTTTGATTTCTTTCATATATATAAAAATACAATTTTATTTGAAATAAAATGTAGGGTTATAGGTGTATTCACTTTACCTATGAAATAATTTTATGATATAGTTTGACCGAAACCGCTGTACCGCGCCTGAGGTATGCGAGCGGAGAGACGGGGGGGAAATATCGGCCGCTCCGATCCATCAGTCTGCCGTCAACGCGTACACTTGCTCGTTTTTCCTAACCTCCCACCTCGCCGCACTTTCCTAAGGAGCGGTACAGCGGTTTAGGTCAAACTATAGTTAAATGGTTCCATAAAAGTAACGAAAATAACTGTTAAACTTTGTAGATGTTTAGCCGTGTGTCCCCTTTGAATTATTTGTAAATCCTGTGTGTATAATTACGTATTTTTGTAAGTATCACTTTGCCAAATAAATAGTATTATGATAAGTAAGGTTAGCCGCCACGGTGGCGATAAGAAATTGTCTGCCAATGAACAACTACTTCAGAAAGTAAAAAATATTTTTTGAGTAACTAATTATTTATGCCGCGTCTAGCTGAAGACGGGGGTCCATTTTGTCCAGCAGTGGACTAACATAGGCTGATTATGAAATATTTAGCTCATTTCAGGCTACAATTTCATTCGGCAGTCAGGCATGTACCTGTCATAAATTCGTACAATATTATGTATGTAGGTCAGTATTATGGAAGCTTGGACAGTAATTTCGGACCTATCTGAAATCAGTGCCGCTACTAAATTCGGCTTGAGCGATGACAGATGGACATATTATGAATTTATGACAGATAACAGGGGCCAAAAAGTTCCCCTTTTCAGCATTATGCATGCTTAGAAAGGGAACTGTTTGGCCCTTTAGGTAACACACAATTTGTACCTATCTGTGTGTTTTATCTATTTCCTTCATATACATTTTTCTGCTTGTATACTTACCTATTATGTAATGTGTCGTGTTATGTATGGGGTCAAATAAATGATGTATTTTTTTCTCTTTTTTTCAGTCATCAAGTTATGATTCAGTAACGCTTGCCATACAAAATAGTTACTCAAATATCGATGACTGAGCTAGCTTTCATAACCTCCATAAACCTCCATAATAGGACCATAACCTATGTAGGTATCTGTCTAAAAGCGACACAAATGATGCCAAAAATTATTATCAAAAGAGTTGGTAAAAGATTTGCTATCCGATGGTTTGCCAACTGGGTTTCGTACAGTCGCGTAAGAGGAATTTTGACTCCTGATTGTCAACTACGTATTTGAAAAATATGTTTAGAGATTCTACCCTATATGAATAAATGGGATGTATGTAGATAGGAGTTGAACTTTATTGAACGTGCAATCTAGTGCAAGATCCCATCCTAAAATATGGTAAATGACCTAATCGTGAAAAAAAACATGCATAAAACTTGCAATTAAACTTTAGTGCAGTAATATCGGCCGAACCACCACAAACGTGTGCGGTGGCATCTATGACAGCCAGTATAATGCTAGAACCACACTATTGTGTGTGGTTTAGTGTGTTCAGGCGTCAGAAACATTCTGGTCTCGTACATTAAGTATAGTGAGAAATACATTGATACTGTATGAGGTGATGTGTTTTGTCGCTGTAATAATAAATAAATAAATAATGCTGGACAATTCACACAGCATTATCTAGCCCCATGGTAAGCAGAGCTTGTGTTATGGGTGCTAGATAACTGATTACATAAAACAATACATTACATAGATATATATATTTTTTTATTATACATAGAAAACGACCAGAACACCTGGAACAAATATGTGCAGATCGTACACACAATTGTTCCGAGGCGGGAATCGAACCCGCAACCTCCTGCGTCGCAGGCGGACCTTCGCCCACCGCGCCACATCGGTCGTCTGTGGGTCTCATCATGTGGGTCTTATCATGGATGAAACCCGATAGGTATGCTACTGAGGCGCTTCTGACGTGTTACCACACTACGCCTCAATAGTGTCGTTCTAGCTTTAGCCTAAACGAGTCAAGGGTCGCTAATGACTCTGCCAATAATGTCAACTAAGGTTATGTATGATATGTATGTATAATATGAGATCTCTATAGAGCGACAAATTATACCAACTTTCTGTATTAAAACATGTTATTAACTCCACTATCAGTAAGTTACCCAAAGATTTTATATACCTAGATATTAGATTACCTAAATGGCAATATTAAAGTAATTCTAAGTTCTATATTTTAATGTAGAGGTAAAATTTAAAGGTAAAAATAGATTGAAACTATGATCCCTAGAAGAGAAATTTTAATAAAGACGTTACTATTATTTTGTGTATGAATAAATGTATCTTTGTAGAATAAACATTATTTTGAAGACGGTCGTTTTATTTTCATCATTTGGTTGATTAAAGCTGTTAATTTTAGCCATGAATACCTGAATAAGTAAAGTTATTAGCGCCTAAACATAAAGGCCTGTGCAGACTTTTGAATTTTATTCACGAAATTATAAAGCTAGTTAGCGCCATAGCGCCCTGCCTTTAGCTTGCCGCATCCAGTCCTTCGCAGGTCGTCATCCCACCTGGTCGGAGGGCGACCACTACGTTTGCCGAGTCGCGATCTCCACACAAGAGCACGTTTGCCCCAGTGGTTGTCGGTTCTTCACGAGATATGGCCGGCCCACTGCCACTTCAGCGTGCTAATTCTTGGCAACCAGTATTTGTTGGGAAATGTGCGTCTGCCTTGGAGAGGCTTGACGCTGTGGTTACTCGTGCGGTTGTAGCACTAGTGCGTTAGGGCTCTTAGACCAAAATATAGTAAACATGTTTTTACATTCAAGACACTATACAAACTATGTAGTTAGTAATCTTGTATCTACTATGTTCAAATAATATAGACGACCGATGTGGCGCGGTGGGCGAAGGTCCGCCTGCGACGCAGGAGCTTGCGGGTTCGATTCCCGCCTCGGAACAATTGTGTGTACGATCTGCAGATATTTGTTCTGGGTGTTTTGGTCGTTTTCTATATATAATAAAAAATGTCTATCTATGTAATGTATTGTATTATGTATATCAGTTATCTAGTACCCATAACACAAGCTCTGCTTACCATGGGGCTAGATAATGCTGTGTGAATTGTCCAGCATTATTTATTTATTTATTATTTATAATATAACATTAATATTATAAACGCGAGTGTGGATGTATGTATGGATGGGTGGATGTTAGCGACTTCTTCGCGCCAAAACTCCAAAACGGATTGGTCTGTAATTTCTTATAATAAATTCGCCCAGTTCAAATACAGAAATCAAACATGGGCTACTTTTTATCCTATTAAATAGTTCACATGAAAGAAGAAATTACCTTAAAATTTCCATAGAAATAACGCGTGCGATGCCGCGGGCGGAAGCTAGAAATAAATAATACTAAGTAGGTATACCATATAGATTTTTAAACACAATATAATACAATAACTCTTTATTGCACACCAAATAAAACATATACTACAGATTATGTTGTACAATGGGCGGCCTTATCGCTATGAGCGATCTCTGCCAGGCATACTAGCACGTCCAATGCGACCCACCAATCTGCCTACTAGTTACCAATCCCAAGCGGGGTGATCATGGCAAGAAGCTTGTCTCTGAAGAGGCATGTCCAACTGTGGGCGTTTGAATTCTAAAGAGAAAAATGTTAGGGTTGATAAATACTTACGATTTTTTTTCTACTATGCCTTCGAAACGATCACCCACACAATAACCCCTCTAATGGAAAAATAATAAAATAACATATATAGATTATGTTGTACATAGGGCGGCCTTATCGCTATGTGCGATCTCAGCCAGGCAACCTAACACCTCCACTGCGATCACTAATTCGCCCGCCAAGCGTGCTGATGATGGCAATAAGTTGGAAAAGGCATGTCCAACTGTAATCGTTTGTATTCTAAAGAGAAAAATGTTTGTAAGAATTGATAATTAATACGATTTATGTATTTTTTCTATGCCTCCGAAACGATCAGCCACACAATAACCCCTCTAATGGAAAAATAATAAAATAATGTCGTGTAAACACTATCGCCGGTTCACCAAATGTGTCCTAAAATAGTTTATGCTGTCGTAAAAACTACTGTTTGTGGACAGGGTTTTATGACGGTCTTTCGTACAATGAAATTATTAACTTTTGATTATTTTATTTATGTTAAAGTAAAAAGGAAGACATAAATTGAAAGGTCATTATAGACAATAGGGTATTTAACTATATATCGAAAAAAAGGAATTGGATAGCTTAGGAAATCAGTCGGAAAATGTTAGTTTTAGTTCAACAAACTAAACATTAAAATTAAATTCACAATTTTCAGTTTTTTTTATTCTGTTTAACACCAGGAATTAATAGGCGCAATGGTATTACGTCATTTGGTGAAGTCTGTATTAAAAAAGAAAGTTACAATAAAATAATATAAATAAATTACGACTACTATTTACAATTGAAACAATTGAAATAGAGATAATATTTATTTGTGTTTCATATAAAATAATACAACTTAAGAACTAATAAAAATAATGATAACAAATTACGAACGAATAAAAGAATTAAAACACGAGAGCACAGAAAGGCTGCCGGCTCAGCATTAAATGCTACATTGACATAAGCCAGTGCAGCGCTGGTTTTCAGCGGTTTCCAGTTGCGCCAATTGAGCTAACTGCAGACTATTGCAACAAATCTCAGGTAGTTCAAATGATCCATGTCAATACCAGTCGAAAGCGTCCTCAAGACCAGCAGCAGGTTGCAGCTAACTGCATTGAAGCAAAAAGTGTATTCACACAGCATCTAGCCCCAAGTTAAGCAGAGATTATACATATATACTATAAATTATGATTACTAGATAAGTAATAAATGCTGAATAAATCATTACTTATCTAAATTTTAAGGTTGCATTTACTAATTCAATTGAATTTGACTCTACAAAGTCAGACAAAGCATTGCCAAAAGTAAAATATTTCTTCAAACTAATATTTGAAGCAAATTGTTCTTAATCAATTTGGCAATGAAACCAAATCCTGGCTCCATTTATCATAGCGAAAGTTTGAGCGTTATTTGCATTGGTTTACTTTGAGTAACGCGGTGGGACACACGGCAGGAAAGAACGTAAAACATTTGGGAAACAGATGTTATGAAATACATAGTATTTGTGACCAATCGGGTAAATTAAGATTACAAAGTTGTGACTGGTAAAAAAGTACCAATATTGGTAAAATAGGCTAAAAAGGCATTGGAGTGACCGAGTAAGCTATCTAATGTAAATAATGTTCTGTACCGAGCTATACTACAGATGTTGTTTAATAGTGCAATATTTACTAAAATATATATACGTCTATACATAAATAAAATATGTTAAATTCAATTCAATTCATTTTATTCATTTATTGCAAGAAATATGGTCATAATACAAGGTCTTAAACATTAGAATAGATAGTTTCACATACTTCACCAAAACACATTGGCATGCAAACTATTTCTAAAACTATGTTCCTACAATGTAATATTAAAATAATTTAAATTAATAAGTTATATAATATTAACATGTCAATAATGTGCTATTTAATTTTCAATTAGGTCCATGAGTTCTTTGACACTATAGAAAGCTTTTCCAATGAGCCATAATTTTAACTTTTTTGTAAATATTGTTAAAGGTAAATCTTTGATGTCATTAGGGATTTTATTATATATACAACCACACATAGCATAACAGTTCTTTTTATATAAGGCTGTCTTGGGAGTTCTAGACAGAACAATTTGTTCTGTCAAAAACTAAAGATACACACACGAATACACCTAAATTGACCATTGCTCGTTTCTTATAATGCCCTTTCCATAGCCCAGTATGTCACAAAATCAAAACGGGCGCCGCTAGTCATTAACATAATCAACGTTACGCTAAGCCGACGTGGTGGTCGAATTTCAAAGTTAGTACCAACCGTCGATGTTAAGCCACATTTACACTATCTGCAGCAACGTTATTATAAATAGTAAATTTAGTAACAATGTGTACACTGCAGGTAGATGCTGGATGCATGATATCACAGATATGTAGATAGATAGAAAACACTTTATTATACCACACAAAACAGAAAACAATACAGAGATAAAACTTAGATTAAGGTATAAAGGGCGGCCTTATCGCTAAGAGCGATCTCTTCCAGGCAACCTTAGGACAATACATTTTATGAATATGACGTTAGCTTCGAGTACAACTACACCTACTACCTTCTAAGTAGTACTACAGCCAACTCTGTTAGGTACCCGATCCAGTCGTTATAGCTCAAACCAGATCTATAGGAAGAATCAGAACACGCGGCAGCGTGTTCAAGCCAAGTTCAAGCAAAGGAACGCGCCGAGTGTATCATTACACGAACCACTTGGTGCCACTTTTGACCCTTCTATAACTCAAAACCTCTTTAACGTAAAAACATAAAACTACGTCTGTTTAATTATATCCATAAGGACATGTAGAAGCCCAAATTTCATGAGGCTAGCTCAAACGGTTATAGAGATATGAAGGTTAAAAAGTCGTTAAAATTCACACTGACTGACTGACATATATATAGTACCTAAATCTAACCTACTTCCAGATGACCTAGAAGGATGAAATTTGGAATCCAGCTCGGTAATTGTGTGTAAGCGTAGGAAAAAATCAAAAAATAAAAAAAAGTCAAAAATTAGTGATTTTAGCGACGACGACCTTATGTCAATGGAATAAGGTTTAAATTAAAAATAGATTCGCATTGCAAAGAATAAGCAATAGTACTACGTCTCCGATTGCGCCATAGAATACAGTGGAGTTTTTAGGGACCGGCCCGTATAATACCTACCTAGTTATGTACCTATGTCGAAGTATTGCATAGAATAAGCAATAGTAGGTACTAACGTCTCCGATTGCGCCATAGAATACAGTGTAGTTGTTAGGGACCGGCCCGTATACATGTACCTACCTAGCTATGTACCTGTTTTCGAACGAATAGAAAGGATAGAAAGGGAAATCAGAAATGTTCTGGAATATATAAAGAGATAGGTATGGCCCGGAAAATCGTAGATTTTTCTAGTTTAGCTCAGCGAAGGTATACAAGCCCAGTTTGTTTGCAAGTTTAGTTAGTTCTTATTTTACAAGTGAGCAAGTGTTAAGGAAAGTAAAGGAAAGAAAACAGTGAACAGTGCAGTGACTTTGTAATAAGTGCGTAGTTGTGTGTATTCGGTACAATAAACCGACACGAGCTGTTTTACTTGATCATCACTCCCGACCAGCCCTAGTTGAAGTCTTACACCTTCGACGAGCCCCTACAAGTGGTGTCCCCATACAAAAAAAAAAGCATTTATTTTTTGCAAGAAAAAACATTAAATCTCAATACCTGCCTAGTTTTCTTTACAAAAAGTAATGATATCCCACCAAAACATAAATGTAAAAAAGGAGAGCCAAGTTCAATACAAAAATTAAGATTGGCTGTGGGCTTCCCCGCAAAAAGAATGGAGATATAAATGAGTGCCAAGTCAAATCTATGTAGGTTAGATTTGACTTGGCCAGTTTTTATCAGAATTAAAACGTTGAATAACTTTATAAAATAACTGATGTAATGAAAACTGGCAAAGTCAAATCTAACCTACATAGATTTGACTTGGCACTCATTTATATCTCCATTCTTTTTGCGGGGAAGCCCACAGCCAATCTTAATTTTTGTATTGAACTTGGCTCTCCTTTTTTACATTTATGTTTTGGTGGGATATAGTTTTCGCGCGCGACGCATTTTAAGGTGTACTATATGGTGTGTATGTTACTATGGACCGTAGAATAAGCTAAACAAGGTCTCTTACTTTTCAATGATCTGAAAGTAATGATAATAATTATAATAACTAGGTACGCTTGGCAGACGAATTATTGATCGCAGTGGAGGTCGTAAATATATTCAGAACGAAGATGATTCAACGGGTAGGTTCTCTTGGTCACTTACGACACGTACGCGTACGGTCTGAGCTGAAGGGGTCGACTCTTACGTGACGACCGACACGTCCAAACGGTCCACAGTCTATGTAGGTTAGTGTAACCAGCGCTTGCCCCGCCATAATGACTTGGCTAATCCCTTGTAATAGCTCTCAAAGTGTTGTTTTGATTCGTAATGTTGTTTCATTACTGTTGATGAGCTTTCTGAATGTTATAGTGAGTAGGCATTAAATATTCTATTTTACTGGCTAATGCTGCACAAAAGCTCCTTCACAGTTAGTTACGTAAGCTTCTAGTGTTTTATTAATTATTATTAGAAAGAACGGTGCTTAAGCACTGGAAGATGATACTAATACTCGTAAATATACAAAATAGCTTACTGCTTGGCTACCCTAGCTTAACTAGGGTTAGCTAGCGAGGCTCAGGTTTGAACACCAGTTTTGGAACTATTTTGTAGTTTTTTTGTTTAATGCAAATACAATACTACCTACTATCTAGTCTTTTCTCTATTTTTGTCGTTCTGGTTACATAAATAAATAAATACATTTTAGGTTATGTTCTAAATGGACACTAAATTTCATCATGAGATGTTCTGTAGTTTTGGAGATCGTAACAAAATAGTTCATAAAAGTCAATTATAACTAACTAATAACAATAATTATAACTAACTAACTAATAATAAAGATTTGTTTTTTTTTATTTATTTTGGCACAGATTTATGCGCCATGATCACAGAATTACTTGTTTACGACTTTTTTGTTACAATGATAGTTTCAAATGTTTTAAATTAGCTCATGTAATCGTATCAAGGTCACATTTCACAAACTTTTGGCTTTAAAATGTAAGTAATTTAATACTGTTTAAGGCTCACTAATTTATTTAAAGTCTCTGAGACTGACATATCTCATAAATGTACTATTGTGTGACAAGCTCCTGTCTTAATCGAACATCTGCTCACGAGGGTCGTGAGGACAATAACCAATACCTTCAAGGGATTTACATGGCCCTTGAGGATCCAGCCATGTTAGTTATAATCGAAAGGCAGATACCTTTCGATTATAACTCTATAAATTCAAAGGAGCCATAGCTATAGAATAAATTTAAAGCCCAGGTTGAGAAGGTTAAGTGGAAAAAAAAAACAAGATTACCTACGGTTTAATAATCAACCATCAGACAGGTATTGGTACCATGTCAGAGTTTACGTTAAATTTCTGATACATAAATAAATATATTAACAATTAACGACAAAAACCACGACACACCTTTCAAGGGCGGTTTTAGATTGTATATTATTTTAGGTGTTTTAAAAATTGTTTTGCGTTAGTATAGTATAGGTATAATGCTTGCACGATTAGATTGGGATGTATTATGATGTAAATAAATAATGAATAAATAATGCTGGACAATTCACACAGCATTATCTAGCCCCATGGTAAGCAGAGCTTGTGTTATGGGTGCTAGATAACTGATATACATAATACAATACATTACATATATAGATATTTTTTATTATACATATAAAACGACCAGAACACCCGGAACAAATATCTGCAGATCGTACACACAATTGTTCCGAGGCGGGAATCGAACCCGCAACCTCCTGCGTCGCAGGCGGACCTTCGCCCACCGCGCCACATCAGTCGTCATTGGATGAATATCGTACATTGGAACCTTGTCGATATCAATATCCAAAAGCTCTCGTTTTAATTCGAAATGGTTCTATCCCAATCTAAACGCGTAACAATTATACTAACACATTTTTAAAACACCAAAAATAATATAGAATCCAATACCGCCATTGGAAGGTTGTCCATTGTGGTTTTTTGTCGTTGATTGTTCATATATTTCTTTTATATTCAAAGTACTTGTCTTCACCCCGAATAAAGCAAAATGCTATGCTAATATCCCGAGTGGCTCATGAAGGGTCTCCTTCCTCAACTCCTTACAACACGTCTGAAGAGGTACTTCTGGCACGTCCGGTGTTTTAATACCATCAAAGTAACTTCTTCAAATTTTGAGCTTTGACGGGCGACTTTTATTTCGTAGTATCCAGTTGATACAAAAAAGTAAGTAACTAGTATTATCTGCTAGATTGTACTGAAGGATAACATAAGATATAGGAAACCTATAAGTTACAGAATTTTCTAAATTAGATTAGTTCCGGAGATTAAATGCTTCAAAGGTTAAAACTGTTAATCCAAATCGTTATGAGATAATATTCTGTGGTTTAACTTTAACGAACAACCACTGTATATTATATCCAACTTAATTTTTTTTTTAACTTATATGTGTTTACATTTGTTTCCTTCTTTCGTTAACTATAAACGAACTCGTTAATATGTCTTAATTATGTCGTACAAAGTTAAATGTATACAAAATTATTGTGTAACTTCGTGAATAAACTTACAAAATGCAACGAAAATTGTAGAGGGTTTACGAAAACACCTACGGCGTAGCTCGTAGAGGCTCTACGTGAAATTTTTGCGACAGCACAATACAAAAGGCTCATAAGGGAGAGGGAAATGCGAGCGTTTCACATAAAGAGCTATTTTCTTAAATGCTGAAGACACCTCTTGCAATCAGCATGGCTGAAACGGGACTGTGATGATCACAATTTCGAGCGCTTTTACGAAAAAGTACGCATTCTCACAATAAAATGTTTGCACCAAAATATGATCATAGTAATGAACTCTACGCGGTAAATACATTATATTTCCCATGAACACCATTAATCTTGTAAAGAAAAAAAAGTAGCCAATGTTTTTACAGGCCTAGTACTACCTGTATGCATAAATTTCAGCCCGATCTTCAGTAATTTTGGCGTAATGAGGCGTAACAAACATACATGCATCCAAATATTGCTACTTTCCTATTAATAAAATAGGTGATATGTGTGTTTATAACTAAAGAAATACTTACAATCATAATTACAATCAAATAATAGAAAAAGTTCAACATAAAAACAAGTAATACATTATTTTAACTGCAAACTGTTGCGAACAGACTCAACTGATCCATATGATAATCGTGATAAAATATTTGAGTTAGTACTATATAGTTATTCTGTAGTTTTGGTGGAAGCGGACCCGAGAGCATCCAAGTGCTAAAAGCAACGGGAAACCACACGAACCGGAAAAAAAATACTTCTTTCGGAGGCCAAGATATAATTGGGGTCGCTGAGCGATATTGTTTTTTACTTTATTGCACTACAAAGGGTAGGATTGATGCTTGCTTGCTTGATCAGTGTTAGTAATTTTTTTACATATTTTTACTGAACTTTGTATTTTTAACAGCCTATTCAAAACAAACACAGGTACAAAGTGAACTCATCCCGAAAGGAGTTTATTTAGCCCCTCAACATAATTTAAACCCGTACGTGCGCGTATTTTTGAGATAAGCTGCTTGGGATGAAAGAAATAAATTGCCAACGACAGCCTCTTGGCAGCTAATCTTTTGGGGAATTCGCAGAGCTTCTGCATGTTCTTAATCGACTTCTCTACAACAGAATGTATTTTTATTGAAACAGACTTTTTAAGAGGAGTTTTCTGTTAGGAGGTTTTTGTCTGACTGCAACTAAATGAATCAATATAATAAAATAACAAAGTTTATGTACCTTGTTTAGGTCATGAATAAACCTATCGATTGTCTTTTGGTTAACCTTGTTTTTCCGTGTGATGTTTAAAATAAAGATGAAGTCTTTTTGCCCGTGGACCTCATTAAGCTGAGCATAGAATGAACATTCTTTAAGTCCTTAAATGTTGTGTGATTAGTTTTTAATAAATATTTTTTTAATTATTATGTTCTTCAGTAGTGGCACTTGATTGCTCGCGGCTTTATTTTTCAAGAACAACATGTTCGAAAACCATTTTTAGACTAGAATTCTAGACAGTTTTGTTTGTTTTGGTCACCACCTACCTCACAATAACACTTGTCGTAGACATTTTTCGATCGCCACGGCCTATTCAAACAAATAATATTTTGATATCTATGTTTGATAGTAGCATTATTGTCGAAAGGTTAACATCTATAGCTGTGACAGCTTACTGGTTCACCTGATGGACACCTTATGCCACGAAACGTGATTCACAACCTCGCTTATATTTCATTTCATTCCACACAAGCCAGTCTTAGTTAGAGAAGTCAAGTTGATCATACTTTTATGTCTTTTATTTATTTGACATTGGTATTTGACCACGTAGGTATACCTACAGTTAGCCATGTTGTTGAAGAACTTTATAAACAGTAGAAGAATTTTAGTCTCATTCCATTATAAGTTTGATGAAAGCTAGTGCTTTTTATTAAAATCAAAGTTACAAACTTGAATAGATAGAATAGACTCTAGAAGTCTTGAGAAAAAACGTGGACAGTTAATCTTTAGAGGGAAAGAACGTAGATGAGTCAAGATGGTGAAAGTGGATTTCAAAGCAGGTTTGCAAAGAAGGGTGCATATGAAGATCTTCGAGGAAGGTTTCCATACTTCTATACGGCGGACTTTGCTTTGCTCTCGACTTCTAGGCCTGTTTCCTCTATCTGGCCTGTATTGCCCAACGAGTCATAAACTGAGGTAAAAATAATTTATAGTAATATCAAACCCATTTATTTCCCATTCTTACGAAACATTTAATTGTTTATCACTTACACATTATAAGATAAAGTCGCTTCCCGCTGTCTATCTGTCCGTATGCTTAGATCATTAAAACTAGTCTTCTCAAGGGTAGACCCAAACTTTGGCATAAGCTAGATGATGCTGTGTAGATTGTCCAGCATTATTTATTTAGTTATTCTGTACCAATGCTTAGCCGTCGAACAAACATCTAAAATTCACTACTCACTTATTTCAATTTTGAAATAACAAGAGACATGGCCAATTCTAACATGATTTCTTAGTTTAATTAAGTGGATAGCATTTTTTGTAAATTCTTCAGCGTCTTCAAGCTGAAGTTTTAATATCGCATCGCAGGAATGTTAAGTAACCTAATTTATTATCTACTTAATTAGTCTCTGAGCGTTTCAGATTGTTGCTGTATACATACAGAGTCAAGCATAGTTTTTATTATCAGTAGAGTCAAGGCCAAATATTCTGAATGTTAAAATATAACTTACGCGATCTGACACATCATAAGTACAATGTAACGGGTATTTAGCGCGTTTATTTACTAGTTTTTCGAGAATTTTCAACAGAGACACACTGTCGTGGTGTCGGGATGACTCATGATGTCTCGGGATGTGGAAATTGGTAAACGCAAAAAATACCCGTTAAATTGTTAGCTACCAGTACCAATAATATCGGTGCTATTGCGGTAATTATGCTATTTTCATTTCGATACTTTGAAGTATCGATACTTTATCAAAAGTATCGGTTGTAATCGATATTTTACACCCATAATACCGGTATTTATTGAAAATACCGATATTTTAGTCCCGATACTAATGAAGTACCGGTAGGTACTTATGTACAAGTGCTGGTTCTAAAAAAGTATCGGTAAAATTTATATATCGATATCAATGTTGGTATCGGTATCACGTCAAGGTCAGACGAACCGGTACTTGAACATACCGGTATTCCAAGCCCTGCTAAAAACCTTCTAGTCAGTCCATCAAAATAACGAAACTTGAATCTTACTTGAAGTATTATAAAGTCTTGATAAACGCCAATACCTCCAATTTGTTTAGTTATTCTGTTTTCCAGATTCACTCTCCGATCATGGTACACGCTGCTGTACGTGTTATCTTTATTCGGACAGGTGCTGATGTTTGTGATGACTCTCTATTGGCTCATAGAAAAGGGAATAACTTTGAGTAACGTCAGTAAGTATAAAAGACAAAAAATATATATATATATACCATCAAAGCGACCAATCGACTAATGTGGGGTTTACACGGGTAACTGAAGCCGCCCGAGTTTTGAGGATCTGCGAAACTCGACCGTCATGGAACGTGTGGAAATGGCAATTTGGCTAGGTCGCAAGTGACTAAAGTGGTGAGGCGATTTGTGAAGCTACTAGCCGCACGGGGAAAATCGACCCGTGTAAACCCCCTTTAATATATCGCAGGATTGACGAACTTTCTCTGCGGACTCCGCGCTCAAGAGCGTAGAATGAAGTTGACGAATGGCGTCGGCTTGCACAAAACGAATGACGGCCGATTGTTCTTTATTTCGTTTTATTTATTTTGATCTGTAACACTGTAATTCCTCGGTCCCATAGGCCTAGCAGAAAACCAGCGCAGGTTTTTTTTAACACGAACATAAGCTGAGATGGGACCATTTTGTAGTTAAAACTAAATTAAATTGTAATATAATATTATATATTATAACGTATATCGTTTATATAGTCTTGTTTTTGTTTTTATTAATTAAGGGTTTATTTAATTGAACGTATCTATGTTTTAGTACAAATAAACGTTTTAATTGTTTGATTGATCCGTTCTTTCGATGATCTTACTATTAATTTTATCAAATGTATTTCTTAGAGCTCCTAAACGAAAGCTGGTCAGTTCGTGCCGCGCCCGAAGCAACTTCGTGGTAAGGTTTGTGCGATTCGACGTCATCCGTCAACTTCGTTCGTTTTTCTAAGTAGACCTCCAGAACGGATTGAGTTGATAATTCTTGCGTCCTAGCCCATCATTCACTTAGAGTCTGACAGGTTAATAAATATAACAAGTTAATAAATATAACAAGTAGTATACTAAGCCAAAAATGAAGAATGTCTAGTGAAGTCATGAGAAGTAGACCCTTGGTAATGACGTTGACGTTCCGCGGTAAACCGCAATGTTGATACGGCTCAGTTATTAAAAATACCAAATAACTTCAACAGAAAAAAAAACAGTAGCAGCATCTGTTTTCCATTACCACCGTTTAGTTAAGTAGGAAATGTTTCTCTATATGCCTATTAAACTCTACAAACTCAAATATTTCAAAAGGCTATATATATCTCTTACTGGGGACGACAATTCTAATACTCCTAAACATAGATTACTTCTAGATGGAGTATCAGTCAACCTAAGAATGAAGTACTCACTGTGGTACAGATTTTGACATTGTCGGTTTATAGACTACTCGTCCGCCATTACCTCTTTAGACACCAACAGAGTGACATAGATCGAAAAATGAAAAATGTCTTCTTATGTGGTCAGATGTTGCCGAAATCACACTAATTTAGTAAATAATAAACACAGAATCACATTTCACACGTAAATTTCGAATTACATCCACTTATTTCTTCGATTGAACACAAATAACTATCAATAGAAAAATGACAACAAAAACACAAATCTAGCCGGTGTTACCAGCACGTAAACTTCTAAATTTCCGAATAATGTGGGAGTTTATTAACAATGTTTGAATCTTTGTATATTATATACATATAATGCTTAAAATTTGAATGGGGTAGGTAGCCTACTAAATAAATACTAAATAATAAATAAGAATTTAAATAGATATTTCTTAAATATTTTATTATATAAAGCTAAATTAACACAGACTAACTTGACTTACTGATTGAAATAATTGTTTTCCTTGATGGACGCATGTTTTTTTTACGGAATCGTATAGAGGGGGGAAATTCCAACTTTTTGACATTTACTCCCCCAGAACCTCCCCCCCCCCCCCCTCCTGGCCCCTACGCGGAGCCATATTGCATAAAAATAATATTGGGGGTGTATAGAGGAGACCAGTGATTTTAAATGCAAACTAAATGTTGCTCCCCCCTGCCCTCTGAGAACTCCTCTTTTGAGTGTGCTACCAGATGCCGTCGCGATTTAGGGGTTCTGATTACAGGATCGTATAGATGGTTTCTTTCGAGTAGAAAAACCAGCCAGTCGTTCGGAAGGAAAATAATTATAATCATAGGTTGGTATGTTACGTAGTAGGTAGCTCTTATAAAAACTATAACATTTTTGTGATTAAAGCATTACGCTACTTTTTTTTTAAATAATAGCTACCTATTTGATTTGTGATCTATGATTTCTAGAAACTTTTATGAAAATTATCGGCATTTTTTTTTCATCAGTTGGCATCTCTCACTTATGACAAGTCCGCCATTGCTGTTGTTCATTTGTGATTCCGTAGGACTCCATCTGGAACTAAATCTATGCTCCTAAATATTCTTTTCAGCAAACTTCGTATTCTACTCGTCCAACTTGGTTTCCTCGCTAATCCTGATCAACATCGGCAGAAACTGGCCTACCCTCATCAAAGAAGTAGAGGAGATTGAATCTACTCTCCCGCCATTTTCTAGAAACGTCGCCAAGAAGTGCGATACTGTCATGATTTTGGTTTTGGTAGCCGGAATTGGTAAATTTAGTTTATCTATACTAATATTATAAAGAGGAAAGTTTTGATTGTATCTTTGTTTGTATTGAATAGGCTCCGAAACTACTGGACCGATTTGAAACATTCATTCACCGTTGGAAAGCTACACTATCCCCGGTGAACATAGTCTACCTACATATATTGTATTTTAGAAATGTGAAATTTGAATTTACCGCGAGAAACAGCTAGTAATATTATAAACTTGGGATGTTTAGATGGATGGATGGATGTTTGTTATTTATTCACGCTAAAACGGCTGAACGGATCGGGTTGAATTATTTTGTTATTAGTTTTAAAACTTATTATAGGTACGTTTTTTTTAATGCCTCTTGTAATAGTTTTATTTTGTAAAGTTTATTCAGAGATGCGAAAATAGATTTAAGGTTTATTTTCTTTATAATAATAATAAATCCTGTTAAAAGCTTTTTTTGAGAACCCACAGGAACCACAAACTGCTCAATAAACATTTTGAAATTTCCTTTGTTCAACTTAATAGTACATAGTAGTGTGAAGTTTAATAAAATTGGATCTTTTCAGTGGAACACAGTCTGTCATTCTTCTACGGCATGACAGTGGCGTACGCATGTGACTCCGACGATGTCGCCAAAACTTTCTTTTACTTTAACATGCCCTGGATATTTGAGTACACCAGCTATTCTTTGTGGAAAGGGATTATAAGCGAGGTCTGTATACAACTGAAACTTTTTAAGCAAGTAAATAATATCCCAAAAAATACTTTTTCAGGTTTTACAGGACTTGAACCCTCGACATTCCCCTCAGTAAAGGGAAGGTTTCGCGGTTCCGTTATTTTCTCTGTAAATTTGGGATATTATTTAGTTTTTTAGAGATTACCCTGAGTACGAGGGCTTAAGCACTATAATAACAAAACCTTTAAAACATTTTTTGTTTCTGACAGTAACTGTCATTTTGACACTGTCATTCATGATAAAATAAAATCAATGACAAAAAGGTGTAAGGGGGACTCCAACATCTCGTCTCTTAAGCCAACCTAACCTGGACGCATACCCTGCTAGATAACGAATTGGCTCTGTTGTAAATATCAAACCATTTTCTTAGTTTGACTCTTTAATTTTACAATTATTTTCTATTACTTGACCCTGGCAGAAAGGTGTCCAACAATTGCCATTAACAAAGAATCATCATAAATATTTTTAAACTTACGCGATCTGAACACATAATTATAAGTATTAATACAACGGGTATTTATCGCGTTTATTTACCTATTTTTCCCGACGTTTCAACAGGTTTACACACTGTCGTGGTCACGGGATGACTGATGTAATCCCTCGACCACGACAGTGTGTAATAAAAAGTAGGTAAATAAACGTGATAAATACCCGTTGTATTAATACTTATAATTAAGAATCATCATCATCATTTTATGAAAATAGTAATTGAATAAACTGTGTATGTGACTCACGTCAGAACTTAAACCACTTTTCGTAAGCCGTTGAGAATAGGTTGAGTTTCACGTTGCACTTTTTTCAACAAACACTAATTTAAGAAAATTTGGCTCATCATCAATGTTTAACTATTCAAGTGCTTTATGCTTGTTTATTGCCTTTCTAAAATTTTTCAGGTTTTCAACATCCAGTCTACGTTCATCTGGAGTTTCAACGACCTTCTTATTATGGTCATAAGTATATACCTAACAGAGCACATTATACTGCACAATGAAATGTTGAAGAAAGCTATGACAAAAGTACGTATCCTACTAGTCCTCATTATGATGAGGACCAGTAGGATACGTACTTTTGTCCAAGGTAATAAGGTCCAGTTTTTTTTTTGAAATATAATGTATAGACTATGTTCACCGGAGATAGTATAGCTTCACATCAATAGTGAAAGAATTTTTCAAATTGGTCCAGTAGTTTCAGAGCCTATTCAATACAAACAAGTTAGTCTCGCTTAAACTCGAGAAAAGCTGAGCCGAGGTTTAAACAGTAAAATTGCGCAGAAATTTCCACGCGGGCGAACCCATAGGGCGCAGCTAGTTATAAATATATTTCAGCCCTTTTCATCTCAATTTCAGGATCATTTCTCGACAATGCAGTTCCGCCTTCAGTACCTGAGTATTGTGCGCCTCGTGCGGGTGGTGAATGGACGGGTGGGGATTTATATCTTGACATCGTTTGCTTCGAACCTGTACTGGATCTGTACTCAGCTGTTTAATAGTTTGAAGTAAGGTTGAACATTATTTAAGGCAGGACACACACTTTTGAAACACTACGCGTTTAAATATTTGCTACCTGTTGGTGATCATTGAGTCCTAGGTTTGCTTGTAAATACGTACCCCCCCCCCCCCCACACATTTTTGAATGACCCCATATAATTTCATCGCAAAAATTATGTTCCATCACTATAAATCCTGTCGTAGTTTGATGAATTCATCACTACAAAAAAAAACAAAGTCGCTTCCCGCTGTCTATCTGTCCCTATGTATGCTTATTTTTCAAACAACGCAACAAATTTCGATGCGGTTTTTTTAAATAGATGAGTGATTCGAGAGAAAGGTTTATAAACCATTTGACACATTTTCCACGCGGGCGAAGCCGCGGGGCGCAGCTAGTTATTAATATGAGTGTGTTAACTAAGAAACTTGATTGTGTCTGAACAGGGTTCGGAGTTCACCCATGATGATTAATAATGTTACTGATAAAATTCTATTAAATTTTCAGCAAGAAACAAACGGGTCATTTTATAGCTTGTTACGACGTGAATCCAAGCATATACGAGTGAGTATTGTTTAAAAAGAACTGGTTCTTTAACACTAAAGTCATTTGAAATAGGATATTTACCATGATTTTATTTTTCAGTTTTCCCGTTTTAAATGACCATAGTGTTAATTCTACTAATATTATAAACGCGAAAGTTTGTAAGGATGTATGAAAGTATGTTTGTTGCTCTTTCACACAAAAACTACTGAATGGATTTTTATGAAAATTTTCAATAATATAGTTTACATATCAAATAACACATACGCTACAATTCTTAAAGATATATTGTATATTTTCCAAATTATCTATCCGCTCTAATACCCGCGTGGTGGAATTATCATGGTTACTAAACCATGATAATTTTATTTTTTTTATTATCCTTTATCGTAAAAACTTTTATACCTATTTGATTTTCGCCGACACAAACAAACGCATCAAGAGAGACGAATGAACTGAACTGAAATAAATACATTCCGAAGGAGTTTCCGACTCAGCGCGGACAAAATTGCGACGCGTTGTTTCAGTTTCCTAAATATTTGTTCCAATTGTGCGTAAAAACTGTACCACTAGTAACTATTTTTTTCTTTTTTTTTGGACGAGGGTAGTCCTGATAGCAACAACCTCTAAAATCTCTCTGTATTTATTTAATTAAAACAAATAGTTTATATTTACTTACAATATTTATTGCTGTATCACATGAATCACTGATAGTTTTCACCTGCCTAAAAGTGTTATCTCCGATATTTACCAAGCAATAACTTCACTATCACTCTTTGTTTGGGATAACCGCACTTCACCATACACAACACGATGGAGTCTACAATGCAGCAGTCTGCCCAGCAACTGATGATGGATTTGAAGCAGCGCATGGACTACTTTGAGGCTGAGCTGCAGAAGAACATCAGCCCTTCACCAACAGTGGCTTCTCTCGCAGCTGAGTTTGCCAGCTACAAGGCATTCACTATGTCTGTGTTCCGTACACTGCAAGAACAAATGGAGCTGGCCACACAGTCCATAGACAGATTGGAGATGCGGACCCGACGTAAAATCCTGCTCATCCATGGAATCCCGGAGCAGCAGAACGAGGATACGACAGCAGCCTTGTCCAAGGTGGTAAGCGGCAAGCTTAAGTTGAGCACTTTCTCAAGCGATGATGTCAGTAGGTGCCATCGTATGGGCCGTGCTGTCTCAAGTCGGCCCAGGCCAATTCTTGTAAAACTGCGTGATGTCACTCTGCGCGACAAGATTTGGTTCTCCAAAGCCCATCTCAAGGACACTGGCATCACTCTCTCAGAGTTTCTTACTAAAGCCCGCCATGAAGTGTTTATGAAGGCGAGGCTACATTTCGGAGTCAATAAATGCTGGACTAGAGAGGGCAACGTGTACGTGGCCGGCGAAGGTACTACTCGCCACCGAGTGAACTGGATGGGTGATCTCGAGAAGCTGATTGGACAGCCGCAGTTGGCTGCGACGGCATCGGGATCGTCTTCTCGATCGGTGGTGTCTAAGGCGGCGGCGGCAGAAGCGGCGCCAGCGCAGAAAAATCGGCGTGCAGCCGCGACTACGTCTAAGAAGTAGTAAGGTGTCCGTGTAGTGTAGCTTTCGTCCTCTTCCCGCCTGCAGCCTACAATCCTACAATCTGGTACGCAATCGGTCTGGAACTTTTCCTAGTTTATTTCACCGTCAATAATTTATTTTCAATATTCGCTTCTTTTTTCTTTTTTGACAGTGAGACAGCTGACTGACACTTGATGTAAACTATATAACTTCAACTTCTTTCCTAACGGCGCCGCGCGCCGGTACGCGACCAGCTATTTACGTGGTAAAATTTCCTTTACATAAAGGCGGGAGGAATCAAAATTGTTTTCTTTATTCTTTAGTGTCGTATGATGTTTGGTTTTTTTTTATTTTAATATTTTCATTGGTTTTGTTTCGTTTTCTCTGATTTGTTTTAGATAATTTCATTTTTTTTTTTTTGTATATTCGTGATATTGTAAATCTCCTTCCCATGGCACAACCGGCAGGTGGACTAAGTAGAGTCAAAGTTTTATTTTAAATTTATTGTTAATTTATATAGACGAGTTAAAGTTAGTTTTTTTTTTTATACTTAGGTATATTATTAGACTGATGCAAAGCAGTGACAGTGAGGATGAGTTCTTCACATCGTTTACGTCTTCTACACATTGCACCTCTGATGACAGCTTTAGCAGCATTCCTACTCTTTCTGAGTCCCTAGAATCCCATTTTTCTGACTGTCCAAAGAATTTCAACGTTGTGCACATTAACGCACAGAGTATTCCTGCTCATCACCCGGATATGCTGGCGTCGTTTGACCTCAAAACCATAGACGCAGTTTTAGTATCTGAGTCGTTCTTAAAACCTGCTCTTCCATCCACTTCATACTCACTCCCCGGGTTCGTTCTTATAAGGAACGATCGCGTCCATTGTGGTGGCGGAGGCGTGGCTATATATCTCCGCGCACATATCCCTTACTCTGTGATCAGCACGTCCCCCTCACCACCTCCGTCGGGTGCGGGAGAACATGTTTTTGTTGAGATTAGCCTCCTGCATACTAAAGTCCTTTTAGGAGTATATTACAGCCCTTCCCTTCGCGTCAACTTCTTTTCATCTTTCGATAAACTCCTCGAAGATTTTGCCCCTTTATACAATCACACCATCATCATGGGTGATTTTAATACATGCTTGCTCAAACATGACTCTCGTACTCGTAGCTTAGAATCCCTTGTTTCCTCCAATAATCTTAACGTTCTTCCTTTAAGTGCTACGCACCACTTCCCAAACTGTACCCCTTCTCTTCTAGACCTTATTCTTGTCTCTTCCGTCAATAATGTTCATAAGCACGGGCAGTGCCCCGCGGACGCCTTCTCGTATCACGATTTAATATTCATGTCCTATAAAATCCGTCCACCGAAAGCAAAGCCTAAAATCATTATGCAGCGTAATTTTAGTGGTATAGACGTGGAGAGTCTTCGCGCGGATGCACAGCGTATAGATTGGTCGGAGGTAGAGGGCGCTGCTACTACTGATGACAAGATCAGCCTGTTCAACTCTGCTCTAATAAACTTATACGACAAACATGCACCGTTAAGGAAAATCAAACTAAAACATTTACCAGCGCCCTGGCTCACAGACGAAATAAAGCAGGTTATCCATCGCAAGAACGTGGCCAAGTTTAGAGCTAAGTGTTGTCCTTCGGAAGTGAATGTTTCTAAATATATCGAGCGACGAAATCTGTGTAACAAGGTGTGTAGGAACGCCCAACGCCGCTTTATCCACAATTCTGTCCAAAACAAAGACCCTTCCAAAGTTTGGAAGTTTCTTCGAACATTAGGGGTTGGTAAGTCTCGTAACGATACACTTCCTAAAAATATAGACGTTGATTCTTTAAATCGACACTTCTCCTCTTCTTCCCAATTTGATGGGATAATTAAAACTAACACCCTGCGGGCTCTTTCTCTGTCACCAACCCCTGCCACATCAACCTTTTTTCTAAGTCAGTTCTCCGATTGTGATGTCAAGAGAAGCGTCATGTCAATCACGTCCAATGCCGTCGGCGATGACAACATAAGTCGTAATATGCTGCTGCCCATTCTCGACGATGTTATTCACGTCCTTGTCCATATCCTTAACCACTCCATATCCAGTAGCACTTTCCCAAGCTCTTGGAAAAATGCCCAGGTTATTCCTCTTCCTAAAAAATCTAGACCTACCACCTTTTCCGATTTTCGACCCATTTCTATTCTTCCTTTCCTCTCCAAGGTGCTAGAGCGTCTGGTACACAACCAACTCAGCCAATTTCTCTCTAGCAACTCTCTCATGAATCCTCTGCAATCTGGTTTTCGCCACGGTCACAGCACAGTGACGGCCCTCTCTAAAATTATGGATGACATTCGTCGGGGCATGGACATCGGGCTTGTAACTGTGTTGTCATTGCTTGATTTTAGTAACGCCTTCAACAATGTCGACTTTGACATTCTTCTTGCCGTGCTTCGTTCTCTAAACATATCTCCAATTGTTACTGACTGGTTTCATAGTTATCTGTTCGGTCGCCGGCAGCGCATCCGCCTTAACGATGTATTTTCGTCTTGGTGTGATGTTCCCGCTGGTGTTCCACAGGGCGGCGTACTCTCTCCTCTTCTATTCGCAATTTTCATAAACTCCATATCCGAACATTTGTCTAGTTCCTACCACCTGTACGCTGACGATCTCCAGATCTACCAACAAGCTTCAATTAGTAACCTCACACCAGCTATTACTTCATTAAATGATGACCTCTCACGCATCCTTCAGTGGAGCAAAGAGCACGGTCTTTTGGTGAACCCCAAGAAGACTCAAGTTATCATTGTGGGTAGTTCAAGGATGATAGCTAAAATCGATATGGCGACCTTATCTCCAATTTTCTTTGACGGTGTATCAATACCAGTGAGCAAATCTGTTAAAAACCTGGGTTTGATCGTAGACAATGAGTTGTCCTGGGGTCCGCAACTGGCGGAACTCAGCAGAAGGATGTTTGCATCGGCGGGCTCACTGCGGCGACTGCGCAATTTTCTCCCGACTACCACTAAAATTACACTTGCCCAGTCCCTATTGCTTCCCATTCTCGATTATGCCGACGCTTGCTATCCGGATCTCACTGAAGAACAATTAAACAAGCTTGAGCGCCTCCAAAACTTCAGTATTAGGTTCATATTTGGCCTTCGCAAATATGACCATGTTTCCGAATATCGCGCAAAACTCAAGTGGTTACCCATCCGACTTCGCAGGAATACTCATATGTTATCCCTCTTGTACAGTATCTTATTCTATTCTCCAAGCCCTTCTTATCTCAAGGAGCGCTTCGAATTCCTCTCAAACTCTCACTCACTCTCTTTGCGTTCCTCTGAAACCCTCATCCTGAAAGTCCCTGCTCACTCTACCTCTTTCTATGACAAATCATTCACTGTACAAGCTACCCGTCTATGGAATGCTCTCCCTCTGGACATCAGATGTGCAAAATCACTCCCTATCTTCAAAAAACTGCTGCATCAGCATTATTTATCCATATAAAATATTGATAGCCTTATCCTACGAGTATGTCTATGTAAGTTTATTATAATGTTTGTTATGTAGGTATTTAGTGTATTTGTTATCAATTATTTATTAAAGTGCCACCGTCTATATTGTTCGTTCATGTCCAGTCCATCCCAAGGTTGCCTGGAAGAGATCGCTCTCAGCGATAAGGCCGCCCTTTATACCTTTATTCTAAGTTTTTATCTCTGTATTATTTTCTGTTTTGTGTGGTGTAATAAAGTGTTATCTATCTATCTATCTATCTATTGTTTTATTATGTTTTTTTAAGTTTTTATGCACTTATCTACTGGCAGTGTTTATTGTGTTTGTGATATAGATAAAATTATAAAGTTCTTTACTGTTTTTGTTAGCGTAATCAGCCAAATATTACCATAAATGCGAAGTGAATTTCAATGGTAGGAGATTTCTTGTCGTTTTCCTGTAATTCTTACCGTTTTGAAATTAGACTACAAAGCTATACTCCCATTTTGTTTTGAAAATTATTTCTTGGTTAAGTAGGTAAATTATGAAACGGGAATGAAGTAACTTCAAGACTCGCAACTTAAAAAACGTGTATTAAGTGCTAATCATGAATATTATTTCCAGTAGATCGCTTCTAAGCGATAAGGCCGTCGATTATACTTGTCGCGTGTAGACTTTTTTGTAATGATCTCTGTACCTGGTGTACAATAAAAAGTATTTTTCTATTGTAATGTATAATTATTATATATTTTTCTGTAAAGTCATTTAAAACGGGATATTTGCCATGATTTGAGCTTTGAGTTATTCCGTGATCAATGGCGCATGAAACTGTGCCGAAATATTGGAAAACTCAATAATCAAATCATGGTAAATATCCCGTTTTAAATGACTTTAATTTCAGAGTTAAAAACCATGCGAGTTTCAAAGTTTTATTATATTTTCTGCAGAACCCTACACGGAATCGAGCACACCGTGTACTTCACGTATTCGTTTTCATTCATCGTGCTGCGAACCCTGCTCGTCTTACTGCTGGCTTCTAGAATACACTCCAACGCCAACGTTCCCCTCTTGTATTTGTACGGAATGCCCAGCGAGAAATTTGATATTGAGGTACTTACTTTTTGACGACCTATATGGCGTGGTGAAATGGTGGTGCCATATCTCGCGAAGAACCGACAACCGCACTGGGTTAAAGGTATTCTTGAGTGGAGACCGCAACTCGGCAAAGGTAGTGTAGGACGTGTTATTATTCAGAGCAATTCCCGAACTATTTGACCAACACTAAAAACAAGTTAATTTTTAAGGATGACATAGTGGCTACGTTTTCATAGGTTCTCGAGCGAAGCCAGAGACAGCAGCTAGGCATTACAAATACTCATTCTTTCTACAGACAAGATGGATTCATTAACATTTTAAAATTGATTTAAGATAACTTGAGACGAAAAGTTGCAAAGATCTTATTACGATTATATTTAAAAGAGAAACGTTGTCTTATCAAGCAAAAATCTAATTTAAAGCACTTGAACCCCTTGAATAACTCATTTAGGCGGTCACTCAGCTATAAGTGGATGTTTAATTAAATTTTTCAATCAAGACCGACAGGACTTGAAACAGATGGACCACGTGGAAGCCACTCACTGGCATTTGTATTTAGTTTTCAGGTATTTTAAATGATAGTCGACTCAAACTTTTACTATATTCTCTGTTGCTTCGTTTTCGTTGTACGTCAATTAGTTGTAGCTTAAAGCCGAGTAACGACCGGTGTTACTCGTTACGTGTTGGGCGTAAAATAACAATTATTTATTATTTATTTATTTATTTTAAGCCATTATTGTCCCACTGCTGGGCAAAGGCCTCCCTTTTCTCCTTCCACCCCTCGCGATCCAACGCTGCAACAGGCCACGATGGAAGATGTACCTCATAACAATTATTTATTATTATTATAATAATATATAAAAAAAATACTCAGCGGGCGTTCGTGCTGTCAGTACGAGCAATGAAGACACTCGTAATAATGATGATATTTGATTTATTTATTGAGGAATAACAAACAACTACATTTAATTTATTATACATTTGTGTTAGTATTTTTCAATGTATATATGAGCGATTCACAACGTAGGCCACAACGCTATCCACATATAAGTTATATATGTACATATATAATAGCAAAAAAACATGCAACTAGAATGCCTAGCTATGATGATGAGTCCTTGTTACTGGCAATATGTGTTTGGTTGGACACAAAAATTATCTGAGTTATCAAATGATGTAGATTGTTTGATATTTTCACCTGAGCCTAGTTCGTTATCTAGCCACGTGCAGGTCAGGTTGGCTTGGGAGAGTAGATATTGGAGCCCCGCCTAACTCTTTTTAAAGTACGAGTATTTTAACCCTAGGTCACTAAACATATTTTCGAGTTACACAGTCACTACACATTAGTCGTTCTGACTAACAAAATTAAACGCCAATATTTTACTGCGGAAGTAATGCGTAAGCATAGGGTACTAAAACACTAAATTAGGAAGGTACTGAGCGTGGCAGGGTAGTGTCGGGAACATACCTAAACAGCTAATGCGCGGGAACCGTGTCGCCTGTGAGACTAATGTTTAGTGATCTAGGGTTAATATGTCGTTTATGAAAATTGCTTTAGTCGTTTTCTAGCATCCTCCTCCTCGCCGCTCAGGCTTTTCGATCCAGCAGTCACTAAGTTCTTCGACTACAAGAATTATTTTCGACTATAAAAGTGGCTCGTTTACGCTTACCCTACTGTATTTCCAGGTCGAGAGGTTCATAGCTCAAATAAGCAACATCAAAGTGGCACTGAGCGGGTTAGATTTCTTCTACGTAACAAGAACAATGATCTTAACGGTGAGTATTTAGACCAGTAGATTTAATTATATTTTTACTTGAGCTGAGCAAAATTATATGACTTTTAAAGTCATTTAAAACGGGATATTTACCATGATTTGATTTTTGAGTTATCTAATATTAGTGGCAACGTTCGTAGCAAAAGACAAAAAATGAGGGTAGATCGGTATGTCTGCCCATAAAAACTCGCAGTGCCTTCAGTTATTCCGTGATCATGGCGCATGAAACTGTGCCGAAATATTGGATAATCTAAAAATTCAAATGGTAAATATCCCGTTTTAAATGACTTTAGTG
Organism: Eupithecia dodoneata; assembly: GCA_947044415.1. Classification (NCBI taxonomy): domain Eukaryota; kingdom Metazoa; phylum Arthropoda; class Insecta; order Lepidoptera; family Geometridae; genus Eupithecia; species Eupithecia dodoneata. The sequence continues at coordinate 3,122,552 of OX345657.1, read as the reverse complement.
TTAAATTAAATTAATTAAACCATGATAATTTCAAAAGTTTTAATATGAATTTTATTTTCATTTCAGTTACTGGGAACAATAGTGACCTACGAACTTGTCTTGCTCCAATTTAATAAGTAATTATATATTACTATGGACCTTAGAATAAGTTACATCGTTAAGTTACATATGATCTCTTACTTTTCTTTAGTCTGAAATAAATGATTATTATTATTAATTACGAAAAAGGTATTAACGAGATTTCGCTTTATAAAACGCGTGAAACGTGGTAAGATACAAAACGTGTGAGACATTTGTCATATTATGAAAATATACGTGTTTTCAGTAAACAACCCGTATTTCATTCACCCATTGAACGGGAACTGAAGGAATCCTCTCGAGTAGAAACGAGAAGGATTTACATTCCAATGCTTTTTAACCGTGTTTGTACGTTGGTACACGCTATTAAAAGACGAGGAATTTAATTTAGGGTTGTAAATAAAATGAAACACTTTTTGGAAACAACATAACAGGAGTAACGTGGAGCTGTGTAGGACAACTTGCGCGGATATTTTTTTTCTGAAGGACTATAATGCTGTTGACTTCAGATGGCCGTGACAGCATTACTGGACTTTTGGCGGGCACAGAAGGCGCCTCGCCGGTAAAATTAGGTTGGGGCAATACGCACGCGGGCTACCACGTAGGCCGCCCTTAGGTGCACTCGTGCACCTAAAGGGCGGAAACGAGGTTAAAAAAAGGGGTTTGGATTTTGGTCGGGTGGTTAGTGTGCGAAAACTGAGTTGTTGCCGTCACCTTGAGGTTAGCGATCGTGCACGGACAAAAGATGACAGTTGGAGAAGTGAGCTGATTGAATGACGTCAAGGGTACTGATGAGCGTCCAGTTGCGGGATGGATGGACTTTGACAGTCAATAGTGTCATCATCATCATCAGCCTATATTAGTCCACTGCTGGACATAGGCCTCCCCTTATAGTGAGGTGATGGTCAATTTGTTTTAAATTTTATAACATATTAATCTACATGTGATTGGGCGTATGTTTTCGATTGTTACAATAATCACACTAATATTAAAATGCGAAAGTTTGGATTATTGCATGGATAGTATTTGATACTTCTTCACGCAAAAACTATCTACTAAATGGAACGGGCTGAAAATCATCATAATGCTCGGTTTAGATTATTCCAGTCTAGTGATCTAGCGAGATTCCAGTCCAGTGCTGGACTGGATCTGTAACGTCTACATTATTCCAGTTATTTAGAAGCCGTTGAAGTGTGAACACTACAGTGACAATGATTGATCACTACAGTGAATGATTTCAAGAAGAGATCAGTTTCTTTTTTTTAGGATTGGCCATCTACATTATTCCAGTTGCACTGGATTGATCGCACTGGATTCAAAAGTAGACCGCGAATCCAGTTACTGGACTGGAATGCTTACTGGATTCAGTTCATTCCAGTGCCGGTTTACATTTTTCCAGTAAGCAATCCAGTACTGGACTGGATCGCTGGACTGGAATAATGAAAACCGGCCATTAGTCTCGATAAAAAAGATATTCCTGCTTTGTTTTCTTTTGCGTATGGCTCGGGTTTATTAATTAGTCAAGTATTATAATCATCCTTTAGTGGAACTATGTTAATATGTTTCAAGGCTAAATTTACTAAAATCATTCGGTCGCACTGCCTATTCTGCATATTGGGGATTTGTATGGTGAAAAACACTATGCAGGGCACTAGATATGTTTTTTATGTCTGTTTGTCTGTTTTATGATGAGAATTAGGTATAGATAAAAATACATTTACTAACATACTTTATTCCTATAAATAAAACACCCAGAGCGCGAACAAATCCCTGCAGGCAGAACTATTTATTTATACAAAAGCATGTCCCGCAGCGGGAATCAAACCAGCAACCCCGTGCATTTCAGACGGATCAAGATAATTTAATATTAAAATTTAAAAAAATAATTTTCAAAGCCTTCAAATTTATTAAAATTTAAAAATTATTTTTCACAAGGTCTTCAGTTGCCTTTAAGATATAACTGGGGTACCCTTTAATGAGGATCGGATCCGTTCACTGCACAGTTTAATAAAAGTGTAAAAACCTAAGCGCCGATGGTAGCTTCACTTTAATTAACGATGAACCTTCGGGTCATGCGGGTAAACGAACTGGGCAACCCGAGGCACCTGCGACGCTTGCTTTCATCAAGAAATAAATGGCTATTTAACAATATATTTTGTTATAAAACCTATTATAAAAGCTTTCGTAGTTTTATTTATTTATTTAAAAACTTTATTGCACTACAAAGGGTACAAATGGGCTTAATGCCGAGGCATTTTCTACCTGCCGACCAGAAAACACATGTTTTATATTTATATGAGGGTTGGCGTGCTTACATATGCCTGCATATGCTTACATATGTATTACATATGTAGTTGCAAAAATATAATAATGAATTCATTATGAATGTAAGTGGGTTAACTATGAACCTAGTTTATGTTCGAAGAACACCATCGCTTCATCGCGTTCATCGTTACGAGGGATCTGGGATCTTTATCTGTGTGAGTGAAATTACTAAGTTCTGGTTTTAAAGACTCACTCCACTCTCTCACTCTACCTACTACAAAATAAAGAACGAAAGAGAAGAAAATATATTTATTTAAAACCATACACGAATATTAAAGTGCTTTATTTTTTTCCTCGTTCATATAACCTGTTAAAACTGTTTACTTGTTCAAATAAACGATTTTGTATTTTGTATTTCATACGTACCGATCCGATCCATCCAAAGGTTGCCTGGAAGAGATCGCTTTTAGCGATAAGGCCGCCGATTGTGCCACTAGATTTAGTTAGTATTAATATCCTTTATTTTTTTATTTTCTTTGTATTTGTTGGTGCAATAAAGCTATATTGTATTGCATTGCATTGTATTGTATTGTATTGTATTGCATTGCATTGCATTGCATTGCATTGCATTGCATTGCATTGCATTGTATTGTATTGTATTTCATTTAGACCTCATAGGACTCTTGGGCACGTCACAAAATTCAAATTAAACGAATACTAGGAAATAAGTGATCACTTTGATTTTTTGTTCACTTCAATCTTTTTAAGACGACCGATTTGGCGCGGTGGGCGAAGGTCCGCCTGCGACGCAGGAGGTTGCGGGTTCGATTCCCGCCTCGGAACAAATGTGTGTACGATCTGCAGATATTTGTCTCGGGTGTTCTGGTCGTTTTCTATGTATAATAAAAAATATCTATCTATGTAATGTATTGTATTATGTATATCAGTTATCTAGTACCCATAACACAAGCTCTGCTTACCATGGGGCTAGATAATGCTGTGTGTATTGTCCAGCATTATTTATTTATTTATTTATAAGGTAAAGTAAAGAAGCGAACAAAACACCTTTAGCTTAGGTTGTTAGTTAGTTTTCGGGTTGGAGTCAAACTCATCCCAAGCTTTTTTATCGTCTAGATAATCCAACTAATATTATAAACGTCAAAGTTTGTAAGTATGGATGGATGGATGGATGGATGGATGTTTGTTATTCTTTCACGTAAAAACTACTGAATGGATTTTAATGAAACTTCACAATAATATAGGTTACATATCAGAATATCACGCATAAAGACATACACAATTCATAAAGATATATAGTAGGTATATTATTATATTATAAACCGCGGGGCGCAGCTAGTCTGAAATAAAAGTAGAAGATGCTGTACATCTTCTGAAATGTTTATAAATGGCTCAAAGTACTAGTAGCAACGGTAGTTGAAACATTAGCCAGAGTAGAATTATCCGGAGAAGGCGAGTTGAACTGGAACATCACTAGCTCGTACGTCACTATAGTTCCCGCTACCTGAAATTATTATTTATGAAATTATTAGATTATACTTTTTATGACATATACAATATATTAGTTAAGGACAATCTATATATATAAAAGAAAGTCGTGTTTGTTACAACACTTATAACTCAAGAACGGCTGAACCGATTTAGCTGAAAATTGGTGAAGAGGTAGCTTAGAACCAGGAGTCTAACATAGGATATAGATAGATACTCATCATTTTAACCATTTGACTTTTTTAACGGGGGCGAAGCCGCGGGGCGCAGCTAGTATTGGATATATATTGCTTGTCTTATTATTATTATACACTCATATATTTAAATTCTCGTATAAAATAAAATATTACTTATTATGTCCATCATTTACCATGATCTCGGGCCATAAAGTGACCCGGTCCTTTGGAAGGCTTGCGTGGGGCCGAAGCCAACAGCACAGAGGTCCTTTGAGAAGTTAATCTAAAGGCGATGGCTACACATAGCGGGTATCATCCTCGGGTGCACAATATGATACACCCAAAGATGGTATCCGCCAGGTGTAGACTATTGCAAAGAAAAATGAAAGAAATAAAACCAGGCTATTGTGATGGATGGATGGACTGGGTAATCGGGCTATAGGGGAGATTACGGACGTCTGCCATAAACAAGTCAATCATAATGTTTTACTTATTATTATTATTACGTGTGACTTGTAACTTGGTGTTATTGATAAAGAATTTGTATTTGTATTTGAAAGAAAAATAAATTATGTTACACAAGTAAGTTTAATAAGTAGTCGTAAGTAACTTAATAAGTCGTAAATAGTCGTCAGTTAGATTATTACGGTTTGAACTATTTAGATTAAGGGCTATTTGCTTTTATTAAAACAATATAAACGCATAGGAAAATCTTGGTTAATAATTTTGAGGCAAAATTCAATTCTTGAGTACTCATAGTGCTCGTATCATACTTGATGCTTATAATTCTTTGTGATCTGTGTGGTAGTAACTTAATTACTTACTAGTTTCTGCCCGCGGCTTCGCACTCGTTATTTTTAATATATACTGTACGGTATACGGTATCCAAGGGTATATACTCGGTATCCCAGGGACGGATAATCCCTACATTTTATCCAAGCTTGTGTGAAGTCGCGGGCAGAAAGAAAAGAAAGCTGAAAAGTATTTTTCTTGTTCAATCTCTTACCGTCAGCAGAAGACCTCTAGTAACTGAGAAGAACTGTAGACCACTTAGCGCTATGTGGTCCCCATTGACTTGGTCCAGAAACCTCTGCACCTGAAGAAAATAAATATCCTTTACTACACGTATGTTTAAAGCTAAATTATACATAGACGAACGTCTTCAGTAGGCAATGAGAGGATTAAAATATTGTTTTATTTTTATTAAACAGTATTATTTTAAAGCTTAAGTTAAAAAATGACTTCTGACGGCATATTTACCATGAATTTAGTTGATAGAAATTCACTGTGACTTCAGTTATTCCGTGATCATAGCGCATGAAACTGTGCCGAAATATCGAAAAGCTCAAAGCTCAAATCATGGTTAATATCCCGTTATTAATTACTTTTGAATTAATAACCACGATAGTTTCAAAATCGAATGTTCTCCAATGTCCAAAAGCTTGTGTGGCGTAAGTGTGTACTAACAAGATATTTTAGGAACGATCTACCATGTTGGGACCTTACCATGTCCCTGCTATAATGATATAGGGTCGCAATACAAAGCGCCGAGAGTCTTTTGTTTCAAGATCGTCTTTTGTTTCAAGATCGTCTTTTGTTTGTGCTTTAAATTAGTCGGATACGCAAAGGATATCAATCCATATTCATGTGTTTTTTGAATTTCGAATTTAAATACATATTTCCTACTATTATCATAGCTAATATTATATCTGTTACGTTTTCACGCCAAAGAGGTTGATCGGCTCTTAATGAAATTAGGCTGGGAGATAGACGATATCCCGGATATGGACATAGGCTACGTGAAACGTAGCCCTTCTACAAAAATGCATGCAAACCCACGGGTAAAAGCTAGTGTACTATTATAGTTAGAACGCGCTGTTACGTGCTGTGCGCCAGAAGGAGATAAATGCTAAGGTAGGTACAGTTTAAGTAGAGATTGGATACATTCTAGAATGTCACTGATACGTGACATTTTAATATGTCATCTAATACTCATAACACAAGCTCTGCTTAAGGCTAGATGATGCTGTGTGGATTGTCCATCATTATTTATTTATTTACCCTGCTAGTAACTCACTTCAACACAGTACACTGGAGACGGTACATCGTACAGCACCGGAGCAGGCACGTCGGAAGCGGTGTTGACTTGTGAAGCGATCAACGACACGGCGACCGACCGCGTGATGAGGTATACCAGAGAGAATATGAAGTATACGGCGGCCTCGTAGCCGCCGAGGATTGTTGTTCTGGAAATTAAACAGGTATAGTGTACTAAACACTTCCCAAGACATTTTCCAGCAGAAAATCAGCGAGGCTGAGTTCTTAACCATTTATTTCATCATCGTCATGTTAGGTTCCTGTGTTACTTTATGTATTTTAACCCTATTTACAAAATATTATTGGTCAGTATCTATATTTAGAAGTCTAATTAAGTATGTAGGTACTTTAAGCTTTAAGTTATGTCTCCTACATGCACTGAGTACTAGCGTAGTAGTATTATACTTTTGATCAAGGTACAGCTTTTCATAAGTTATTGAAGATTAAGTCATCGTACAGGCGTTTGCGTTTTTATACCTGAGTGACAAATAATAAATGAAACCTGAGCTGTAATGGCTTTAGTTTCACGCGTACAAAATTATCACAAAAAACCTGATATAATATAGACATTAGACAAGCATGGAAAGTGTAAACCTAACCATAAAATCTCTAAAAAGTTTCTTCCAGCAAATTTAGATTATATAGAGAAAGAAGAAACATATAAGCTTAGTTAGGTTTAGCTTGCTACCAGAATCTTACTTTTTTTCTCGACTGCTACATTCTCCTGTGCCTTTGATTCCATCTCTAAAATAAAACAAAAATACTTTTAAATAAGAGACTCACAAAATATAAACGAATTCTTTTGTACTAATTCTTCTACTCACTCCAAAGTATTGAACAGCTGTAGACAGATGAAGAAGAGGTTGTTTGCGAAGGATATGAAAACGATACCACTGATGACGTCATCCACTTTTCTGACTAAATGCGTCGCTCTTCCGTACTCTTCTCTGGTGTTTCTCCAGAATACTTCAGGAAGATACTGAAAAAAAATAGAAATATAAATGTTCAAAGGCTCTGAATTCAGCGAATATGTAATGTAGAAGCATTCTACCAACTAAGCTTAGATTTCACGAACTAAAATGTCACAGAAATAGTTTGTATTAATTTTTAATTTTTCTTATATATATATTTATTTTGTTAGTATTAAAAAAAACTAGTTTTACCCGTAGGTTAAATTGTCGAAAGTAGCCAAAGCTTCGAAAAAAACAACCAATTTAAAATAAATATAAGAGAATATTCAATCGTATATTCTGATTAGATTTATGGTAGTATTTGCATTTTTCTACGAACAAAAATACGACGAATGCTCAAGGCTTCCTTGTTTGACTACAAAATCGTAAAAACAATGAGAACCCTATTTATTACAAACCCATCTGTCCTTGTTTGCAATTCGAAGTCCAAAGTGCAATTACTTGTTCGAAACACGAAGTTCAAGAGAGCCAATTGCAAAAACATTATCGTAGTTTGTTTAGAGTAGTCGGGGAAGTTCGTGCGAAATTCTTTGTCGTTTCTGGCTGCCTGGTACTTTGAAGGACAAGATGTTGAATTTCAAAACAATATTAGTTTACTTCGCGAGCAAGGGAAAAGGCTGCTTGTGGATTTCTTTGTAGATTTAATATTATTTAGGCTTTACCGACATTTTGTGATTGAGCTAATCCCCGTATTAGCTCGATAATATATAAACTGTTAAAATACCATTATGAATTATTTAGAATAATTAATTCGGATGTTATGTCCTCCCTACCACATAAAATTGCTTCGACAGTTTATCATTATGAAATAACATGTTCTCGAGAACTATAATGAAAATCGATAATGGTATTTAATTTAATGGATTCCTCTCTGAAGTTGTGATTGAGAGTTTTAGAATAGCCTACTAAATTAAAAAAAAAATTATATAAAATAATCAAAAGCAATATACCTTCCTATTAAGAATAGAATATCTTACTCTATACACGAATGTTATAAATATTAATGTTTAATTAATAATATATTCTAAAATGAACTACTACAACCTTAGAAAGTAATTTATTAAATTAGCAGAATTCGCATAATACAAAACCTCATTTCAAGGATCTGAAAAAGAACGTCAACCTTATTAGCTATGGCCTCTTTCTTATGCTTACCTTACTCTCTTCAGTCTCATTCACGTGTTAATAGCCGGCCATAAACATGTAGAATCGCAGGGAAGACTTGTGCAACGCATACAAATGTGTTTTAATAAATTATAACTGAATATACCGTGTCCTCTTAGTTTAACGTATGGTTCATAAAAGCTGGGTCTTTAATCTACCTGCGTTTTATAACCTACCTCTGGTTGTTTTATTTTAAGTACCTAAAGTCTTTGTTTACCTTCCGAATAGGGCATACAGACATGATTAGGTACCTATTTTCATGTCATCTAGACGCGGTCGCTGTCATCATAAAATAGCGTATTATAAATTAAGTCTATTTATATTTTATGTACCTATGCAAATTTTAACGTATATAATAATAAATAAATAATGCTGGACCATTCACATCAAAAACACATAAAATAACATTATTAACACACGTTTCAATTTTGTATAAGTATTCTTAATTGTTTTGCTTTTTGTTGGTTTCCCTTTACATGTGCAATTGGCCTTGCTTCTTGCCAAATTCCATGGAAGTAGGTCAACGGAAAGTAGGTACTGTGTAAGTTTTGTGTGCATGTTATTTCCCTTGGAAATTTCAAAATATGCGGGCAAAACGGCTGTAACTGTTGATTGCGACTTATACGTTATAAGTTTGAATTATACCATAGCCAAGGGTGTGAATTTCAACTTGGTACCTCCACGTGTTCATGAGAAAAGGGAGTTGACATCTATGTAGACAGATCCGGACGGACAACAAAGTGATCTTATAAGTGTTCCTTGTTTCCTTTTTAGGTGCGGAACCCTAATACAGCGCTATGTTTGTTTTCAGACGTTCACGGAAGCTCACCATATAGTGAAATAATAAATAAATAAATAATAAAAGTTTCTATTTTCAAAAAATGGTTTCTAATGGTTAACAGAGTACTTATACAAAACTATTAATTACGTTTTCTCTAAAACATTTAAGTTTACCTTTAGGTATAGTACTCTACCCCAAAACCTTAGTACTGAAAATGCATCGACTCCTCGCTCTAACTCAATCTCATCACTAAGCTTATCGAATTTGGAAAATCGCTAAGCTGGATCCACTCTAAGTATTTCAACAATTGTAAAAATCCATTTGATTCAATTGGACTTATAAAGTTTGACGTGTGATTTTACTCTATGATTTTAATTATCTATATCTTACATGATTATGTGAATTGTCCAGCATTATTTATTATTATTAGTATGCATCTAGTGATAACAACATCATACATTTACAATGAAACTTTCCAACCTCCTCATTCTACTGAATGAGGAGGAGTTAGAGCGAGGAGTGGATGCATTTTTAGTACTAAGGTTTTAGGGTAGAGTATACTATACCTAAAGGTAAACTTAATTATTTTAGAGAAAACGTAATTAGTTATAGATAAGTACACTGTTAAACTTTAGAAACCATTTTTTGAAAATAGAAGCTTTTATTATTTATTTATTTATTATTTCACTATATGGTGAGCTTCCGAGAACAACTGAAAACAAACATAGCGCTGTATTAGCTTATTTCATTGATCAATGCGCTTCGTCAACGTCTTCCATAGTTAGGGTCCATTATTGCCATGCACATTGCTAGTGTTAATCACAAAAAACAATTCGTTTGTTACCTTTGCACACGCACAGCTATTTCAGAGTCTATGAGAGAAGGAAAATAGGAATACATTTTCATATCTTCATAAATTTTACGAACAAAATATGGATCATTCATAGTTATCTGAAATAAAATGATTTTATTTTTATTTATTGAAAGATGAAAGAAAGAAAATAATTTTATTTGGCCAAAAAACAGGTTTCAACAAAATAACACATTAAAACACAGCAAACATAAAATTAAATTAAATAAACCTATAGGGATACAATAATAATTATATTATACATGTGCTAGCCTGCTGACCAAAAAGGTTTGACCCTTTTTGGCTCAGCTATGTGCTGAACCACGCATGGCGCGGAACAACGCTGATTTTCAGTTTGTACCTTTTTTATTTAGTCACATCACGGACAAAGAAAGAGAGATGCTCTAAAGAAACAAAAATAAAAAAGTAAAATAAAAATAATAAACAATAAAACAATAATGAAAGTAACACTCAGTACATTTAACACTTTGACTGCGTTTTTTTTTCGACGACTGCGATCATTTTTTAACCTAAAAAATTCGTGCTGCCGCTCTAAACAGCGGTTGTGTTGCGCCGCACATACATGCGTTTCGTTCGAAAAATATTACGGCTGTGCTGAATCACAAAGATCTGTATTTTCTCAGCCGCTGCGCTAGTGTGGATTTACGCATATTAGTCACTTTTAGAAAACACATACCGTGTGATTTCAGCAGTCAAAGTGTTAAGTAATAACTTAGTAGTGAGTTGCCTTCTTAATTTTCTTTGCTTCATAACATAAATTACATGAAATTTTAAAACCAGTCTGTTCTACGAAAATTTGCCAAAGGTTCTGTTCAAATTGGTTAAGTTATTTCGAAAAAAGGGGAAAATTCGTTTTATTTGTCCAATTAATTAGTGTCCATTGTGAAAGGGGGGAAATTGCGAATACACCAGTTTCAACGAAACGTTTAATGGTTCTGGCTCTCGATTGAAAAAGTAATACACTGTTGTGATGAAAACAAAAATGTTATTAGGAGTTGATTGATCTTATTACAGAGCAAAGTTCTTTCGTTTTATTTTGCGCTTCGAGTCGATCAAAACCATCGATTATTTGATGATTCAATTATATCTCTCACTGCCAACTTAGGGTCGGTACATATCTAACGGAAAATGCGTCGCGTTTTATCGCGTTACGCCCGAACAGTCAAATATAATAAAACATTCGACCTTTCACAAGCGCCTGTTACGTTTCCGTCAACGTTTCGGTCGACGTAACGTGTCGCCATACGTATATTTTGTATGATGCATTCAGACAAGGCGTAACATCAGCGGATATCGTTTGTGTACAGGCTGTTCGAACTGACTAGACGACTAATGTGGCAGGTCTAATTTGAGCGAATAGACGCGACTGATGATATGCTCGACGCTTTTTCCGTCAGATATGTACCGACCCTACTGCAATTTTATTATAGAACAACAGAAATTAACAGATTAGAATTAACAGAATTGTGAACTTGAGAGTACCATCACATTAAGTTTTTTATTTTGCTTGTTAACGAGAGACTAATAATATTTGAATCTATTATACCTAACTGCTGGTAGAAACTGTAGCCTTTTCGAAAATAGTAAAAAATGCAAGCACCACTCAGTAGAACTCGCGTTAAACTTTACCTTTCCTTGCGCTGCAAGAAGTTTCTTATTGACCTGCCTCAACCGCGACGTTAGGTAGTAGCTCATGCAAATCACAAACAGATCAGAGAAGTTCCATATGAACGTCGATTGGAAATGCAGGAACTGAAAGAGAAATAATGCATAGCGATTTTAAGGTTGGTTTATGCTAGGCGAAACACAGATAATGCATAGCAATTTTTAGGTTTTGTTTATGTCTTGCGAAGAACTGACAGCCGCTGGGGCACACGTGTTCTTGAGTGGAGACCACTCGGTAAACGTAGTTTAGGGCGCCCTCCGACCAGGTGGGATGACGACCTGCGAAAGACTGCGGGTAGATGCTGGATGCGTCAAGCTGAAGACAGGGCGCTATGGCGCTCATTGGGGGAGGCCTATGTCCAGCTGTGGACTAATATAGGCTGATGATGATGATTATGTCATTTCTAAAGCCTTCTTTACCGTCTACCCAATATCCTCTGCCAGGATTTATTCTGTTAAGAAATGATCGTGTTGGCAAGGGTGGTGGTGGGGTCGCCATATACCTACGTGCGGGTATTTCTTATAAAATTATCGACAAATCGCCAAGCCAATACTCCAAGTCCGCAGAGCACCTGTTTATAGAAATAATTGTCAATCACTCTAAAATCTTACTTGGTGTATTTTATCCTCCTTCAAGTAGTATAGACTATTTCTCCTCTCTTGAATCAAAACTTGAGTCTTTATCTACGATCTATGATCATACAATCATACTCGGCGACTTCAATACTTGCCTTTTAAAAAATGATACCCGAACTGTCAAGCTACAATCTCTTCTCTCTTCCGTGAATTTGCACATTCTCCCTCTTTCTGCCACACATTACGCTCCTCACTGCTCTCCATCTCTCCTGGATCTTATCATTGTTTCTGATGTTGACCGCGTGGCTACAAATGGACAAACTACTGCTCCTTTTTCTTACCATGATCTCCTCTATCTATCATATAAAGTACGTCCCCCTAGGCAAAAAGTTAAGTTTCTCCAGTTGCGTAGCTTTAAAGACATCAATCTTGAGAGTCTGAAGGCTGACGCTTCTAACATAGACTGGTCACCCGTAATTGATGCTGTTAGTGTGGACTTAAAAGTTGCTTCTTTTAATAAGCTGATTTTAAACTTATTTGATATTCACGCTCCCATTAAAATGGTCAAAGTGAAGCATCCTCCAGCTCCATGGCTAAGTCAGGCTATTAAGAAGCTGATGTCAAGGCGAGATCGGGCTAAACGGTGCTACAAGAAACATCCGACTGAATCCAATCATAGTGCGTACAAAAAGCTTCGTAACCGCTGCAGTAGGATGTGTAGAGATGCTAGAAAATGTCATATTCATAGCTGTGTTCAAAATTCTACTCCCTCACAAATGTGGAAATTTCTCAAATCCATTGGATTTGGTGGTGCCTCACATAATTCGCATATCCCTTTTGACTTAAACATTATTAACCAAAACTTTTCTAAATCTCCTCTCTGTCTGGATAATAGTGTTCGAATCTCAACTATTGCCGCAATTGCGCGGCAAGCCCTCCCACCATGCCTTCCCTTTACTTTCAAAGCTATCGCTGAGGACGACATTAAAAAGATTATTAGCTCCATATCAACGAAAGCCATTGGCACTTATGATATTAATATTCAGATGCTCCAGCTTCTCTCCCTTGAACTTTGTCCTGCAATATCCCACATCATAAATCATTCTCTTGAGTCTGGCTGCTTTCCTACTATGTGGAAATCTGCTAATGTCATCCCTTTGCCTAAAGTCTCCAATCCCTCTTCGGTTTCTGAACTTAGACCTATCTCGATACTCCCTGTTCTTTCTAAAATTCTCGAGAATGTAGTCCAAAAGCAACTTTCGCTGTACCTCAATCGTAATAACCTCCTGAGCCCCTACCAATCTGGTTTTCGTCCTGGTCACAGCACTGTGGGTGCTCTGACTAAAATCTCCGATGACATACGCTTAGCTATTACCAATAAGCAGGTTACTGCACTTGTGTTATTGGATTTTAGCAGTGCCTTCAACTCTGTCGATCATGATATCCTTGTTGCAGTTCTTTCCTCTCTCAATGTCTCTCCCTCAGCAGTCACTTGGTTTCGTTCATATCTTTCAGGTCGCTCGCAGCGTGTGCGCCTTGATGACTCATAATCGGATTGGTGTAACGTTTCTGCAGGTGTTCCTCAAGGTGGTGTCCTTTCCCCTCTCCTTTTCTCAATCTTCATTAATTCTGTTACTAAAGTCATTTCTTCTAGCTATCATCTCTACGCGGACGACCTGCAAATTTACCATCATTTTAAAGTGGATGAGATCTCTGAAGGTATTAATCAGATTAATCTGGATCTATACAATATAAACTCATGGGCGAAGACCTATGGTCTCCTAATCAATCCCTCTAAATCGCAAGCTATGATCTGTGGTAGTCCTTTTATGTTGAAATCCTTAGCTCTGACTACAATTCCGTCTGTTACTTTAGCCAACAATATCATCCCACTCTCCGTGAAAGCTAAGAACTTGGGCGTAATTTTTGAAAATAATTTATCTTGGACTAGCCATGTAAATAACATCAGCAAAAAGGTCAATTACACTTTTCATTCACTTAGACGTTTACAAAACTTCCTACCATTTGAGACTAAAATCATCCTTGCCCAGAGTCTTCTACTCCCTCTTCTCGATTACGCCGATGTTTGTTTCCTGGACGCGACGGAGGAAATGTGGAATAAGCTCGAGCGCCTTCAGAATTTGGGCATCCGATTCACATACGGATTACGTAAATTCGACCATGTTTCTGCTTTAAGATCCAAGCTGAAATGGCTGCCCATACGAAGGCGGCGTGATCTTCACATTCTGTCCTATCTCTACTTTATCCTCTATAATCCCCTTTCGCCGTCTTACCTGCGTGAACGATTTGAGTTCCTTGTCCCCCGCGGTGTGCCATGTAGAACGGCAGTTTCACTCCGTCTCTCCAGTACTCCTGGAGGTTCTTTTGCCGGGCAAGCGGCTAGATTATGGAACTCTATCCCCCATAATATTCGAGCCAGTCCATAGCATAACATATTTAAAATCAAATTGAAAGAGCACTTCCTATCATCATAAAATTATCTATCTAGAGATATTTATATATATATTTAATTAGCTATATATATATATATATATATATATACACATATATATTTTTATTATATTGAACTAAGTGTATTTATTAGGTTTATTGAACTATTTTTTTTTTAAATTTATGTATGTATATTTTAATCTCATTCCGTATTGTATTATTAGTCTAATTTGTCTATTGTACACTTCCTCTATCTTTTCCATCGCCACTCCTGTAAACCTAAGGTTTGCTGGAAGAAAACTCTGACTCAGGGTTAAGCTCGCCTATGTACATATCTTTTTTATTTAAGTTATTTTTAAGTTTTTTTTATGTGTACAATAAAGAATTAAAGAATTAAAGAATTATGTTAGGCACCGAGTACAGGAACCAGTTATGTCAGTTTTCAATTAAACTTTAGTCGGGATAAAACGTTGGTGTTCTTCCAACACATACAAGGTTCGTAGTTAACCCGCTTAAATTCTTATAGTCGGCTTTAGTCCGCGTCCGTGCACGGAATATTTATTTTCTTTGGATTGCTGTCGAAATTCGCTCCTGTTCTCATTGTTCTCCAAAACTGCTGTTGAAACTAGTGAGCCTTAGTAATATATCCTAAACAATGAATCTGTTTTTTATCCTTTTGGGTGTCATGTCTAAGGCCATAATAGGCCTATTATGATCGCGACTTTATTCGTTCAGCCCTGAAGTCGCGGTTTTCACAATTCGCCAATTACCCTTGCTAGGAACTGTAGGATTTTCTTGGGAATTATGAATCTGACGGCCATCTTTTTTGCTTCACTCACATTTTAGCTAGATAAAAGAAACATCTGGAACACCTAGACACCTAGCACACAGAACTATAATTAGTAAATTTATTTATGAATATGAATAAGTTTTATTTTGTATAGTTTAGAGACGATGAGATACGAAGTTGCCTTTTGACCAACAAACTATTTTTTCTCATCTGTACCAGAATGAAACTATTTCAGAGGTATTAAAAAAAGCTTACAATAAGTATCACAAAACCCCATTGAAATGTTTGATATTTTCTTTGTTCAACGTTCAACAGGATAAAATAGATGGCGGCGCTAGCGTGCCTCGGGGTACCGCCTTAAACATTAACTTGCAAACTGTCATAACTTTATTATGAGACTATCTGTGCCCCGCGGCATCACCCGCGTGGAAATCTATGTATCAAATAGTTTGTAAAAACTTTATTATGAGAAGAAAATTGTACTCACCTGTGTTATAACACCTAGTATCCGTGAATAAGGTAAACTACTGAAGACCCACGGGTAGAAATGTTTGACGAAGCCTTCATATGTGGGTAGATAGGGATAACATATCTCAGCGCCAGCAACCGCTGACAGCAGGGACAGTATGTGTTCCGCTGAAACAAAAGAATTACAATATCTGATTTATTTATTGACAAATTCATAACCCTATTTACCTTATTATCTTCTTCTTCTTATATATAAAAATTCAATTGCTGTTCGTTAGTCTCGCTAAACTCGAGAACGGCTGGGCCTATTTAGCTGATTTTGGTTTCGAAATGTTTGTCGTAGTCCAGGGAAGGTTTAAACGGTGAGAAAACATGGTAAAATTGCGCAGAAATTTCCACGCGGGCGAAGCCGCGGGGCGCAGCTAAAAATAATAAATATTTTTAAAAGTGCTGAAATTTTGAACAGCTGGTGTTTAAATATATCTTACTTATTCTATAAATATAAATATTAAAAACGCGAAAGTTTGTATGTATAGATGTTTGTTACTCTTTTACGCAAAAACGAATAAACGGATCGGGCTGAAATTTTGCATGCAGGTAGTTCCAGGTCCAGAATTAGGAAGTTTTTATCCCAAAAGTCAGTTTCCATGGGAAAGAAATAACCTTAAAATAAAACGTTTCCATAGAAACAACGCGTGCGAAGCTGCAGGCAGAAACTAGTATTCATTTATAATGAAGCAAACTTCAAGCTCGACACGTTCAGCACTTTTGTCTTGAAGAGGTAACAGACATCCAAACATCGATTCTGTTAGTGGACATAAATCAATTACTATAAATCAAATGAAGAACCATCTCCTACTATGAAATCGATTTAAATTAATAGAATAGAATAGAAAAACATTCATTCGGACACAGGTACAAAATACAGGTATAGAATAACAAACGGCAAATAAAGTAGTTTATCATGGGGGTAAGTGACACAAATCGGTGATATTAAGAAAATAAGACTACCTACATGACCCTGCGGCGAAATAATAATGACTACCTACATCTAAAGCTTCTTACCTAGAGCTAGGCTCAGAACCACTGCACAAGTTACGCTGCACCTCCTGGGCAGTGTGACGTCATAGTTTGGATCCAGCTCTTCAGTCTTCGCGATGGCCTGGACCAGCGCTGGCCAGTTTTGGGCAGCGTGGAAGAACATCGCCATCGTGATGCAGGTGGATATGTAGAATATTAAAGGGGCTGAAAGTAGATGTCATATGAAGGTGACGGTTGGAAGGGAAGGGACCTGACGGTTTAAGTTTGAATCATTATAAAAACATTAAAATCTGTGAAGCTGTTAGGGGCCGTTCAAGTATTACATGGGGGGGGTGAGTCTAGATGATGATTATGTCATCGGTAATTATTTACTTTTTTACACGAATGGCAACCCTCACATTATCTATGCTTGAAAACGAAACGTATTTTCGGGGATTCCTGCAAATAATGCATACGTTGCAATATAAAAAAATACAAAATATAAAAATAATACATTTATAATTAAAAAATGTTTACGTAAGCATGGGGGGAGGGGGTAAGAGTTTTGCTTACTTTTGCTGGGGGATGGGGGGGTAAATAATTGTAATAAATCTGCTTACGTAATATTTGAACGGCCCTTATAGCTATTTTTGTTATTGAGAAACAAAATATAATTTATAGTATAAAGTATGACTTATCTAAGAGCTTATTTTGTAAGCCTAAAGAAATAAAATATTTTGAATTTGAATTTAGAAAAAAAAGCATCTGCAATACTCGGACTTTTTTCTATTGGCCATCTACATTCGTCTTTCTGGGCTTGGATAAGAAATATTTTGATTCTACCAGTAAAAAAAAAAAAGTTCATTTCAGCTTGTACCTTTTTGTCAGGTTCAAAATTACCGTTTAAGTAGCTCTTAGATAAAATATATACTAACTGTAAAACATAAATAAATTAAAAAAAAGGTCTTTCTGAGTCGAGGCAAGAAATCTTAGAGGATTTCTCTTTCTACACAATGCAAATTGAGTGAGACTACACAAGTTAGGTATTAAAAGAAGGGACAGCTGTCGACCATATTTCAATAAACTTAATCTCCTGACATTGACATCACTATATATTTATGAAATTGTACTATTTATTCGACGAAACCCTGGACTATTTTCCTATAACACCAACAAGCGACGACAAGATTGTTTGCAAATCAAGAATAACGTTAAAACAGCTCTATTTAGTAATAGTACTTATGTAATGGCTCCCAGAATTTATAATAGTTTACCAAATGACATTAGGAAATGTACTGACATCACAAAATTTAAATCTAACCTTTTTAGTTATTTAATAGGTAAGACATTTTACAGCTTGAATGAATATTTTGACGGAGTTTAGTTATTTTAGTTACTATGTAAATGTAGTATAGATAGGGACTCAAATTGAAAAACGCATTATTTTCAATTCTTAATTTTTTATTTTTGCATTATGTACTATTATTATTATTGATTTTTGCTCTGTTTCCAAAATATGTAACTTTTGTACGCCTAATGGCAGATCACAGTGCTCTTAATTTTAAGTCTGAACATCCCTGTAATACCTGTGTATCACAAATAAATAAATGAACTATGAACTATAAAACCATTAAATTGTAATTATTACATCGTATGATTTAAAATAAAATATATTTTCATCCCATCTATTTAAAAAATGCGCCCTAGATAAGTACAAGGGAGACGGATCATTCCGGCGTCATGACTTTTGAATTTGGAACACTATTTTATTAAAAAGTTTGAATGCAATTCGCTTCGATAAAGTCCTGGCCGGTAATAAAAAAAGCACACATGCCGACGCGGCATTCGATAAAGATTTAAAAAAATACGCCTGAACTTTTTATTCGTTTATTTATTACTTTTTATCAAAATATTATTTGGTTCCTTGTCACACTATTGAATCATAATTATTAGGTATACCAGTCCTCGCATAACACAAACTCCGCGTTATTTAGAAGGTTTACCCAAATCCGTGTGTACTTACATGTTCCCATCAGCGTTGATTTGCTGTTCATCATTTTGTTTATGCACATGACCGCCATAAAACATTGTCCGAACAGAGACAGTGCAGAGTAGAGGCATTTCCAAGATGTCTTCACAAACCTGAAAATAATAGTGGAAGTTAATTAATTGTACCTTGAAAATAAACATATTCATACGCCTCTAGGGTTATATGCTGTGAATCTAATACCTAGTTAAAACTTTTGAAACTATCATGGTTATTAATACTAAAGTCATTTAAAATGGGATATTCAGCGGGTGCCTTCAGTTACTCCGTGATCATGGCGCATGCAACTGTGTCGAAATATTGGATAACTCAAGAATCTAATCATGGTAAATATCCCGTTTTAAATGACTTTAGTAATAACTAGTTATCGATAAGACCCGACATTGTTTACCTGACATCTTTATGAATAATAAAATCTGTATTTGTATTAGTAAAAATGACCACTTACTAGCGGAGACCTGGGCAAGACACACACCCCCACCTTATTAACAAACTACCTATAGAAGTTAAAAATAAAATAAATAAGAAAAATATAAAAACAATTCTGATTAAACACTTTTTAGGAAAACCATTAGTCAACTTGGAGTACCCTGTAGATGGTGAACGCACACACACTTCCATACATTGTCAACGCGTGCATCAGTGGCGATAAGCGGCTAGGTTCACGCATTAGCAGCATTCTTTCAAACTTTTTATGCATTAGGTAAGTGTGAGTGTGTTTATCATGCTTAGATATAAATGAGTTTTTTAAATGTAAGATCTAGGATAATAATTTAATATAGATTAGCTTGTATTGTTGTCAGATCGTTCGTTAACTACAGTACCTAAATTATCAATTTATTTTAAATTAAGTGAGAACTATAGTGCTAAGACAAACCTAACATAGGCTTTAAGGCACTACTACAGTATGTATTATATTATCTGTGGCACTACTAACTTATTGATGTAACCTATTTGTATGAATAAATAATCTATCTAAAAAAAAAAAAAAAAAAGAACATGTACAGAAAAGGTACGAAACAAAAATCTATGGAACACTCAGCCATAGCTGATAGCATACTTACGTTTAATATTCATTTATTCTCAAAAAGACAATTTAAAGTCACATACATGAGAACAGGATTCTTAGGTTAAGATTATACATAGGTTGTGGTCATTCAATAGCTGGCTCATTTAATGTGTTCACTTAATAAGAAGTGACTTATCATTTATGATTTACGGTAGACACCAGAAACGAGTCATTGTAATTAATCGAACATCTTCCACCCCTTTACTGGTTTCTAAAGTCCAAGATATTTTTTCAGAAAAGTCATTTAAAACGGGTTATTTACCTTGATTAGATTTTTGAGTTGTTTAATATTTCAGCACAGTTTCGTGCGCCATGATCACGGAATAACTGTAGGCACTGCGAGTAATTTTTATTGGCAGACATACCGATCTACTCTCATTTTTTACTATGACTTTTTGTTTAACCGTGTTTCAAAAGTTTTAAGATATTCTTTGTAAACACAAAAAAATTAAAAGAAAACTTAATAAACAATTAGAACTGTAACAGAAAACAACAAGGTTACCACGATATAGGCCCAGCAGCGTAGTGTCGGTAATCATTATAGTATATTAATTCTGTCTACTTATGTACAACATACCAATTCTGTCCTAACTTCTTTATAGATTTAGTAATAAACATATTTTCATTTACCAACATAAATATGAACAAAAACTTCAACAACGCATAATTGCACATGAGAAAGAAAGAAAGAAAGAAAATACATTTATTTGACACCATACGACACATTACATATTAAGAAAGAATACATACAAGAAAAAAAATATATAAGGAGATAGATAAAAACATACAGATAGATACAAATACGTGTTACTTAAGGGGCGAAAAAGGTCCCTGTCTCAGCATAATGCCGCTACAAGCCGGAGTTAGTAGTCACATCATCAGCCTATATTAGTCCACTGCACATGCCTAGCGGAAAACGTGAAAATCTCTGTTAATCTGTGAAAATCCGTTCGAGTACTTGGGTATTCGTCTGTCACATTGTCAGAGTTGAGAGACAATGAAATGGTGTTCCATTCATTGTGTCTAACAACTTTTTCGAACTGCTGCGATTTAGTTCAATGATACGAGTGTCGTAAAATATTTACCATCAATATTTCTTTGTTATTATGGTGCGTAAGCCCTCGGACTCGGGGTAATTTTAAAGAAGTTAAATAATGACTGACCTTCCCCTAAAGTCCTGTCGAAATAGAACATTTTTGGGATGTTATTTAATTACTAAATATTTCTTTGGTTTGGTAAATAGCTTGTTTAAAAAAATACCGAGGATTCTAGAACAGAGTAGGTATAGTAGATATCAAAAACTTCAGTTCATTCCCAAACAGATTTAAGGAAACCTGGCGTCACTATTTTACCGCATTCCAAAGAATCTGAGAATGTTCTGTAAAAATCTCATTGGACGGTTTTGTAAAAACTTAAATTCGAGTTCAAATTCCTAATTTTATTCCCGAGGGACTACAATTGTTCCCGCAAAACATTTGAAACTATCATGGTTACGAACACAAATTCCTTTACAACGGGTAAATCTACCTGATTAGATTTTTTTATTTGTCTCGAAAACTTAAAAAATTAAGGAACAATAGAGTATAGACGTCCATCCTAACGTTGTTGCTTAGGATAGATCGCTCTCAGCGATAATGCCGCCCTTTATACATCCTCTATTGTTTATTTCTGTATTGTTTTCTGTGGTATGATAAAGTGTTTGTTATCTATTTATGAATAAATTATTATTATTTACGTATATCATCATCATCAGCCTATAGCAGATAATGTATATTTTTTAATATAATATTATATTTATATTATATTTTACGTATATAAATAGGTAAAATTTAAAATGCTTACTTAACTTCATTCGCATTGCTGCTAAATACACCAACGAAAGGCATCAAAGAGAACATCTGCCCTATGATAACAGTCACTCGAAGAGATCCCTGGAATGTTGCCAATTTCGTCTTCTCTTTTGGCACGTGTACATTGTTGTCTGAAAACATAATGGTGGCTATACTTACCATTATAAAAAACAATCGGAGAGTCTGGTCGAAACGACCCGTGACCCGAGAGGTGGTGAGTATCATTGTTTATGTAGTTGCAGCGCATCAGCATTGCCATACAGCGGGGCAATGCAGCAAGCGTCTTGGGCACGCTTCCGACTGGTATTCTATTAGGTACTGTATAATCTGGTCTTCTGTGACTGAGGCTAGAATGATGCGCGAAGAACCGAAAATTGCTTGGTTAAACCAGTTCTTGAGTGGAGACCACAGCTCGCTCGGCAAACGTAGTGTAGGACGCCCTCCTCCGGTCAGGTGGGATGACGATCTGCGAAAGACTGCAGGCAGATGCTGGATGCGGCAAGCTGAAGACAAGGGCTACAACCTCGTCTAGCCGTGGACTAATATTATAGGTTATGATAATGCTGATAATTTGTGCAAAAAAATTACAAATCATGGATTTAATATTTACGGTCATTACTTACGCTTAGCAGGAATCCAAAATGATAGGTTTCTCTTGTTATTCTTCTGCGCCATGGTTTACAAACAGGCCAACTTCTGTTTTCAAAATATTTTCATGCACTGAGTCTTCAGAAAAATTGCCAATCGCTTGGTATAGCTGTGAATTTATAAAAAAAATTTCATGGTCACATCCAAATATTTTAACCGTAAGTTAAAATCTACATGAGCATAAAGAAATAATTATATAACACCCCATCAGCGCGCAACTAAAAAATCAAGTAAGCCAAATTTCCTTCAAAAACTTACTCTTTTGTATATCCTCACCCGTTAGACGTAAAAAACACTTTAATAATAACACAAACAGTTTCGTTAGCCGCGTTCGTGTGAACTTGATACGTGACGTACAAGTTAGAATCAATAACGAATGAGCATGTTGTTCTGATTGGGGCTGTGGTTCTCAAAGGTTCGCTCCCTTTTACTTTTCCTTAAAAGATTGAGTGAATAAAAAAATCAAAGCAAGACTCTTTGTACTTATTTTTAATAGTATCGCTTTATTTCCTAAATTGACTAATATCATTTAAATTTCTGACGTGTCCAAGAGTCCAATACGGGCCTAAGAAAATAAATAAATCACTTTGAGGTTTTGATATAATCGACAAACTATTTACAAATTACCTAAAATCAACAAAAACAAAATATTTCAGAACGAAGTGTTGTAAATTACACTAATCATGTGTAATTCCATTTGAACGTTGTTTGGACGTGTTGGGCATCCAACAATTGAGGTAAATTATAGTTCTTAACTAATTAGATTATACTTTGGTTCAGTTTCGGTGCTCTGCCCGAGTTAGGTTCATACTCTAATAAGATAGGTATAGTCTGAGGTAGGTTAGTATTTACCTCTTTGTTAGCTACTTCCATAGTACCTATTATGTCTGCTTTGGTAAAGGTGTGGGACACAGCAGTTTACTATAAGACAAACTAATCTATGCTAAGCTGCTGTGAGGGAACGCTGCAGATATTAATATAGTATTTGTGGTGCAGAAGAGTTAAGAGTTAAATTATTGGTCCCAAAAAATCCCTACGTGATACATTCAAAGAAATAAATATAGACCAATATATTTTTTACCATGTCATTGGTGTCAATTCTGTTGTTTAGGATGCCTAACTTAATTTAAAACCCCCATTGGACATAACTTAACCCCAACTTGACCACTACTGGACATAGGCCTCCCATAATGAGCACCATAGCGCCCTGTTTTCAGCTTGCCGCATCCAGCAGTCTTTAGCAGGTCGTCATCCCACCTGATTGGAGGGCGTCCTACATGTTTACCGAGTAGTGGTCTCCACTCAAGAACACGTTTACCCCAGCGGTTGTGAGTTCTTCGCGATTTGGCCAGCCCACCGCTACTTCAGCTTACTTATTCTTAGAGCTAGGGCTGTTAGGTGTAAAATGTCACTTATTTACCAGAAATATGACTACAGTTTCTAAGAGCCATCAAGCCTGGTACTTTCTACCGTAATTTAAACGTTAGCGTGAGCACCTGATAAGGGTCAGTAGGCTGCCATTGCGCGATCCTAATCTCTCTAATATGTATTTACATAGTCCAATGATTTGTTTGTTTTATAAGTTGATTCTAGAAAATTTATGATGTTGTTCAAAAATGTGTCTGGAAAAGTAGTCAAGTCTCAATCGAATCGGATAGATTTTATCATAGGTATTGTTATTTTTGGGTTGTTTGATATACATTTGATTAATTTGTTACTAAGCAATATGATTTACGTAGGTGTTTTAACCGACCTCGAAAAACATCCTCAAAATTGAGGATGTTTTTCTGTTTCGTTGTATGTCCGATATTTTATATAAATAGATTAGTCCCGATTTGAATTGATTGTTCTGAAAAAACTAAAAAGTGACTTTGAATTCCTGAGCATTTACAATGTTTTTAAGTTTTTCAGGACAATTACTATATCCCTCAGGAATTTAATAATTTTTATACGACCACTTCAAGATCATTCGCTATATAACGAAAGAACTTCAAAACGGTCCATGATTGACTGCGAAATCCACGAACATATATAAATAAATACACACAGTCAATAATATAGAACCTCCTCTTGGATTTTCGTCAACCAAAAATAAATAATATCATTTCTACTGCATTCTGTAGGAAAGTGATTGTGTTGTTTGTTGTTTGTTGTTGAACAGTTTATCACATTCTACGAATTGCATGTGTTTACTTGAATTGCCATCAAATAACACTTTTTACAGTTATAACTCCACTATTTTTACAGTTATAACTCCAATCGTAAAAATATCGTCGTTATAAAAATCAACCGTGTTTCTTCAACACAAGTAATGTACAAATATTTCATTCTATTACAGTTCACTTTAGTTGCTTGCAAAACTTTTCTGATCACGGATAATAAAGTCACTACTGAAGATGACAATATAGTTGTTGGCAGTCTACGAAGGAGAGAGCAGATACCACTCTCTCAGATAAACAGAAATTATATGAGAAATCTAAACTATAGAAAATCAAAGGACATACGCGATTCAGATAGTCGATTATTAACTGACGCACGAAAAGATCAAGAATTGGGACTAGAATACGATCCTTTTCGAGATGCGTTGACTAGGAATAATGCAGTTCGTACGCATAGTAATGATGAAACATTTGAGAGGACCATTCAAGAAATTGTGAAAAATGGTAATGCTATCAATTCGCAAAGGGATTATCACACATTTCCGGTAAAGGCAGTTTTAAGTAATCAAACTTTTAATGCGGATAATATTTTAAAATTCTAGCTAAAGGTAGTTCAATTAGTTTACTGCAGGAAATTATTTGACGCATTTCTCATTTCGTTGAAATCGAGCCAAGTGATGTCCCTGCCAAAACTAACTTGTTATTGATGAGATAAAAGTGAGAAAAATTCAGTTCAGGTATTCGTAATTATACTTTTATGAAGGACCAATGCTGAGCATTTGGGCTGATGAGACTGGAGTCTACGCACCGACAATGCAGTGGATGAATATTGTTTGTCTTTACAATTTTTGTTCTGTGTCCGACGGCAGCGGTGCGGCAAGCACTTTTAGGGTACCTAAGCACTATGCGGTTAGGCGAAACGCGGTCACCATCTGTGCGTAGCGTGCGTTTACGATAACAGAATTACGCTGCGCCGCCACGCCGCAGCGTTCCGAGTGACCAGAGAGATTGGTCATCAGTTCCATCGCAAGGCAAATAAAAACTATTATCTGGTACATAATTTCATTGCGGGCAACCGGACGGCTAACCGCGTTCTGGATAACTACAAAGTGCGTAAATACTTTGTAGATTAATATGCAGGACTGGACTGGACATACGAGAATGCCCATAATGAGCACTATAGCTAGCTTTTAGTGTCAAATATAGTTTCACCTTATCCACACACTTATACGACGTGTATCCGTTCAAAAGTTTTTTACCTCCTGGCCTCTTGGCTTCTCGGTGTGAGTTGAGCCTAAAGTTTTAATTATAAAGAAAACATTTCTTTCCTCGCTTTTTCTTCTGTTATTTGGTGATTCCGAAAAAATGTTTTAGAAAACCGAACAAGAACTGAAGCGAATGGATTATGAAGGAAAACCTAAAGACCAGTGGTTCGACAACATTCAGCGCAATGCTTTTAATAGTATAGGTTTTAGATTTGATTAAAATTAAATGTTAAACTGATTTTTCTTTTATTTAGTTATCTAGTATGTCGGAACAATTACAGTGTCTCATGGACATAAAACATTTTAATGAAACCTGATAACGGAAATTATATTAAATTTTTAATTTAATATTAAAAATGTAATTAATTTCCGGAGAAGACGTTATTTTTCAAAACTTAACACATTGAACGCCATGGTGGTCACCGGTGACCACCACTATACTTTCCTTATGGGCCGACGTCGATTCACGATTTCGGCAAATTTTACAAAATATATTTTATTGGCTCATATCGGCTGTCCAAAATCAAAACCTAGCAAGGGACATTTTCGCCGAAATATGTTTTTTGAACCTATCGACATTTTTTTTTTTCGCTGCATATAATGTAAAAACAACCATATCTCTATCACAATTAGGGCCAAAGTTACAAAAATGCCAAACCTAGTAAGTGAACGTTTTAATCCAAAATAAAAAAGTCAAAAACCTAGGAAGTTACATTTCCAAGTCCATAACTCTAGTAAGTGCGGTACATACTAGATTTTTGAATTTGTAAATAGTTCTTACTAGGTTTACGTATTTGGTATGGGCCACATACTAGGTTATCGAACTTGTAATTGTATCATTATAGGTATTTGATTTACAAAATTAGGAAAGTTTTGGGAACTTTTCTAATGATTACTGGTAACAGATTAACATAGCAAGTGAGTGTGAAGTTAGGCGCGAGTCTGAAATTCTATGGTAGACCGAGGCGAATCGGATCAATTTGACTTTGAAGTAAAAAAAAACTACTTTTTTTCAAAGATACACAGTATTTTTTAATTTGGCTTTAATCAGTATTTATTCTTATTGTCATTTAACATATTTAACATTCTTTAAAAAAATTATATGTTACCTATCTCAAAAATAAAGCCGATTTAATATTTTTTTTAATGAAAACTAATTCATCTGGTTTTTTCTTCGTTTATTTTTGAGTAAACGGTGTATTTTATTCAAAGTAGTCTCATTTGAAAGCTAGATAGTTTACCTAGCTAATAAAATAAGAAAAACAATCAATTTCGGTACATAAGCCTAGTAAAATAAATATTTTTTTAGAAATTTGCAAAAAAAAAACGATTTTTATTTTATTTTTGATCTGTAACTTTAAAACTAGGTTATTGAGGTGTACTTTTTTGCATGTTGTATTAAACTTCATAATTTAATCTACAAATCCTCCAAAAATTATGGGTCTATCTCTTTTCATTGTCATGTTATTCACCATTTAAAATAGGTACTTTCTGCCTTGTAAAAAGATCAACAGGAATATCAACTGATTTAATCTACATAAATTATAAAATAAAACGAGGCAAGATAGGAAGAAATGGAATGAGGTCTTTGCCCAGCAGTGGGATAGTAACGGCTGTTTAAGATAAAGTTTTTGTTTTTTTACTCTTGATAAAACAGAAAGTACCTATTTTAAATGGTAAATAACATGACAACAAAAAGAGATAGGCCCATAATTTTTGGAGGATTTGTAGACTAAATTGTGGAGTTTAATACAACATGCAAAAAAGTACACCACAATAACCCAGTTTTAAAGTTACAGATCAAAAATAAAATAAAAATCGTACTTTTTTTGCAATTTTTTAAAAAAATATTGATTTTACTAGGCTTATGTACCGAAATTGTATTTTTTTCTTATTTTCTTAGCTAGGTAGACTATCTAGCTTTCAAATGAGACTACTTTGAATAAAATACACCGTTTACTCAAAAAGAAACGGAGAAAAAACCAGATGAAGTAGTTTTCATTAAAAAAATAATTAAATCGGCTTTATTTTTGAGATAGGCAACATATAATTTTTTATTTTTATCGATAAATATATGTCGTGTATCTGCAAATCTCGTTTGATCAAGGTTCGACAAAACACATTGTATTTATCGATAAAAAACAACAAATAAAAAATTATATGTTACCTATCTCAAAAATAAAGCTGATTTAATAATTTTTTTAATCAAAACTAATTCATCTGGTTTTTTCTTCGTTTCTTTTTGAATAAACGGTGTATTTTATTCAAAGTAGTCTCATTTGAAAGCTAGATAGTATATCTAGCTAATAAAAATAAGAAAAAAATACAATTTCGGTACATAAGCCTAGTAAAACCAATATTTTTTTAGAAATTTGAAAAACAAAACCAAATTTTATTTTATTTTTGATCTGTAACTTTAAAACTGGGTTATTGATGTGTACTTTTTTGCATGTTGTATTAAACTTCATAATTTAATCTACAAATCCTCCAAAAATTATGGGCCTATCTCTTTTTGTTGTCATGTTATTTACCATTTAAAATAGGTACTTTCTGTTTTATCAAGAGTAAAAAAACAAAAACTTTATCTTAAACAGCCGTTACTATCCCACTGCTGGGCAAAGACCTCATTCCATTTCTTCCTATCTTGCCTCGTTTTATTTTATAATTTATGTAGATTAAATCAGTTGATATTCCTGTTGATCTTTTTACAAGGCAGAAAGTACCTATTTTAAATGGTGAATAACATGACAATGAAAAGAGATAGACCCATAATTTTTGGAGGATTTGTAGATTAAATTATGAAGTTTAATACAACATGCAAAAAAGTACACCTCAATAACCTAGTTTTAAAGTTACAGATCAAAAATAAAATAAAAATCGTTTTTTTTTTGCAAATTTCTAAAAAAATATTTATTTTACTAGGCTTATGTACCGAAATTGATTGTTTTTCTTATTTTATTAGCTAGGTAAACTATCTAGCTTTCAAATGAGACTACTTTGAATAAAATACACCGTTTACTCAAAAAGAAACGAAGAAAAAACCAGATAAAGTAGTTTTCATTAAAAAAAATATTAAATCGGCTTTATTTTTGAGATAGGTAACATAAAATTTTATATTTTTTGTTTTTTATCGATAAATATATGTCGTGTATTCGCACATCTCGTTTGATCAAGGTTCGACAATACACATTGTATAATTACTATCTGATTTTTATAATAATAAATGACAATAAAAATAAAGTAACTTTTAATATTTTATTACCTCACTAGGTATTGACATGACCATTAGCTATTAATTATGCCATAAATAAATTCAAAAACATAGCTAGTGATTTCACTAGGTTTTATTGTTCGATCAATAATATAAGTTGCTTAGACTAACCATTTTATATACCTAGTAAGTAACCTTGCTAGGTTATTGTTTTGGATTACATATGCAATTTAACTGAGATTTCCCAAATCAAACTGCAGTAAGGCACATAAAACTTGTAGAATTGTAAATTGAATAAAGTACATTAACTCATAATGTAGAGCAAGATTTATTTATCGAAAGCAAAATAAACACAGTACCAAAAATAAATTGTGTTCGTAAATATTTAAAAAAATATTTGTTTTCCTTCTCCTGTAAAATTTGGTGAACAAAACTTGCTAGGTTTTGATTTTGGACAGCCGATATGATTCAAAATAGTCAAAAACCCCGATCTAAACTAATATTTTTTATTATTATCAAAAGAATTTACTAAATAATTGCTGTCGCTCACCGGTGACCACCACGGCGCTTTTTTCGGCGTTTAACGTGTTAAGAACCAGGACTCGTGCATTACCATGGCACCTGGTGCGACGACGTCAGATTTTTCTTGGAAATTTTCTTAGAAACAACATAAATAGTTGTGAAAAATAGAGTGGATCAGAAAGAAATAGAGAGTGAAATAGAGGGCGTACAGAATGTTGTGAAAAAGCATAAAGGATAGGCATACGCTTTTACGTTCATAAGAGCGGGATAGAGAATACGTTTTTTGGAAAATCAAACACAGGTACTTTTTATCTCATGAAACTGTTCCTATAGGATAGAAATAACCTTTAAACGGTTCCATAAACACAACGCGAGCGAAGCCGCGTGCAGAAACTAATACAGAATCAGGCATATATGTAATCCTCATATCCAAATTAATCTAAGCGATGAAGCATACAAAACCACGGCGTGTTCTCTAATAATGTGCCTCGTGGATTTTGTGAGGCGTGGTAATTTCGGATCGACTAATATTGTCTTAGTCAAAAACGTGTATTAAGATGTTTAATATGTAAATACTGTTTGCCTTTTCTGATAATATCCCGTGTGAGAGTTGGTGAAGGGAGAATTTAGGTTACCCGAAGTGATACGTTCACGAATTCACGTAAATAAATAATGCTGGACAATTCACACAGCATTTAACAATGCCCTTTTACAGCAGCATACTTTGACATTTTATCTAATTTATAATTTGTTTTATTGTGATAATAACCGATATTTCTCAAAAGTATCCAAGCAGGTTTCAACCTCGATTGATGTCCATCTGTATTTCTTACATTTAATTTTAGGTAGAATACTAAAACGTGCCTATGGCGGCGATTTTTCGACGATATCATTGCCATAGTGAAGCGTTTGGTTTAGCAGAATTAAGGCCCTGGTCATACGTGCTAAAGTTATTTTAATATGTTCGTGTTTAGAAACAGTTAGTCAGTGTTTACATATAAATACAATTATGATACAGTAATAGGTTACAACAGCGAGTTTAAAATACTGCGAGTGAGTTACAAATAAAACATTATAATTAGTTGCTGCATTTTTACCAATTAAACAGAATTTCAAAATAATTTTAGAGGTAAATAGCGTTACATTACGAAATGTGGGTGTTGTCCAACAGTGCATGGTTGGACACGCAACTAACTAAAACATTTTCTGTCAATCTTCTTTTCTCTCTTTAATTGGTGTTTTCCCTAAACAAATTCAAATTAAATGTTCTGTGAAGTTTCAAATACTCTCCAAATGATCTCTCGTTGCCACTGAAGTAAAAAAGTTCTTATTTACAATAAAATTTTCACGCTTTTATTGAAGATACAATTAAGTAATTTTATGAAAAAAGGGAGTTCTGTACGTTAAAATTTCTTATATTTATATTAAATTTCTTATTAGTAATTCGTTGGAGAGCTATTACCTCGCTAGTGAAGCATTTTCCGGGGGAGGTCTGTGTCCAACAGTGAACTAAAATAGGCTGCAGGAGGAGCAAAAGCCGTTTTCAAAATAAAGTGGTACAATCAGACTAAAATGAAGGTGATATTGGTGTATACAGGTGCGCAGGACATTATTATCTTATCGACCCACACGACCGGGGAGAGTTCAGGCGCAGGACCAACGGCTTAACATGCTTTCCGAAGTACAAATCCACCAGCCAACGGTGTTGATGATTCTAAGACCCCTCTTGTCCAGCAGTGGACATTTGTGTGGTGATCTGATCCCATCAGACATCGACCTCGTTTCCCAAATTAAGATTCTCTACACTGGTTTGACTTAAAACAAATGCCTAGCCTTTATGCACGCACGTTTGGAGTAATACGTTTTCGAGACACGTACTCGCCTACTCAAAAGTTTATGTACTCGTAGCTGTCATTAACACCCTTGGTTTGGATGAACCTGGACAAAAAGCTGTGGAGACGTAGTATTAACAAGTATTTTTATTTTCGTGTTGCTACAATAATTTTCTTCCGTTCTATCTAACTTTTTAGTTCGGTTAGGAATATAAAATAATAGCTGTTTCTCGCGGTTTCGCCGGGTTAAATTCGAATTTCACATATATAAAATATAAGATATGTCATCCGGGGATAGTTTAGACTCCCAAAAACGGTGAAAGAAATTTTAAAATCGGTCCAGTAGTTTCAAAGCAAACAAACAAAAAATCGAATCTTTCCTCTTTTTAATATTAGTAGGTATATATGTAGAAAATAACAAACATAATCCGATTCAAATACTTACGTTGATTACGTTTTTTTATACCAACGCTAGTATTTTTAAAGTTAATGAACTTTATACAAAATATTCTTAGACGGTGTTGATGTGTGCGTGCGAAAGTTTGTATGTTCAGATGGATGGATGAATGTAAGATAAAGATAAGATAAGATAAGATAAGATAAGAATTGTTTTATTTGGTCAAAAAAAACAGGCTACACAATTAAAGCACACATAAATAAAAAAAAACCACAGTACACAGTATAAAAAAAAAACATAAATAAAAAGCCTACAGAAAAACAAAAACTATAATAATACATGGCTACCGTGCTAGCCTACTGGCCAAAAAGGGTCAAACTCAGCTATGTGCTGAACCTCGCGTGGCGCGGAACAACGCTGGTTATTTTTGTCTGTTATTTCTTCATGCCAAAACTACTATTTTGCATATCGATTGTTCTGGGCTTGGAATAAAACATAGGCTACTCCATACATCAGTTTCCATGGTATAACAATAACTTTAAAACGTTTGTATAGAAACAACGCGTGCGAAGCCGCAGGCAGAAACTGGTTAATTTTAAGCCTTTTGAAACAAATAGCGATTTAGAGGTTCTACGATGAATATTACGGTTGTGGTAAGGTTGCTTTATATGTAATTTGTTTATGGGGCCACTCTACAGTTTTCTTTGTTTTGTATATTCATTGGCAAGTACCCACGTTACGACGACGGATGACAAGGGACACAATCGAGTATAAGCTGGATTTATTGGCCGCCTTTTTGGCAGGTTCATGGGGTATAATTGACTTATACAAAGGACATCACCTTTTAGGATAATTACCATACATATCTGATTAAGAATCTTTTTAATAATTGATAAGGTACGAGTACCTTTAGAATTTAAATAGGACCTGAAATGTTAAACTCTAATGTTAAGGTTATTATAGTTCCGATTAGGGGTACTATAATAACCTTATTACTACTGAATTTTATTATATCTAATGACGGAGGACAGAAGAAACACTGAAAGAAAGCGAAAACTTTTTATTGAATGTCATGATATGATGAAATTGACTAAAAAAACGAAAGAGTTTTATTTGGGTGAATCAGGATATGCAGTGCAAGCACCTACGAATCATTATATGATATATATGTGGTGCGGTGGGCGAAGGTCTGCATGCGACACAGGTGATGGCGGGTTCCATTCCCACCTCGGGATAAATGTTTGTACGATCTACAGATATTTGTTCCGGGTGTTCTGGTCATTTTATACGTATACAAAATTATTTATTAGCCAGTCACTTAGCAAGCCTGTGTCACGGGAAGCCTGATTACATAGGTAACTTTAACGGTAAAGATTTATAGATAAATATTTTTTATATGTAATGTGTATTATGCATATCAGTTATCTAGTACGCATAACACAAGCTCTGCTTAACTTGGGGCTAGATAATGCTGTGTGAATTGTCCAGCATTATTTATCTTATTATGCCTGTCCAGCGTCAGTTTTAAGGAAGACAAAAACGAGCTTTTTGAAAACATAAGACGACCGATATCATCTAAATCCCTATTGGAAGCGTATTGAGCCCGAAGCACTTACCCCAATCACAATGGGTAGAGAGCAAGCCAACTGGAAACACTCCTTGATATCAGTTTATCTAGCGGTTTTCAACGGGACGCGAATAAATCTACGCGAAGATATAAATCCATTACGCGCCCGCCCATCGTGGGAAAACTGGCGAAAATAATACTTACCTACTTGAGGGGAGCTAGTGGAGAATTGTAAGTAGGGAATCGGGTAACTTACTACCTTTTACTAGAGTGACATTGATTAGGGAGAGTGATTAGAGAAATATAGGATTATCTATACTAATATTATAAAGAGGAAAGGTTTGATTTTTGTTTGTTTGTTTGTAATGAATAGGCTCCGAAACTACTGGACCGATTTTATTCGTAAACATGCAGAGCGGTCTTGACTAACAGTTGGTGATGTCTTCGTAGGTACGTGACTTACTGGTTTAAGTATTTATACAACACAAAAAATCCATACTTGGTTCGCTTTATATCTATTCATATATATATATAGTATATTGTATATAGTTTCGGGTGTTCTGGTCGTTTTCTATGTATAATAAAAAATATCTATCTATGTAATGTATTGTATTATGTATATCAGTTATCTAGTACCCATAACACAATCTCTGCTTACCATGGGGCTAGATAATGCTGTGTGAATTGTCCAGCATTATTTATTTATTTATCTATAATTGAAACGATTTCCTAACTCAGGCATTTGTTTATTTTTCTGTGAATATTCGAATTTGAAGGTCAGGATCCATCTTCAAAAGTTTAAAAACTCTTCCTGGCGTCTGGCATAGGTAAAATTGATTTAAAGAATGGACCAATTTGTCTGCTTAGATCTTCTTATCTGGCTACACTGTACCATCTGATAATTTATACATACACTTTCACATCTCCTCCTGTAATCTCTGCTAGACAAAGTTTTGTCATGTAATTCATAGGCTATGAAGTTTTGTTCAAATAAAGTATTGGAGGATTATTTTAGCAGTTTGACGACTGATGTGGCGCGGTGGGCGAAGGTCCGCCTGCGACGCAGGAGGTTTGATTCCCGCCTCGGATCAGTTGTGTGTACAGATATTTGTTCCGGGTGTTCTGTTCGTTTTCTGTTTATAAAAAATGTCTATGTATGTTATGTATTGTATTGCTTTCTTATTATTGAAATATTGGACAGATGTAGGCAAAATGCGTGAAAAGCCGCCTGCATAAGCTAGTTCTACGTAAAAAAACATCTATTGCGATACCTATAATAAAAACTTACAAACAAATTGAAAAGATGTAATGAAAAAATTTGAAGAAATTACAATTAAGGTTCGGTCAAAGAAATTTAATTTAGAAATATAAATTGGATGCCACACAAAACTAATGAAACTGAATTTGTTACTAAATTGCTTTTAAATTAAATAAATTGAAACATGAAATCTGTTTCGCGAATTGGAATTTTTGGATGTTTTATTGCATTGCGATCCCCTTCTTTGTTCTTGTTTACATCGTGGTATTAAATACCATAGTGTTATGGTACATAGTATTATTACTTGTATCATCCACATTGAACTGTATAACCACAAGTTCATAAGTCATAATTCTTGCAATCATCTGCAAAAATACACACTTTTTTAGTAACCGAAGTATTCACGGCTAAAACTTTATATTTAGTTAGTTTTGGACGAAAGTACTCTACTTCTTTTGAAAAAGTAGAGCAACATTATGCTGAGACAGGACCTATTGGTTCGCTTTGTGGAGTCGCTTGTTGCTTTTATATAATACATACGTAGTTAATTTTATTTATTTCTTTATGTTCTTGTTTACCTTATAGATTATTGTTTATTAGTAACAAGCTGTACCTACTTGTGAATCAATAAATGTATTTTCTTTCTTTCTTTCTTCTAAATTATAACGCAGACTAAGAATTTCTCAATCTACTTAACAGTTTCGTCATAGTACGTATATTTCTCTATTTAAGATGTAGGTACCTACCAATGAAACTATATTGTTTAAATAGCTTAATACTCTTAACAAAACCACTCGCTCTTAAATTTTGGCCAGACCTAGAATCAAACACCATTAAGGCATTTAGTATCATATCAACATCATCAGCCTATGTTAGTCCACGGCTGACATAGGCCATAGCGCCATAGCGCCCAGTTTGACGCACGCTTGATATCACGGGTACATAGTAAATATATCAACTCTTACGACTCTCCAGTGCATAAGTGTGTATACGCACACACTTGTGCACCATGTCCTACACAAGGCTTGTGTCCGTTGAGACTGCCGTCGTAGCCGGAACTCGAGAGGTCATCATCACAACCGGCTTTGAGACGTTGAAATTATTGTCGCAATGGAAGAAAGAGCCTTGCAGTTGCTACCGTTGTATTTAGGGTTCCGTACCCAAAGGGTAAAACGAGATCCTATTACTAAGACTCCGCTGTCCGTCCGTCTGTCTTTCCGTCTGTCACCAGGTTGTATCTCATGAACCGTGATTGTAATATGTTTTATTATGTGTTTATTTTTTGATTATTTGTTATAACAACAAATAAATACTCGTATTTAAGGGGCCTCCGATACACTCGTTTTTGCTCGATATTGATAACGGCAACAGGTAGACACTTGAAATATTCACAGAATACGTAGTTTCCCAAACGCTGCCCAGCCTAGCTGGATCCTGCTTTTGGCCTCCTTCTCGAAATTGTTTTTACCTAACTGCAGAATCTGCCCAAGGTAGGTGTATTGGGAAACAGTTTCAAGAAGGTGACCATGTACGACCACCGGCCTTGGATCAATGTGATCATTGACCATTTTTATAGATGGTACGGAACACTTGGCCGGTTCTTTTTATTTGATGGCATGTCGTTACTGTTTCTGATTTACTAACTATCGACCGTTGCAATAGACTAAAATACTAAAATGCGAATAACTTACAGCAAGCAACAGTCCTCGTGTTATTTGGAAAAATCGTAATCCGCTTACACCAAGTTTTGAATAGTAAACTTGTTCCATAAGCCTTTGCATCTGTAAAGTTTTAAACTGAGTGAAAATGAAATACATATTTATAACGTTAAAGTAACATTAAAGTCGCCACACTCAGAAACCGTGGCCGGGCCGGGGGCGAAGGCGAAGTGCGGGTTGTATCATACACATTTACATGCACCGCGCCGCCACCGCCCAGCGGTTTATGTGTAGTCTTTCATATAAATAGTATGATACAACCCGTGCGGTTGTATCATTTTTGTTGTATCATACGATTTTATATGAAATTTCCTTCGCCTCCGGCCCGGCCACGGTTTCTGTGAGTGTTGACTTTTTGAATAAATAAATAATAATATTTATAAGCTGAATAAAGTGGATTGATTTGATGTTATCTAGCTGTGCTAATAAATATTTATCTCTGGTTTGTAGTCAAAATGTTTTATTATCGAGAGTGATGCAATTCTGGGATTACAAGTCAAAAGAGGAAGCCTGAAAAGGAGGAAAGTTGGCTTTTCTTTATATTACTGGCATGGAATTTGGTATCAGGATAGCTTTAATTGTATCCTAGATTAAAACATAGGCTTTTGATCCCGAGCAAAGAGCAGTGATAGCGTTAGATGAAAATAAATTATATATAAAAAATTAATTACTTCTAAAATATTTATAAACGCAAGAAAAACTGCGGGGAGCAGCTAGTATTTGCCTATTATTTTTGTACTATGTGTTTGGATTTCATAGTATTGAAGAGTCTTACTTCACAATCGTAATCGGCAGATGGCACTGTATGCAGAACATCCAAAGGTTTTCGACTAGAGTTGTGCAATTCTGCCGCTATGTGCGACACCATCGCAAGTCGTAGCAATAAGAAGGCTACCATGTAGAAATTGCTTAGGTGTGATAACAGGTTATTGCTGAAAAAAAATATTGAACATAAATAAAGTAAAGACGGTCAAACAGCAAATGGATGGGTTTGTAAATCATAGGTAATAATCAAAATATTAAACTATTTCATGAATAGGAAGAAAGAAATTGTAGCTTTTAAGAAATTAAACAAAATCCCAAATTTTTAATTTATTATATTTTATTTTTGTTTTTTGTTGTATGCAAACAACCATACATACAAACCTGCGCGTTTATAATATAAGTAGGAAGTCGTATAATTTATTTAGAGATTAGGTCTTAGAGATTACCCCGAGTATGGAGGCTTAGGCACTATAATAACATAAACCTTATAGCTTTACTCACCTTTGTTCAGAGTTACAGTCAAACTGTACTGAGTAATAGTAACTGATCATCGTGAGTTTGCTGAAAAAAAAACCAATAAAGTCTACAAAGTATTTTAAACAAACTAAGGTTCCTCCACTGCTTACTTAAAGTACACTTAAAGTGGTTCTGTTCTAACCTAACCATACAATAATGGTTAGGTTAGAACAGAACCGAGCGGGGATTTCACCCTACTTAGATATTACAAGTATTGCAAGAAAATTTAATGTAAACTAGCTCGTGCCCGCGGGTACACACGCATTATCGCGGAGTAAAAACTCTAACTGACTACCGTTTGATACTGCTATTCCAGATCTCTGATAAGATCCAACAAAGTAGGTAGTTTGTAGAAGAAAAACCACACCAACTTAACAATGAATCTATCAAAGTAAGTCATAACTAGTTTTCACCCTGACACCACATACTCATATTTTTTTATCATTTATGCATTTGGATTTTTTGCGATTGCAATGGGTTTCGACAAAGTAATAACTGAATCTATTATTTTACTCAGGAATCTACTTAAGAAAGAAAAGGAATCTACTTAAGAAAACTTACTTAAGAAAGTAGTACACCCTCATACAAAGGTGGTAAAGGTTGTATGCGTAGGAGACGAAGATGATGCCATTGATGTGGTCATCCACGATAGCCACGATCCTGCTGATGCGAGTGTAGTGTACTTGCAGGATCGACCAGCTTGGACGAAACAATTTTTGGAACTGAAAAAGAAAAAACTGTGATAGTTTCACAGTTGGCCCATAGGAGTTGGGAGGCCTATTGTGTGAGACGCTACGTGCTTTGACACACACTCGCCTTCCCATCTTCCGAGGACATCCTTGAGGGCTGGTGCGGCAGCAGATTTGGCCGAAGATCTCAAGAGGCCCAAATATGCAGGTCTCGACAGAGCCTATGCATTTGCTTCCCTTGGAGTCGATACTCTAGGTCCGTAAGGTAACGAGGCTCTCCAAGCATTATAAAAATTATGTGATCATCTGGTCGAAACGACGGGTAACCCGAGAGCTAGTGAGTAGCGTAGCGCATCAGCATTGCTATACAGCTGGGCAATGCACCCAGCGCAGCGTCTTGGGGACGTTTCCGACTGGTATTGATAATTATGATCAGTTGAATTACCTGTAGATTGCGTGCACCAGTCTGCAGTTTTTAATTGTTTCAATTTTAATACTAGTTCTAATTTGTTTCTACTATTAAATATAACTTTTTTAATAAAAAAGAACTTCTTGTCAGATGGCACCTTGACTATTATACTATAGCATTCATTATATTATTGGTGCGATAGTTTGTCATGGTTGGTGTTGCGTTGCGTCATACCAGGAATGTACTAAAAAGAGCCTATAGATAAAATTTTAATTGGAAAATCCTCTGCATAGCCATAAAAGATAGTTATAAAGTTTGTTACGACAGAACAAGCCATCCAGACGGATATACTCGTAGATACATGCACAGAATCAAAGAGGAGACCGGACTTAAGAGTATGAATCTCTGTTTAGGTTTATTTGAATATTTTTATATTTATTATTTGTTAGTTTATTGCTATTTTTGTCTGAAGCGTCTGTAACTTGTTGTTTTTTTTATATTCCTTCTATTAAGTGGCATATTGACTGGTACATACCTACATAGCTATCAATATACATATATACTGTTTATTTTAAAAATATTATAAACTGTTTTTGTCTCAATAAACGAAAAAAGAAAATAAATTAATATTTTTTTAATTATAATACCTAAGCATATCAATGATCTAGTAGCCATAACACAAGCTCTGCTTAGCTTGGGGCTAGATAATGCTGTTTGATTTTTCCGGTATCATTAATTAATTAATTTATTATAGACCCCTCTTTCCTGAATACTTTCTGACAGAATGTATCGCCTATTATTTATATTCTGTTGGCACAGGTTATTCTGTTAATCCGTCCATTCATGCTTTATTACTCTCATGACACATATACAGGGCGTCCCACAGCCATGCAACATGGAGGGAAAGTACCTTAAATATTCTAGATATAATATTTTACTGAAAGAAGACTTCATTTTAATTTATAAAACAATTTAAACTGTATTCAAAGATTTTTGAATAATCGCCTGTCTGAACCGGGAATCGAACCCACCAAACTGTAAAATAAAATAACACCTAATTTAACGATACCTATCAAAAGGCTCAATCATAAGTATTATCTTCTTCCAAATAACATAGCATCTATCAGACAGGCAATTATTCAAAATCTTCAATGCAGTTTATATTGTTTTGTATTATGAAAAAATGAAGTCTTCTTTCAGTAAGATGTTCTATCTACAATATTTAAGGTACTTTCCCTCCATGTGGCATGGCTATGGGACGCCCTGTACATACATTGTTACGTCCAGACTAAGCTTTATTGCCAGCAGTAAAAATGATAATAAATCGTTAAAATGTTTCTCATATTGCAAATTACAGTCTACTGCACTTATATGTACCTACTTTGGAAACTTTGTAACTTTAAGTTGAATTTCTAAACCTCCGTCTTTATTGGTCACAGCGGATCCGGTCTACCACCAAGCCTTCCTTGATGTTAAGATGGGAACCAATAATGTAAATCTTTATTGTACCTCTTTATATTATCGATGTTCTGTCTGTCTTCCAAATAATTATAAATAAAATAGTGCTGGGATTATTTTCCAGCGCAAGATTATCTGAACTTATAAGAAAACAAAGAATCTAGGCTGAATTTAGCACTCCGCTGTGTAAATACCTACAAAATTTCATTCTATTCTTTAATGAGGCGTTTTCCATTAAAGTAAAAGAGCCTACTTACTGGGAACTCCTTTTGCATAATGAGCTGATTAAAGTCCCGCATTCTTTTAGTCAAGTAGATGCAAATAACCATGATCAACACATCACATATGTACCATGTCATACGGGCTTGAAACTTGTGTACCTGAAACATTATATAGAAAATAATAGAATAGAAATATTTTATTTCTGTAATAACAAATGATAAAAGATAGAAAATTAATTGCTTAAAATCTATAAGTATTATATTTTATGAAACACAAAATGGTCACCGGCTCAGATTTAATGCTCCTATAGCAAAACTTCCTTAACAGCTTCTAACAGCTTACTGTTATTGTCACCTCAACTCCACAACCCTCAGGTCCACTGCTGGATACAGGCCTCGCCCTGATAAGCGCTTTATTGGCTTTTATCTCTTGAACGTTTTTAAACAAATATTTACCTTTTAAAACTTTAGTGTAATGATAAATATAACCGTCAGGCTGATAGGCCTAAGGATAAGCATAATATTAAAGAAGAGAGATGATGATATACCTCAATAATGAAAGCCACTGTGTAGGAAAACGGGAAGACTTCAAATATACCTCCAGCTCTAGTCTTCAAAAGGGACTGCAGGTATAGAGAGGAGCCGTCGTGATGACGGTAACAAGTCGACATCCTGTCCATGTCGGACAAAAGAGTCACTACTAACTCACCTGAAAATAGACCTTTTGAGGTAAAAAAAACCACATTGAATGAAAACTACTGGTGAATGAAATTACTCAGGAGGGTAAGTGAAGTGGAGTTAACACTTTGACTGCTGAAATTACACGGTATGTGTTTTCTACAAGTGACTAATATGCGTAAATCCACACT
Source organism: Eupithecia dodoneata (assembly GCA_947044415.1). Classification (NCBI taxonomy): domain Eukaryota; kingdom Metazoa; phylum Arthropoda; class Insecta; order Lepidoptera; family Geometridae; genus Eupithecia; species Eupithecia dodoneata. The sequence continues at coordinate 3,081,203 of OX345657.1, read as the reverse complement.
AGCGCAGCGGCTGAGAAAATACAGATCTGTGTGACTCAGCACAGCCGTAATATATTTCGAACGAAACGCATGTGCGGCGCAACACAACCGCTGTGTAGAGCAGCAGCACGAATTTTTTAGGTTAAAAAAAAGATCGCAGTCGTCGAAAAAAAACCGCAGTCAAAGTGTTAAGTAAGGATGGAAAGTATAGAATAAACCAAAGGAATTAGAAATACTTTATCGTGTGGTGCTATACGTGGATTTTTGTGTTTACCTCGATCCTGCGAATTTAAAGAATGGGATTTGGAATGATGTCATCTCTCACGTTAGCACCGATAGGATTCAAACTGAGCAGGACAGTACAAGAGATAACGTTTCTCTCAATCCCGTTCTATAAGTACGCTAGTAATACGTTATATCAATTAAAAAACACGTATCATACCAATCCCAAGGCAGGAAAAGAAAACGACAAAGCGCTTCACAAATCTTATAAAAGATTTCGGCCTTTTTATGCCGGGCAGCAGTTTCTCCAGGTTTTCAACATCAGTGATTAAATTCTTGAAGTTCATGCATAAACGTAAGACCAAGAGCATCTCCGTAAAGATCATGAAGAAAAATAATAGAATTTCTGTAAAAAAATCATACTTTGGGACATAATCTAAGTAGGTACTAGGTACCTACTGGTTTTACATAATATCCGAACAGAAACTCATTAAATTACAAGTGACATTCATGCATAGAAACTTTAAGCACATTTGCCTGAAAAATCTTGCAAAAACTCGTCTTATTTCCTTCTTGACAAGATGACATTCTAAATTGACCCAGAATGAGACAGATTAAGGTTCCATTTTCGTTAAAGACTCATTACTTCGCCCTAAATTGCAAGGAAGTGCGCGAAATTATGTCGCAAACCGTGGTGATAAGTAGGTATGCTTTGCTGGGCGGATGTTTTGAAATATTGAGGCAAATCATCGCTTAGCGAGTTATTGAGAAAGTTATACTTGGAGTTTCTCTATGTGATCTATTACATAGAGAAACTCCAACTATAGCTTTCTCATCCGGAACATGGAAATCCCTATAAGAACCAAAGCAGCGGGCTAAGATCTGCTATCGACGCAGGGTGTTGCGGATTTGATTCCCGCCTCGGAACAAATGTTTGTACGATCTGCAAATGTGTTTTCTAATTATAATTTAAAATCCGTGTATGTTACCAATGTATTGTAATAACTAAGTATATCAGTAATCTAGTACCCAAACCTGCTTATTTTGGGGCTAGATGATGCCGTACGAATTTACCAGCGTTGTTTATTTATTTACAAAAGTCCCGTCTTACCTGGCTTTGTTATTCCATGGGAAAATGTATAAATTTGAACGGTTTTAAAGAAAATAGCAAAAGATAAAGATGGAATGTAGATAAATACATTATAGGGGGTTCTCCACGAAATTCTGAAAAACACATGAAATGTATGATTATATAGATAGATAGATATATTTCTTTATTGTTACAAATGTGTTTATAACGGTAAACGAGGAATTAAGAGGCCTGCGGAGGACGAATTCTCCATACAAAAGTAATACCAAAATTATTTCTAATTGAAGCATATTTCCACTAAAAAATTGTATTCGAATAGTATTTATTTAGGTTCCTAAATAGTTTTTTTTTTCAACACTTACCTAAAATTAAATGAAAGCCAATCGCATTTTGCACATTTTTATGCGCAAATGGACAAGTTTTCTTTCTATTTGTTTCGTATTAAAAACAACAATGCGTTTTATTTATTAAGGAACACAGCTTATAGACACAGCTTGTCTAGTACCAGAATAACAATACTTTGTGAGGACTTTTTACTTACTTAAGGACTATTCCTTAAACTCACTGCCTACTACTATTATACCAGCCAGTTACAACATGGGTCTCTTCAAGACAAGAGTAAGAGCAAGAATAGGTTTAGGTATATTCTAGACCTTTGTGATACGTCGGCCACATCGTTACTTTTCATCAAGATAAGGGTCAAACAATATCACTACATAATATAAAACAAAGTCATTTCCCGCTGTCTGTGTGTATGATTAGACCTTTAAAACTACGCAACGGATTTTTGTAATATATAGAGTGATTCAAGACAAAGGTTTATACACTATTTGACACATAGATTTCCACGCGGACGAAGCCACGGGGCGCAGCTAGTTGACTATAAGAGAACTCCTACCTGAGATCTGCAGCCTTGCGATTTTCAATGTTCAGAGGCAGAAGTCCTAAAATTCTATAGACGATCAAAACAATTCTCATGCACTCATAAAAACTTCCCGTTGCTTTTAGTACTTTGCGATGCGAGTGTGTTTTCTTTAATTGCTTCAAAAACATTTTGATAAGATTTTTGAAAGCTTCAGTTCTTTTGTTTGCCTCTCAAACCAAGAACATTGACCGTCGTTCAAGATTTGATTTAAACTACACTGTTGTATGTTATTCATAAATCAGCCCTGACATAATATTGGTTTCAAGCAGATTGATTAATCTTGTGCTGTTTTAAAACCTGGTTTAGAGCGAGGTATTTGGTTTGTAAGCCTCTCAGCAATGAAAATGTAAATTTTGAAGCAATAAACAAATCAGAGTTTGGAATAGTAATGGATTATTCTATTGTTCCTATAAAACTGTCAGCGTAACAAAAACAGTCTGTGAATTCCAACGAAAATCAACCGTGTTTCTACAAGAATAACCGTGACAAAATCAACAAAGTATGTCCCTCTATCAAAAATAATTATAGTCTACAATAATTTAATATTATCTTTTATAATATTATTATAAACTAGTTTCTGCCTGCGTCTTCGGTCGCGTTGTTTTCGGGTATATAAGTAACATATACTGATACGTTATTCCAATCCAAGTCAACAAAAAGCTACTAACTAATTGTTCTATGGAAACGTTTTTTAGGTTATGTATATCCCATTGATTTAGGGAATAGGTCTCTAGCCTACATCTGCGTACAATTTCAGACCGATTCGATAGTTTTGGCGAAAAAAAAAACAAAATAAAAAAACCATTATCCTTCCATACATCCAAATCTTCACATTAATTAATTGAACTCATTAATTTAGCACTAAAAAGCGTTGTTGTAATGTAAAGAGTAGCCAAAACCGATTCTACAAGGTAGGTCACTCATGTCATGAAATGATACATACTTGGTAAAAAACTCAAATTCTTCCTCCATCAATAAGGGTTTCAAAACAGCAAGAATACCATGATCAAGGAAAGTTGAGCTTTAGAGGGTTGATAATTTCCGTCACAGAATTGTCTACCTAATAAATTGTGGAGAGGCCAGATTTAGCTCACATGTCACAACATTTGGAATAATACAAAAACGATATCGATGGCATTTTAACAATTACAACGTTATTGACGACCTCCGTGGCGAGGTGGGCTAGCAACCTCCTGCGTAGCAGGAGGTTGCGGGTTCGATTCCCGCCTCGGAACAATTGTTTGTACGATCTGCAGATATTTGTTCCGGGTGTTCTGGTCGTTTTCTATGTATAATAAAAAATATCTATCTATGTATGTATCAGTGTTTGTATTGTATTATGTATCCCACCAAAAACATAAATGTAAAAAAGGAGAGCCAAGTTCAATACAAAAATTATGATTGGCTATGGGTTTCGCGGCAATTTCGATTCCCACCTCAAAACAATTGTGTGTACGATTTGCAGATATTTGTTCCGAGTACATAAATATCCAGAAGGCGTACAATAAAAATTATATCCATGTATAATAAAAAAATATCTTTCTATACATAATGTATTGTATTAATTTTATCAGTCATCTAGTACCCATAATACAAGCTCTGCTTACCGCGTTGCGGTAGATGATGCTGTGTGGATTGTCCAGCATTATTAATTTATTATTATTACAATAATTTTCATAGAAAACGCCAAAATATCCGCCATTATAGGAGAAAGGAATTATGGATTATGTAAATACACCCAAAAAGGTCAGGAAAGTGACGGGCCTACGCGATGTCGACGCACAATAATTGTCACGTTAGGAAATTGACAAGTGACAGGTTAAAGTTAAATTATTCATAGAAATGTTATGAAAATAGTTGAGGTGTATGTTCCTATCGGCTGAATGAGAAAGCTGAATAGATTTCTCGTGTCACAAAATTGTTTTTTTTTAACAAACAATTGTATTAAGTGTTTTTTAAAAAATGTTTCGTATTATGACAAAGCCTATAGGTATAAAAGTATCTGTCATTGTCAATATGACAAAACTTGTTTATATAACTTTTAGTGTTGTGTTATTATGCTGTGACGGCAAGTTTTATGCGTATAAGTAATCAAAAGTTCAACAAACAAATCTTTTATTTTTCAGATATATCAAAAGAATTAGAAAACATTAATTTTAAACACATTCGTAGAGAGGAAATTGCTTTGGAAACGACGTGAGTTCTTTAACATGCTTTTATCTTATATTTTTGGGTTACCTTCAGTTAATTTTTATAAAAATAATTTTCAGTAACAAAAGAAACAATAATATCCTCGAATCGCAACATGTGAAGATAGAGGTTGAATCAAGAACCTATTTAGCGGTTTTTCAGAGTACAACCAAATTATTATTTGGTATCGGAAAATGTGTAGGACTATCACCGATGACTGGAACTTGGGATACAAATAGTAAAATGAGGTAATCTATATATATAAAAGAAAGTCGTGTTTGTTACAACACTTATAACTCGAGAACGGCTGAACCGATTTAGCTGAAAATTGGTGGAGAGGTAGCTTAGAACCAGGAGTCTAACATAGAATACTTTTTATAATTTAAATCATTTGACACATAGATTTGGACGGGGGCGAAGCCACGGGGCGCAGCTAGTTCTGAATATATTTAGACAGTAATTATTCGTTTTTGAAACTATCATGGTTATTAATACTAAAGTCATTTAAAACGGGATATTTACCATGATTTAATTTTTGAGTTATCCAATATTTCGGCACAGTTGCATGCGCCAGTGCGCTTGCAGTGCCTTCAGTTACTCCGTGACCATGGCGCATGCAACTGTGCCGAAATATTGGATAACTCAAAAATCAAATCATGGTAAATATCCCGTTTTAAATGACTTTAGTAATTATTCGGTAAATTGAGCATTTTGGCCAATTCATCATTTCGTCATTCATCTATATATTATTAATTATCATTATTACTGCGACGGAGGAGGATGCGGGTTCGATTCCCGCCTCGGGACAAATATTTGTACGATCTGCAGATTGTTCCGGGTGTCCTGGTCGTTTTCTATGTATAATAAAAATATCTATTAATGTAATCTATATCTTCTATTGTATTAAATATATCCGTCATCTAGTACCCATATCACAAGCTCTGCATAGCTTGGATTGTCCAGCATTATTTATTTATGCGAAAACTTATACTTACCTACAAGCCACTCAGATGGTCTAATATGTTCTATGAAATCTGAAAAAGCAACTGCTAATTAACACGTAATAGAACCGCTAGCAAGCAACTTGTATTGTTTTAGTTAAAGCGATGAAAAAATATTTCGTCTACCCGCTTTTACATTATTATTTTTTCTACACAAATTGAATCTGGAATATTTCCATAAAAGTTAGGATATAATTTAAGAATACATATAATATATATACATTTTAGTACATAGTATAGATTTTTGTGTTGTATAAAGCAGTAAGTAAGTCACGTACCTACGAAAACATCTCCAACTGTTAGTAACATAAGTCCGCTCTGCATATTCTTTTGAGAAAAATAAATTTCTAAAACCTTAAAACCGAAATCACGACAACGGTATATATTCAATAAATTGCATTACATAATATGTTGCTTGTTGTTATTACAGATTGGGAGTTTTCTTTCGGAAATTTCTTTTTGCCATCGTGATTGGCGTAATTCAAGCTATTGGTATGATGGTCAGCATCATTAATTTCAAGAGTTCTGTTTCTATCCACACTGTTGGTATGTAAAACAACATTGACGTCTCAAAAACTAAAATTAAATTAATTTACGTGTTTTTACAGGAAGGATATTTTTTTTAAATACTCAGTAGTACTTTTGTATTATATTCGCGAAGAACCGACGGCCACTGGGGCAAACGTGTAGTAGAGACCACGACTCGGTAAACGTAGTGTAGGACGCCCTCCGACGACCTGCGAAAGACTGCAGGTAGATGCGGGATGCGGCAAGCTGAGGGCGCTATGGCGCTCATTGGGCGAGGCCTATGTCCAGCAGTGGACTGCTATAGGCTGATGATGATGATGATGACTTTTGACTACGTCACAACTCTGAATCACTGAATCCAATGAAAAAAATAACCGAAGAGGCTTTGATTATACAGGATTATTATGTGATGAATGAATAATGCACTGATACTACGTCGATTGCAAGTACTGCCATCATAACGAATACGTTTGTGAAGACGCCACCGTCTTAATTCTTAAATTTGGTATAGGTAGCAGCTTTATTTGAAACTTGAACTTAATAATTTGGTGTGTTTTAAGTAAACTAACTACAAATTCCTAAATAATGAAAATGGACTTCGTATTAGTTACTCATCCATTTGTCGCGCACATACTCAGTGCAAATTTAAGACTTGTATGGTTTTCTCATGGATGCCATGGTCAGAAACGGATCATATTGCAAAGGGACATGGAATAAATAAATAATGCTGGATAATTCACACATCATTATCTAGCCCCATGGTAAGCAGAGCTTGTGTTATGGGTACTAGATAACTGATATACATAATACAATATATTACATAGATAGATATTTTTTATTATACATAGAAAACGACCAGAATACCCGGAACAAATATCTGCAGATCGTACACACAATTGTTCCGAGGCGGGAATGAACGATAGAACTGATAGAACCCGCAACCTCCTGCGTCGCAGGCGGACCTTCGCCCACCTTCAGCTTTCAAATAAAAAGGTAATCATCAAAATCAGTTCACCTAGTCGATAGTTCTGAGGTAACAAACATAAATGATTTAAAAAATAAAGTCGAATTTAGAACCTCGCCCTTTTTTGAAGTCGGTTAAAAACGGATCTGTTCTGAATTAACAGGTGGCGTATGAGTGGACTATCGATCTGTAGTAATTCATTTGTTTCCGGTACAAAGTGTTTTTTTTATTATGTATGAGATTATTTGTTGTGGATCTATTTTTAATGAAGCCATGTTGAATCTCTATTTGCTGTTTAAGATGCACAAAAACAAACAATTGAAGGGTACAAAAAATTGAAGTAAACAGTAAAATAATTTTATTTGATAATAATTATAATGTATAAAATATGACTTGTCTAAGTGCTTCTTTTGTAAGCCTAAAGAAATAAAGGCAATATTTTACTTTACTGGATACAATTCAATTCAATACGTTTATTTCAGACATCAGTTTATAGTAAAGAAACAGTAAAAGTGTCCATATTTGAGCTTAATTATCGGATACGGGCAGAATGAATTATGTCTGTATACAGACATATTTGCTGAATTAACTGCATAATTAATTAACTTAATTAACCTGGTAAAGCAAATACTGAAGAGTATAAGATATTGTTTTTGTACACATATAATTTTTTATATTTTCATCCAAATTAATCACAATTCAAATTAAAATAGTATTTCTTTTCAGGCAACTGCATCTACTATTTGTCAACTTGTGCCAATACATTCCTATCTATTTATATAGGAGCTGCAAAATTACCAGAACTCCTTAGAGAATTATGCAAGTCGCAGGTCCAAGACTACTTTGACCCTTCTCTGAAGATCAAGTCTTATGCTATATGTTTAATTATGCTTACAACGGCTATAAGTGAGTTTTTGTTAACACTTTGACTGCGATTTTTTTTCGACGACTGCGATCTTTTTTTTAACCTAAAAAATTCGTGCTGCCGCTCTACACAGCTCTTGTGTTGCACCGCACATGCGTTTCGTTCGAAAAATATTACGGCTGTGCTAAGTCACAAAGATCTGTATTTTCTCAGCCGCTGCGCTAGTGTGGATTTACGCATATTAGTCACTTGTAGAAAACACATACCGTGTGATTTCAGCAGTCAAAGTATTAATGTTTATTGTTTTGCAGCGACAAAATACATAAAATATTTTTTTTTACAGTTTTATTTTATAATTTATTATTATTAAGAAATAATAATAAATGCTGGAAAATACACACAGCATTATCTAGCCCCATGGTAAGCAGAGCTTGTGTTATGGGTACTAGATAACTGATATACATAATACAATACATTACATAGATATATATTTTTTATTATATATAGACAACGATCAGAACACCCGTAACAAATATCTGCAGATCGTACACACAATTATTCCGAGGCGGGAATCGAACCCGCAACCTCTTGCGTCGCAAGCGGACCTTCGCCCACCGCGCAACATCGGTCGTCCAAATGGTCGTCTAAATAAAGGTCGTTTTATGTATAAACCAATAACATAGTTTATACAAATGTTATTCTTTTACCGTCAAGTATTTATATATTTTTTTATTTGACTGTCAGCAGTCATCCCATGACCACGACAGTGTGTAAACCTGTTGAAACGTCGGGAAAAATAGTTAAATAAATGCGATAAATACCCGTTGTATTAGTTCTTTTATAATTATGTGTTCAGATCGCGTAAGTTTAAAAATATTGATTTATAAATTGTATAATGTATTTTATAAATTGTATTTCAGTCGAGCATATTTTATTTTACCTTTCAAAATTGGGGGAATCAGCACACAAATATACCATAGACAATTTTAACTACGATGTCTTCTTACAAGAGACTTATTTTTGGTACTACGATCTTGGATATGGAGGCGGAAGAGTAGTGGGTGTTATCATTCAGGTAATGAAAACTTGCATCGTCACCTAACACTTTTCAACCTGTGCACCTATATGTATGTGTACTGTTTGGGTGAACAAAAATCATGTAGCTCGCGTCATCGTCACCGAACACTTTCCTAACTGTGTATTATTCTAGATTTAGTTAGTATTAAGATCCTATTTTTATTATTTTCTTTATATTTGATGGTGCAATAAAGATATATTGTATTGTATTGTATTGTATTGTATTATGTACGAGTTTGTGTACTTTTTGAGTGAACAAAATGCGTGAAACTCGCATCATCGTCACAACATGCTTCCCAGTATAAATAAAATATAAAATAACAATTACTTAGTTTTCACTTTTATAAGACTGCCCCGCATGTTTTTTTCCACATAGATTTATGATCCGGCCCCTATACGTAGGCTGACCAAGGGACCATAAGACATCTCGCTTGTCTAAAATTTTGTGAAGCTTAGGAAATTGCATGAGCTGACAGATATGTAGATGAGCCTTTATTAGTGACGCTTAGGTAGGAAATTAAGTTGTTATAAAAACAGCATACCTAAAAATACTTATTTTTTTCAGATCACAAACTTTATAAGTGTCCTGAACTGGAATTATTCGGACATGTTTATTATGTGCGTCAGTCTTTATTTGGTTTCGTTTATGAATCATATCAATAAGAAAATCGTCCTTGCCAGTGACAAGGTAAACTATGTAATACTTTTTAGCTATGAGTAAAGGCGTAGGCGTTTTCTTAAAAAAATTTTTACAGTAAATAATTCGATCAAACTGAAAAAAAATTCACCTGCTGATTCGAGATGACACCATCTCGAATCAGCAGGTGAATTTTATTTTGGTTGACATTAATAAAGAGAAATAAGGTAAATGGCCGAGTATCCGAATTGTTTTTGTCGTTTAGGTAAAAATAAATTAATTGAATTTTCACCAGCTATTTCATATTTAGAAGTTTTTAAATATTTACAATTGAAAGTAAGACAACACCTTATTATCTACGCCAAGAAGGTTAACCCGCGAGCGGGGTATTTGAACTTGACATGCAAACTCTTTTCTAAATGTGTTCATACTTTTTTTTAGCATTGTTTACCGCCAGGTTATTGGAGGGCCTTACGCGAAGAGTACAGTAGGATCACTCGATTGGTTCATTCGATTAATGATGTCATCAGTGGCGTCGTTATTATTTCATTCGCAAACACGATGTTTTTCCTCTGTCTTCAGCTTAATCATATTTTATTGTGAGTATTTAACATGTTTGAAAAATTCAACTTAATTTACAAAGATTTACTGATTAAAATTATTTTAAAATCTGTAATTAAAGCTACTTAAAATGTGTAACTCAAAGCTACTTTGAGTTACATTTTTACTGAATTTTTTCTTGCAGAGGAATACAAAATTATCGAGATATAACCGAAACTAATGTGCGTGTCGATGAGCCCGATAACAGGTATGCGATAACCAAGCGAGTTCTTTTTCTCAACTTATGTTGTTATCTAAAACAAAAATAAATAAATAATGCTGGACAATTAACACAGCATTATCTAGCCCCATTGTAAGCAGAACTTGTGTTGTGGGTACTCGATAACTGATATACTTAATACAATACATTACATAGATAGATTAGATAGATAACACTTTATTACACCACGCAAAAACAGAAAATAATACAGAGATAAAAACTAAGAATAAAGGTATAAAGGGCGGCCTTATCGCTGAGAGCGATCTCTTCCAGGCAACCTTGGGATGGACTGGACATGAACGAACAATATAGACGGTGGCACTTTAATAAATAATTGGTAACAAATACACTAAATACCCACATTACAAACATTATAATAAACTTACATAGACATAAGATAAGGCTATCAATATTTCATATGGATAAATAATGCTGATGCAGCAGTTTTTTAAATATAGGGAGTGATTTTGCACGTCTGATGTCCAGAGGGAGAGCATTCCATAGACGGGTAGCTTGTACAGTGAATGACTTGTCATAGAAAGAGGTAGAGTGAGCAGGGACTTTCAAGATGAGGGTTTCAGAGGAACGCAAAGAGAGTGAGTCAGAGTTTGGGAGGAATTCGAAGCGCTCCTTGAGATAAGAAGGGCTTGGAGAATAGAATAAGATACTGTACAAGAGGGATAACATATGAGTATTCCTGCGAAGTCGGATGGGTAACCACTTGAGTTTTGCGCGATATTCGGAAACGTGGTCATATTTGCGAAGGCCAAATATGAACCTAATACTGAAGTTTTGGAGGCGCTCAAGCTTGTTTAATTGTTCTTCAGTGAGATCCGGATAGCAAGCGTCGGCATAATCGAGAATGGGAAGCAATAGGGACTGGGCAAGTGTAATTTTAGTGGTAGTCGGGAGAAAATTGCGCAGTCGCCGCAGTGAGCCCGCCGATGCAAACATCCTTCTGCTGAGTTCCGCCAGTTTCGGACCCCAGGACAACTCATTGTCTACGATCAAACCCAGGTTTTTAACAGATTTGCTCACTGGTATTGATACACCGTCAAAGGAAATTGGAGATAAGGTCACCATATCGATTTTAGCTATCATTCTTGAACTACCCACAATGATAACTTGAGTCTTCTTGGGGTTCACCAAAAGACCGTGCTCTTTGCTCCACTGAAGGATGCGTGAGAGGTCATCATTCAATGAAGCAATAGCTGGTGTGAGGTCACTAATTGAAGCTTGTTGGTAAATCTGGAGATCGTCAGCGTACAGGTGGTAGGAACTAGACAAATGTTCGGATATGGAGTTTATGAAAATTGCGAATAGAAGAGGAGAGAGTACGCCGCCCTGTGGAACACCAGCGGGAACATCACACCAAGACGAAAATACATCGTCAAGGCGGATGCGCTGCACCGCGCCACATTGGTCGTCAAAATAAACAATAGGTGAATTCATATTCCTTTTTTCTTCGTTGTTCTTTTGGAAAACAATGTCAAATGTCATTAACGAGATATTTCCAATAACTTATATGATTTCAGCTTTCCATTAGTATTATCTCTACTATTCCCACCTGCCGTTATAAATGACTTTTAGGTACGTTAGTAATCATGATAGTTTTGTTAAAAATGTCGAAGGAAAATGACGACAACAATTATTCCAATTTTTGAGAGATTTCTTCATCCCGCAGTGTACTTATTGGGTCTCAGAAAAGTTGGTTTTATGGTATGGGGAAAAATGATCTCTCAATCAATTGTGGCGATGGTAAGAATAAGAATGATTTATTTCATTATTTACAAGGTAGCTTTAAAGTTAATTATAGCTATTTATACCTCTAAATAAATTTAATCTTGAGTTACTTATTACAACTTTATACAGGGTTATTGGTAATTTGACGTATTCCCGTTAGGAGGTGATAGGGGTGACTATTTGCGATAATTTTCATCACCATGTGTTTCGTGCAAAAGTGAACCATTTTTAAGTTATCAAGATTTTTAGCTTTTTGTAAAAAAAGGCAAAAGTGCAACATCAAAAATTTATTTAAAAAAAACTGTCTATTTAAATCTATTTTTTTCTTCTGATTTATAAAAACGAATAAACACTGGTTATTTATCAATATTAAAACAACAATTATCGCTCCAAATTTAAAAATGCGAGATGAAAAACGATATTATTTCATTATTCATTGAGATTTTTTTCCACTAAAATGCCTTAAAAACTAAAAAAAACGTTATGAAACTTGGCTTGCAGATTATTTTAAAAACAACGGTTTTCTCAGCTCTCCAATACTGCATAACAACTATGAACTTATTTCAAAGAAACTGAAAAAAACATCGTTACAAAGGAAGCAGGCGGAAATTCGTATACGAACTAAATCTAAGGTCATTCTATAAAATTTCTATAAAACTAACTTAAAACAATACCCAATGTTAATAAAACTAAAAATACATATTTAAAATAAAATTTAGCAATAGTTAAGTAGTAACAACAATAAACAAAATTAATAATAAGTAACAATCAAGACATTTAGTAATTTAGCCTAATAAAAGTTAAGTAAAGTAGAAAGATACATATTTAAAATAAAATTTGGAACAGTAAAGTAGTAACAACAATAAACAAAATTAATAATAAGTAATAATCAAGACATTTTGTAATTTAGCCTAATTAAAGTTCTTGACTTCGCCTATTGCGTTCGCAAAGTAGCATTATATTATTTTTCTGAGTTGTGACTTATGTAACTACCGAAGTAGTCAAATTTCGCATCGCATATGATGCGTTTATAATTCTTGTTTTGTGTTCTTCCGCGGAATAACTCAAAACAAGAATTATAAACGCCCCCTATTGCGTTTCACTTCGAGCAAGAAACTTTAATTAGGCTAAATTACAAAATGTCCTATTTGTTACTTATTATTAATTTTGTTTAATGTTGTTACTACTTAACTGTTCTAAATTTTATTTTAAATATGTATTTTTCGTTTTATTTACATTGGGTATTGTTTTAAGTCAGTTTTATAGAAATTTTATAGAACGGCCTTAGGTTTAGTTCGTGTACGAATTTCCGCCTGCTTCCTTTGTAACGATGTTTTTTTCAGTTTCTTTGAAATAAGTTCATAGTTGTTAGGCATCATTGGAGAGCTAAGAAAACCGTTATGTTTTTAAAATAATCTGCAAGTCAAGTTTCATAACGTTTTTTTTAGTTTTTAAGGCATTTTAGTGGAAAAAAATCTCAATGAATAATGAAATAATATCGTTTTTCATCTCGCATTTTTAAATTTGGAGCGATAATTGTTGTTTTAATATTGATAAATAACCAGTGTTTATTCGTTTTTATAAATCAGAAGAAAAAAATAGATTTAAAAAGACAGTTTTTTTTAAATAAATTTTTGATGTTGCACTTTTGACTTATTTTGAAAAAAGCTAAAAATCATGATAACTTAAAAATGGTTCACTTTTGCACGAAGCACATAGGGATGAAAATTATCGCAAATAGTCACCCCTATCACCTCCTAATGGGAATACGTCAAATTACCAATAACCCTGTATAGTTAAGTATACACACATGGGCTGTAACACTTAGTGACCGCTTTAAGGCTTCTATGTGTAGCATATCTCGTTCCTTCTGTGCTAGTTATAAAACTGTATTACGACAAGGTAATCCCCAAGACCAGGGGCACCATGTTCCTATGCATTTGTGGTCGCACTGCGGCCGACGAGACATGACGATAGCTTTCGATGGACCCGGAGGCGAGCAGAGCACGGCACGGCATGCACTCGAGCTCAGTCTGTCTCGGGGTGTCTCGACGAGTACTACTGCTGCCATCAAGTACATTATATTATATTGTACTTGATGAGAGCAGTACAATACAAAAAATATTTATTGTACTCCATAATCAAATCATTACTAAAAAACATTACATGCGACAAGTATAATGGGCGGCCTTATCGCTTAGAAGCGACCTTCCTACACTTCCAGGCAACCTTTGGATGGAAAGAATAATGTGTATTTAAGAAAGGCGGGGGTGTATCAAATGTAATCTAAATATGAACTTAACAAGAATATTTAACAAATAATAAATAAATGATACAAATGCCAAAATAAATAATATACTTACCACTTAAATACATAAATAAAAGTATAAAGTGTTAAGGTAGTATTTATTTTACTATTATATTATACTTTGACGACCTCTGTGGCGGGCATGCCCCCCAGCGAAGCACGAGGTTGCGGGTTCGATTCCCGCCTTGGAACAATTGTGGGTACGATCTGCAGATATTTGTTCCGGGTGTTCTGGTCGTTATCTATGTATAATAAAAAAATCTATCTATGTTATCTATTGTTTTAAGTAAATCAGTCATCTAGTACCCATAACACAAGCTCTGCTTAGCTTCGGTCTAGAATATGCTGTGTGAATTGTCCAACATTATGGTCCAATATTATTTTCAGCGTCACCGTCGTGGAATGCTCGCTGTTCCTAGGGTTCTCAGTTGCGTACCTCCTAGCTCGTACGCTGGCCGTCTCTCTTCTATCAGCAGCTGTCCATTCAGCTTCCTTGGTGCCTGCCTCTGCTTTGTATAACGTACCTTCGTCTTCTTTCTCTAGAGAGGTATGTTGTATTTATTCAGGTTATAAAAGTTTGAAGGATAACAGATGTGATGTTCTATATGTAATGTCCATGCCATTGAATGGTCTACACCGCTCATTGGTTCTGTTTTTTTTCAAGTATTCAGAATGCTACCCTCATCATCATCATCATCAGCCTATGTTAGTCCACTACTGGATATATGCCTCCCCTAATGAGCGCCATAGCACCCTATCTTCAGCTTGACGCATCCAGCATCTGACTGCAGTCTTTCGCAGGTCGTCATCCCACCAGGCCGGAAGGCGTCAGTCACCCAGCGAGCTTTATAGGATCCATAACAGAGAAACAAAGTTTCTTGTACCTGCAGTCTTTCGTAGAACGCTGCTGTGTCTCAAATAAGCTAGTCTTTACAGACAACCCGACAAAATAAAATTTATTTCTTTTCAGGTTGCAAGATTCTTGAATCAAGTGCACACAGACACCGTTGCTATAAGCGGCTTGCAGTTCTTTTACGTTACTAGAGAACTTGTTCTATCTGTAAGTTCTTTTTTTAGTAACTACTTTATACTACAATGATAGCTAATTAAAGGCCTGTTCAGATCTATCTACGTCATATTCGCTACTAAGAGCGGTAGCGGTATTTTTTTATAGTTAAAAGACCTTCATTTGACTACAATTTGAATTTGGAATGTGATGATACGTATCACGATACACGAACGTCTAAATGTTTTGTGTTGATTTCGCGCGTTTTGCGGTATTCCATCGGCTTTCGCTACCACTCTAGGTAGCAATACGACACAGGCTATTTATAAGGTATTTAATCTATAACTCTCTGCAGCAAGTTATTTGAAAGATTCGATCCCAGAGTCTATTTTTAAAATCGAAGTTTGGTCTTCTTGGAAGGCTAATGTAATCGATTTTCTTTTAAAATAACACCATTCTAAGTTGCCTATTAAATTATACAACTTATACAACTACATACACAGTAAGGTTGGCCAATCCAAACGAACTACATTTTATTTTTACTGCTAAGAAATTGTTTTTTTTTGTGTTAGTAAATAGGTTTATTTTATGTATATTAGATTAAGGTATATATTTTATTTGGGCCGTAGTTTTAAAGTATTTTCCATCCTGTACTAGACTAATATTCCCTGAAATAAATGTTTTTTTTTTCAGTTGGTGGGTACGATAATCACGTACGAACTGGTCTTGCTTCAATTTGGAGAGAATGAACACATTAAATTACTTTTGTGCTAAATTTATTAATTTGGTTTAGTAGGAGGTCGAGATAAAAATTATAACTAAATTTTAATGATCAATATAGGTTCAGATTTTTTATTTTTGTCTTTTTATGCACCCGCACTTTCACAAACTTGTATCTCCCAATATGGTTTGTTGGAAGAGACTTCAATTAATGGTTAAGGCATCTCCCTAGTTTTAAGTTGTATAATTATGTATATTTTATCACGTGCAATAAATAATTCACTCATTATGGTCTGAATTTATTTAAGTTCTTACTTTTTGTTGGGTAGCTTTACTTAAAACATAGTTGTGGACCCTTTTGATATAAAATACTTAGATAAAACCAAAATTGACTATGTTTTTTTGGAAAAATGGGTTATGCTGTATCGCACAATCTAGATAGCAAATAAATATAAATAAATAATTACGCTGGAGAATTCACACAGCATCATCTAGCCACAAACATAGCTTAGCTTGTGTTATGGGTACGATGACTGATTAACATACTTAAAATAATACATTACACTTTCTATGCATTATTTGCAATAATGCATAGAAAATACCCAGAACAAATATTAGCAGATCGTACATATATTGTAATATATATATCGTAATATATGTACGAGCTGCACCTCCTTCGTTGCAGGCATACGTAGTCGATGTTGCAAGCGGACCTTCGTCCGCCGCGCAACATCAGTCGTCCTATATTACCTTATACTTATTTACTAAAGGTTATATGACTTGCAAAATACATCAAAATTTAAAACTGTTGTAAAATATTTCAATTATATTTTCTTTATTTCCTAGGCTATAACTATTGAAGTATCAGTAAGTAGAGTGTTATGTTTAGGTGCGGTTTTGCAAAGGTTTTATGGGTAATCATTTCAATTTTGAGTGTTAAAGCGTTTCAGCACTTAACTTTAGTCGAGTCTGACCAGAATTCAAATGAACAAGAAAACGAAGGTAATATATAATTCATTCGACGACCGATGGATGTGGCGTGGTTGGCGAAGGTCCGCCTGCGACGCAGGAGGGTTCGATTCCCGCCTCGGAACAATTGTGTGTACGATGCAGATATTTGTTCCGGGTGTTCTGGTCGTTTTCTATGTATAATAAAAAATATCTATTCATGTAATATATTGTATTATGTATATCAGTTATCTAGTACCTACCCATAACACAAGCTCTGCTTACCATGGGGCTAGATAATGCTGTGTGAATTGTCCAGCATTATTTATTTATATATTTTGTAACAGATGATGATTCCGCCCAGGTCATCAGGCCACCAGCCCGGCCACTCATGAACATGTTCCCATCAGGTAACAACTTCCATAAGATAGATAGAATATTCTTTATTGCATCATTAACAAAACGACAAACAAAAATGAAGATAAAAAAATATAATTAAAAAAAAAGCATATAGCTCGCTGCGCTCGCGGCTTCGCCCGCGTGGAAACCTATAATGTCAAATAGTTTATAAGCCTTCCTCTTGAATCACTCTATCTATTGCTGAAAACTGTGTGAAAATCCGTTGAGTACCTAATTTATTTTTAGAGTGCACACCCTGGTGCACACAGGTGCACTTAAATTCACTCTTATTATCCTTCTTTGATAAATACGTTATTAGAATGATAGGATATCTTTTTATTAGGCGAAGTGAGTTCGCTTTTGCGAGACAAGGACGAACGAACGCCGCGCGGGGAAGGCGATAAAGGAAGGCAAGAGCGGCGGAATAACCGGCCCGCGCGCAATTCCACTGGTTTTTAGTTTTAGTTATTGCTCTAAAATTATACTGTTTCGCAATAATGAAAATCATAATCGTCTAAAGTTTTATTAGGGAACACGTAGAAGAAATTTAATTACAATAATATTAAATAACTAGCAAATAAAACTGGTTTTTCCGTAGAGATATCTCTGTAAAATTAAGATTTAGAGGAAACTTTGCCATTTTTTTCTACGAGTCAAGTTTAGTCAATCGTGTTTCGACTCATAACATACTAACTAATATCCTAAACTGTTGATGCTCATAAAAATATATTCGAAGAAAAGGGGTTTTGTACCCTTAAAATTGATTTTCCGTTAAGTCAAAACGTGGGTTTTGGCCCGCCGGGTCCTTAAAGATACTATGCCAAAATGCACTGACTGACGGTCCAAAGGAACAAACGACAAAATGTGAAACCGTCAAAACTTTCAGTTGGGACTATTGTCTTGTACTTGAAAACGCACAAATCTTCTTGCGTCAAAATGTGCAATGAGTAAAATGTAAAGGCAACAAAAAGTCAAAACGCGCCATAGAGCGAACTTTTCAATGACAAAATTGGGACGTATTTCACCGTAATAATACCTCGCTTTAGCCCTGTTATTACAGAAAAAAAGAGAATCAGGCTGCAAGCACGTCTGCGACGACCTGCCCAGAGACGACACGGAACCGGTTTGCATGATGATCAGCCGGTACAAGAAAGGGTACCAGTTCTTTGTGAACCACTGCCACGCTAGACGCACTATTTGTAAAGACAATTTGTGTAAGTTATCTAATGGTAGGGCACTCTCCTAAGTACGGACATATAATTGTATTTAAAAAAATACAGATCGATATAAAACACTATAATATACCACACAAAACAGAGTACAATACAGAAATAAACAACAGACTAAGGGAAGTATAAAGGGCATCCTTATAGCTGAAAGCGATCTACTCCAGGCAACCATAGAATGGAGTTGACATGAAGGGACAATATAGACGGTGATACTTATAAATACATATATATGTAGATTAAAAACAAGAAAACAAATACACTTACATAGACATAAGATAAGGCTATCAATGTATTCATATGGATAAATAATGCTGATGCAGCAGTTTTTTGAAGATAGGTAGTGATTTTGCACGCCTGATGTCCAGAGGGAGAGCATTCCATAGACGGGTAGCTTGTACAGTGAATGATTTGTCATAGAATGAGGTGTGAGTAGGGATTTAAAAGGTAGGTTTCTAAATACATTGACGGAACCTGTGACAATATTTGAACAATAGAGCTCATGACGCATTGTCTATGTTTGAGAGTTCATAGCAGCGGCAGATGCAGAGACTGAGTGGCCAGTGTGCAGTGAATACTTTAAATATAAAATAACTAAAGGTTAGGCCAAAAAAATACAAAATCGGTCACAATAAAGAATGTATATGGCCAAATTACTGGTCTTCCGAAGTAAAGTTATTTTATGTTGTTCTAGGGACATTTATTTTTACTGTGTTTTGCTAAAAATGCATTGCTTAAAAATTTGCTTAAAATTAAGGGAAGTACTCGTATCATGTCTTTTCTTGTTCAGTCCATCATCAACTCTGCCAACGTAAACTGATCCTTATCTCTATAGCCTAAAATTCAAGTTCATCTTCTTAAAAAACGCTGACTCGACAAGAGCACTTTGACGAACCCTCTTTTCAAAAGCAATTAAAATTACAAGTACCTCTGAACGGCCGCTAAAGACCAATCGAGATTTTGGAGGCATCAGCATTTGTTCTTAAAAGGGATATCTATTATTCCATTAGAATAATTCAATCAATCAGACAATTAATCGAGATATACATAATTATGTATATCAAGATTTAAAAAAATGGAAATAAATTTAAATTAAATTAAATTATCTTAAACAGTAAAACTAGCTTTAATAATTGAGCTGGTGTGATGATGGAGACGGAAGTTTTTTTAATATGTGTGGGAGAAATCTTTCTATTGAATTTTAGATTATTTATTCTGACCCGATTGACCTAAAATTTGGCATAATTATGTGTGTTCGGTAACAAAGCAATGTACTACATCATGACAATGCTACTCGTACCTTGATGGTACGGGTCAGAATAACGATATATAGAATAGCTGGTCTGATGATAGAAACAGAAGGTAGCCTTAGGAACTCCTAAGCGAAACGATTATTTATATGATATTAACCCCATCATGTTCCTGAGATTTGTCTTCCCGAGTAATTTAACAAGTCCTAGATGATTATAAAAACTTGTTTTTAAATAAGTTTTTTCATATAGAAATGTTTTTTATTTTGTGATATATACAAATTTTTGTACACCTCTTATATTTTAAATCTTATATGTTACAAATTCGATGGCTATGGTTATAGATAATAAATCTTCTACCCTAAAGCACAGCCGCTGTAATAATCCCAATTTTTACATGGAATTTAATAATTTATTGTAACCTTTTTCAGTGTTACACATGGTTCACCCGAGCAGATGTATGAGGACAAATACATTTTTTATGCCAGTAAGCTAATAACAGAACGAGACGCAACATAGAAAAAACCCTGAAAAAAAAGTGAAACAAAACACCAAACAGGTTGGGGAAATATACCTACACGTGTTTTAAAAAATATCTATAATAAATTTTATCATATGGGAAATCTTAAACCCATGTTTCATTTCGCAAATATTTTCAGAGGGTCGGATCTTATCAATAAAGTTTGAAGGATAACCAAAAGGTTTTTAATTAATTTAGGGTGAACTGAGATGCTAGGTTTCCATCCATAAGTGGTTTAGAGAATTGCTTCAGTTAGTACATACACTACAATTTTGATTGCTACAGTGGGCAAATGTTAACTTTTGTTATTCAATTTGTTATTTTATCTATAACAGCTTGCTATCTCCATTAAACCGAAAAATATTTGTTTTAAAATATTTCTATATCAATAGAAATTGACTTCAAACTTTAGACGGGGTTTACCTATCGATACTGTCTCTCTCTCGCTCTCTCGTGAGAGAGACTCGTGATACATATCTTCAGTAGCTACCTACTATCCTGAATCTAAGCTAAATTTTACAGCTTCCTATAAGAAAGGTTCACAAAGCCCGTACTCCACGGCTCTTGTATGCAATATCTCGTGCATGTTATCGGCGGCCCCCGACACGGCTTGAGTTGAATACACCAATTCCATCCTCGTCGCTCCGAGCCGCACTTAGATAGTTTAAACTTGGATGTGGTGAGGATGTGACGGTTTGTGGAGGTGGTATTATAATACCTTTATGTTTTTCGAGGTAAGAAATTGAGTGTGTATAAAAAAGACTTGTCTTTTGATCAGTTACACACACTTTTAACGAATTTATTGAACTAAGACATCACAGGAAAGGATACTGACAGAGAAGCATCAAGCTTAAACTAGCTTTTACTAACGGTTTTGTTTACGTTAGTCATAGAATTATTAGGTAGGTAGGTAGAGGGGCTTTTTTCAAACTGTGCCGTGTCGCATTAATCGAATTATAGGGAGGACCATTATTATTCCGACACGCTAAGTTCTCCTACAATTAAAAATACCATATCTAAAATTTCCTGATCCCTAGACTTATCAGACGACATAATACTATCGGATACTGCTTGCAGCTCGGAAGACTGAGACATTTTCCTTGTTAAAATTTACACAGCTCGGAAGCGTTGATAGTTTGCACCACTTCCAACCACTTTGAACTTATGCGTCCCTGGTAGGCGAGGTTATGCAAGCATGAATATTGGGATATGTCACTCACTATACGATTCTTACTGCGACTTGGTGGTTTTTTCCGAACAAAAATTGGCCTTTTAACGAGGGTGTTTAGCGATGACAGTTTGCACTACTTCCAACCAATTTGAACTTATACGACCCTGGTAATCGAGGTAAGCGAACATTAATATTGGGATGACTTTATAGTAACTAGCTTCTTCCCTTGGCTTCGTACGGTTTTTTCTTTGCTTATAATAGTTTATGAGGTCTCGGAAAACAAATTGAAAAGTATCAGCCTTTTTAGCTACGTCACAGAATAACTATATAGTACGCAAAGTTCTGCATGGAGGAGTAATAAATATTCGTCCCAACTTTTGTGAGATTGTGTTATTCAAGCACAGAATTATGTATGTAATTTGAATTCCAAATTTTAATGCCGTTCCCATATTTCTAAAAGTGCGCTTGAGATGCACAAGGTTCCGAGTTCGAATCCTTCCCTGTTACAGACACCTGTATCCAAACATACAAATTATGCAAAATCTCGTCTCGTAATACTTCACGAGAAGAGCAAAGTGAGCCATTATAATAAATAATTTTCAGACCCTATAGGTTCATTGAAACAAAGGCAAAAATTGCGTCGAGATGGTTGGGGAAAATGGTTCCCGGTGGCGGTCGTCTACTTGACTTGGCAGGCCGCTACAGTGGCCTCTGATAATCAATTTTTTTTATTCTAGTCTAAACCCCTCAGCACTCTAAGAGGTTGTCGTCAAATTATACAGTAAAAGTTAAAGAAATGTAGAGTTAATAAATTTAGGTCACGATTTGTGTCCCACTGGTCGGGCTCATCAGTCACGCCACGCAGCTAGGGGTCTGATAAAGTTAGCTAATTATACCTTCTATCTGTTTCAGGAAGTCTTTTAAAAGTTAATTTATCTTTTAGAGGAAACATCTTGAGTTTTAAAAAATATTTTTTTAACACTTTGACTGCTGAAATCACACGGTATGTGTTTTCTACAAGTGACTAATATGCGTAAATCCACACTAGCGCAGCGGCTGAGAAAGTACAGATCTGTGTGACTCAGCACAGCAGTAATATTTTTCGAACGAAACGCATGTGTGGCGCAACACAACCGCTATGTAGAGCGGCAGCACGAATTTTTAAGGTTAAAAAAAAGATCGCAGTCGTCGAAAAAAAACCGCAGTCAAAGTTTTATTTATTTATTTTTTAAATAGAATAGTATTTTTTTTGTATATTCTAACACCAATCACAAGAGCAACAGCATTGCAATAATAAATTTAAGCAAAAATTTTAATAGCATAACAATCCAAGTTGTATAGTAGGATTTTGACAGTTTACAAATTTATAATATTTTGTAATTTATTACAATACGTAGCACTTTGTTAACAAATCAAATCTTTAAAGCCGACATTGTATCCCTTTGTAAACAATTTGTTGCTTTCTAGAGGATTCGTAGCACTTTGTAAACGAATCAAAAGCAATTTTTAAACCACTTGCAGTTTCGTAGACAATTTTTAGCGCTATGTATAATGTTTCAAACATAATTTTTTCACACATCGTCGTCATCAATTATTCATATTACTACTTTACTACCCCTTGTGACTGTCGTGATTCAATTGCAGCATAACAAGTTCGTAAGTTATAAGAGTTGCTATTACCTGAAACGATAAAAATAATCCATTAATCAACTTTAATCCATATACTTCTACAAATACAGATCAAAATAATAAAAACATGTTTTACCTTCATAATTATAGTTCTTTCCACTTGGAAAAATATGCCGCTCAATCCTACTTTAGTGCAACGAACTTGCAGTTGGAAGCGTTCTACCTGAAACGGAGAAAGAAGAATCAAGCCTCTGCGGTGCAGTGGGCCAAGGTCCACCTCAGACGCATTCGAGTCAATCGAACTTAGCGAGACTTTTTGTATTAATCTTAAGATGTGTGAAATTATAGATTATATATTTTTTTAATTAAAAATGGCATTCTACGTGAAAATCACATAGAGGCTAATATGATACATTGCAGAATCATAAAAACTATGTGAACAGCCATATCTCCATCTATCATCTATCGGCAATATCTTGCGAAGAACCGACGGCCGCTGGGGCAAACGTGTTCTTGAGTGGAGACCATGACTCGGTAAACGTAGTGTAGAACGCCCTCCGACCAGGTGGGATGACGACCTGCAAAAGACTGCAGGTAGATGCTGGATGCGGCAAGCTGAAGACAGGGTGCTATGGCGCTCATCGGGGGAGGCCTATGTCCAGCAGTGGATTGCTATAGGCTGATAATGATGACGATGATGTGAACAGTGTGATTATTATTATGTGTTTCTAATTTCCATCATCTCGGGCCATAACCTGGCCGTGAAGTCTTGTCCTTTGGAGTGCTTGCGTGGGGCCGAAGCCAACAGCACTATTATACTTATTATTTCCATGCCCGGAAGCAAGCGTAAAGCACCTCCTTCCTCGAGTCCTTTCTGATATTTAATCTAGAGGCAAGAGCTTCACATAGCAGTGATCATCTGCGGGTGTACTATTATTCTATGCAAATTGATGTTCCAGTTCTAGATGTTTGCTTATTTTTATTATGTCTACAGGAACAATAACAAATTGAGGCTTCAATGAGATCGTGAATTACTGGTTCTATTACTTATGAATTCAAAGCGAAGGAAACCAACCAATATAATTAGGCATTTTAATGTCGTCATAGTCAAGTGATGCAACAATTCTCTTTACATCATCAACGGTCATCATGCTATTTGTTATTTTCCTACTTCTCAATATACCTCCGCAATGATCGCCATGGGAGCTTCTGTATTCAGCATCCACCATATACCTATAGTAGTCCTTCGATCCCGTGCCGAGCCTTACCTCTATATCGTACTCAAAAGACGACACGTCGTACAGATCTACCACCGCCGTAGTTGCTGCTGTATGGACGTCAGCTGATAGGAACAGTACCATTGATGCTCTCAGTATCAAGAACATGAACGAAAATATGTAGTATGTCATGTGGTATACCTCTAGGTTTCTGTAAAGAAGTAAGAATATTCTGTGATCGTTGATATAAAACAGCTTCATCAATTGTAAAATGAGTCTGGGGCGACCTCTAACCAACGCAATTTAAGCAACAAAAACAACATCGATTGAAGGATCATTAGAACTATACTAAATAGCTTCTTTAGAGATTTCAAAAGAAATGTGCAAGATGGAGCTAAGACAAATTTCAAATCTACTAGTAACTAGAATTCCCCTGCACTTTTGAGCGTTTTTTTTTTTGTATTTCGTAGGGTACACCAAAGTTTTTACCTTTCCAGTATTTCTGAAGTGTGTGATTTGCAACGCACGTGATGATTTCCATGGCGAGTTTGGCTGTCAACAATTACATACTTTGGACGCAAATTGGTTAACGAGTAATATTGAAAAAAAAATGCAAAAAAGTGGGTCTTTTAATTCAAACGATTATTTTGTCAGTTTGTATGTAAATTATACCAAGCATGTCACTAAGGTGAAACTAAAGGATACCTTACAGTTTAAAACTTTTGTACCTATGACGGTTATAACGGGATATTTACTATGATTTTTGAGTTTTCCAATATTTCGGCACAGTTTCATGCGCCATGATCTCGGAATAACTGAAGGCAGTTCGTTGTACGAGTATAGTTGGCGTATGCCAAGGCCAACTATACAACAAACTACCTTCAGTTGAATTGCCTTCAGTTGGAGATGGGCTCTAGCACCGTTGCGGAAGCATTATATGGACACCTTTGTAATAAGATTAACCTACTTACTTTATACTATGAAAACACTGAATACAGATAAAGAAGAGGTTGTAGATTGCCGATTGTAGGATGAACCCTCCCAACTGTGAGTTGATCTGACTCAGAAGGACGACTAGACGAGAGTAGCATTTACGAAGTTGACGCCAATCCTTCTAAAAAAGAGAAAAATTATAAAATTCTTAAAAACATTTAACCAGCACCCACCACACAAAAAAAACTTTGTACAATGTCTTGCTCACCCTTTTGGAAATGATGTTTCCTTACCTTTGATTTTTTTGAGCTTATAGCTTTTCCCAAATCTTTGAAATAAGAGGTAAAATATACGCTTATACACGACATAAGAATGTCACCATAACTCCATAGAAAC
This sequence comes from Eupithecia dodoneata, assembly GCA_947044415.1. Taxonomy (NCBI): domain Eukaryota; kingdom Metazoa; phylum Arthropoda; class Insecta; order Lepidoptera; family Geometridae; genus Eupithecia; species Eupithecia dodoneata. The sequence goes on along the minus strand of OX345657.1, from coordinate 3,055,439 downwards.
GTTCTCTGTATGCAAAGAAACTGAAAAAAAAATTAAGAGTTTATTTGATTTATACCGTTTATTTTAATTTTACCTTTAAGAAATTAAATAATATTTCAAGAAAAACGGTTTCGGCGGGACTCGAACCAGTGACCTTTCCTCAATACAGGAACGGTCTAAGCAACTAAGCTAATTAAGTAACGAGTCGAAAATCTTTGGCACTTCCTATGAACTCTTGCCGAGTGCAAGGACGGAGTCGTACCCGAGTGCGAGAGCTTATGCACTATAATAACAAAAACCTTAGAATTATAATTATGTACAAACCTCGGCGTAAATTCCAAGCCAAACATTGTAAGGAATGAAGTCAAATATGTCTAACAACTTGTTTCTTCCAAATTTCATGAAACTCTCGCCTATGTCAGCATTTTCGGAACAATTCGCTTGTTTGTACTTATACAAACAGTTTAATCCATATTCCACTGTAATATAATATAATATTTTCAGCCGGTTCCTCGGTCTCTATAATTAACTTATTGATGAACGAATGTCTTGTCAACGACAATTCGGTATGTATGTATATCAAATATCAAAGTGATTTATTTCCTTTAGAACTAACAAGGACTCTTGGACACGTCAAAAAAAAAAACAACGAACAGTCAAGAGAAAGAATAGAAGAGATTTGATCATTAATTATGATAAAAGTTAATCAGCATACGAACAACAGGCTTTTTAAGTATACCAACAATAGCTAACACTAAATTACTTAAATTGATAAAATTATTTGACGACCTCTGTGGCGCTGTGGGAGAAGGTCCACCTGCGACGCAGGAGGTTGCGGGTTCGATTCCTGCCTCGGGACAAATGTTTGTAAGATCTGCAGATATTTGTTTCGGGTGTTCTGGTAATTTTCGTTCTTGTATTATATATATATCAGTCATCTAGTCACCCATAAAATAAATAAATAATGCTGGACAATTCACACAGCATTATCTAGCCCCATGGTAAGCAGAGCTTGTGTTTTGGGTACTAGTTAACTGATATACATAATGCAATACATTACATATAATAGTTATTTTTTATTATACATAGAAAACAACCAGAACACCCGGAAAAAATATCTGCAGATCGTACACAGAATTGTTCCGAGGCGGGAATCGAACCCGCAACCACCTGCGTCGCAAGCGGACCTTCGCCCACCGCGCCACATCGGTCGTCCATAACATAAGCTCTGCATAGCTTTGGGCTAGATGTATTTATTAATTATTAATTTATTATCTTACCGAAAGCCATTATCATTGCCGTATACGACAATATAGCACATTTCTTTGGTACATTTTGTGTCTTTCTTATTGAGTACAGCACTCTTTCGGCCTCCCAAGCAGCATTCACGAGATTTGGCCAGTTCCATGCAAGCCGCAACGTCAGTAACATAATAATTACACTCTCCAGGGAGAAAGTAAACTGAACTGAAATTATATTTCAAATAGCATATTGGGAATTAGCCTAACCTAGAGCTACCTGTATGCAAAATTTCAGCCTGATCCTTTCTGTAGCTTTGGCGTCAAAACTTACAAACATCCATTCATCTAAACTAAGAGTTTGGGAAACTACATTGCAATCAGTTTATCAATTTATTTATTTCCACCGTAGGTAAACATGTTACACTTGATGTCGTTAAATACTATACATTTTAAAAGATAAATTATATTTTTTATAGCTCGCACTAACTTTTGACAAAGGAAACACCATAGGGCATTGTGCAAAGAGAAGTAGACAGACATGCCTTCTTAAAAAATTAAAATACATTCATTTATAATAATTTGTCACACTAAAACAGATAATAAATTAGATAAAATGTCAAAGTATTCAAGTAATCAGGTGTATTATGGTAAAGTTTGTGTTACTCACCCATAGTTGTCAAAGACATGTCGTATTTAATTAAAGCACAGACAGAAAGACATAAAGTTGCTGCTAAACAAAAAGCTGAAGTGATACAGTAGATGGCATAGGCGGCTTTTAAGTTAAACCTGAAATAATAATGAAACACATAAATGAAACAACAACCCGGGGTGATTCAGTTTGACCAATACTGTTTTTGCATTTCATTGGCTGCATTTTGATTACGAATAGAAAAAAATAAGCAGTGTAAATAGTATAAGTGATTCTCGAATATATCTGAATCGACCTAGGAGATTAATGGGGATTAATACACACAATACTTAAATAATATCACATAATATCATCATCATCATCAGCCTATAGCGTTCCACTGCTGGACATAGGCCTCCCCCAATGAGCGCCATAGCGCCCTGTCTTCAGCATATTATATACATAAATTCAATTAAACCACCCTCAAGAATAATCACGGATTGTGTTATGGAAAATTTCGTCGTGATGATCGTTATTATAGTCAAAGTAATAAAGATTTGAAAGAAATGAAATTGCGCAGGAATTGAACCCACTGCGCCGTCGTCCAACTTAACAACAAAAGTCAACAAGTTATAACAAAATACAATATACACATCCGCTGAGGTAAGGCCCTCTAAGTCGCGAATTCTCCATGGCCTCGGAAGGTTAAGTTTCATGAATTCCTCGAGGGATGCAAAACCTACCGTAATTTATTTGGGGTAGAGTTGTTTATCCCTTCAACAGGTAGAAATCCATGCCAGCGGGACATCCGCATTATGGGCTGTAAACTCGAATAGAACTCACACTTGAAGAATTTCAGTTTTACAGCCATTGATAATCTATAATATAAAAATGAATCGCTGAATGTGTTGCCAAGCGCAAATCTCGAGAGCAGCTGAACCGATTTCGCTAATTCTTTTTTTAGAATATTCCTTGAAGTACGAGGATGGTTCATGCGGAGAGAAAAAAGAGAAAAATTTAAAAATATTCCTGAAACAAAAGACCACCCCGGCGAAGCCGGAACGGGTGAAAAATATCACTAACTGATGTTAAAATGGGCACACGCAATGACTTTCATTAAAGCATTTATAAAAACAGAAAATTGTAAAAGATAATAACTAATATTTTTTTAAAACAGAGAAAAACCTGTATTCCTGTGTTTTAACCGTTTAGAATTCTAGTATCGGTGAAGAGAACAGACGTGGCTTTTATGAATCTTGTATATTACATGGTACAATATAGCTCACTTCAAGCAGCAAAGCAATTAGAATCAAGTTCATATATACGAATGACACGTTACTTAAAACATGAATGATAAATCATTCAGTATTTATCTATAATGATATATGTTTAATACATCAATTATGTTTGTTACTTCAAATATATGACTCAACTCAGATATGCATGTATGTATTTATTTATAATATAGAAGTTGTCACTCTTGACAAGCTCTCAACATAAAATAACATTCGGCATATCATTACGATAACGAACTATTTGAACAGATGATAGTTTAAAATTGATACTAGTTCTCGTATAAACATTTCAAATTTTAACGTATAGGCTCAATCAATACAAATTATTTTCATTATGGCAATCAGCTACGACATCCCTACTGACATTTGATTCCATTGTAAGAACCTGTGATTAAGGTGAAATGAGTCACAAAACCCACGTTTTGACATAACGGAAAATCAATTTTAAGGGAACAAACACCTATTTCTCGAATATATTTTGATGAGGATCAATAGTTTAGGATATTAGTTAGTAAGTTATCGGAGTCGAAACACGATTGACTAAACTTGACTGGATAGAAAAAAATGGCAAAGTTTCCTCTAAATCAAAATTTTTACAGAGATATCTCTACGGAAAAACCAGTTTTATTTGCTAGTTATTTATTATTTTTGTAATGAAATTTCTTCTACGTGTTCCCTAATAAATACTTTAGACGATTATGGTTTTAGTTTTTTGAGAAACAGTATTATTTTAGAGCAATAACAAATTTAAAAATAAAAACCAGTGAAATTGCGCGCGGACCGATCATTCGGCCGCTCTTGCCTTCCTTTCCCGCCTTCTCCGCGCGGCGTTCGTTAGTCCTTGTCTCGAAAAAGCGAACTCATTTCGCCTAGTAATTAATAAATCAACTATACTATTCCAATACCAGTTCACAGTTGGACGTAGTAATCAATAATCTCCCTAGGCTCTGCTGTTTTAGTTGCCATAACGTCAACCAAAAATTATTGATGATTGAATGATTATTCATGTTTTCCCTAAAATACATAAATTAGGAAATCATCAAAATGTTCAAACATTTTTGGTACTGACCAAAGTGACCAAATGTAAAAGTATTTATGTTAAAATACGATAATTATCATTATTTGTGTTATTTTGAATTTTTAGATTTTTCGGCCCAGTTACATGTCCCATGTCACGGGATAACTGAAGTCACTTTTATATGTTCACTTTAAATCTGTACTTTTTGTTTGCCCAGTACTGCGCCCAGTGTTGAGGACACAAAATGTATAAATTACTGTAATAGTATCATCAAAACTGCCATTGAATAGAATACCTCTCTAAACTTTTTCATTAATCAGCCATTCCAAGTCCAAATCAGAATAGATAACATCCAATTTTCAGAACGTCACTTAATCGCGCCAATATCGTTAAATGGAAGGGGCCCACCTGGCGTTTTCCTCGGTTTTATTATTTCCAACTGAATTTTCGGAAGAATCATTTCAATTTCGTTTTCGACAACTCACCTCAGAGCGAAGAAAATGCCTGTTCTATAGAAAAAGAAAAGGTTTCTTAAGTTCTTCAAGTATATTTATTGCTTCAAACATGGTATAAAGGTGGTTTAATTCTAAATAATGCACTCATGTCTCACTACATTCTAGCAGGCAATAATTATGACTACAATTATTTATTTATTTATTTTTTAATAGACGAGCAGCTTTTAGTTGATGTGTCTATATCCGTAGTGTTGAATTTATTTATTGCGTTACTTTTTTTAATTTGTTATTTTTGTGATGTGAATTAAATTAGGTACTCACATTTAAAAAGGCATACCTATTATACATTATTATGTATATATCATAAAAAATCCTGTCATCTTAACAATTTGATTTTATATAAATAATTATTTAATAAAAAATAATTATTATTATTGAGATTGGTGGGAGATCGCACGTGACCGCACTGAGTGGAAAGATTTGGGGGAGGCCTTTGCCCAGCAGTGGGACGAAACAGGCTAAATAAAAAAAAAAAAAAAAATTTTATAATTTGATGTCATTTGGTATATATTAAGAGCCCACTTCTATAACTACGAGTATGTCTCTTTCTCCCAATAAGGTTTGCTGGAAGAGAACTACTTTTAGGGTTAAGCTCGCGTTTGTCATTATTTTTTTAGTATAATGTTTTGTTCATTTATCGTGCAAGAATGAATAAATAAATAAAAACTAAACGTAGCCGTGGATGCTCTTTGAGCTTATTATGGGGCAGTTACTATAGGAACAGCAGCTTCTTCGTGTATATTTTCATCACCACTGCGATAGAGAATACTTCTGCCAAGCGCGGTGATAATGACAAAACCGAAGTGATGACGCTGAGGGTTCTTTTGGGGAGACATGCTCAGCAGCGAGCCTAAGAACTAATAAATGATGAACGAATGTACCTATGCGCATTCGCGTTGTATGAAATTATATATAGGGAAACACATAATGCTGGACAATCCACACAGCATCATCTAGACCCAAGCTAGGTAGGTACTAGATGGCTGATATGCACAATACAATACATTATATAAATAGATATTTTAATTATACATAGAAAACACCCGGAACAAACACTTTCAGATCGTACAAATTTTTATTCCTGAGGCGGAAATCGAAACCGCAATTTCCTGTTTGCCATGGAGACCTTCGCCCGTCGCGCCAGATCTGTCGTATTTTTTTTAATTGTTCTTACTTCGCACATTTTTGTTCGCGGCGAGGTTTATAAAGTTTTTCATATTCATAAGTTACGGTTTCGATTTCTTTAGTTCTATTGGATGAATTTAGTTTTGTGGTTCATCTAATCGCTTTCACGGGCGATAATGTTCTACCTGTGTTATATAGAGAGGTCTACATTACGATAATTTCTCAATAGAAATTATCATATTTATTATTTAAATATAGAAATTATTAAATTCGATGCAAGTGATAAATTAGGTTGACTACACTATTGTATTAGGTAATACCTGTAAAAATAGTTGTAATGCTTTAAATAAATAAATCATAATGTAGACCTCTCCATATAACATAAGTAGAACATTATCGCATCAATATGGGACGTTACGCAATAAGACTTTAACTGCCCAAAGCCAAGATACACATGATCCATCAGAAAAAATAGCCAACAACCTTTTATGAAAATGAAAAATTAACTGAACCATCAATTTTCATGATCTGTGGCAGCTATTATTAGAGTTTACTCGAATATTTCAGCAAATATTTAACTTACATCACCACTGTAGACAATTTTAAATGCTTTTAATGTAACAAAATATCGGTTCTCATCGAATAATTTTATTAAGTATCTACATTTTCAGATACCCGTCTTTTTCATTGTTTTTGCATTTTCCTTTACTTCTATGTCTTTCCTCTTAAGAAAGCAATATTTTGAAACATTAAGACCTTATTTATTCATTTCCACCGTAGGTTCACATGTTACACTTAATGTCGTTAAGTTCTATTAGCTTTATAATTACATTACAATTTTATTATATACTAGCTGCGCCCCGCGGATTCACCCGCGTGTTGATAGATATTTTGGATAATATACAATAATTCTTTATAAATTGTAGCCTATGTGTTATTCTGATGTATAAGCTATATTATTGTAAAGTTTCATTATAATCCATTCAGTAGTTTTTACGTGAAAGAGTAACAAAAATCCATCCATACTTACAAACATTCGCGTTTATAATATTAAGTAGGAACTACATTTTCAGATACCCATCTTTTTAACTATTTTCGCATTTTCCTTTGCCTTGTTCTTTGTCTTTCCTCTTAAGAAACCAACATGTTGATGCATCAAGACCTTATTTATTCAATTCCATCGTAGGTACACATGTTACACTTCAAGTCGTTAAGTTCTATTCATCATCATCATCAGCCTATATCAGTCCACTGCTGAACATAGACCTCCCCCAATGAGCGCCACAGCGCCCTGTCTTCAGCTTGCCGCATCCAGCATCTACCTGCAGTCTTTCGCAAGTCGTCATCCCACGGTCATGGTCGGAGGGCGTCCTACACGACGTTTACCGAGTCGTGGTCTCCACTCAAGAACACGTTTGACCCATCGGCCGTCGGTTCTTCGCGAGATATGGCCGGCCCACTGCCACTTCAGCTTGCTAATTCTTTGAGCTATGTCGATAACCTTGGTTCTCTGTCGGATGTATTCGTTACGAATCCTATCCTTCAAAGAGTTATATTAGCTTTAAAGTTATATTACAATTTTATTATATAAGTAACAAAGAATTTAGACATAGACATATTCATATTTCACATTTATACATTTGGCTTATTATTCTTGTCTTTTTAAAGGGACATGTTTAAGCCGAATATTCAGCCACAATTTCAGTAAGGCTTAATAAAACCCTGTAAAAGTTGCCTACAGCGCCAGCTTTTCAAGGTCTTGTTTTCCATTTATGAATGAAAAACTTTACCTATTCATGCAAAAACAAAAATCCTTGCGGCAACGGCTCATTGCTAAACCAATAAAGATGATTATTAAGAGAATCTACATGTTAAATCCGTGCTAAGTTCATTAAAAGTTGTCCCTGCCCCTAATAATCGGGATTAGGGCAAGTATTATCTTTAAATTAGTTTCGCGGGGTTTGGAAACATACGAATGGATTTTGTGTTTAAATAAGCTTGAACTTTAAAATATTATTCATATTCATTAAAATATTAGTGTTATTAATTTTCAGTAAAATCTTTTTTTTAATTAGCCGGTTTCGTCCCACTGCTGGGCAAAGGCCTCCCCCAAATCTTTCCAGTCAGCGCGGAAAAAAAGTGAGTAAAATCTTATCATACTAATATTTAAAAATATCGCAGCAGATTCGTTTTCTCATTTACCTACCTAAGTTTGATCATCTCAGAATGGAACACCCTGTGTTCTTTCATATTTTCTGTCAAGAGTTCATCATCACATCTTGTCTTTTCTTGTATGGACCACATAATGCTAGGCCGCTCCAACAATACTAATATCAACATCATCATCCTTTGCCTTAATTAAAAAAAAAAATAAGATAATATAAATTATACATATTAAAAATTTCATTGTAGTTTTAATAGATAGATAGATAGATAACACTTTATTACACCACACAAAACAGAACATAATACAGAGATAAAAACTTAGAATAAAGGTATAAAGGGCGGCCTTATCGCTGAGAGCGATCTCTTCCAGGCAACCTTGGGATGGACTGGACATGAACGAACAATAAAGACTAAATACCTACCTACAGGTTTATTTTATTTTATTTGAAATGTACAAAGATAATTCTAGAATTTATGTACGTATTTTATTTTAAATAATATTGTTGACATAGTTTTAGTTTCTGTTAATTTTTTTTCTGTTACTTTACATTTTAGTTTTGTTCCTTATTGTATCAGGCCACCTTGCGCACCGCGGTCTCCACGGAAGACCAGCGCTATGGTACGATCTGCTCTACCATAGCACATGCTGAGTGGAGACCGATTTTGTTAGTTTCTTATTAATTTGTTATAAGTTTAATTACTAAGAGTTCTGACAAAATAAAAATCTTTTTACTTTTACTTTACTTTATACCAACCTATAATAATAGTCCTCCCCTAATGAGCGCCATACAGCCCTATCTTCAGCTTGCCGCATCCAGCATCTGCCTGCAGTCTTTCGCAGGTCATCATCCTACCTGCCCGGGGGGGACCTACGTTTGCTGAGTCGAGGTATCCACTCAAGAACACGTTTACCCCAGCGGTTGTCGGTTCTTCGCAATATTATGGCCGGCCCACTGTCACCACAGCTACCTTCTAATAAATAAATCAATTCAAGTTGTCGAGCTAGGAACATAGCAAGAAGTGTTAGTCAATAGATAAAAAAATACTGGTTGTACTGCAGCACACACACACATATTTACCTACAGGACTTTTTGTTACCTTTATACATTGTTTTAATTGTTAAACCTAGTGTATTTTTGTTTCATATTGTATGTATCTCTATATTAATTATTCAATTAATATAGAGATACATATAGTGTGTGTTATTAGTACCAAATAAATGTTTTATCTATCTACCTATCTAAATACTCTTCGAGTATAGAAATGGATCTGATTTGTAACGAAATAAGTCCTGTATTTTTTCAACCCCAATACTAACAATTTCAGGATGGTTCGACATTTTGCGTAAAGCCGCCAACGGAAGCCACGGTATTTGGAGCTGTTACCTCATTTTAAATCTACGGATTTTCTTAATTACATATTTACTATGTATTTAGGTCTATGTAGGTAACATATAAAATTAGATAGAAAAAATAAGATCCAATTTCATCGTTTGCTGTTCAGCTTGATCGAGTTCGAATTCGTTAAACCTAGTGTGTGACATGACAGCTTAGCGCTTAAACTGGATGTTAGTGCCATGCGCTGAACTCGTTTAAAGGGTTATAATTGAGTTTATCTTATATTGAACGCTTTTAATTAAAACGTGCACGCGTTCAATTGAACTTTAAAAGATGAAATTTCCAAGGTAGAACCTTATGTCATATTGAGAATAGGTAAAAGCCCAAACCAAACCCAGCTGTGAGCTTTAATAGGGTTGAGGTCGATAAACAAGTTTATTTAAAGGAAATGACAACTAAATAAATAATAATGCTGGACAATCTTCACAGCATCATCTAGCCCCAAGTTTAGCAGAGCTCGTATTATGGGCACAAGATGACTTATATATTTCATAAAATGCATTCTTCGTCATCATCATATGATATATTATAGAAAATACCCAGAACACCCGGAAAAAATATTTGCAGATCGTATAAAAATTTGTCCCAAGGCCGGAATCAAATCTACAACCTCTTGCGTCGCAGGCAGACCTTCGCCTTCCGCGACACATCGGTCGTCCTTTAACAACAGAATAGAAACGAATTAGAACCAGTATTAAACAATTAAAATTAAAATAAACTGTCCGTAGGACCGTTAAAAATTCATTTTGAATTAAATAAGGATGTCATTATTTATTATTATTCACTAGCTGCGCCCCGCGGTTTCACCCGCGTTGTGATAGATATTTTGGATAATATACAATATATCTTTATAAATTGTAGCCTATGTGTTATTCTGATGTATAAGCTATATATATTATTGAAGTTTCATTAAAATCCATTCAGTAGTTTTTACGTGAAAGAGTAACAAATATCCATCCATCCATCCATACTTACAAACTTTCGCGTTTATAATATTAGTAGGATTTAACCTCAACTGAACTTAAACGTCGAACGAATTCTACAATTTATCAAAGGCCACATGAAATAAACAATAATATCAGTAAATAAACTGTACAGTGTCAAAACAGCAACATCGTTTACCGACGTAACATGTCGTGTTTGACAAATGTGGGCAGCTCTTGATAAGAAAACATCGATATTGTTTGATATAACAAACAACTACCTGAATATGAACTGGGGTACGGTTCAAACTTTGTTTTTTTTTTCACTGACTTAAATTTCAATTTCGAATTTATTTATTCAATAGGCATACCACAGTGCACTTAGAATAGTGAAAAATATAATTAACGAGTATTAAAAAAAGTGAACAAATTAATTAAATCATTAAAACCATAATCATTATATAGTTTTCAGTAACAAACAACTACCTGGATATGAACTGGGGTACGGTTCAAACTTTGTTTTTTTTTTCACTGACTTAAATTTCAATTTCGAATTTATTTATTCAATATGCATACCACAGTGCACTTAGAATAGTGAAAAATATAATTAACGAGTATTAAAAAAGGTGAACAAATTAATTAAATCATTAAAACCATAATCATTATATAGTTATCAGTAACAAACAACTACCTGGATATGAATTGGGGTACGGTTCAAACTTTGTTTTTTTTTTCACTGACTTAAATTTCAATTTCGAATTTATTTATTCAATAGGCATACCACAGTGCACTTAGAATAGTCAAAAATATAATTAACGAGTATTAAAAAAAGTGAACAAATTAATTAAATCATTAAAACCATAATCATTATATAGTTTTCAGTAACAAACAACTACCTGGATATGAACTGGGGTACGGTTCAAACTTTTTTTTTTTTTTCACTGACTTAAATTTCAATTTCGAATTTATTTATTCAATAGGCATACCACAGTGCACTTAGAATAGTGAAAAATATAATTAACGAGTATTAAAAAAGGTGAACAAATTAATTAAATCATTAAAACCATAATCATTATATAGTTTTCAGTAACAAACAACTACCTGGATATGAATTGGGGTACGGTTCAAACTTTGTTTTTTTTTTCACTGACTTAAATTTCAATTTCGAATTTATTTATTCAATAGGCATACCACAGTGCACTTAGAATAGTCAAAAATATAATTAACGAGTATTAAAAAAAGTGAACAAATTAATTAAATCATTAAAACCATAATCATTATATAGTTTTCAGTAACAAACAACTACCTGGATATGAACTGGGGTACGGTTCAAACTTTGTTTTTTTTTTCACTGACTTAAATTTCAATTTCGAATTTATTTATTCAATAAGCATACCACAGTGCACTTAAAATAGTGAAAAATATAATTAACGAGTATTAAAAAAAGTGAACAAATTAATTAAATCATTAAAACCATAATCATTATATAGTTTTCAGTAACAAACAACTACCTGGATATGAACTGGGGTACGGTTCAAACTTTGTTTTTTTTTTCACTGACTTAAATTTCAATTTCGAATTTATTTATCAATAGGCATACCACAGTGCACTTAAAATAGTGAAAAATATAATTAACGAGTATTAAAAAAAGTGAACAAATTAATTAAATCATTAAAACCATAATCATTATATAGTTTTCAGTAACAAACAACTACCTGGATATGAACTGGGGTACGGTTCAAACTTTGTTTTTTTTTTCACTGACTTAAATTTCAATTTCGAATTTATTTATCAATAGGCATACCACAGTGCACTTAAAATAGTGAAAAATATAATTAACGAGTATTAAAAAAAGTGAACAAATTAATTAAATCATTAAAACCATAATCATTATATAGTTTTCAGTAACAAACAACTACCTGGATATGAACTGGGGTACGGTTCAAACTTTGTTTTTTTTTTCACTGACTTAAATTTCAATTTCGAATTTATTTATTCAATAGGCATACCACAGTGCACTTAGAATAGTGAAAAATATAATTAACGAGTATTAAAAAAGGTGAACAAATTAATTAAATCATTAAAACCATAATCATTATATAGTTTTCAGTAACAAACAACTACCTGGATATGAACTGGGGTACGGTTCAAACTTTGTTTTTTTTTGCACTGACTTAAATTTCAATTTCGAATTTATTTATTCAATAGGCATACCACAGTGCACTTAGAATAGTGAAAAATATAATTAACGAGTATTAAAAAGGTGAACAAATTAATTAAATCATTAAAACCATAATCATTATATAGTTTTCAGTACACTAAGGTGTTCATTCATTCATTTATTCATTTGTCACTGGGTGAAGAGAGCGGTGATTTTCATCTATGGTAGGATAGACAATGATGACATAGCTTTGTCATACATTGCGTACATTATTGAAATTGAAGGATATTTTTTCTAATAATTTACGCATTCGATTATAAAGAAACGTATTTTTTTCTAGTTTACCCTAGACAACTATCCCCGTGCTTGCCCTCCTGTTCGAGAATTTAGTTAAAATGATTACGTACGTAATCAAACCCTTTAGATACCCTTATGACTCGCTTACCAAAAGCATTAAATTTCTTGGTAATATGAAGTTGCTTGCAATAGTATTTTTGACATAAGATTAGCTTTCATGCATACCAAATTTCAGCCTTTACCGTTCTGTACTTTCATCGTTACTATCAACAAAAACACGTCTGTACATTTCACAATGCATAATAATAAAAGATGAAGAAGATAAAGTTCCAAAATTACTTTTAAAACCACAAATAAAACTTTATAAGCCCAAAGAACCCTAACTCATATCTGTATCAGAATCTGTTATTAAACGGCGAAGGCTGTACGGCAAACAACGATAGCCACTCGAATTAATAACACTGTACAATGGTAAACAAAATCGACATCGAGGCGATGGCTATGGAGAAATTTCAAAAGTACCAGAGCGATTGGGCTTGTAAGTACAGTGACCATTTAAACTATGAATAAAAAAGTTTACGATCATTTGGTTGTAAAATTTGTAGCTATTTACGGAAATTTGTAGCTATTTACGGAACATATTCAAGTTTTTGATTTATGTGAGCTAATTAAGTCGGTAAACGTAGTGTATGGCGCCCTCGGACTAGGTGGGATGAGGATCTGCGAAAGACTACAGGGAGATACTGTTTCCGTCAAGTTAAAGAAAGGGCGCTATGCCGCTCATTAGGGGAGGCTTATGTCCAGCAGTAGACTAACATAGGCTCATGATGATTATGATGAATTAACTGTAGATTGTTTGCGACTGTCTGCGGTTAGCTCAATTGTAAATATTAATTCTAATTTGTTCTTAATACTTTGATTTTGACACTAAAGGCAGTCCCCTTTAGTGTCAAAATCAAAGTATTAAGAACAAATTAGAATTAATATTTACAATTGAGCTATAAAAAATATAATTTTAATATTAAAAGGTGACAAAGTGAAATCAAAAATTGATTTTAAATTCTATAATATTCACTTATAGAAGGTTATTGTATATTGCTTGACAATGCTGTGTGCATTATTTATATATGTATTATATTATATTTATTTTATTATTTGTTATTATCGGTAACCTTATGCGTAGACTTCGGCAAGAGCTTTGTTTCAAAATAATTAGGTAGTCCTTAACACTAGATCAAGTATAGAAAGGTAAGGTTTTTGTTATTATATTGCGTAAGTCCTCGCACTCAGGTTAATCTCTAAGAAATTAAAGATTATCCAAAAAATCGATACGGCGGGACTTGAACCCGCGTCCTTATTTATCACCTGTATATTATTATTACTCCTTTCTCATTAAATGAAACAGGAGTAATAATAATAATCCTTATTATTATTACTCCTTAAATGAACAAACAATGTCCTAACGAATCGAAACAGCTTAAAATTACTTTATGTGTTCAGGTTGTTTGGACTTTAACTCTCAAACACCTTCCGTAGGCTCTGGGTCTCTTTAGTTCAAAGAAGTTATTAAGTAAGTAAGTCAGTAAAACATTTATTTGACTCATAAAACACACACATACAATTAATCAGCTTAATCATAAAAGTACAAAATTAAAACAATACATAATTATCAAAAGTAATTACTAAGAAATGCGTGTGTGTAGCAGTGTGCCAAAAAGGTAATAGCTCTGTGGTAATATTGCTCTATGAGCAAACACTGATTTTCAGCTATCACCTTCAAGGTGACGAGACAAGGCGAGCCCAACGACACACGTCTGTCAGTAACCCTACCCACTGTCTACAAAGATAAATAAATAAATAAATAATGCTGGACTATTCACACAGCATTATCTAGCCCCATGGTAAGCAGAGCTTGTGTTATAGGTACTAGATAACTGATATACATAATACTATATATTACATAGATAGATATTTTTTATTATACATAGAAAACGACCAGAACACCCGGAACAAAATCTGCAGATCGTACACACAATTGTTCCGAGGCGGGAATCGAACCCGCAACCTCCTGCGTCGCAGGCGGACCTTCGCCCACCGCGCCACATCGGTCGTCAACCAAGAGTTAAATATAACAAGACCATGTATTACACTACATAATGTATGTACCTACAAATAACGATAAGTACAGCAAGTATTGTTCCTGCTTATAAAATCAAAGAAAAAGCAATCTACTGTGTACAGAGCGAGCATAGATTACATTCCACTATCTTATTTTCTTTGTTAGTTTGACTGACAGTCACATAATCATCATCAGCCTATGTTAGTCTATTGCTGGACATATGCCTGTCCTAATGAGCACCACAGCACCCTGGCTTCAGCTCCACGCATCCAGCAACTCTCAGTAGTCTTTCGCAGATTGTCATCCCACCTGGTCGGAGGGGGTCTTACCCTATGTTAACCGAGTTGTGGTCACGACTCAAGAATACGTTCTTTACCATTATCAAAGTTTTTTTTTTAAGAAAAATCATATAAAGTAAAACTTTAGAAACTATCATGGTTATTAACACTAAAGTCATTTAACACTTTGACTGCTGAAATCACACGGTATGTGTTTTCTACAAGTGACTAATATGCGTAAATCCATACTAGCGCAGCGGCTGAGAAAATACAGATCTGTGTGACACAGCACAGCCGTAATATTTTTCGAACGAAACGCATGTGCGGCGCAACACAACCGCTATGTAGAGCGGCAGCACGAATTTTTTAGGTTAAAAAAAAGATCGCAGTCGTCGAAAAAAAATCGCAGTCAAAGTGTTAAAACGGGAATTTACCATGATTTGATTTTTGAGTTATCCAATATTTCGGCACAGTTCCATGCGTTCATGACTGAAATCAAATCATGGTAAATATCCCGTTTTAAATGACTTTATCATCTAAAATAATCTTAGTTACAAGATACAAGGTATTGCTAAACACCGTGTAGTTAAAACGATGAGACAATCGTTTGAAATGAGCAGGCTGTCTGGTGTCTACCTTCTTTGATGTCGCGAACCTTTGTCTCGCTAGCCCGTAATTACTTAGGACTTAAGACTTTGAATCGCGTTTTATAAAGGAAAATAAGGGCAAATTAGTGTTCTTCTCATTTTTTGGTTCTGAATGCTTATTTGGGAATTTAAGAAATAAAAAGTTCTTCCAAAAACGAGGACAATCAGTAAATTGAAACAGTTTGCTTAGCAGTGTTTTATCACACTCTGACTTAATTTTAAGTTATTGACGGATTGATACTTAGCACAGATTAAGATATAGACTTAATTCTGTGCTAAATTTTAATCCGCACTTCGAGCGGATTGAAACTTACCACAGATTAAGGTTCTACGTACGTGATATGTGTTCTTGAGTGGAGACCACGACTCGGTAAATGTAGTGTAGGACGCCTACCATTATCAATCAGTATCTACATGCGAAAGACTGCAGGTAGATGCTGGATGCGGCAAGCTGAAGACAGGGCGCCATGGCGCTTATTGGGGGAGGCCTATGTCCAGCAGTGGACTGTCATAGGCTGATGGTGATGATGATGACCGATAAGAGCGAAAGAAAAAAAATACTTTTTCTAGTAACAATTATTCACCCATCCAAACTTTAGCATTTTTAATCTTTGTGTAGAAAGTACAAAAACACAATAAATTTACTCCTTTTCTATAAATACTTTTAGTGTTAAAAGGACAAAACTTCCCTCGCGAACAAGCTCTAACTCAAAGCGCCGTTTCAGTAAACTATTCCGTTCACTTTCCCTCAACTGGAAAAGTGGGTTAGCTCGTTACACGCAGAGTAAATCATCCTTCATCTTTGACCTTGCTTTCAATTTACTTAGCCTCCATTTTAGTAGTGTAAAGGACGTCTTAATGTAATATACTGTTTTGGTAGTTCTCAAAGTGATTGAACATTTAATTGAACATGATTGATTGAACATTTAAGCTGAAGTTTCAGTGGACAGGAGAAATTGAAATGGGGAAAATTTCAAGCGTGTGAGGAGTTTCGCTCGCGGTACCAGTTAGGTCCTGGTAAACGTCTAGTCATACATTCCAATTAATTGCTGTTCGTCTCAATCAAAGTGAAAACGGAGCGCTAAGGGATATTACTCAGTAGCTACTTAGAATCTCTACGTTGAAGATTTCGAACGATGTAAACCCTCTACGACGTAGGCCCTCTACGACGAAGGCACTCTACGGCTTAGGTTCTGTACGACGAAGGCCCTTTGCGTTGCTGCTCTACGACGTATGCGGTCTACGAAGACGGCCCTCTACGGCTTAGGTCCTCTACGACGTAGGCCCTCTATGGCTAAGCTGCTCTACGACGTAGGTGCTCTACGAGTGTACGCCGTAGCCGCACCGTAGACTCTACGACATACAAGTTCCATCACAATTACTAATAATTATCATATTGCTGTTGATTTATTTATTTGAGAAAGGTACTTTTAAAATCCACTGTAATTTTTTATTCTATTTCTATCCAAATCGACTGGGAGGACATTTTTGCCCAGCAATGAGGTAACCAGGCTAATAAAATAATTATAATTTATCTTGTTTCATTAGATCCAGTTTACGTCCGTCGCTCGTTCATGGTGGACGGTCTCAAAGGAAAATGCGTAACCTTCCAAGCTGCTATGAAGCTAACCTTATTCACCGGACAGTGTTTCGGTCTTATGCCGGTGAACGGGATATCTGAAACTGATGCATCTAAACTCAGGTAAAAGGTATACGTCTCCCAGCATACAGGGGGGGAAACATCAATGGGTCCTGAAAGGAAACCACTTTAAATCCTTAAGTTTTATTGTATTTGTTTGTTTGCCCTGTATCAGTATCAGTTAGGCATCCCGCGACACAGGCTTGCCTCGTGCGGGGGCCGCCAGAAATGTAAACATATACATATAGGTAAGTGAAATGGCAAATTTTTTTTTTTTTTTTTTTAAGTATGTAGATTATTTTACAAGCAAGCATTCCTTTATTTTTAAAAAGAAACACTGCATTCAAATATTTTTGATATTATCTTATGGGAAACCTAAATATAGTTATATAACTATCTTTAGGATTTAAAGGGGTTTCCTTTCAAGGCCAATTGATTTTTTCCACCATGTATGTTTATTAAACGAGCCTGGGCCTTAATTTGGCGAAGAAGAAGGCGAATGCGTTGGGGGTTCGATTCCCGCCTCGATACAAATTTTACGGTCTGCAGATATTTGCTACGGGTGCTCTGGTCGTTTTCTCAGTATACATGGTTGCCTGGAAGAAATCGCTTTAAGCGATAAGGCCGCCTATTGTACTGTTATTATGTAAGATTTAGATATAAGGTGTTATTTTGTTATTTTGGGTACAATAAAGTGTTCATTCATTCATTCATTCATTCATTCATGGGTCACAGAGGTCTTAGTTATAAAATATGTACCGTATATGTCTTGCCTTAGTCTAAAGTCTTTCTTCCGTCTTTTTATCCTGCGGTAGGCTATAGTCAAAAAACATTTTAAAGCAAATAAATAAAATAAATAATAAATAATGCTAGACAATTCACACAGCATTAGCTAGCCCCATGGTAAGCAGAGCTTGTGTTATGGGTACTAGATAACTGATATACATAATACAATATAATTATTACATAGATAGATATTTTTTTATAATATATTTAAAAGTAGGTTGACACGACAGAAAAATAAAATAAATCTCTTATTATAATAGTCATTATAATAGTAGTGTATTATAATAAATGTATGTAATGTAATGTATTGTATTATGTATATCAGTTACTTAGTACCCATAACACAAGCTCTGCTTAGTCGGGGCGAGGAATTTTTTATCATTAAATGATAATAATATTAAGATATAATTGCCTGCGTCGCAAGGTACCTTCGCCCACCGCGAAACATCGCTTGTCATTATTTAGTAGGATAGATAAAGATGCTAACTCTTTATCCCCCTTGTTAACGCCGCACACAACCGACATGAACGCAGCGACAGGACAACCAACCAAAGCTGCAACTTCAGATCGATCAAGCCATCGGAGCGCGCCCGCGGCTTGCATCAACAACATTCACTTCAAACATTCCGAAGAAAATACAGCTCCCGCGCACGGCGCAGTCATACAGTTCAAGTTATATGATTTATTAAGCATTGATTATTGTTAAATCTAAATACAGAAGCTCCAAACGATCGCCTCGACTACTTATTTCCACCCCTAGAAATGTAAAATTCGAATTCAGTTCAGTTTAAATAATTTTATTTCTCAAAAGAACAAAGTTCACTTTAATCAGAACGTATATAAAATATGCTTAAGTTTACTATCTTAACTAACTAATATATTATGCTAGTATTGTTATACATAGGGACAAAAAACTTAACGTTTTCTTTTTCAGATTCACCGTGAAATCCTTTCGTTTCGTGTATGCGATAGTTACTTTGATACTTTTATTTATTTTGAACGTGTTGTGTTTTCTGAAGACATTCAAAGATACGGACTCCTCTCTTGGATCGAACAGTAAGTGGGTTTTAAGATTGTAAAAAAAACAGTCAAAATAGACTTCGAGTCTTTTAATTTTACACTGTAGTTTCGTGGGAATATTTTTTTATGGGACAGACACGGGATCATTCTCTAACAATAGCGAAATAATTATTAAAATCGGTCCATAAGTTACGAACAAATCGCTGAACATAGTTTTGGTTTTATATTATTAAATTTGTTGAAGGATACCATTTACACTGAATATATTGTATTTCCAGCAGTGGACTAACATAGGCTGATGATGATGATGATATTGTAGAAATTGGTATAATGTGAATACCTATTATTATTAAACACTCATTTATTTAAAATTCTTGAAGATTTTTTTTTACAAAAATATATTCAATAAAATATTATAAATTATTCTACAGTAAAAAATATATCAAAACGGTAAATCACCGACCGCGAAGCTCAAGCGGCCGGTGAGAATTAATTTATTTCAGATTCGCATTCTATTATATGTAAAATTAATAAAATATCACAGAAAATGACACAATAAAATGAAATACAAATAATACAACTACTCGTAGAAGCGACTTTTTTGAATGTCATGAAAGTCGCCCGCGTGCCGTCCATGCCTAACTCCGCTTATAATTTCCAGCTTCTCTTATATTCCACTTAACGACATGGATAATAGGACTCCTATTCCTCCGCATGGCTATACGATGGCCGCAGCTTTGTTTGCGCATTGCCAGGACCGAGGCGGCTGACCCTAACATGGACTATGGCTTGATCAGGAGGTGCAATATTGCGTGCTTCTCTATTCTTTTTCTGGCGCTGTGTGAGTAAAACCCATATTTTGAAACGATCCTGGATGGCTATTTTACTAATTTTTGCCAATGGATGTAGCGAACTGAGCCCTGAGTTCAGTTACGCCAATTGTAACTTAATTTTTAAGTTTTATTGTACAAAGTTTCTTACATACTAAGTGTGCAATAACTTGCAAAAGTAGTAAGTTAAGTAGATAAATAGATAGATACTTATCTATCTATATACTTATCTACTCGATAGTATCGAGACGCCGCCATCGAGTCGAGACATCCTATTAGTATTGCATTTGGTACAGTCGTACCTCTGCACTGTGCAGATGTAAATCCCGTACAAAAATGGCATATTCAATTGTTTCTCTTTTATTTCAGTAGAACATGCTCTATCAGATGTGTACGGGTTCACATTCGCGATAGATTGCCAGCCAAGTAGCAACTTGTACGAGTCGTTCAGTGTTCTCAGCTTCCCGTGGATCTTCAGTTACATCACATATAACCATTTCTACGGGGCCTTAGTACAGGTTACATTTTTACGTAATAACATAATCATAATCATTATCATCATCATATGTTAGTCCACAGCTGGATATATTCCTCCCCTCAACGACTTACATAGCGTCCTGTCTGCCTGACGCATCCAACACCTGCGTTTGCCGAGACGTGTTATCCACTCAAGAACACGATTACCCCAGCGGTTGTCGGTTCTTTGCGAGATTTGACGACCGATGTGGCGCGGTGGGCGAAGGTCCACTTGCGACGCAGGAGGTTGCGGGTTCGGTTCCCGCCTCGGAACAATTGTGTGTACGATCTGCAGATATTTGTTCCGTGTGTTCTGGTCGTTTTCTATATATAATAAAAAATATCTATCTATGTAATGTATTGTATCATGTATATCAGTTATCTAGTACCCATAACACAAGCTCTGCTTACCATGGGGCTAGATAATGATGTGTGAATTGTCCAGCATTATTTATTTAATTTTTATTTATATGGCTGGCCCACATATTATATATATGTCGGAGATCAACCTGCCGCGTTGATTCATCTGTGGTCCAGTCTGGTCTCCAACGCCATCTGTTAGCGCATTGTGGAGTGTGTAGTTCGTAAGAAACGTCAAGTAGACAACTGTCATTGTCACTTGGGCATGGTCAAGACAGAGTGTCAGTGAGGTTAGGATGGACGGTGAGGTGTGGCACTTTTTGTTGGCGACTTCCGAGCAGAGCACTGGTCCCGTCTGGCCTCTGTCTTGAACTTGCCGCGTTTCACTATTAGCGGTATTGTACGTAGCGAAGTGATCAACCAATAAACATCTGGACTACACATACGTTGCATTTCTTTATTGTGGACTTCGAGGCATGTCTGAAGCTCCGAACGGCAGGCCTCGGGACCCTTCCCCGTCATATATATACACATATATAATAACATAAGTTTCAGATAATGTTGTATTCAGATTTTTTATAGTTTTATTAATTAAAACATACCTATTTAAAAAAAAATGTTTCATGATCAAAGATTAAATTTATTTGTTTCTGATCATACGCATTCTATGTTTTCAGTTCACCAATATCCAATGTACTTTCAACTGGAACTTTGGTGATGTGTTCGTGATCTGCATGAGCCTTTATTTGACGTCGCGGCTTGATCAAGTCAATTTGAGGATCACAGCAGTCAAAGGGAAGGTAAGGGTGGGCTTTAAATTTACGTTACGAATATTAAAAAAAACATATCTTTTATTTAAAATATATTATTAAAGTCAAATGGACTCGGGGCTCAGATTTATAAACAACTAGCTGCGTCCCGCGGTTTCCCCGCGTGGTGATAGATATTTTGGATAATATACAATATATATTTTTTTGCAATTTTTTTTGTAAATTATTGTCTATTTTGTAAATTTTAGCCTATTTGTTATTCTGATATGTAAGCTATATTATTGTGAAGTTTCATAAAATCTATTCAGTAGTTTTTGCGTGAAAGAGCAACAAACATACATAAGTATGTTGTAAAGATAATAAAGGATGTATGTACCTAAATACATCCTCACAAACTTTTGCGTTTATAATATTAGTAGGATATCATTAACGTCGAATGGACTCGGGGCTCAGATTTATAAACAACTAGCGAACCTTCCCGGCTTCGCACGGTTTTATAACGGATCCCTAACTTTTTGAAAATAATATAGCCTATGTTCACCGGGGATAGCGTACCGTCCCAACGGTGAAATAATTTTTCAAATCGGTCCTGTAGCTTCGGAGCTTATTCATTATAAACAAAAAATCAAACCTTTCCTCTTTATAATATTAGTATAGAAGTAAAGATAAATTACTGGAATGATCGAATATTGGAACTACACACTGCTGTGACCTGGCATGCCATACAAGGCAATATACATTGAAATTTTGATCAATGGTTGGTCCATTGACCGATTTCAATGTATACTGGGTGCAAATTCCTCAAAAAATTTACATACACAACAACTCGAATATTATTCAGTCTTTCGCATGCAAATTTTCAAAATATATTCCGTCCATACATTGTAGCACGCACAGAAATATGAAATATATTGAAATTATGCTGAATGGACACGAAATGTGAATAAATTAGGTTGTCCCTTTGATGTCCATCAGCCATAATTTGTTTGAAATAGAATTTGTAAATAATTAACTTTCAATTATTTTTAATTGAATCCGATATATATGTTTCTTATCTATATAAAAGTAAGTCGTGTTAGTTACACTATCAATAACTCAAGAACGGATGAACCGATTTGACAAAAAAATGTGTGAGGTAGGGTGGGGAGGTAGCTTAGAACCAGGAGACGGACATACATAGACATAATACTTTTTTATAATATAAACCATTTGACAAATAGATTTCCACGGGGGCGAAGCCGCGGGGAGGAGCTAGTATATAATAAAAAAAACGATGAATTGCCTTAAGTATATTAGTTATCTAGTACCCATAACACAAGGGACATGATTCTGTATGAGATAGGAGATTTCTTGCCCAAATCGTGTGACGTCAAATCGCGTTCGAAACACAAACGTGATCGAAACAAGCCTTGTTGCTAGACAATTAAAAAAAAAAAATGCTGTACAATTCACACAGCATTATCTAGCCCCATGGTAAGCAGAGAGAGCTTGTGTTATGGGTACTAGATAACTGATATACATAATGCAATACATTACATAGATAGATATTTTTTATTATACATAGAAAACGACCAGAACACCCGAAACAAATATCTGCAGATCGTACACACATTTGTTCCGAGGCGGGAATCGAACCCGCAACCTCCTGCGTCGCAGGCGGACCTTCGCCCACCGCGCCACATCGGTCGTCAGACAATGCTGTGTAACTTATCCAGCACTATTTATTTATCTTCCAGTACGTTCCTTCATCGTTCTGGCGAACAATGCGCGAGGACTACAACAGGGCCTGCAACCTCGTGAGGTCGGTCGACGCAGTCATCGGCGGTGTCATCTTTGTATCCTTCGCTAACAACCTCTTTTTCATCTGTCTTCAGCTCCTGCACAGTTTGGCGTGAGTTGATTAAAAACCAAGTGATCTAAGTATACCATCATAATGTTAATTTAAAATAAGGTTAGCAAAGGTCTCTGAATATGATAGAGGAACAGGAATTAAAAAAAAAAAAAAGAAAAAAACCGTTATTGGTCATACTTTGATGTTCTCGATTACTTAAAAGGAACTTCAAACTAAACAACCTGGTAACCCACTGGTTCATTGGTTCATTTTTGGAGCTACAGACAATAACATAAATACACACATAAAACTTATATAACATGGGATCAGTTCATGGGGTCAGGGTTTAAAATAGTCAGGTCTAAGGTACCTTGAGGTCTGTGTCCTCGTATGCGGAGGCTTAATTTCTAGCAGTGGACCTGTGTTGATATGATAACGGTGCAGGTAGCTATACAGTCTTTAATACAAGGATTTCAAAAAAGAATTGTTACATTTTAAAAATAACAGTCATTTCATATTTCAAAAGAGTTCGTTATTGTCGTTTTCAGAGAAGGAATCAAAGCCACACCACGTTGCAGACTTGATTCAGAACCGGATGAGAGGTAACAAAATTTCAATGTTTTTAATAATATGTAATTTCAATAAGGTTCAATATGTCAGCATATCACCCACAACTATAAATGCATACAGTTTATTCGATAGTTGCACTTCTAGATTTTATTAATACTTTACAACACTGACTTTGTTTAAACTTTCAGGCCATTCAAAGGTTACGAGCAAGCGGTGTACTTTGCGTTTTCTGTTTCTTTCCTATTGGTGCGCTCGGTTACGGTGTCGCTGGTCGCAGCGAGGGTCCATACGGCGAGCAAGGCACCGGCGATGACGCTGTATGATGTCAACTCGCTTACTTATTGTGTCGAGGTGAGAGATTTGGTAAAACTACTATAGTATTTTCTTTATTGAACTAAAAGATTTAAGTGAGTGTTTTGGTTTAAACATACTGTAAACTCTTATCTTCTTAAATAAAATAAATAATTTGACTTTGTTAGAAAGAACGAAAACTAAAAAAAAAAAGAATGCAGATGCAAGAGTGGAACTAGTAAGAGAGTATTTATTTTAATTATTACTATGGAATTCCATCAGAAGCAGCCACATAATGTGTACGCACATACATAACATAAGCTTTTTCTATTCCGAGAATCTGTTTCCGAGCATAGCGGCACTTTTATTTAGATATTTTAGAATCCGAGCAAAGCGGGACTCGTGCATATAGCGGAACTAACCCGAAACATTCGCGGATTATTTGACAGGTTTCGAAAGGAATTGTAGGTAGGTATTGTAGGTATTACAGCCAAAAATATTAAAGGCAAATTAAATAAACTAGTTTCTGCCCGCGGCTTCGCAAGTGTTGTTTCTATGAAAACGTTTTAACCCTATAAAGCTAACGTTCGTAATATTTGCACACAAGTAAGTGTGTGATTTTGATCTCGAAAAAATAGTGTCATATTACATTTGTGTTAATTGTACTTTAATGGTATAATATATTGATTTTTATGATAAATATCTTTCATTTATATCCTATATTTATGAACCCATAATTTTTTTTTATAAAAAATACAATACATTTTATTATATCCTCCATTATAGAATGATCGTAAAAATTACGAATGGTTAGCTTATCAAGGTAGTTTAGGAACGTTAGCTATGTAGGGTTAAGGTTATTTCTATCCCATAGGAACTGTTTTTGAAAGATACCTACATAGAAATAAGCTTATTTTTTATTCTAGGCCTGGAACTACCTGTATGCAAAATTTCAGCCCGAACTATTCAGTAGATTTGGCGTGAAGAGTTAACAAACATCCAAACATTAAAATGTATAATATTAGTGTGATAAGTAGGTTTAGATGTATTTTGTAACTACAAAAACGACTTAATAGATCGGGATAAAATTCAGCTTAGGTGTAGGTCTGGTTTTTATCTCATTGGATAGAAATAACATTTAACGTACACATACCAGGAAACATAATGAAGACGACCTCTGTGGCGCGGTGGGCGAAGGTCCGCCTGTGACTCAGGAGGTTGCGGTTTCGATTTCCGCCTCGGGACAAATTTGTGTACAATCTGCAGACATTTGTTCCGGGTGTTCTGGTCATTAACTATATAAAATAAAAAATATATATGTAATGTATTGTATGAATTTTATCAGTCACCTAGTAGCAGAGATGGGTATCTCTGCTTAGCTTGGGGCTACATGATGCTGTGTTGATTGTCCAGCGTGTATTATTTATTTATAATCCAGGATATATTTCAGATTCAGAGGTTCCTGGAACAAATCCACGGCGATACGGTGGCGCTGAGCGGACTTCAGTTCTTCAACGTGAAACGTGGATTGATTCTAGCGGTAAGGCTATTCGGAATGCGGCGCTGTTTTCGTTGCTCTATAATTTCTTCAACTCATATCACTCTATCATATTTTAGTCCACTGCGGGACATAGGCCTCCCCCAATGAGCGCCACAGTACCCTGTCTTCAGCTTGACGCATCCAGCATCTCCCTGCAGTCTTTTGCAGGTCGTCGTCCCACCTGGTCGGAGGGCGTCCTATCCTAGGTTTACCGTGTCGTGGTCTCCACTCAAGAACACGTATCACTCATTCTATGCTAGCCAGTATTGTTCAGTGATCTGATTATTTCCAATGGTTTGGGATTTTTATAATCAAGGGGGTACATTTATTTGGAAACATCAGGTAATTTTTATGATAACCGCTAATTTTAGTATAAAAAATGTTAGTGTAAGGGAATCATTTATTTGATCGCATTTTATTGCTTCAAAATTTATTTATTATTTATTTATTTATATTTTCATTAGTAGGTCATAACGGGTAGGACGCTCTGGTTGAAAACTTTCGTTTTCAAGCATTGTGGTATGGATGACGAGAAGACTTGACGTAGTTTCCCAAACGCTGAATTATTTTTAACCAATTGCAGAATCTGCCCGAGGTAGGTCTATTCGGAAACGATCTCGAGAAGGAGACTATGTAGGACCACCGGCCTTGGATCAATGTGTCCATTGATCATGACTTTGGTTTTATCCAAATTCATGCCAAGACCGATACATCGGAAGGCTGAAGCTAGGCCGTCCAGCAAATTTGTCTACGTATAAATAATACAATTTCAGCTTGTAAGCATCTAAAAAGTGGTTAAAATTGCACGAGTGATACACTCACTGACTTCATCTGAATCGATTTCGTAACTTCCAAACTCGGCCAAAGAGATTACACACCTACGTTTCCAAAGTACCGCCGTACCCTTAATATTACTTCCGGAACAAAGAACCGCGAGATGATCCTTACAACAACCTGGTGAAATAATTAACAGCGCCATGAAAGCCCTAAAACAAACATAAAAGGGTCAATTATGCCACTTTTTGTGAGCATCTGTCACCTGAGATACGGGATTATGAGCCTTCGGAACAGCGGCGAGGTATTTGAATGTTTTTCATTTTCCGCGGACAAACAACAGTGTGGGAAAGATAATAAAAAAGTCATAATTGCGTCGGCGATATGGCATTAATTACTAATAATAATTTAATAATTGTTTAATGATTGAAGATATATAAATGATTTTTAAATGACTAGCAATGATACTCTTGCGTTCATCATTGCGGTTTTTCTATTTATATGACAGACTTCATCGCTGTCACGCCTATTGCTGACAACTGGGTCCAAGAGTTTTGAGTATTCCTAATAAACATATCTGTACACCGTGTGCATAGCGTGTACTGCGAGCAAGCAAGTGTAGCAATGACGTCATTAATCTCGTATTTGTGCGTTACGTGTTCGTGGGTTGCAGTGGTGCACGTTATCACATACATATTTGGGCTTTAACTCGATGATTTTAGGTACATTTTACAGTGACAAAATGACTTCCCACAAACTGCAAACGAGTGTGAGAGTCTGTCATACGGTGCCGTCAATGTGAAATGAATCTAAACGTTACGAGTTAAGGCCGATATTTTAATGCACATTTTATGCTGCGTGAAGCTACGTCTCCTGATCTGATACAACCTTTGCATACATCAGGGTGGTCCCGAATATTTGTTTATTTTATCATCCATCATCTACCATACAAGGTACCTCCACAGTGTGACTGTGGTGGCCCCCTTTGTTAGGACTCATAAAGAATTTAAAAAATCATGCCGGTTTCAAGGCCCTCTGAGAAAACAAACGATTTGCTAGGACCGCGGAAGGAATTATGGAATAAAATTTATTTGAGTTATCATTTTCTTTCTATTCTAGGAATCCAATGGCAGCTCTAATTTGTTATCAGTGGCAGATAACGAGTCACTAGGCTTGCTAAGGGACGCTCGAGTACTGTGAGCAGCTAACCGTAGAAAATACAATGTTATTAAATTACAGACTCGAGAGAGATCTGTACAGGGAGGACAAAGCAAAAGCTTTTGCTTAGATACGAAAATGCTTTCTAGGGTTCAAGTTTTGGTGGAATGTGGAATCGGGAACGAGCTTCTTCAATACCTACCCGCTTTTGCGAGATGATCGATGAGCGATTTGTCCAGTGGAGACATGACCTACTGATTGAGACTGACCTTTTGATTTGCCAGTTACATTACTACAAAATATAATAGATTTCTTGCAAATTACATTTTAATTATATTCCTGCCCAATTTTATATACAATGTAGATGACAGTTTACTTAAAATTTACTCTATATGCCGCGTTTTTTTAAATAAATAATAAATATAAAATAATTCTAAAAAAATAAAAAATAACTATTGACTGTACGAATATATGAAACTATTGACTGTGAAAATCAAGGCTCGCTAGCATGTTCATATTATCTATAACATCTAAAGGGTTGTAATTCTATTCCTGGCAACAATCTACGGGTATTTCTTGAAACTTAAGTCTTTTATAACGGAATATTTACCATGATTTGATTTATGAGTTTTCCCAATATTTCGGCACAGTTTCATGCGCCATGATCATAGTAAATATCCCGTTTTAAATGACTTTAGTGTCAATATGATCGTTTCGAAAGTTTTATTCTTGAAACTTGTACCATACAAGAAATCTTACTGAGCACCGGCAGACTGTCTGGCTCCATTTATAACGGGATTATGATTTTCTTATTTAATAACCGTACAACTATATCTCGCGTAATCCTTTCTCTTTGTACGCGCAAGATCACGGAACTAGGGTTTTGAAAATTAGTAGGGTTAAAGATAAAGATAAAGATAAAGATAAAGATAAAGATAAAGATAAAGATAAAGATAAAGATAAAGATAAAGATAAAGATAAAGATAAAGATAAAGATAAAGATAAAGATAAAGATAAAGATAAAGATAAAGATAAAGATAAAGATAAAGATAAAGATAAAGATAAAGATAAAGATAAAGATAAAGATAAAGATAAAGATAAAGATAAAGATAAAGATAAAGATAAAGATAAAGATAAAGATAAAGATAAAGATAAAGATAAAGATAAAGATAAAGATAAAGATAAAGATTAAGATAAAGATTTTTTATTTTCCAAAGACTTGTGTTTGTAAGGTTACAGGTAATAGGTATACATTTCGCGGTTCAACATGCTTGACCGTTAGTCGCTATGGGTTAGTTTAAGAGTTTTCGTTACATAATTAGAATGTTTTGAAAATAGTATATGAGAAATATTTTGAGGAAATATTGGGCTCAACTATAACGTAGGATTTGATGTCCACCTCATCGTTACACACATTAACAAACTGTGTTAGTCCAATGCAACGCAACAAACCTTTAAATGATATAAAGACCTAAAAACAATACATTATTTTATGGGCAAGATTTAAATCAAAAGTCATTTATAACGGTAATATTTACCATGGCACAGCAACTGTGTTGAAATATTAGAAAACTCAAAAATAAAATCTTGGTTTATATCCTACTAGCCGCGCCTCGCGGCTTCGCCCGCGTTAAAATCTGTGTCAAGTGGTTTATAAACGTTTTCTTGAATCACTAGTATTTAAAAACCGCATCAAAATCCGTTTGCGTGGTTTTAAAGATCTAAGCATACATTGGGACAGACAGACAGCGGGAAGCGACTTTGTTTTATTCTCTACTATGTAGGGATTATAAATGATTTGTGTTAATAACCGCGCTAGAGTTTTAAGAAATTTAATATTCATATTATCATAGTCAATGACACATTTTTCTTTGTAACTTTAACAATACTAAGAAATTCATGATTTTTTACAGAACAAAATTGTTATGAAATTGAAACAAAGTATTACCAGTACTTACCATGATTCTAACATTTCTTTCAGATTGCCGGCACCATAGTAACCTACGAGCTAGTTCTAATGCAATTCGCTGGCGTCTCGCCCACCTCCACCACTCCGGTTTGAATACCTACTGAATACCTATTGAATACCTAATGAATACCTACTGAATACCTTTAAATTGGGCGGAGCAGTTCAGCTTTAGGAAGCTCTACATTCTCTACAATATGCAATCAAGAACGGCAACAGTAGAGAGCGTTTGTAAGCAAACTGAATTTTCATTTAGTTGTTTTTGTTGGTTGTAGTAGGTAAACGAATTCCTATCAAATAAACCTCTGCATAGATAATGAAATGAAATGAAATGAAAGTTTATTTCTTTAGGCTTACAAATAAGCACTTAGACAGGTCATATTTTATACTATTAAATTATTTTATAGTTCACTTCAATTTCTTGTCCACCAGTGGAAGAAGTGAGAAGAAACCACTAGTATGTTCATAACTTATGTGTCTAGTACATTTGATTTGCTTATTTGTAAGTTGGTAGATTTTGAGTTGGAGCAAAACTCGTTCCAAGCTTTTTTATCTTCTAAGTAATCTGATATTTTGTAATAAGCTTTTTTGCAAAGAATATATTTCACAATTTTTTTAAATTTATTTATTGATAATTTTTGCAACTCACTTGGAGTTTTGTTGTAGTAGCGTATACATTACCCTTTAAAAGATACATTTATCTTGTGTAGCCTAGTTGTGGGCACAGCGAGTTTATTCTTATTTCTAGTATTTGCATTATGTATATCACTTTTTTTAGTGAACCGATTGATATTTTTGAGTGTACAACAAGTTTTCATAAATATTTTGTACTAATCGATAGATAAATATATTTATTTACTGTTACAAATTGTTTGATGACACTATCCCTCTGCTGTGACAGCTCATCTTTGCATATATATTACTTATTATCCTAGAATAATACCATATTTAGTTACTTTTTATTCAGTTTATTGGGACTTGGACTTCAAATAATGTAATGTACTGTATTATGTATATCAGTTATCTAGTACCCATAACACAAGCTCTGCTTACCATGGGGCTAGATAATGCTGTGTGAATTGTCCAGCATTATGATATTAAAAACTTTAGCCTTTTTAGTATAAAAATAGTAAGAATGAAGAAGTATAGGCTAATACTTTATCCCGTAAATAATAATAATAAAAATAATAGATAGAGACATAATAATAGATCTTTATTTCAGATATAAATTATCCATAAACTGAGTTAAAAAATACTTATCGAATATAACATAATAGCTGCGGGAACCAGCAAGTCAAATATAATTTAGGTAAAGCGTAGAGCTTTACAAGCAGAGTCTGCTCATTTTTATCAAGCCTTATCCAATAATCACCATGGTTGTCTGGTAGAGATCGCTCTTGAGCGATAAGACCGCCAATTGTACTTAATTTTTAAGTTTTTACTGTACATAGTTTATAGTTAAAGTGCAATAAAGAATTTTCTATCTACCTTTCTAACTACAATCTCTCATCAGGTGCTTATTATTCATTTATAAACGAAGTATTACTAATTAGTATATTAGGTATACATATTTTATTTATATTTATATATATTTATTTATGTTAAATATTCATGTTTTATAATTCTTTCCATCCAAAGGTTGCCTGGAAGAGATCGCTTCTAAGCGATATAGCCCATTGTACTTGTATCATGTGATGTATTTTATTATTATCTGTAACTGGTGTACAATAAATTATTTTTATATTGTATTTGTATTGTAATAAGAACCGGGTACAAAAAGATATAAATATAGAACTCTGAATTCCACGTCAAACAATTATTCATACCTAAGTCAATTTTCTATAAATTGCTTATGAAGGTCCAATCCATCGGATTTCAGTATACTTAGAAATGAACAAGTATTTTTTCCCAAAAACGTAATAATAGTAATTGAATTAGATGCTGTCTATCATATGTCGATTCTTTGGATTAATAAGAACTGGACTGCATTATTGAGCAATAAAATGTTCATCTTGTGTATTATTTTAAATAAAATAATAAAAATACTATTAACTTGTGTTTAGTTTTCTTTTATGTAGTAGATACCTACCAAACCGATGCTTATTATTATTACAACAGGAACTTATAAATAATACATTACGTAGTTAGATATTTTTATTATACATATAAAACCTCCAGAACACCCGAAACAAATATCTGCAGATCATTATACAAATAAATATTTTTCTCTCGTAGGCGGGAACCGAACTCGCAACCTCCTGCGTCGCAGGTGGATTTTCGCCCACTACACCACAGAGGTAGAGACATCATACTCACGACAAAGTTATCCGACGAAGCAAGTGATCATCCAAATATCTATCAAAGCGCACCACCTTGACGGCATATTGCGATTATTTACAAATGATTCCTATAGGAGTAGTATACTACTCCATTCTAGGAGTGGTATTCTTCCTTTACTGGTCCAGGGATTATAATACTCCAACAAAGCCTGACTGTTACAAGATTATTTCAAGTGATTGATTCAGGTTGAACGAGTGGTCGCTGATTAAACTTCTTTAGAGGTTTTCTTCATCATCATCAGCCTAGGCTAGTCCATCGCTGGACATAGGCCCAATGAGCGCTATAGCGCCCTGTCTTTAGGTTAACGCATCCAGCATCTACCTGCAGTCTTTCGCAGGTCGTCATCCCACCTAGTCGAACAACGTCCTAGACAACGTTTAACGAGTCGTGGTGTCCACTCAAGAACACGTCTACCTGATTGTTGGGTCTAAATTAATAAAATTAATCTGCTAGTTAATTAAAATAAATTAACTTTAATAAAAAGTATTAAACTGCTAGGTCTTAGGCCACATTTTATATGGCCTAATCCCACGTGAGAGAAGCCTCGGAAGAAACTTGCAAAACAAACAGGTTAATATACTATACATCTTTATGAATTGTAGCCTATATGGTATTCTGATATGTAAGCTATATTATTGTGAAGTTTCATTAAAATCCATTCAGTAGTTTTTGCGTGAAAGAGTAACAAACATCCAATCCTTCCATCCATACTTACAAACTTTGACATATATAATATTAGTATGATTTTTATTGTATTATGAACTAAAAAATATACGTTGCATTCTTTCAGCAATAAAACAAAATTTTCCTTACAGTAAGCAAAATAAGCTCTCCCTTGTTTCGAGGGCACTGCAGCTGTGAAGATGTCTCGGGCTACTCAAGACCCTTCCGCGAGGAGCTTAGTTACTTGTTAGGCTTGGGAGAATATTGTTCTAGAATCTGGCAGTACGTTGTTTTATGGGTGCAAGATAACTGGTATAACCCGTTGGATTAGGACCAAAATAAGAAATTTCCACTTTAAATAATAACCTTAACTATAAATGTAAAGTGTATGTATTATTGTATAGCTACAAATACTTTACATAAATAGATATTTTTAATATGTATTAATAAACACCCAAAACAGGTCCTGAGGCGGGAATCGAACACTCCTGTGTCGCGGGAGAAGGGGCTAGGTGGAAGGTCTAAAAACGTACGCCTTTTAACACTTTGAGTGCTGAAATCACACGGTATGTGTTTTCTACAAGTGACTAATATCCGTAAATCCACACTAGCGCAGCGGCTGAGAAAATATAGATCTTTGTGACTCAGCACAGCCGTAATATTTTTCGAACGAAACGCATGTACGGCGCAACACATCCGCTGTGTAGAGCGGCAGCACGAATTTTTTAGGTTAAAAAAAAGATCGCAGTCGTCGAAAAAAAATCGCAGTCAAAGTGTTAAGATATCTAGTCGTTAATCTGAACATGTTTTGTTTAGAGCCCATCGAATCATGACCAAATACTTTAAACCAAAGATCGAAGTAGCCTACGTTCCGGCATCGGTATGTAGGCTAAATAAAAATATATGAAAAAATACAATTTATTGGTAAAATCAATTTACATGTCAAATTTTCATAAAAATAGTTATAACAATAATACAAATTGTATTGTAAAATCCATAAACAAATTAAATTAAAAAACATAAATGAAAAAATTTATAAAAAAATTGTTATTAAAATTAAATTAAATCAAGCAATCAATCAAATAATTTATAACTGAATATAAACTGAATGGTCAGTCATGTCCGCGCGACAAAAATTGCATTCGGTTGTGATGTATGTCAACAATTGAAACATTTACAGTGAAATGAAATGAAATGAAAATAAATGAAATTAAAGTTTATTTCTTTAGGCTTACAAATATACACTTGTTGGAACACAGGTAGGTAAATAAATAAAACCCACATTCGCTCTCATAAATGTTTTAATTCAATTGTTGTCGTACTGCAGCAACACGAGCTCGTACTTCAAAACAACAGCTGCTACCTGAAAAATAAATACAATACAATACAAAAATACTCTACGCCAGAGGCAGATCATTACAGAAAACATTACATGCCACAAGTACAATGGGCGGCCTTGTCCGATCGAAACGATCTCTTCCCGTCTGGAAGACATCGCTTCTAAGCGATGACCTATAAAATAGTATGTGAAGAAAATTTGTTAGTTATACCTCCGAAACTACTCGGCCTAAGTATTGCAAACCAACTTGCACTAGAAGGCTGCAACTTTTATTTAGACAAAAATATTTTATAAGACAAACTGTACCTACCTACTAAGTAGTCTTATATTGTATAACTGAAATTGTTTGTGTGTTGTGTTTATGTCTAATAAATAATTTTCTTCTTCTTCTATTATATATGCTAGTTTTAGCCCGCGGCTTCGCACACCCGGTTTCCTAACAGTTATTGAGCCTGTGTTTTTTAAACAATAAGGACTTAAATGACGTACTTTTTTGTTTCTTAAACAATGGAGTACTATATGCAATTGAATTCCCTCGTCCAAGTTAGCTCATACATAAGTTATAAAGCGTTCGGAAAAGTTCCAAAGCAAAATTCACGAAACCATTAAATTGTGTTGTTGTAATGCCTGGGCTTCATGCATGCATACGAATCCATCTAATATTTTTAAATTGAAAGTAATTATGTGTATTTTTGTGTTACTTTTCTAGTAACCAGCCAACCCAATAAAAATAAAATAGCTGAGAGAGGTAGTATGTTTCCTTCTGTAGCCGTAAGTCAGAGTGAGAAAAAACACTGCTTTAAATTAATTGATGTTCCTGGTTCTCTCTATACCTATCTGTTTTAGTAATTTTTTTTATTTAGCCTGTTTCGTCCCACTGCTGGGCAAAGGCCTCCCCCAAATATTTTCACTCAGTGCGGTCACTCATTGTTTTAGTATTAGGAAAAGAAAAAGTATATCAAAAAGAAACAAGATTATTTATTTCATTTTGATATCAATTGCAGTTTTTTTAAAATTTTAATATAATTTATTTATTAGGTAAATTTAGCATTAGAAGGACTATATATGGTCTAGTATTTATATATATGTATACTGCCGTGTCCTTGCAGGGTGCATGTTGGAATTTTATATTTTATTTTAAAACCTGTTGGTACTCATGTAAGCAGTCAAATATTAAGTATTAATAACTTTTTCAGTTGACAGATTTTAAAAATAAGGTGTTGGTTTAAAATAATATTCACCCACCGTGTAGACTAGCCATAAGCAAACCCGGTATTTGAACAAAAGTAAAACAACCCAAAAACCAATAACAGAAAACATATTTTTGTACCTACCATGCAAATTTCCCTTATTACTGCAGAAACTTTGTTGAACATAATTGAAATGAGGCACTCGACTTACAATTCGAGAGGTGAACGGAAGAAAGTAATAGAAATAAATTGTTTGTTTTCATTTCAGCCAGGAGTGAGACGAAGGTTTTTCGTTTTATAACTATGGTTGGCAATCGAAAATGACTCAATAATATATAAATAGAATAAAAAGAACTGCTGTACAACCTGCACAGCAGGGTCAATCCCCAATGGACTACCTTTGAGATTGCAGTATTTACATCGTCGAAATTTGGGTTTTGTCGTTTCATTTTAAAAATTAATGAAGTATCATCAGCAAACAATACCATCTCATGATCATTCTTTACAAGATGAGGGAGGTCATTAATATAAACTAAAAATAGGAAAGGACCCAAGATAGAGCCCAGTAAGCAGAGCTTGTGTTATGGGTACTAGAAAATTGATATTCCTACTACACTACCATGTCAATACTTAAATTAATATTTGTCATTATACATAGAAAACACTCAGAACAACCGGAACAAATATCTGCAGATCGTAAAAACATTTGTCCCGGGGTGAAAATCGAACCCAACCTCGTGTATCGGTGGACCTTCGTCCGCTACGCCACTGAGGTCATCATAAAGTTCCTAGTTTTATGACAGAAACTTTACAAACGAGATTCTAAAAGAGAAAAAGTTAAAGAAAGGTACCTGAAGCAATAGATTCCGATTTAAGTGAAAAAAACCCCTTCCGGTCAATGTGACGTCATCGTTGGTCAGCTGATTCACGAGTCTTTTTATCTGTAAGGATATAATTACAAGTTTCACAAGTATATCAAGTCTTTATGAAACCTTTATTCTCCGCCCATATCTTTAGATAATTCTCCAACTAATCCTTCACTCAAACTCGTCTTAAGTGTCTCGAGTAAACTTCAAATCATACTCGAGTTCGGTATGCTTAGTCGTTAGTAGACTTCATCGTCATAAATGACAATAACAACTAGTTCTTTGAAGAGCATCAAGGTATGTCGCTGGGTACCTAGAGACGACAGTTCATTTCTTCACTTGTATGAGAAAATTTTCATAGGGGGTCAGTCTACAATGCAACCATAAAGACTTAACATAAGATAGATAGATAGATAACACTTTATTACACCACACAAAACAGAAAACAATACAGAGATAAAAACTTAGAATAAAGGTAAAAAGGGCGGCCTTATCGCTGAGAGCGATCTCTTCCAGGCAACCTTGGGATGGAATGGACATAAACGAACAATATAGACGGTGGCACTCTAATAAATAATTGGTAACAAAAGAAAACAAATACACTAAATACCTACATACAGTACAAACATTATAATAAACCTACATAGACATAGAAGTAAGTTAGTTAAGTTAGTAGTAAGTTTGTAGACATAAGCTGTGACATTAGTAACTATAAGGAATCAAGTGCGTTATTTAAAATACAATTTCATCATCATTCATTTCATTCATTTTCACTTTGTTTACCTCGATATTATAAGAGGTCCCAGGACACCGGTACAAGCTGATGAGAGCCTTCGTAGAGTGGTCACGGATATCAGAGGCTGCCAGAACAACACTACACGCCCGGAGGAGAAGCCAGCCCAGGGACATAAAGTAGTATGCCTTGTTGATGAAGGTACCGCTTATGTGACTGGAAATCAACAGAAAAATATTAAAATTATATCACTACATAGTATAAAACAAAGTCGCTTCCCGGTGTCTATCTGTCCCTATGTATGCTTAGATCTTTAAAACTACACAATGGAATTTGATACGGTTTTTATTAATAGATAGAGTGATTCAAGAGGAAGGTTTATAAACCGTGTGACAAATAGATTTCCACGCACAGCTAGTTTTATAAAAGGTACAATCCCAATACAGTTTTTACACATGGAGAACAGATGAACTAAGGCCGAAGGAAGCTAACGTAGTCGATGTAAATCACCTGTCTAGATAATAAGGCGCATATCAATGGCTAATGTCCAGCAGCGGACAGGTGAAGGCAGTTGATCTGATGTGTGATATACCTAAAACAGCCATTACAATCGACGACTACAAAACCTTGTTAATTAATTTGTAAAATATTGTAACAATATTTAGTTATAAGGAGGTCAGTTTAATTATTGTAAAACCTAGATTAATTTGCTAGCACTCATGTATCTCATTATAGGTAAAAGTTTGTATGAAAATAAAGTTCGTTAAACCTAATTGATATCTACTCGTAGATACTTGATAGACCTTTCGCCATGGGTCGCTGCTACACCCGCGGCGCACTAAAGGAAGTAAGTACTGAGGAAGAAGATAAATAAAACGAAGACTATTTCAATCAGGTAGGATCTGACGAGCCCCCATTCAAACCCCTCTGGCAGAGTTAGATATATTATAAATGAAATTATCTAAGGCTCACTATTGCTATTTATACCTACCTATTATTAAATTAATAATTTGACTATTGAAATTATCCATATCGTGTTTCTCTTGAACGTATGTTAACCCTCAGTTACTACTCGAAAACCGGGAAGTTACTCGGTGGAACTTTTCGAACCGGGTAGTGACTCAGAGTAACTTTTTCAAGCCAATCTAGATGAAATTGCACGTAAAGGCTTGATCATCATTACCAACCCAAGCCCCAAAAACAGCTGCAGACAGATAAAGTACAGGTTGTTGACATTAGACAGCAGTATCAGGGCTCCTAATTCTCGGTCTACCCTCCGCACCAGAGCAGCTTGGCGCACGTACGCCTCCCGCACGCGGCGCCAGATCTGGCTGTGGATGTAGTCGTCTGATCCGAACTGGAAACATGACGGAAATTAGACTAGCGACGACTATTAAGCAGTCTTTAATCGTCATCGTGAAACTATAGTAGTCCATTGCTGGATACAGGCCTCCCCTAATGAGCGCCATAACGCCCTGTATTCAGCTTGCTGCATCCAGCATCAGACTGGATGGACTGTAGGCAAACGATGAAGCAGTCTTTAATAACAAAGAAAATTCATCATCAATTAGAACTAGTAATATTATATTGTTGAAAAAGAAAAAAAACTAGAGGTAGTTCAACTGATATTATTCTATATTAATTGAACTATCTATATCATATTTATCTAAGGCTTGAGAAATGAAGTGAAAATACAATTAGAAAAGGGAACTTTTAAATACAAAAATCCAGGTGTCGTAGTCTTTTACGTTCTGAAGTAGTCTTACTTCAGGAATCTCGCCAGAAGATGGATAGCATTTTAATCTTCCTATTTCTGGGTCTCTTTAATAATAATAAAATCATTTATTTCAGACCATAGAAAAGTAACAGATCTTATTTAACTTATTCTACGGTCCATAGTAATATATACCTTAATACTAGCATACAGAAAATATACAGAAAATACTAAATTAATAACACGCTTATTAATTAAGCCCCCATGGTAATTATTTTTTATTTCTTATCAATAGCACAGTTGTACGTATTGCTGTATTGCTTGATGTGTTGATCAGTTTACCTTGAATATTATAATAATATTACCTACTAATACTAATAATAGTTACCTTTTCAATATTCTTATTTTTCTCTGCCTTACTAATCATGAGTTTAACAAATATGTTCAATCTATGATATCTTGAAGTCAAACCCATGCTGATTAAGATGATGATCAAGTCCTGAAAGTTCCATAATGCTGTGGCAATCTTACTTATCAGGAACAAAGGAATGGCTGACCAATAGCTGAACTCATCTGAAAGAAGGGTAAAGCTAGAAACAGATCGGTCTCACGTATGCAACGTATGTATGTGAGTCATAATAAGATCTGGACGCTTGAATTTGTTTAAAAACAGATACAGCCTAGAGGTACAAATATCTTACGTCACAACATTTGAATTTCCCCGCTGATAATACTTATGCAATTTATTGCATTAATAATTTAAAAAGGTGCTATATAATAAATCAAACAGAGCTAAAATCAAACTGTGTTTGGGCTCAGTCTGCTCCTACCATTAATGTAGATTTTAATAATAAGGTAGTCCAAGGAAATTTACGCCGAACCCACGTTTCAACCGATCCTACTGAGTCTTGAACAATATTGTATGAATGGATAAATAATGGGACAAGTGGATTAGAACTAGTCGCGTCCAGACAGGGCGAGCAGCCTCCCGAAGCAACCTAGCCGTAATACTAAATGGCTTGGCGTATTCTTGCCCGGTTGCCACGTGTAGTGCTCAATCTGGACCCCTCGATTTATGATCAACCTGGCTCTGACAAGACGTGTACGAAGCATTATAAGAATTGTTAATTTAGAATAGAATACCTTTTATTTGTAACTAAATACAAAAAAAAACAAGCATAGTTACAAAATAAAGGATAAAACAGCCATACTAAATCTACTTAATTTCGAGCTCCTTCGACACCATTGGCTCAATAAGATGTGCGTTAATTTTCCTCTAAAACATGTGTGAGCTCTCTAAGCTTAGCTATGAAAATTAAGCATGCCTACAGTCCTAAGAAATGATAGAAGTACAAATACTTACTACTACGAAGTAAAAATCCATGTGAGTTCAAAATATATCGTTCAAAATATTCTTCTGGTGGAATATCTAGCCCAGTAGCCGATATCATGCTCAAGATGTGTTCTACTGAAAATAATATACTTTAATACATTGTGTACCCACTCATACGTGTATTATTTAATAGCGTGAGCAGCAGTGCGTCCTTGCAACAAGTCAATTTATGAAACTCCCCATGCTACTTCCTTTTTAGCTGCATCCTAAATACACGCAAAGAAAGAACCAATAAGTAGCAAGAACAGAATTTTAGCGAGTCACTCAGTAAGTGTCATGAATTGACTTGTTGGCCGCTGTCACTGTACAGTTAAAGCGGTAATGGATTAGTAGGTATGGACAGATAGTCATACAGTTGTAGACTGTCCACTTTATTTATAAAAGAATGATGATGAGATCATCATCATCAGCCTATACGCCCTCCGACCAGGTGGGATGACGACCTGCGAAAGACTGCAGGTAAATGCTGGATGCGGCAAGCTGAAGACAGGGCGCTATGGCGCTCATTGGGGGAGGCCTATGTCCAGCAGTAGATAAAGAGAAAATTTTGTATAAGAACCACTGTGTAAGAGTAAGAACCAGTGTGCACTTGACATTATGTAGGCCTGTGCACTTTAGAAAACTGCAATTTAATATAAGGCCGAGAATATCAATACAAACTTTCGCATTTATAATATTAGTGTGATTGAATTATGGCATCAATCCTACTAATATTATAAACGTGAAAGTTTGTGAGGATGTACGTAAGTATGTTTGTTGCTCTTTCACGCAATAACTACTGAATGTATTTCGATGAAACTTCACAATAATATAGCTTACATATCGGAATAACACATAGGCATAAAGTTCATAAAGATATATTGTATATTATCCAAAATATCTATCAGCACGCGGTGGAAACCGTGAGCCACAGCTTGTAACACATAATTCTGTGAGAACTAAACTTACCAGTAGCACAAATACTGACAAATACAGTGACCCCTATAGTTCTCTTCCTTATATTCCCATCAGGAGGCAGCTTGAAGCCCGTTGTCGTATCGGCCTTGTACCAGTAGACCGATAGACTTGTCCATGATGCTATGAACTTCAAAGAGAAGAGGAGAGATAACAACGCGTTGCCGTAGAATATAGAGCCTGACAGTCTTCCTATGAGGCCTCCTGAAATATAAATGGAACACACTTGTACTATTAATATAATTATTAGAAAAAGAAGAATAATTGTTAAGATTCATTTTAAGTGTGCTGTCCATGTTATATTGTTTTGTCTATCAGTAATTAATTCCGTTTATTTACCTATTTTTCCCGACATTTCAACAGGTGTACACACTGTCGTAGTCTCGGGATGACTGGACTAAACGCGATAAATACATGTTGTACTATTAGTACTTATAATTATGTGTTTAGATCGCGTAAGTTTAAAAATATTTATAGTTATTCATTGTATGTACCTATGTGTTTTAATTATCTTATTGGCGTTTATAATTTCAGACTCGTTTTTACAAGCTTTTTAACTTCACGCGTACGCATGCATTATTGTTTGTTTTGGTGAAATATTGAAATAGAAATAATCAATTCCTCTCAACTCGCGATTCCAATTAAAATTTTTGTTTTTTGGATTTTTTGTAGAAGTTATCCCAGTTCTTCAGGATAATTCACTATGTATGAGTTCTTATTTTGCTGAGTTACAGGTCCGCAACTTAAAGTTGGTTTTGGCCTCCGACATAATAATATGCAGGTATCTCTGTTTATGTCATTACTAGCATACCTTTCCGGCTACGCACGGTTTTAGTACGGATCCCTTACTTTTTTGAAAATATAATATAGCCTATGTTCACCGGGGATAGTGTAGCTTCCCAACGGTGAAAGAATTTTTCAAATCGGTCCAGTAGTTTCGGAGCCTATATTACAAACAAACAAAAAATCAAACCTAGGAAACCTTCCAAGACTTTATAATATTAGTATAGACAGGTATAGATAAGGCTATGGAGGAATCATTCAATTTTGCCATCTCAGTGGGTACCGGCTAAATAAGAAAAATACAGGGTTATTGGTAATTTGACGTATTCCCGTTAGGAGGTGATAGGGGTGACTATTTGCGATAATTTTCATCTCCATGTGCTTCGTGCAAAAGTGAACCATTTTTAAGTTATCATAATTTTTAGCTTTTTTCAAAATAAGTCAAAAGTGCAACATCAAAAATGTAATTTAAAAAAACTGTCTATTTAAATCTATTTTTTTCTTCTGATTTATAAAAAAGAATAAACACTGGTTATTTATCAATATTAAAACAACAATTATCGCTCCAAATTTAAAAATGTGAGATGAAAAACGATATTATTTCATTATTCATTGAGATTTTTTTCCACTAAAATGCCTTAAAAACTAAAAAAACGTTATGAAACTTGGCTTGCAGATTATTTTAAAAACATAACGGTTTTTTAGCTCTCCAATAATGCATAACAACTATGAACTTATTTCAAAGAAACTGAAAAAAACATAATAACTCAAAACAAGAATTATAAACGCCCCCTATTGCGTTTCACTTCGAGCAAGAAACTTTAATTAGGCTAAATTACAAAATGTCCTATTTGTTACTTATAATTAATTTTGTTTATTGTTGTTACTACTTAACTGTTCTAAATTTTGTTTTAAATATGTATTTTTCGTTTTATTTACATTGGGTATTGTTTTAAGTTAGTTTTATAGAAATTTTATAGAACGACCTTAGGTTTAGTTCGTAAACGAATTTCCACCTGCTTCCTTTGTAACGATGTTTTTTTCAGTTTCTTTGAAATAAGTTCATAGTTGTTATGCATTATTGGAGAGCTAAGAAAACCGTTATGTTTTTAAAATAATCTGCAAGCCAAGTTTCATAACGTTTTTTTTAGTTTTTAAGGCATTTTAGTGGAAAAAAATCTCAATGAATAATGAAATAATATCGTTTTTCATCTCGCATTTTTAAATTTGGAGCGATAATTGTTGTTTTAATATTGATAAATAATCAGTGTTTATTCTTTTTTATAAATCAGAAGAAAAAAATGGATTTAAATAGACAGTTTTTTTTAAATAAATTTTTGATGTTGCACTTTTGCCTTTTTTTATAAAAAGCTAAAAATCATGATAACTTAAAAATGGTTCACTTTTGCACGAAACACATGGGGATGAAAATTATCGCAAATAGTCACCCCTATCACCTCCTAACGGGAATACGTCAAATTACCAATAACCCTGTATAATAACAAATAAAAGCCGAACATTCTACCGTTTACCGTTACACCGTTTACTACTACTAGCTACTATACTATTTTTCTAGATAGAGTGACACGCTGCAAAAATAAATAATGTAAATAAGCTAAGTTGGTGGGCATATTAGAGGCTCGCGGTACGTTATTCTTTTGTATAAAATATTATTACCACTTCTGAAGAGACTCATCCATCCATACTAGAATACTATAAAAGCGAAAGCAATTGTGTCTGTCCGCCTGTTACCTTCTCACGCCTAAACGGCTAAATGGATCTTAATGAAATTTGCTAGGGAATAGTATCCCGGGGACTCAAAAAGTAGGTACTTGCAAAGCCTCAGGTAGAAGTTAGTTAGAACTATGTAGTGATAATTTTCCATAATGTCGATGCACGCTTTGAATATATAGAGGCAAACATTTGGACGCTATTTTTTCTACGCTCTCTAGGCTTTGACAACCTACATATTATTATCTCATCGTCATCAACATCAACCTACGTTAGTCCACTGCTGGACACCTCCCCCAAGGAGCAATGAGTAAATTTTTATCTATTTCGACATAATTAATCAAACAGCATTTTTTACTTTTACAAAAGCTAAGTTTTCTCTATTCACTAATACTACAACTACTCGTATATGCAAGTACCACTAACGAGTGGTGAAAGCCTCCTCCAGGTTCGGGGCCCTCCCTCCATGCTTCTCTATCCAAAGCTAGTCTGCTCCAAGTAGCTACAGTTACTTTAGGTATTTCGACATCTTATATTATATAAAAGAAAGTCGTGTTTGTTACAACACTTATAACTCAAGAACGGCTGAACCGATTTAGCTGAAAATTGGTGGAGAGGTAGCTTAGAACCAGGAGTCTAACATAGGATACTTTTTATCATTTTAACCATTTGACTTGACACATAGATTTAACGGGGGCGAAGCCGCGGGGCGCAGCTAGTAATAAATAAATAAAGCTGGACAATCCAGCATCATCTAGCCCCAAGCTAAGCAGAGCTTGTTAGATGACTGATATTATTACATTAGATAGATAGATATTTTTTACTATACATAGAGAACGACCAGAACACCCGGAACATATATCTGCATATCGTACAAACA
This sequence comes from Eupithecia dodoneata, assembly GCA_947044415.1. Lineage (NCBI taxonomy): Eukaryota > Metazoa > Arthropoda > Insecta > Lepidoptera > Geometridae > Eupithecia > Eupithecia dodoneata. Next base: position 3,011,013 of record OX345657.1, on the reverse strand, counting down.
ATTGTCCAGAGGCGGGAATCGAACCCGCAACCTGCTGCGTCGCAGGCGGACCTTCGCCCACCGCGCCACAGAGGTCGTCAATGATGAGTACTCTTATGGTATACTTACTTCCATGGGCCGTCTCAATCGCCCAGCCAGCTAACAAGCGAACCGCCTTCCAAAGAGCTATGGCTTCTACAGCGGCCAATGACAGTAACACGACAATCGACCACGCGGATGAACAGTTGCTGCCGGGACTTGAGATGCCTATGAAGCGCGCCATGGAAAACACTTTGTTTATTGTTATTAGGAAATCCTGTAATATGAAATAAATAAATAAATTAGGTTATAAATTATTAGGTTTTTTAACACTTTGACTGCGATTTTTTTTCGACAACTGCAATTTTTTTTTTAACCTAAAAAATTCGTGCTGTCGCTCTACACAGCGATTGTGTTGCGCCGCACAATGCACATGCGTTTCGTTCGAATAATATTACGGCTGTGCTGAGTCACAAAGATCTGTAGTATTTTCTCAACCGCTGCGCTAGTGTGGATTTACGCATATTAGTCACTTGTAGAAAACACACCGTGTGATTTCAGCACTCAAAGTGTTAAAATTGTTAAACATCTCCTATTTTGAACTAACAACTACAACTCGGTCACAATATCTGTGCACCTTGAGCCAAACATTTTGTATGGCTCAAGGTGCACAGATATTGTGACCGAGTTGTACGTTACTTTAGCTTTCTACTACACTTTATTTTGTTGTAGTGTTCTTCTATAGTATAATAATTGTTAGTAAGTTGTTATCTCATGACTTGTATAGAGGTATAATAAGATCGTGTCAAAAACAACCAAAAGTCAATTTAGGTTTAGTGTGCATACTACTATTTTACAAATATTGTATTTAGGCTAGAGTCATCATCATCATCAGCTTATATTAGTCCACTGCTGGACATAGGCCTCCCCCCATTGAGCGCCATAGCGCCCTGTCTTCAGCTTGACGCATCCAGCATCTACCTGTAGTCTTTCGCAGGCAATGATGTTATCAGTATAAATCATTCAAAATAAATAAATACTGGAAAAACGTCGCAGAAGGTGATTGGTAGCCTTCACCCACGCTACAGTGATCCATGATACCAATCTACGTGTTCCAGGTTGCGGCTTCTCATTGTTCGCAGGTCATCATCCCACTGGTCGGAGGGCGTCCTACACTACGTTAGGCTAGAGTAGGTATCGTTTATTCCCCTGCTCTAAAGTGTGCATATAATTATTAAGAAATTACGTACCTAATTGAAAAGTGCTTACGGATGCTAATACATGCAACATCAACTGAGAAATGCCTAAAGGCTATGTAGAGATAAAATAAATTTCAAACTCACGTTGTTTTGAAATGCAGCGCTCCAGGCAAATAATCTCATGTTAGACAATAGGTACACTTCTTGTTTCGCGAACTCTGCTGAATTATAAACTTTTCAGAGGTTTATTCAATTAGACGTAATAGCTACGCTTTGTGGTATTTTGCTTACTAACCTATGTATTTTATAGGTAGATTAGTTGTTTTTCTGTCAGTGGTGAAACCACAGACATTAGAATAGGTAGGTATATTCTATAGTAGCGATGTGTACAGCGCAGCGGTGTGTATGCTTTTTTTCAATCTAATAATTGATTTAGGGTTTGTTCAATTATTTGAACATGTCACTCACACTCGGATCTAAATATCCTTGATTTTTTAGTAAGCAAAATCCATAGATGGTAGTTATGTACGTTTCTTACAATGCTGAATGTAGTGGTGACTTTGGTTCGTTCGTCGAAAAATGCTAGCATTCAGCCACTTACCACAAACTTTTGAAAAACAATTCTAAGTAGTTGTCATAGAACTTTTAATAGGTTGAAATCAGAAGGTTTTCCAGCTGTGTTTTCTAGCACTCACGATAAAAACACGTATTAGTTAAATTGTTTGGAAACTACTCTCTAGAAAACAAATAGAAATTGCATGCCCTACCATAATTATTCAAGCAGGTAGGTGTACTACACGAGTCATTGAAACTTTCCTGCTACCTTTATCTATCACAAATATTGTTAACCACTGACGATGAATTTGAACCTAAACCTCATACAAATAAAGCTCTAAAACACCGTCGATCCAACTTTTGTTCAAAACTGTTCTGGGCCATTTTCAATATGTATTTTACTGAATTATTTTTGAATGGATTATGAAAATGACATGTTATTACGATGCTTCGATTTGGACTGATTGTTTTGTTTGTCAGGGATCGGCCGACATGTCATTTTGTGACGTATCGAGGCAGATAAAGGAAAATAAATACCTTTCAGTGGAACAGATTGGACGTAGCATTTTTAATTAGGAAATGCCAATCAATGGTTTTCAATAAAATACAAAACCGGACACATACCTGCACATTTTTTGTATACTAGCTTTTGCCGGCGTCTATAAAGATTAATTTATTTGCTTCAACATTATGTGGGTTAAAGTCTATCTTGGAAAAAAAGAAGCCTATATCCTATATCCTATACCGGGTTATTATCTATCATCTTGCCAAGTTAAATTATGATCTGTTCAGCCATTGAGACGTGAAAGGGTGACAGACAGACAGAGATACAGAGTACCTTCCATATATAAGCTTCATCGACTAAGGTATCTGCCGACCCTGGCGCGGCGGATACCTGCGAAGGATATTGAAGTCAGGCCCGTATCATGAAAGTTTGCTTAGTCATCGATCTATGCTAGTAACGCTTTTCTCCTCGGAACAATTGTGTGTACGATCTGCAGATATTTGTTCCGGGTGTTCTGGTCGTTTTCTATGTATAATAAAAAAATATCTATCTATGTAATGTATTGTATTATGTATATCAGTTATCTGGTACCCATAATACAAGCTCTGCTTACCATGGGGCTAGGTAATGCTGTGTGGATTGTCCAGCATTATTTATTATTTATTTATTTATTTTCTATGTATGCATGTTCGTCGTCTTGTATTATAAGCAAGTTTGATAATTTCATTTGTTGCTAGCACTCATTTTGCCCTACGATTTTGCCTGAAAAAACAGGTTTTCACCTAGTTCAGGCACTTGCATTGTTAATTTCCAACTTCTCAATCAAAAGTAGATCAATGACTGAGCAAGCTTTCATAAAATGCAATGGGGGGGGGGATATCGGCCGCTCCGATCCATCAGTCTGTCAACGCTGTCTTGCTCTTTTTTCCTCGCCCCCCACCTCGCTTCACTTTCCTAACGGAGCGGTACAGCGGTTTCGGTCAAACTATAGCATGACTAGACGTGTTTTACAGGTAACATTTTCGAAGATAAAAAACAGAAATCCCAGGCAGATATAGAATTTATTAAAAAACTTATGCTTTAAGCACGAGCTAACCTAGACAGGGTTCCATTGGATCCAATTTCATCGGCATCACCATCATCGAACTGTATCAGAACCAGTTCATAAGTGATTATTGCACCAGCCATCTGAAAAAAAATACAGTTTCATCATCATCATCATCAGCCTATGTTAGTCTACTGGCTGGACATAGGCTCAGTACATAGGCCTCCCCCAATGAGCGCTATAGCGCCCTGTCTTCAGCTTGACAAAAAACGGTTTGTACATTACAAATTGATACCGAATTGTCGTCCGTGATTTCAACTAAAAATTAAGGTCTTTGGCTGAAAAACAGCGCTGAATAAAATAATGTTCAGCACACGCTGAGCCAACCCCTATTTCGGCGCAGGGTCATGGAGGTAGTCTTATTTTATTCTTAATATCACTTTATTACATATTATTTGTGTCGTTTACCCCCATGATAAACTTCTTTGTTTGTGTATTATATGCCTGTATTTTGTACCTGTGTCTAAATAAATGTTTTTTCTATTCTATTCTATTCTACATAATATTCCTCGAGGAACCAATAGTGCCTTTTTGTTACTCGCTCTCACGACGCGGCTGCTTACCGCAATTAAAGTTTTTAGTAATTTTATAAAAGTGATAGTATGAGTGTATGAATGTTCATTTTCTCTTCGCTTATTTTTTGTGTCCAATAATGGAAATAGTGGGAAAGAAATCGAGTTCTGACCCTAGAATAATAGTCTACTACTATTTGACCGTTTATTTGATATTAATTATGTAGTTTATTTGACTTCTTTTTGGAAGGAAATAAAGATTTCTGATTTCTATTACGAAAAACGTTTGCAGCTGGCAAAAGCTACGTAGAAATACAAAAAACAAAATCCGGTGAGTTTTTACATTAGAACAGTTCAGTTCAGATCAGTTATTTATTGATAAGAATATTCTTATATGTCAAACATAATAATACAAGTAACAAAAAAATACACAACGAATTACAAATCATGCACACACAGGAGTTTACAGGAGTTTCTTATAAATAATTTATAAGAACACAACTAAGTTTTATTTTAACTATTTCTTTAGTAGTTCCAGTTTTAGTCATGCAGGACATTATTTTAATGCAGGTAACTTTGTTAGTATGAAAGGAGCGTTAACGTAAAAGCTATTAAAACTTCTAAAGCGAGGTTACGATTGCCCTTTGAACACTTTGTACTTTCTATTCGTCTATTAATTAAACTTTATTCAAAAGTTCCTATTGGAAACTTTATTTTAACTAACTTGTTCGAAGTTACTCATGGAGCTTTAAGTTATTCTTTGAAACTTTATGATGAACCAACTTATGAATATTTCATTGAACGATAAATGAAACTATTTTCACACGAAAACAATAGAAAAAATTCAATAAGCGGCAACTGTGAAACTCAGTTGTTGTACCAAAAGACCGAAACCTCTACTTTTGGATGTGCAAATGTGCAATAACATTTAGGATACCTGCTCATATCTAGCAAATAACGCAAGCATGGGTCGAATTCTGCTAGCCAATCGCTGTACTATGATAATAGCATCGTCGCAGAATCGTCCATAGATGAAAGAAACTGAAGATAGTGCGTGCAAGTACTATTTACACGGATATACTGATATAATGTGTTCTAACTTTACAGCTTTGACACGCCCTCTAGTACCTAGTACCTTTCATCAAATGAAAAATGCCATAGACGATACCATTTGTTTATGGTAAAGCGATTAATAAAGTGAAATTCCGACGTCGTGCCAACTGACGAAACAGGAACAAGGCAAACTATTATTTATTCTTGCTTTATTTAACCAATACTTGTTTATAAAAGACATTCCTATATTAATTAATTCTCTACAAATGAAATGCAGGGCGCTATGGCGCTCATTGGGGGAGGCCTATGTCAGGGCGCTATGGCGCTCATTGGGGGAGGCCTATGTCCAGCAGTGGACTGATATAGGCTGATGATGAATACAAATGAAGTATAATGTAACGTTACCAGTCTTACAAGAACGAACCAAAACATTGTTGTGCCCTGACAGGGTCTAATGCATTGTGTACTCACTTAGAAACTTAACTACTTAGGCACCAACCGACCTGTAAGAGTATAGTTCTGTTCAAATAGAAAAAGCCGAGTCCGCTTAGAGCGACGTAGTCCTTGGCGAGTTGATTCTGAAGTCTGTCCATCTGGAAAATTTAAACTTTCAACTTACTAGCTTCAAGCTACTAGCTAGGTTCTCTAAACTTATTAAAATAAGTGCGTTCTTTGAATTGTTAGGTTATTGTTATTATAATGGCCCTTGCACTCGGGGTAATCTCTAAGAAATTGAATAATATCCCAAAACAATTCGATTTCGGCGGGACTTGAACCCGCTTTCCCTCAGTACGGGGTGTCTAACCAAAAAAGGTATTCAAGTTACTGACGAGTCGAAAATCTGTAGGACTTCCTACGGACTCTAGCGTCGTTAGCTCCACTTACAGGGGAAATATTGAAGTTTATCCAATCCTACTCAAAGCTAAAGACTTAACTCTCGTCAAAGGAACTAAAGGTAACTATCGTACACACAATTGTTCCGAGGCGCGAATCGAACCCGCAACCTCCAGCGTCGCAAGCGGACCTTCGCCCATCGCGCCACATCGGTCGTCGAATTCATAATACTACTACTAACTACTTGAAGTGGTAAATGATGACCTAATGATTAATATATAAACCTAACCTCAACGTTATAGCAATGCGGCTCGCATTCGTAAATATCGTTGAGAGCGCTCCTCGAGTGCACGTTGATATCTGAAGCCGACATCACCACGCTGGTGACCCTGATGCAGAGCCAGGTGAACGAGACGGAGTAATAGAACTTTCTTATCGTTGGGAGGGCTCTACCAGTCCTGGAAATCAAGAGCACTAGATTAAGTATTGTAGCTGAAGTGCAGTAGTGGACGTATGGGTTGATATTATAATGATGAATACAAAAATACTTTATTGTATACCAGATAAGGATCATTACATAGGCAAGTACAATGGGCGACCTTATCGCTTAGAAGCAATTTCTGTCAGGCAACCTTTGTATGGAAAGATTTATGTACAATTTCTCCATCATCGATGACAATTTAACTTTATTAGTATTATAGATTCATCGATGCAAATAAGCTAGGAAGTTATTAAATAGATAAAAATACTTTGTTTATTAAATACTACAGACAAAATCATTTATATACTATTAATAGACGATCATACATTATAAAAAAGGTAGGTACCTACCTAAGTAGAAATTACTTAGTAAACGTAATTGTCGTAAGTGTGTAAATACTCACGTAATCCCCATAAACAGCTGGAGACAGATGAAGAAGAAGTTGCAGGAGCAAGACAAAAGTATCATCCCTCCGACTGCGCCATCCACCTTGCGCACCAGGGCTGCTTGCTTCACGTACGCCTCGCGGATTTTACGCCACGTGTAGAGCTTTAGGGTCTCGGTTCTCTAAAATGAATATGGTCGTTTTAGGTAATTTGTTTTACTGCTTGATTTGCACGCACTGCTTAGTAGACCATCTTTAATTCTTGCCAAGCTTGCCTTTGAAAACTACAGACAGGTATACAGCAACCATCGACATCTTACCCTATGGACTCTTAATACCCATTTATTCGCTATGCAAACAAGTCTGTCAACTAACTGAGGTGAGCGGGCGCGGGGAACGGAGTGCTAATTGGTCCGTTCAAGGTTACGACAAATCATAAACATTATTAGTGTCGGGGTAAGTACTAAGTTTCTATGAAAACAATCGATACTTGCATCAAGGTATACGTATTTACTTTGACGATTTGAGGACCGATGTGTCGCCGCCTGCGACGCAGGAGTTTGCGAGTTCGATTCCCGCCTTGGGACAAATGTTTCTACGATCTGCAAGTATTTTTTCCGGGTGTTTTGGCTATTTCTATGTATAAATCTGCTTATCTATGTAATGTATTATATTAAGTTGATCATTCATCTAGTACCCATAATACAAGCTCTGCTTACCTCGGGGCTAGATAATGCTGTGTGAATTGTCCAGCATTATTTATTTATTTTATTTCGGATAGTGAGAATTTAGGGAGACTGGGCAGGTCTTTGCCCGTTATCAAAGAATATCACGCGTGGCGCTAATACACGTAACATTAATTAAACCGCTCACATCACTGTATTGTGAGTCACCCGTCACCTGCGCTATTAATTTAATAATATGTCCTGCGCACATGATAAGTTATCGACATAGCTCTAAGAATTAGCAAGCTGAAGTGGCAGTGGGCCGGCCATATCTCGCGAAGAACCGACAACCGCTGGGATAAACGTGTTCTTGAGTGGAGACCACGACTCGGTAAACATAGAGTAGGACGCCCTCCGACCAAATGGGATAACGACCTGCAAAAGACTGCAGGTAGATGCTGGATGCGTCAAGCTGAAGACAGGGCGCTATGGCGCTCATTGGGGGAGGCCTATGTCCAGCAGTGGACTAACATAGGTTGATGATGATGATGATGATTAAATGAATAAAACTTACCTTATCCCACTTTATCTGCTTCTTCTCAATCGCACAGATGTTCGCAACACATTTATTCAGCCTGTGGTAGCGAGATGTGAGGCCCATACTCAACAGTACTATCATGACATCCTGCAACGTCCATAGTGCTGTGGCTACGCTGCTTATAAAGAGCAGGGGTATGGCCGCCCAGTCTGAATAGTCATCTAAAATTATAGCAGTAAGGTTCATATTATGAGCAAGAAAGGTTTTATTTGTGTTTTCTAGAGAAAGTAGTACTCAGTACAGAGAGATTTCAGTCAGTCAAGTCGGGCAGCCGCAGTGGGTTCGTGAAAGAAAGTAAAAGCGTCCCCACGTTTCCACCACAAGCGGTAGAGGCGGAAACACCCTGAGGGTTTTAGTGGGTTGTTGTCCCACATAATCATACTGTCTTCTCGTGACAAAACGATATGTATGTACTATTCGTAGTGTTCAAGATACGTCAGGTGTCAAACTTCGTCTTGTTGCTCGTTGCAAGCGCCTTCTTACCCAAAACCTGACTGCATGAACGTCTGGTTTAATGCTCTAAGGCATGAACGCTCGCTGCGTAATACGTTACATTAGTCCCCGTAACACCAGTCCTTACGTTTAGGAGTCTACACACCAAAACCGGCAGTGAAGAGCGACAAAAACACTCCTACTGCCTATAATATTATTCATATACTTTAAGTCTTATTATGTTAAAGGCTTTGGTGTAAACAAAAATAGGTCCCTGTTGAATTAAATGAATACGTATAATAATTATAATGGATTTAAATATGTAACTTACTGTTGAGCAGTATAAACCCGTGGGACTTCAAGGTGTATCTCTGAAGAATGAGGTGTGGTGGACAATCTAGTCCAACTAGCGAGATCATGCTGATACAATGTTCAACTGCAAAATAACATTATATAAATCTACAGGCAGGGATGAGGACTACTGGTTTTTTTAAAGATATAATCGCTGATGGCCGAATTATTAGTCTAGCCCGATGACAGTGCTAGGTTAAGGCTTTATAATATACTTTTTTCAAATTGTTCTGGAGGAGCCGCTGCTACCTGTCCCCTACTGCTGGATATATATTAGTCGCCTCTTGCTAATTTGTGCATTTTAGGTTTTAATTAACGCTAGTAATTGCACCAGACTAGGTTTAAAGAAAGAATTATTGCAATGGCAATTGAAGTCGCCCATAATATGGCCCCTATGAAATTCGTCACACATAAATACACATGGCATGTATGGCGAATGGCATAGGTAGGATAGGCTATACACTTACAAATACAAAACCCGGTCATAAAACAGCCCATGACGATGACTCTCCTCTTCAAAGTCTTATCATTAGCTACATTGACGACCATCATGCGCTCGATGCTCGCCCAGTAGGAAGACAGTTCAGGCCAGGCGACGGATAGACGCGACGCGAGGATGAGGGACGTAGTGGCGATGGTGTAGAATATAGTGCCCGACATGCGAGCTGTTACACTCCCTGGAAAAAAGTTTTAGAATGTAACCTCAATCTCAATGGACGATATTAGTTCCCTACTGGACGCAGACCTCTCCTGATAAGCGCCGTATTGGCTTCTATTTTATGGGGGGTAGTGCCCATCATTCATAGGCTCGACATGCGGATTTGATGATGATGGATGATGATAAATAAAATATTGGGAGAGGAGGGGTTCCACTTGAATGGTTCAAGTGGAACCCCTCCTTTCCCAATATTAAAAAAAAATGGATATTTTAGTCTCCCCAGTTCAGTTCTTTTTTAAATGTTGCTGCGATTCCCAGAACCCAGTAGGAAGACAGTTCAGGACAGGCGATGGAGAGACGCGAGGCGAGGATGAGGGACGTAGTGGCGATGGTGTAGAATATAGTGTCAGGCACTATTCTACTCCATCGCGAGTTGTTACACTCCCTGGAAAAGTTTTAGAATAACCACAATCTCTATAGATACTCAAATTGGTTATACTGCAATCTTTGCACTGTGGCCGTATTGGTTTAAAACATTTCTAGCGCTGGACCATTTTGTACTTGTAATGTAATCATCAACTACCCGCATTTTAGATGACTAAAAATAGTCATTGTTTGTTGTCTACTTACTTACGTACATACGTAAATGCTTACAATAGTTATATATTATTGAGAAAGAGAGAAAATTTATTTATTGATTCACTACGAAATAGTAATCTAAAAAGAAACACGTGACTCCACAAAGCGAATAGGTCCTGTCTCAGCATAATGTTGCTCCACTTCTCCACAAGAAGAGGGTATAAAGGGTTATTATTGGCTAATGATGAAGACACGATTAGGTAAAATTTTGCACACGGGGAACTAGCTGTGTTATATCAATACAATCATAAGATGATGATAAAAAAATACAAAATTGCAAAGATAAAATGGATACTCACTGTGCCCCACAATATCACTAGCCCATCCCGCCAGGGCCTTCACGACCTTCCAGATAGCTAAAACCAGAACTGCTACAAGGCAGCTCAGCACCAGCGCACTCCAAGCCCTGCTGACCGGCTTTCCAGGAACCAGGACGCCGCAGACCGATGCACAAAGGAACACTTTGCTCATCGTTTGAAGAAATTCCTGGAGATATATGAAATAATTAGTTTGTTATGTTCGTTTGCATAAGTTCTTGGCCGTTACGTTTGTGTGTAGACTAATTTAGCTGGCTCTGAGTCTGAGAAGTTCGTAGTTAAGGGTGATTGTGTATCGGAATTTTGTTAGGCGTATTGTATAATGATAACTAGTCCAAAATTCAGTTGCAAGATTTGTCCCACACAAACTAACACAGCAAGTAGAATTTTCTTAGAAAAAACTATGAGGGGGGGAAACTGGATTCGTGAGTGTGTGAGTGAGTTCTTTCGATTCCAGTTTTCCGTCTCACGGAGGATTTGTCAAGGAGGAAAACTAGAAAAAAAGCCAAATAAAAGGTTATTAAAATATGTAGATAGCGGCGCCAGAACCTACAGCGCCTTTTCTGTAGTTTTGAAGTCACTCTTTTAGAACACGTTCATAAAATTCTCGTAGCAATTCACTTCTAACAAAGTGTCTACGAACAAGCTACTAGAATAATTCTCCTTACCTCAGCCACTCGATCTCAGGTGATGTATCATCTACATTTAATAAATAATGTACACTGTTCACGCGATATCGTACTTACGTCATGATTAGGTTGTTGCGGCAAGATCAGCTTATTCGGCCCCAAAACATCTTTTACGATTACGGACTTCTTCATTTTCATGGCTTTGCTCACTGGATCCTACAAAATTCAGGTCGTGGGTAAAGTACGTAATGAAAGTGATAGATTTAATCAATTGCCACGTAACAAGGTTGCGAGTTTTTTAATTTACTTTGTGGTACCATTTTACCTAGACCTGGGTTCGTACACGTAAATACGAAAATTGAAGTATCTGATTCGTTTTTGTGGAAACGCTATCTTATACAAGCGACATAAGAGTTGGTATAGATACTTCGAGTTTTGTTTTCGCAGTAGACCACTAGAGAGTAATACTTTGTGGTAATTGAAGCTACCTGTTGTTTCGTCGTCTTTTTTTGTCGACCCGCGAAAAATAATATTTTTTGTCGTGCTGGCTTTTTTAAAAGAACAGATACGTAAAAACTTAGTTTGCTCATTTTACTTGGTAGATTACGCTGACTAAACTTACCATCCAGTGTGGACTCCACTATAATAACACTTACTACAATATTATAATAAATATTTATAAAATAATAAAGTATCATTAAGTATGTATAAACTAACATTCAGTGTTTGACGGACAATAAACAACTAAGTAGTCATCATCAGCCTATAGCAGTCCACTGCTGGACGTAGGCATCGCCCAATGAGCGCCATAGCGCCCTGTCTTCAGCTTGCCGCATCCAGTATCTAAGTAGTAAAAATGTATATATGCACTTCTTGAGAATTATTTTAAAATTTGTACTACTTATAGTACAAATTTTAAAAATTTGTACTACTTATAGTACAAATTTTAAAAATTTGTACTATAAGTAGTACAAATTTTAAAATAATTCTCTATATAATTTAAAAAAAAATTAAAAATTTGTACTATAAGTAGTACAAATTTTAAAATAATTCTCAAGAATAAATTAGCGAAAATAAATCCATACCGGACCCTAAAGCCAGTTTTAGGGTCCAGTATGTTTTAATAAAGCTCTTCATACACTGGTTGGTAAAAGCACGCGATTCAATCATCCACCTCTAGTAAACAACTAAGCACTATATAATTATCTTTTCCCTCCAGTTAGTACTATTTGTAAGGATCATCATCATCATCATCATATATATTTGTCCATTGCTGGACATTATCCCTCCACAAATGAGCGTCATAGCGTCTTCAGCTTACTGCATCCAGCATCTGCCTGCAGGTTTTCGCAGGTCGTCATCCCACCTGGCCAGAAGGCGTCAAACACCACGTTTGCCGAGTCGCAGCCTCGACTCAAGAACACGTTTACCCCAGCGGTAGGTTCTTCGCGAGATATGGCCGGCCCACTGCCACTTCGGCTTGCTAATTGTTAAAGATATGAAGGTTGAAGCGTGGAAGCGGCCTTTAACCATAATCATAATCTTTATTTGCATTAATGTATATACATAATGTATAAAAGGTCTGCACTAGTCACACGCGGGTGGGACTGAAATTTGGAGGCCCCGCGTGCACTAGTCACACACGGGTGGGATTTCTGACACTTTGGTAGCACATTTTTTCGAAAACCGGCTTGTCTTATTGCCCATTGGCTGCACCAATGTCAACTGTCATTCAATTCGTTTTTTTTTTTTTTTGCGGTATTGGGCATTTGACGGGTTAATACTTATGTCCAGATACAAACTACCTACTCAGGTGTGCAAAATTTTAGGAATTACTATGATCGTTAATGTCTCTAATGTCAGTAAAAAAAATCATACAAAATCAGTATCTGATGAAAAATTTTACAAATTTAAATAAAAAGAAAAAATCTTTTGAACTCTAAAACGCTTTAAAACTTTAACGCTAGAAAACGACAAAGTTAAGTCGGCTCTTATAAAATGTAAGTACGGGTTGAGTTCGATGGATCGATTCTAACGCCACAATCTAGCTATACATTACGGAAATATTGTTATAATTGTAGGAAATTAGAAACTATAACCACTGGCCGCTGGGGCAAACGTGTTCTTGATTGGAGACCACGACTCGAACGAACCAACGTAGTGTAGAACGCCCTCCGACCAGGTGGGATGACGAACTGTGAAAGGCTGCAGATAGATGCTGGATGCGTCAAGCTGAAGACAGGGCGCCAAGGCGCTCATTGGGAGAGGCCTATGTCCAGCAGTGGACTATCATAGGCTAATGATGATAATGGGAACTATAAATAACTACTTTAATAAACATTTTATAAATAAAAGTAGAAGATTTTAATAACATAAACACAATCTTTAGAAAAACGTTTCAAGTAGCTGCACTACCATGGAGCACTATCAAAAATTATCCGTCCACAATTCATATTTCAGGAATTAAAAGAACAAACAATATAGTAAGTGTAATATATACCTACTTGGTAGAATTCCGTTGTTTGACAAGTAAATTATCCACAATGATTCAAACAAATTGATATTCATGTAGATAAGAATAGAGTGCTCATAAATATTTGGGTTCGTTGTACTAGGCTGAGGGTCTTCCCTGTACAAAAACGAATGTAAAATGGATCCATATTATCAGGGATTTGTATTCAGTTCAGTTTAAAGAATTTTATTTCTCAAAACAACAAAGTTCACTTAAATGAGAATGTATATAATTAAGCTTACTATCTTAACTAATAATATTATGCCAGTATTGTTATACATAGGTTATCTAGTAGTTTAAGTTATTTTATAATGATATTGTGTTGAATGAATGAATGAACTCTTTATTGTACTTAAAACTATAAAATAACACCTTATATACATTACATAATATGTATATATACGGATCACATATTATGTGATCCGTATATTTAACAAATTTTGTCATATAAATATATGTTGTTTAAATTTTTTCTTTAAAACGTGCATTGATAAAAAGTTTCTGATGTTATCAGGTAAGTTATTATAAATCTGTACACCTACATATGTTATTATGTTTCGCTTTCCATAGTTGGTCCGTGGACTCCTTAGTTTTAACATTTTTACTTCTTAAATTGTAGGTATTTTTTTATTTTTTAGCCTGTTTCGTCCCACTGCTGGGCAAAGGCCTCCCCAAAATCTTTCCACTCAGTGCGGTCACGTGCGATCTCCCACCAATCTCCGAGGAAGGCGTTAAGGTCATCTCGCCAGCGCTTTCTTGGCCGACCTCGCCCGCGGCTTCCTTCCGGGACTCGTCCTAACCTACGGTGCGCAGACATGGTCGCTGACTGAATTACAAAAATCCAAGCTAGGTATTAATAAATAAATAAAATCATTTTATTTCAGATTACTGTGATCCATAGTTTTTTAGTAAAATTAAACATATTAAGAACTTATTACTAGGGTTAGTTATACCTAATACTAGAAATTAAAACTAAATGAAATTAAATCACTCTCCCCATGAAACATTTCCACAGGGGAGAGGTGATTCTACCTGCTATAGTTTTTAGGATGGTGTTGGGGCTGTCGCGTACCCTGCGCATCAGGGATGCGGTCTTTTTACGGAGGATAGCAGCAAAGCCATCCGTCTGATATTACGCAAATATTCCCGATGCACTGCAAAATCGAGGCAGTCCCAACATCATCCTAAATACATTGTTGTACTGTACACGTAGGGTCTCCAGCGTCCGTTTGGTGTAGCTGATTCATAGGTTCCCGGTAGAAACCCTGTCTTTAAAAAGCGTTACCTTAACTTCCTCTGAACACCGGGAAAACCTACGTATCAACATGTTACCCCTCACCGCTAGAGCCCTACGTTCACGTTCAATGTCAACATTGTCTTTAAAGTCGTCGGTGATATAATGCCCCAGATATTTGAATGATGTTACTTTATTTATGATCACGCCATTTAGATTATTTCCGGCGGCCTTAAAGACAATGAATTCACACTTATTTATTTATTTATTTACAAAATTTTTGAGAAACTTACAGCAGGTTTACAAATGAGGTACATATATAGAACATGCCTGGAAAGACCCAGTGCATGTTTGCTGATGGCTAATTAAAAGTTTCCGCTGATAGATAATTAAAAATGTTAAGTTATACTTCTTGACATTATTTATTTATTTAATTATTAATAGCACGATGACTTATATTACAACCAATTACACTAGTTAATTATAGCGGATATTGAAATTTTATTTTAAAATATCTTCTAATTTACACGAGGCTATAGAATGCCCTCGCTACATGATAAGTCTGAAAATGACATACAGAACACTAAACTTTTAATAGTTTCTTTTTAAATGTTACTCGCCTAGTTTTCTACGATTAATTATAATTCACGACGTTGATCTATGATTTAGTATTTCTTGACGTCTCCAGTTATCTATGTCGAAAGACTAGTGTCGATTTTTCAGGGTTGAAAAACAGAGAGCTATTGGTACTCAGGCATGTTTGTTTTCAAGAAGGGTCCAAACTTGTGCCCAAACATAGATCAGTTCAAAACTCTCGGAAAACTTACCTGGAAAGTTTTCCGGGAGTTTTGAACTGTTGACCTTGTACAGAAAAGGGGAATTCGCCGCGAAGCGTACATAAATGATATGAGGTGATTCGCGCGAATTTATAGGGCATTAGCGAGCTACTGGGCGATAAAATATCACGTCACAAGAATTGCTCGAATGCTAAATGCGCGTATTTAGCATTCGAGCAATGCTAGTACCTAAACGAAAACCGGAAATTCTGATTCTATTTTCGTTTTTCGGGTTTCCATTTTATGTTTTCGTGCAAAACCCGAAACAATCTCATGATTTTCACGTACCTACTTCAGTTAGCATTTGCATGAAAACGAAACAGACGGTTCGTTTACTACACTGGACTTATACACCGCCTCTCGCTACCACTTTCTAGTAAAAAAACATGGAGCTAGCAATACTTCCAACCAACACATCTCAACGCCACAGTTCAAGTCCACAAAAGTATCCACTTATCAAAATTCCAACTTGTTAGCAACTAGTTTACTTTTTGCCGGCTTATCAACTCAGACAGGCTTCACATTCAGAACGAGGTGGGCCTTTGTTTAACTTTCCCAGTTCGGTCCGTTCACTTCTGTACCTCTGTTTTGTTTCGTTAACTTTACGATGAGCCGACCCAAAAGTTTGCGGGCGCGTGTCATTTCAGGGCACAGAGTGACAACAGGAGACAGGGAATGAATGAATGAACACTTTATTGTACTGAAAACTATAAAATAAAACCTTATATCTAAATATTACACATTAAAAGTACAATGACGGGGCTGATGTTATGGAAGATCTGCCTACTTTGTGTTTGGCGATCTATGTTCGCATGCAAGTCGAAAAGCACGCACGCAGTCGCCTCTCAAAAATAAATAGAGAAACATGGTCTATTGTCTAATGTAGACTAGCATTATTTTTATGCTGGTGATGAGAAAGTGGCAGTGTTTTTTTATGGCAAGGCATTAGTTCCATAAGATAATAAGCAAGTATAGTATTAAGCAAGTAGTGCTTCATGAAGCACTTGCTACCACCATATAGCTTTTTTAACCTTTTTTAACCAGCGCTGGGTGCACGGAGGCCATTTATGCCATAAATTTTACTACGCACGAAAAATAACCTTTATAAATGTACCTTGGTTAATAAGTCTTAAGTTTTTGTTTTTATATTTAGTGCGTAGGCCCTCACAAATTTAGGAAAAGTATTTGATTTCTTAGTCATAAGTTTTTGTGTAAAATACTCATTAAATAATACAAATATAAAAATTAATACAAAATATTATATGTTATATATTATGTTGTTGTTATTATATATTTATATTATTATTATTTATTGTTGACCAAAATGTGCAAAAACGCTGCTAGCAGTAGAATCGTTATAACTACTTCATAGAGTCACTAAGTTCATATACCCAAGTATTTAGGTTTTCCAGTACTTAGGTAACTACTTATTAGCAAATGTGTGTCAAAAAGCAACAATTAATATAAAAGTCTTCCAAGATATAATTATAGAAACTCTAGCCACTCGCTCTACCTCAATATAACTCCGTGGACCACTAAAAAGAACGGTTCAATTTGCTCCAAAAGACACGGGACAAACTAACTAACGAAATACCAAAGTTGAATATCATTTCTTATTCTAATGCGTTCTGGTACACGTTGGGCCAATGCGTTGGGCCAAGGCGTTGGGCCAAATGATCGGATTGCGTTCACACATTGCCGTACGACATAAAAAAAATCTCTAAATTGTACATTTGAATTCTATTTTAAAAATGGAACTGAATGCGCTTTCTTGGTGATTGTGACAAGCTGCTGATCTTCCCGTTTACTTTCAAAGAAATCAAATCCCTGGGCAAGTATAGCTACTCTAAACTTGTATCAGTAAATAAATACGTACCTTACAATACACCTAAGTAATGATATTATCTTAAGTGATATGGGTATTCCCGGAATCTTAACAGAAATGATGAACCCTTGTGAAGTGGTCGTAATACATGAAACGTTTCCGGACATCTTAGTTCAGCCAGCACATTGTTTCATTCATAATACTATATAATACTACCGCGCTAGTACAGCAATTCATCATCATCAGCCTATAGCAGTCCACAGCTGGACATAGACCTCCCCCAATGAGCGCCATAGCGCCCAGTCTTTCGCAGGTCGTCATCCCACCTGGTCGGAGGGCGTCCTACACTACGTTAACCGAGTCGTGGTCTCCACTCAAGAACACGTTTGCCCCAGCGGTCGTCGGTTCTTTGCGAGATATGGCCGGCCCACTGCCACTTCAGCTTTCTAATTCTTAGAGCTTTGTCTATAACCTTGGTGCTCTGTCGGATGTGTTCCAGGAATTCATCATTATTTATTAACTCGTAGGAACCTAATTATCACTATACATAATCTATTTATATATACAGTAAGAATTGGCATACGTAACCTAACCGGTCAAAAATAATATTTTGAGACAATTCGATCATACAATCGTAAATCAGCCCACCACACTAGTACGTACATATATTTATTCAGTTGCTAAAGTTTTTGTTTTAAGTATTTAAAAATTTTTGTTTTCTGCTATTCTTATTTTGGACTAAGAGCCTGCGAACCCCAAACCTTCGTCATTTAACAAAGGCTGAGAGTTTGTCATCGAATGCCCAGCACAGGTAGGAACGATCACCGATTACCTATGAAGTTTGGGTCATAGTGGCTTTGGCAGATATTGGCTTGAAAAGTTCAGGAATTCGCACCTTAAATTCGTTTTAGTATGAAGGTGCATATTTTTTTCTGCTTTTAAACTATGACGAAGGTTCACCTTCATTTCATGAAACTTTATGGTGTCTGGCAGACCAAAGCCACTGTGGAAAATGTCTGACATAGCAGTGGAAGGACTTGATTTCTTATATTATTATCCCGAAAAAGTATAAGAAATATACGTTTAAAATATAACGAATACTTATTTAACATCCTTGCTGATAGAGGCCAATTACGTTAGTCAATTAAATGCGAAGAGTGCAGTCGGAGACATTTGAGTGCAACTGTTAACACAATTAGCGACTCAGAATTAACGAGATTAAATGAACTTACCTACTTGTGAGTAGTGAATGGATAAAAGTTTTCTTCTTATTTAAATTACGTATCACTAAATAAAAAATGTATATTCAGAAAAAGAAATAAATGAAGTCATTGTATGCTAAAAACTTTTTCTTTTTATACAGGAATTAAAGCGAAATATTTCGATTCGATTCTGTTCACCTGACTAGATAATGCTTTGTGAATTGTCCATCATCATCATCATCAAACTTTATTAGTCCATTGCTGGACATTGGTCTCCCCCAAAGAGCGCCATAGCGCCCTATCTTCAGCTTGACGCATCCAGCCTACCTGCAGTCTTTCGCAGGTCGTCATCCCACCTGGTCGGAGGGCGTTCTACACTACGTTTACCGGGTCTCGGTCTCCACTCAAGAACACAATAGTCCATCATTTTTGATTTACTTAAACATTGATTAATATGATTTAATTGAATAATCTGATTTAATTTAAGAATACTAAAAATTATTATAAGAGCTTTGTAGCATAACAATTACTAACAAATCAAGGATCACTGTGTAGTCCGAAATAAAATAATTTAATTTATTTTATTATTTATTTATAAAATTTTAAATATTTGTTACAAAATGCAAGCAGACCCGGAGTTTGGTTTCTCGATAGTGTAGGCTGCGATACGTTTTGAATGAGATTTGGTACATCGCGACCCTAGCCAATGCAAGAATGGATCCTGCGATGATGTTCGATACCATCAAGATACCATACTCGGGGTTTAGAATTGTTGGATTGGATACTGATGAAAATATTATTATTTATGAAGCTTCAGGAGGCCTGTTTTTATTGTCCAAAATTTAGTTTTTTTCTTGTCGAAAAGTCATACTTTACGTCGTCCTACTAGAGTATCAATACACCAAATACTAGACTACATTGGTATAACCTGGAAGGAATGGATTAGGATTGCAAAGAATCGGACGTAATGACGTAATAGATAGAAGGGATAAGATATCGATACCCACCCAGCAGTGGATGCTCACAGGCTGAGTAGTAGTAGAGTATCAAATTGGTCGAAACACGCAATTGCGTATATAACAATGCCCATAAACAGTAACATACTTTGACATCACCACCTTTAAATTAATTATTATTTTTATTTTACTTTGATTAATTATTTTTAATATATTTATGAGGCATGTCTGTCTGCTTTTGCTTTCCAAAATCCCCTATCTATGGTGTTTCCTATGTCAAAAGTTACTGTGTGATAGATAGAATTTTTTGAACTCAACGACATCAAGTGTAACATGTGTAACGTTGGAAACAATTATTATATAAATATACAATTAATATATTATGGAAAATAAAATAGGCCCCTGAACTTCAGCAGTAGTGCTGTGCCATCTATGAGAAGACGGCGAAACCACATTTGTTCTTTGTTCACTTGAAGCGTGGAAACATTTACCTCACCTTTGGTAGTAGGTATAAAGCATGGTGTGTATAAAATGCGTAAGATGGAGCTACTAGACAATTATACAAAGTAAATAAATTAAATAACAAATAAGACTACTCTTTTATTTCTTTTCTGAGAATACTTCAAGTAAAAACTTCTTATATTCTTCCGTCTTGATCGAGTATATTATTCTTGTATTCCCTGTTTCTTTTTCGGAGAAAGTGTTGGTATTCAGTCCTCTTTTCTCTCCTGTAACAAAAAACTAAATTATAAACAAATAACGATCCAAACTTAAAAATTACTCTATAGGTAGGTATTTATCCATCCAGCAAATATAGATAATAGTAAATACACTCCTAAAAACACAAGTTACCTATGCACTTTACCAAATAACAAAACGTATCTATTGCTATACAAAAATGTATGAAATGATAATCATTAATTTTTGGATAGCATTTTTCTAATATTATTAATCAATATCTAGCCTAAGGGTTCTTCCAAAATAACTATCCCAGTGCCATCTACTTGTTACACGGGGGCTTTGGGTATCACAAGAAAACTTATGAAGTCCTAGTACCAATGGAGCAAATTCAACCGTTCTCTCATAGCTCCATCTATGAAAATGCGTCGCCAAACTCTGCATTCCTGGTGTCATTGACAAAACCCTTCATTTCAAAACCTCTCAAAGTTCATCTAATGGACCACTAGTGTCATCTACTTGTTACACGGCGACTTTGGTTAGCACAAGAAAACTCTCTAGACTTAGTATGAAGTCCTGGTACTTGAAGCAAAGTCAGCCATTCTCTCCTAGCTCATCTATGAAAAGAGTTGGTAAATCCTTCTTTTTTTACTAATCTTTACTAATATTATAAAAAGGATTTGATTTTTGTTTGTTTGCAATGAATAGGGTCTGAAATACTGGACTGTTTTTAAAAATTCTTTCACCGTTTTGAAACTGCACTTTCCCCGGGTCACACAGGCTATATTATATTTTCTAAAAAATTAGGGATCCATAATAGAACTCCAATAATGAAACGCAAGGCGTAAAAAAAAAATACCTGCTGCGAAAAGTATTGACAGACTTCAAAAAAGGAGGAGGTCCTCAATTTACAAAAAACTACTGAACGGGAAAAAAGAACTCTTTATCCATATTTATAGAAATGTGAAATTCGAATTTAACGCGGGTGACACCGCAGGGAACAGCTAATATTTATATACATATATTTATTTATTTATGCCCAAAGAACTCACCACAAATAACTATATCATTGTTCGAATACTTGTACTCCGAGACGAGATCTTGCCTGAGTATCAGAGCTATTATGGCTGGATCCAGGACGCCCCAATGCTCTTCTTTGTCCATAGAGACCTTCTCGAATTTGTTCAGCTGTCTGATGATCTCCGTTGGTATAGCGCCGAGGACGTTATTCCGCCAATCCTGAAAAAAAGTCTGCATGAGTATGCTAAGGAAGAGCGTTACCTCCTTAAGTCCTAATACAGGTATTCCTATACTCTCGAACACTGAACAATGTAAAATTAACCTTAAGCGAATGATAATAAACATTGTTGTATTTTTGTATTTTGAAAATTTACAAAGAGTTTGCGTCGAAGAACATAGGTACCAAAATCTGGTTTGAAATCAAATTGAAATCTGCTTCAATTGGCTTATCTACATATATGTATATCTATACTAATATTATAAATAGGAAAGGTTTGATTTTTTGTTTGTTTGTAATGAATAGGCTCCGAAACTACTGGACCGATTTGAAAAATTATTTCACCGTTGGGAAGCTACACTATCCCCGGTGAACATAGGCTATATTATATTTTCAAAAAGTTAGGGATCCGTACTAAAACCGTGCGAAGCCGAGAAGGTCCGCTAGTAATTAATAAGGAGACAATATTTATCTGGGTACAGGACAAAACATCAACTTATTAAAAGCCTGTTAAAATCAAAAGATTTGTTTGCATGTGTATTAACTCTGCTTACTTTCCGTTGTCCCAAAAATGGCGACAGCGCTGACGCTGTTGCGGACGCTTTTTGTGTATTGGTATGAATCACGTAATGTCAAAAGATTTGCCAAACCAACTCTGTACAATGTTGACAAAATAAATTCGTTTGAATCTTGGCACGAAGCTCAGTAGGTCAGTGGGTCTGGGAATAACATTACTAACCTGAGCCACTGACATTGTGATCAACCATGTATGTCATTTAGAACTTTGCATTCTCCAGCCAGTTGAACGGACACCGTTGACTAATTATTAATACCAAGGGCGCTGTTTGTAATTAAATATCTTATAATATCAAGGTAGTAGTACCTCCAATATCTTTTTTTTTATTTATTTATATTTGTATTTATTTATGCAATGAAGTCACCTAGTATCCATGGCACAAGCTTTGCTTAGCTTTGGGCTAATTGTGGATTGTCCAGCATTATTTATTTATTTATAATGGTTTTAAAAAGGTTGATTAGTTATGTAAAAATATCAGAAGAGAGAATGTGACTCGTAAGTTCGGGGGGAGGAAAAAAGAGCAAGAGTACGCGTTGCAGACTGATGGATCGGTGCGGCCGATATTTCCCCCCCGTCTCGCCGCTCGCATACCTCAGGTACAGCGGTTTCGGTCAATAACTATAACAGATGGACAGCGGAGTCTTAGCAATAGATTCCCGTTTTACCCTTTGGGTACGAAGCCCTAAAAACTAATAAACTAACCTTGCTGAATGTAAGGTACTCAATCACTTGTGAGAAAGGCAGCGTGGTGACTTTGTCCGGTGTGGCGTGTTTCATCACTATGTGATAGGCTTCGACATCCATGTTGGCGTTGAACTCAGGGTCTGGATTAGCAGCACCTGGAAAATATTACAAATATCGTGCTTAGTGAACAAATAAAAATATTTTTTTACCTGGAAGAAATCGCTCTTAGCGCTAAGGCCGCTCATTGTGCATCTGCATCTTTGTTTGTTCTTTACTGTTATTTTGCTTTTTTCTTGATGTGCAATAAAGCGTATTGTATTGTAAATAACATAATAATGCTGAACTATTCACACAGCATTATCTAGCCCCAAGCTAACGAGAGTTTGTGTTATGTACAAGATAAATGATATACATACATAAAACAATACATTACATAGATTTTTGTTTTATACATAGAAAACGATCAGAAAATCCGAGACAAATACTTGCAGATTGTACAAACATTTGTCCCGAGGCGGGAATCGAACCCGCGTTTCCTGCGTCACAAGCGGACCTTCGCCCTCCACGCCGCAAAAATCGTCAAAGTAGGTACAATAAGTTTTGGGTAGTTGGTTTCAGCCACATTTATATAGCCCTAAGTAATTTTTTTCCGATTTTGATAACCGATACTGGCTATTAGCTATTAGCTGGTCGGTCGAATAGAGTGAGTCGACTGTTGACAATTAATATACTTTGTAACCGGCGAAAATAAAACAGGTGAGGTTTTCAAATGGACACGTAGGTACATTTTTACAAGCTTTCGTTCTACTTGCCTTTATAGTTTGTTTGTTTTGTGTATGTTTTATCTTCTAACTGAATTTTAGACCATCATCATCATCAGCCTATAGCAGTCCACTGCTGGACATAGGCCTCCCCCAATGAGCGCCATAGCGCCCTGTCTTCAGCTTGCCGCATCCAGCATCTACCTGCAGTCTTTCACAGGTCGTCATCCCACCTGGTCGGAGGGCGAACTATACTACGTTTACCGAGTCGTGGTCTCCACTCAAGAACACGTTTGCCCCAGCGGCCGTCGGTTCTTCGCGAGATATGGCCGGCCCACTGCAGCTTGCTAATTCTTTGAGCTATGTCGATAACCTTGGTCCTCTGTCGGATGTATTCGTTAAGAATCCTATCCTTCAGAGAAACTCCGAGCATAGCTCTTTCCATAGCTCGCTGAGCGACTAATTGCGAATTTTAGACCAGTTATCCCAAACCGAAAGAGCTGAAATTTGACTTTATTTAGTTTGGTGACAATGTTATGGTACCAATGAGCTGGTCTGCTGATGGAGACTGAAGTTGTTTAATACGTGTAGGACGAATCTTGTAACTGGCCAGTTATCCTCAACTGACTGAGCTGAAATTTGGCTTTTGAAAGCTTGTTTAAAAGACATTTATAAAATATAAATCATTTATTTATCTTGTACTCTTAGAGCGACATTTTTACATAAGCTTACCTACTGACTGATTGTGTCACTGATTCAATATTTTGCTAGTTTTGAAAAAACCTTTTAGTTTCAAAGGTTCACCCCACCTTTGAAACTAAAAGGTTTTTTAAAATATTAATCATTTATTTATCTTGTAGGTACTCTTCGAGCGACATAAGCTTACCTCTTCTAATTATTTAATTGATTCAGTATATTTTACTACTTTTAATAAGGTTACTTTGAAAACTTACTGTGAATATGTCCAGCGGCCACATAAAGGTGACCAATTCGATTCAGAAAACCTGGGTCCAGTGATATAGCCACTGCGATGTTCGTCAATGCACCAAGCGTTACCACGGTGAGGTTTCCTGAAACAGGTTTGGAATATTTTGAGCAGACATTCAAAGAAAAGAGAGACAGGTAAATAGACATATGGAAAAAAGATATACAGGTAAATAGACAAATTGAAAAAAGATATACAGGTAAATAGACATTCGGAGACATACAGTTAAATAGACGTTCGGGGAAGTAAACTTTCGGAGAATGAGACATTTGGGGAATTTGACCTAATAGACCGATCCTATTTTAAATTAGCTTCAACCCGTGATTAAAATACACGTTGCCTTAATAGAAAGTAACCTAGTTGTGTTTTTTCTCGTTACACAACCTATCTACTCGACTAACCTTATTAAACCGCGAACGCCACGGCAGATTCCAATGTTTATCATATCTCAAAAAGCTCGGTATTAAAGTTATATCAATTAAATAATAACGTACGTACCACGACTCGGTAAACGTATAGTAGAATGCCCTCCGACCAGGTGGGATGACGTCCTGCGAAAGACTGAAGGGAGATGCTGGATGCGTCAAGCTGAAGACAGGACGCTATGGCGCTCGAACTAGTAGACGCCTATGACAGTGGACTGACATAGTTTGATGATGATGAATACTTATATACCTTCATAAGTCTTAGATAGTCGAATAAGTGTGTTCGCTGCTTTTTCTTCTTTGGCCTCCACTAAGTCTGTAAAAACTTCGCCGGTGTCGCCAAGTCCGTCGACCCCAAAGTAGTTGGTTACAGGCATCGTCGTGACCAATGAAGCTTTGGATCCTCTATGTATTGGCACCTGAACATTTAAATAAATAAATAAAATTAATACTGAACAATCCACACAGGTCACCTAGCCCCAAGGCTAAGTGCAAGCATAATGACCGATGTGGTACGACGACGCTGGAGCTTGTGTGTTCGATTCCCATAACTTCCTGCGTCACCTTGGGACAAATATTTCTACGATCTGCAAATATTTGTTCCAAGTGTTCTGGGTATTTGCTATGTATAATAAATAATATCCATCTTTGTAATGTATTGTATTAAGTATATCAGTCGTCTAGTACCCATAACACAAGCTCTGCTTAGCTTGGAGCTAAATGATGCTGTGTGGATGATCTGCATTATTTGTTTTATCAGTCGGTATGTTTGACCGAAACCGCTGACATTAACACGCCGCCGCGTCGATTGGTCAAAGACTGGACATACAATTGAGCGATTCTCTCTTATCTACTCACATCTTGTCTGCCAGCTATCTTTAGTATTTTTTTGTTGTTTACGCAAACATTATCTTCTTTTGTGTTGCCATTACCAGTCGTCAGAGCTACTAATTCGGGCCTGTAAGAGAATACAAATTCTTAAATCTGTATAGTTACGTATTTACTCATTTAATTAGTGACTCGTGTATTCAGCGATAAGAATTTACATATTAGCTACACTATATAACCGCTAGGTATATAAAGAATAATAATGATCTCCCTTAGTAGGTACCCAAAATGTTTAGTAATTTCCGGAAAAGTAAA
Source organism: Eupithecia dodoneata (assembly GCA_947044415.1). Lineage (NCBI taxonomy): Eukaryota > Metazoa > Arthropoda > Insecta > Lepidoptera > Geometridae > Eupithecia > Eupithecia dodoneata. The sequence continues at coordinate 2,985,022 of OX345657.1, read as the reverse complement.
CCTATTATATTCTACTCCAAATATCAAATGACAGCCAAGATAATAGGTTTTTTTTACGTATGTTATATAAATATTATATTTAAATTCACGCCTTTTAATAGGTTTTTAATTTAATTCTAAAAGTGAATTATTTAGTTCAAGCTACTGCCCACGAGTTTTAATCACTACAAGCTGCGCCCCGCGGCTTCGCTCTCGTGGAAATCTATGTTTCAAATAGAATTGAAACTAGCCTCTTGAATCACTATCTATTAAAAAAAAACGCATCAAAATCCGTTGCGTAGTTTTAAAGATCTAAGCATACATAGGGACAGACAGACAGCAGGAAGCGACTTTGTTTTATACTATGTAGTGATAATAAATATTCTTATTTACCATTATTTCTAATATTTTCGCGTAAATTTAGGTATTTTCTAAATGGTCTAACCAGTTGTAAGGTACATTTTAGTTAGACCACGGGTTTGACTAGTTCACTAAGAGGCTTCATCATGATCCTCAACCTATAGTAGTCCACAGCTGGACATAGGCCTCCCCTAATGAGCGTCATAGCGTCCCTTGCCGCATTCAGCATCTGGCTGCAGTCCTTCGCAAATCGTCACCTCACCTGGCCGGAGAGCGTCCTACACTACGTTTGGATAGGGGCTTACCCGTCATAATTCTTCTCGTAAAGCAATGCCAGGAATATGGCCATCGCATCATCAGCTCCTGCATCATTATCGATAACCAGTTTCCCTCTTTTTGAATCATGGCAGTCTTTGTCACTGAAAAAATAAATTTACTAATTCAAAAATGGAGGAGAAACTCTCTGCTTTATTTTTTAAAATATTTGTTCACATATATTTATCATGTTTTATATTTATTTATGTTAAATACTGTTAGTATTTTCAACAAAGAAAATCACCATTAAGAAGTAACAAATTAGAACTAGTATTTGCAATTGAAACAATTGAGGTAACAACAACATAATAAAATTATAATAATTTGATAATGTTGTTTTTCTTCTAGTAAAAACTTTTTACTTGGAGCGTTAGTTGAAATAGTATAAAACACTAGCTGTTCCCCATGATTTCACCCGCGTTAAATTCGAATTTCTCATTTCTAAAATATAGTAATAATAACCTGTGTATGTCACCCGGGGATAGTGTAGCTTCCCATCTGTTGATGGGAAGCTACACTATCCCCGGGTACTTATCTTACTAACATAGGTTATTATTATTATATTTTAGAAATGAGAAAAAAGATGAAAAAATTTAAAATCGGTCCAGTACTTTCCGAGCCTATTCAATACAAACAAACAAAAAATCTAATCTGTATATTATTAGTATAGATAAAAAATATTTAACTCATATTAAATGCCCGAAGAATGTGTTGTAGCAAGTGGACAAGTAGGACGTAGTCGACCATCAAATTTCATTTTTTTTTTGCAATTGCGTCAATTCAGTATCGTATGTAATCATTATATTATGTAATAATTCTTATCATTATAACTTTAGAACTGTCACCCTAATTTTTTTTTTATTTCTTCCTGTTTATGTAGGTATTATTGACGATAAATGAAACTAAAGAGTTATTCGACCGATGTGGCGCGGTGGGCGAAGGTCCGCCTGCGACGCTGAAGGTTGCGGGTTCGATTCCCGCCTCGGAACAATTGTGTGTACGATCTGCAGATATTTGTTCCGGGTGCTCTGGTCGTTTTCTATGTATAATAAAAAATATCTATCTCTGTAATGTATTGTATTATGTATGTCAGTTATCTAGTACCCATAACACAAGCTCTGCTTACCATGGGGCTAGATAATGCTGAGTGAATTGTCCAGCATTATTTATTTATTTATTATTCCGTTTTCAATATTCTGCGAAAACCTGAGTCTATTATCCTGGCCCAAAACTAAAAAAAGTACTACGATATGATTCAATAGAAGTTATTTTTAGACAAGAGTGTAGATACCTACTCGTACATACTGAGATTATAGTATTCTCGGCTAATGCTCAGCTCTCATTCTCATTAAATTTCTATGAGTGCATATACTGTGTACGTAGGTACAATAGTTATTGTATTTACTCGTATATGATAGTGACTAAGTCCAACGATATTATTTTGTTCTACTTATGTCACGACAAGATAAGATATTATCAAATACTTACCACGTTAGAGTGGTCTAGTGCACTTAGAAGATTTACGTTCTTGTTTTTGTTTTGACCAAACAACAATGAACAAATCACAGTAATATTAATATTTTATGTCTCGGTATAAACAATGTTAACAAGAAATGATGGTGTAAACAAGAATATTTAAAAAAAATGAACGAATTTACTTTGTTTAAATACGGAGAATAATGTAGATAATCATTACATAGATTTGAAAGTAGTACAAATTATTTTTAAACTTGCAACAGAAATGAAAACAGAATACAAACCAAATTAAATCTCGAAACCGATAAGTGCCGATAACTTAGCTGCGCTTTATCAGATAAAGTTCAATAAAAATAGATGGACGGTAGATTCAATAAATGTGCAAGTAACATACCCGTAGCAAAAACACAATAACACTAGAAAAAAGTAAACACGTCCAAGCATCGTAGTATCTTTTGAATAAATGAGTTTGAGAGATCTGAGTGGACTAATTCAATACATCGCCTTATATCAGCTGGTCTTCGAAACTTTACGTACCTAATGTTAAGCAGTATTATTATCTACAATTTATAATATCCAGGGTTGGCATGATTAAAACAAGTTGTTTTAAAACAGTGTTTAAAACGGTTTGAAATAAAACTATGTTTTTTATTAAGTGTTTCAAAACACAGTTTAAAACATGAAGAAAACATGAAGAAAAAAACAGGGTTTAAAACTACCTTTAATTGCAAAAGAATGTGTATAAATACCACAGACAGGCTGTGGTATTTAAACACTGCATAGGTAACTCCCCGCCAGTAAAGTCCCGCAGGGAAAATCCCTATGTCGGCCGTCGAAAGAAAGTAATTCCCTGGATTAGTGGGTACGGTACCTATTCCCCGCTCTCTCTCTCTAGTTCTCTACCTACCTACAACACTACATAAAGGTGTATGTAAAGTGTTTTGTATTGATTAATAATAATAATTTTTAATAATTAGATTAGAGGTACTGAGATATGCAACAAAAGTAAATATTTATCGTTTTGTTAATTTTTAAATTAGGAAATATGTAGTTTAGAAATAGATTAAGTATTTTATTATTCGCTATAATTGATTTGAAATTGGATACCTTTAAGGTAAAAAGTAAAACAAAAAACAAAAAAAAAACACTAGTTTTAAACATTTTAATCTGTTTGTTTTATAAAATATAAAAAAAGCTGTTTTTTTTACAACCCTGCCTCCATCCACTTATTGATCAGTTAACTTAAGCCAGTTGAATGAATTAGGTACTTAGTTGTGTTGTTAGAATAAACAGCAACATGATTAGATAGGTACATTAAATTTGAATAGGTAAAAAACAAAAACAACGTAAGTAACTAGGGATCAGGATTAATAAATTTTACGTCCTCCCTGATAGTAGATACCTAAGTTACTTATTTTGATTTTTGATTCTCCCTCGTTAGTTATCTTTATTACATAGTAGCTACCTAGGTACATACCTACCTACATAAAATGAAGTCGCTTCCGCTGCCTGTTCGCTTAGATCTTTTAAACAACTCAACGGATTTTAGTGCAGTTTTCAGCATAAATACTAGAGGAAGGTTTATATGACTGTATGTAAATCTAAATTCGTGCGAAGCCGGGATAAGTCGCTAGTGTATTATAAAACTTACTTACGCTGGTGTCATGATGACAGTTGAATCTCGAAACAAAACACAAATCACACAGACCGAATTGTACACAACGCGAAATGAAAGTGGATTGAACTCTGTACCTCTACGTCTGGCGTAGTAGTGAGTCAGCGAATGTTGAGTTGTGTTGTGCGAAAGTTGTGCGTTAGGATGGGTAGATGGCACTAATTATATCCGCAAAGGATACTGTGGCAAAGGTCAGTCGCTATTGTCGGTAGGATAAGGTTCAATATCAACTACATATTTCTTGAGGGCTGAGTATGTCGAATAGAACTATAGATAGATAACACTTTATTACACCACACAAAACAGAACATAATACAGAGATAAAACTTAGAAAAAAAGGTATAAAGGGCGGCCTTATCGCTGAGAGCGATCTCTTCCAGGCAACCTTGGGATGGACTGGACAACTATAGTCGTATTAAATTTATTATAGAGTGTAAGGATCAAACTGCGACCAATGTGTAAGTAAGTTAAGTACCTATCAACCTCTTAAGGTTTTTGGTCTAAGAAAGTAAATATTATCCCATAAAAATAGATTTTGGCGGGACTTGAACCCGCGCCTTTCCTCTCAGTACCTACCTGACGACGAGTCGAGTCGAGTTTTATTTCTTATCAAAATTTTGCGGGTTCGATTCTGTTTGTACGATCTGCAAATATTCGTTCCAGGTATTTCTTATGTATACTAAAAAATCTATGATCTGATGAATAAATTGAATAATCCCATAACACAAGCTCTGCTTAGCTTGGGGCTAGATGTTGCTGTGTGGATTGTCCAGCAGTATTTATTTATAATATTCATTGAACGCCCTTAGCACATGCAAGACAAAATGTAATCATATAAAATGTTGATACCTGACATCAAAATCTTCATCCAGCTCGTATATCAGCCAAACAATCACCGACACTGTAGCTACAGCAGCAATAGTGATCGCTCCTATAAAAAGCGCTTTCTTCCACATTCTTGAAGATATACCAATAAATATAACTGACATCTAAACAGGTAATATAACTTTTGTCGTAGTTTTCTCTAAGAAGAGTCTAAGAGAAAACTAAACATTTACAAGCCATCTTGACAGTCCTAAATCAACGTGAAAAACACTGGAAGACCGAAATTTGAATTGAATTTTATGAACACAAGAACACAACACTCCGATAAAATGTTTTAAAGACTGCCGATTCAATTAAACCATTGATGTGTTAATAGTCTGAGAGCCGATAGAACATTTACTAAAGGTATAATGATAAACTTACTTAAGTTGTATCACCATCATCGTTCTCAGCCCACACACTGTTGGACATCGGCCTGTCCCATTGACCCGACGACGCCACAGATAGCGCATAAGCCGCTACCATCCATTTATTTATTATTTTTATTATTATTTCTATATATGTTTGTGTATTATTCAATCTATTAAATGAAAAGCCCATAAGGTGATTTCTGTTCGTCCAATTAACAATAACTCAGTAATCATTAATTTAATTAATTTGTTATACCAAAAAATATATTTAATTTAGTTTATTTGTTAAATCCATGTATTTGTAAGGAAGAGCAGGACAAATCCTGGCACAAGTATACTAACATACTTAAAAGGATGTCCTAACAACTGTCTAGCATTTAAAGATACTTATAAACAAATAAACAATTTTCAATTAGGATTATTTACAATTGTATTTTAAAACTTATTTCCGACTGCTTTTTGCGTATGTAAATGTAACTTATCTCAATACATTTTAAGATTTTTTCTCTTACATAGTAAAATATCATCTATAGTTATTAGTTACTAAACCTAGCTCTTGATCTAAGAACAGTGCGTTCGTTTTATAACATGTGATAAAATCATAAAACTGACGTTTACATAGGAACTAATAAAGCTTATGATAATATGAACTTGATATAAGAAGGTAATTCAACAAATAGATTTTACACAAGTTTTATCAGTTTTTTATTTACCTAAACACATTTTTTTTTTTTAGATTTCCTTCGAGTGAAATAGTACAAAGTAGGTACACCTCTTTGGTACGTACGCCTTGCTGTGGCAAGGCGTACCAAAGAGGTGTACCTACTCGACGACGATTACTCGAGAACGAGACGATTACTCGTCCCTGCCTTGCATCGATAACGTTCTATTTTAATAATTTTCTATTCTATGGGTACGGCGCCTATCTCGATACAATCCAGTAACCCTAGTAAGTTGTAAGCAAAGGACCCAATATAAGTTACACTTTTTTAATTACACTGTCACCTGGTGAACTTGACTTGTACTATATACCATACCACTAGCTTCAGTACCTTATTCAAGTTTCCTGATGATTCTTAGTAGTTCCTCCAGCATTCAATAGATGGCGTTCTTTTAAAAATAAAAAACCAAGCGTTGCGAAATACATGATGGCTACAATATATTTATTTCACATACAAAACAACCTTTTTTTCACAGCTTCTTACCTTTCAAGACCCGTAAATGGTTGGAAGTCAGACTGAAAATAAAAAAAAAGTCAATGAGTTAGATTCCAATGAGTTATGTACCCAGTAAGTTCAATGCTAGGCCACTTTATTCAAATAATGTATGAATTTACAGCTGAATCTAGTTCAAATCAAATCAACAGACCCCATGAAACTCTTAACATGTCTAGCGATACCGTTATATTAAACGACTAATGAAACCGTTTGCTTGTTCCAAATCCAAAAGTATCTTTGTCCCTAATTAGTTTAGGTATTTATGTGATTTTTATCGGTCCTCATGATACTGCTGGGTAAAGTCCACCTTAATTCATCCAAATTACATTTTCTGAGCCAACTCTGCCCCATCAATCGATAATTTGCTGATCGCTACATTCTACCCCTACATTTAAAGAAACAATGAATACCTGATGGAAATACCACCATTTCTTTTGGTCATCTTCAAAATCTTTAGTATTCGCAGGCAAATGCTCTTCATGATCTGGTGCGTCCGAATTGAATTTTATGTGGTTGAAAGCATTCTGTGAATAAATACGGCCTGTTTGTATAAAAACTATCTTGAAGACATTGTAATTTATTAAATCAAACTGTAGGTAAATTAACAGGGAACACTTATTCAAGTCAAACAGCCATAATATAATAGGTGCCCAAAAACTAGGTGCTCAAACGGGAATACTTCGTTTTATTTCTCATTAAAATTAGCGGATTCCGTAGATTTTGTTTCCTTGATTCTTGACAATATATTTTTTGACAATGTATGACGATATTATTAGATAATTATATCATAAAATGGCGATGGAACAAGCAAACGGCCGGCAATACTAACCAAGAAACTCGTCATTTTGACTGAAACAAAATACTGATTTTAGAAACTGACCTTGGTATCCCGGAACCATTTGGTCTTGATACTAATGTTCTTCGGAGACTCAGTGGTCTCGATGTAGTACTGATCGTCTTCCAACTCTTCAGTAAGACCGTTATAGCCATATCCCAGCTCATCACCTTCGATTTCGATATGCGGCTTCAGGATGACTAGTTCTGCTTGTCTTCTAGGCCGCTTGATTTCTTTCAACTTCTGAAGCATTAGCTTTACGAAACTCAGGGTTTCCTACAAAGCCACATAATTTTGTATTACCAATAGAGCGAAATACTTTGTCTTTTTTGTTAAAATATTAATTTGTTTTAAAAATAGAATGGTTATTATAAGTCTTAATCACCCTGTGGGGCCAATTATTATTTAATTGTATGCAAATTTATATAATTTTATTTATTAAAAAGAAACAAATATAACAAGTATGTAATACGATTTGTTTCAATTGATTCCTACAGTGAAATACTAAGTAGTACCTAGGCATCTAATCCAGAACTTACCGGACTTGTAAAGAGCCTGCTTTTCATTCTTCTTGGCTTCTCTCTACTTTGGTGGCCGTAGATGTGCTCCTTTTTTTGTAATTTTTCAGATTCCCACTGTTCAAAATAAATTCAAACGTTTTAAGCTCTGAACACATTCATCCAACGCCACTGCCACTCAGCACAAAAAGTTGTACTCGAATAACTCGATTGCAGCTTTGTCGTATTCTTTTATTTGTACGAGTAAGCAAGATAAAAGCTAAGTCGAATTCAAAATGACGCTACTCATCCTAAAGCGCTCTAAAATGCGACCACCTTTTGGTATAATGAGATCGATATATCGCATGGAAGTCCTGAATTAAGAACATAACAAACTGAAAGGAACATCACAGAACAAAAGGTCCCTGAAAATTTCAATAATTGTCAGTATTTCTAGAGTGCAATTATAAATAACAGAGATGAATCACAATACACATAGAAATAGAATCGTTACAATGTCACGTATTGAGTACCTGATAAACAAGAATTAGTATTTTTTCTAACAAAATAAAATCACCTCATTTTCTGCACTGTTCGGATTACTTTGTTGATAATTCTCCTCTTGCACGCCTCTCCTATAATAAATTAGAGTTTTTTTTATTGAATGCATCATCATCGTCATATCAGCCAACGAACGTCCACGGCTGGACATGGGCTTCCCCCATACGACACGCCACAAAAATAGTGGTCCCGAGCCGCGTCTATCCGAATAAATGAAATGCAATTATTTAAATTTGTTTATAAACAAGTTAATAAATATATATCTTACTTTTTTGGGATCTGTAAAAGAAGATAGAGTAATGTTATAAGTAGTTGCCAACAACTATAGTTTACGTAAAGGTAAGTAGGTAGGTATATAAAAAATTGCAAGTGTGATTCGAAAAAGGTTCTCGTCATTTAGCTCCAGATAAAAAGAAATAAATATTATTTTTTCCGGAAAATTTGTAAATTACCCATAGCGGACTAGTTAAATCATTATGACAAGTTGTTATTTTTTATTATAAATGGTTCAAAAAAACTTACAGATGAATGAGTGTCAACTTTGTGATAAGGGGTGGACGGCACCCAAATTGCAGATCTGTTACACAAAATATAAAACTTAATAAACACGAACCAAGTTATGTTATAATTGTTTTTATAGTGCGCAAGCACACTTGAGGTATCTCTAAGAAAATTAAATAATATTCCAAAAATATCTGACTTCAGGGGGACCCGAAAACACGTCCTTCCCTCAGTAGGTATGTGAATGCTCTAAGCAACTGAGTCACGAGATCAAGACATCGACATTTATTGTGATACTATTTCTTAAAGTAGTTTCAAAAGAGTTTTTTGTTAAATCTTAACCCTTAACTACCTACCCGCGGTCTCACAGACACCAGCTGTAATATTTTTGTGAATTACGAAGTGTATTCGCATTGTAATATCTCGTGCGTCTATGTACCTTTTCCCCGCTACCCGCAGCATCGTGCCTGCGCTTGTCGAGATCACAATTGCGCGCGTTTGCTTTTGGTGAGTAAAAAACATTTGTCAGCGGTCTGAGCGACCGCGGGTAGGTAGTTATGTGACTTTTTTTCATCAAATGATTGTTATTATTTTAGTGCAAAATGGCTACTAACGATCAAAATATTGTGCGCTGGTTGGAGGAAGACCCTTCCGATGATGAGGAATTACCAATCGGAGACTGTAGTATTGTGGAGATAGACATAGGAGATGATTTTGTGATGGAAGAGTTTCGCGATTCAGATTCCGAAATTGATGGTGAATATGAAACATTTTTAGCGGAAGTAAGTAAATATTTTTGGCCCCAAAGTACGCTCCCGGTCTTGTCGACGCAATCCTCATCAGATGATGACGACAATATCCCATTGGAAGAATTGAGTTGTAGGCCAAGGAAGAATGGCAAGAATCGCTTTCGTTGGTCATTATTACCACCGTCCTATCGGACAAGAACATTGGAACATGAAAAAAAGCAGGTTCAAATTCATGAAAAACCTGGCTAAACAGCTTTTGAGACCACTCATGGAGCGTAGAGAATTGAATTCGTCCATACCGCGGGATATCAAACTTTCTCTTCGTCGGGTATTGCAGCTCAATGCAGAACAGCTTCCTGCAGCTGCTGGAAGTGATGCTGATGCAGATAGGTTGGAAACTCGCAAGATCTGCTCTGTTTGTGACCCTAAGAAGAAACGCAAGACCCAATACTTGTGTTTTCATTGCAAGAAACCAATTTGCCTAGGATGCGCAAACATGTTGTGTATTTACTGCCGCGAAAAACTGTAAAGTTCATGACATGCAATTTTATAAAAATAACTTTTTTTAGATTGATTTCACTGTGTAGTTGTATAAGTTGATTCCTGAATTTATAGAAATTTTAAAAGAGAAGTTCGTGATTTATGTTACTTTTGTTGTAGATCTCATTTTATACATATGTTGATTTTTTATGCTGTTTCTCAGATTTTAGAAGAGATTTTTGTTTAGTGAAGAAACTATGATGATTTTTTATATTTTTGTTACTTTAATATAAATAAAAAACATATTAAAATATACGTTTTATTTCAAATTATCTCCCACTGCCATAGATTTCTTTTGCTGGAGCGATATATCGCAGACGTCTCAAAGACCGCGGGTAGGTAGTTGCGTGACTAAAATAGAGGGTAGGTAGTTAAGAGTTAATCATTGAAAATTTAAAAACGTACCACTATACATGCACCTAATTTTACGTACCCAAAAGGTGGTTCATTCTGTTTCTGTTTAGTCACCAAGAAATCCTCTTCAGAACCCTTAAAATAAATACCAAAATTATCTTATTGCATTCGTAGATAAATAATTTATTTATGAAATTACGGTCGATTACACAAATAAAAAGGTATTTATAATTTAAACAATTGAGCTAATTGCAAACTATGCACAGGTTTTTTAACGGAACTCCCTAAATAAATGCTATTCAAATCTAGGTCTTAATATATACAGTGTGCTACGCCGTACTAAGCCAAAAGCAAGATAACACAATACAATAAAACTTTTGAAACTACTTTTGACACAATAGTCGTTTATAACGAGATATTTACCATGATTTGATTTTTGAGTGCCAAAATATTGGAAAATTCAAAAATCAAATCATGGTAAATATCCCGTGATAGATAATCTTTTAATTAATCGATTATTATTCTTAAATAAATAAAAAAATGTAATTAAAAAATTAAGGTTGAACAGAAGTCCTCAGGGTCCAGAATCATCCCCAATTAGCTTAGAACATAACGTCGCACTATACACTATGAATATAAGATTACCATAGCTCGTCCTGGGAAAACCTATAATTAAAACCACTAAAGTTATATTCATGGCAAATTGCAGAATTATTTTAATTGAATCAAAGTATTCCATCTGGCTACTTACTTATTTCATTATATTACCTGCATAAAATCTGAAGGTGATCTGCGAAATCCACTATACGCCAGTCTTTCATTTGTCGCACCCCATCTGCAAATATTAATACAACAAAGTTGAGGTCTATGGTCTCGTCAAGACAAATTGTAAATTTTTTACGACCTCTAATTTAGGGAGCAATACTTTTCAATTATTTTGGTTTCGGGTTAGTTTTTTTATGATTGCTCTAAATAAATAAAATAACATATTAATATAACGTACCTAAGAAATACTGATAGAAGAATGGAAGAAGAAAACCGGTTATGCCGATGATCGAGTTTGGCTAGTGTGTTTTCCCACTTAGGAAAACACACTAGCCAAACTCGATGAGAATGTTTGTTACGCATCAGTGAAAACACCTCTTGAAACTCTTGACTTCAAAACAACAGTTCTCTCCTTCTCTAGTGTTTTACTAGATATAGTATTCCACATCCATCGAGGACAGAAATAATAAAAGAAACATGAGAAACAATAACACATAATTATTTGATGGGTTGAATAAAAAGCAAAAAGCCGTCATTACGCAGTCGCCAATCCAAGTACTTACCGCACCCAACGTTGTTTAACTTCGGTAATCGTTGTTCAACTTTGTATGGGCGATGCCCAGCTACATATGCTATGCTTCTTTAATTGTATTATTTTATTTCACTGATAGAATGACAATAGTAATGTAAAAAATTCAACGGTCAACCATTGACGGTTCATGAAATACAGCCCCATGACAGACGGGCGGACAGTCAGCCAACGGACACTTCGTAATAGGGTCCTGTTTTCACCCTGAGGGTACAGAACCATAAAAATGACTTTGTATTCTCTACCTTTCTTGAGAGACAGAGACTAAAGACTTATTCTGCAAAAAGCTGTAAGTTACCTGATGCCCAAAATATTATTAGTGTTGCCATAAACCCCAGCTCCTTCCGCCATTTCTCTATGTGGAAACTTTATAGACGACTTCAGCATGCCCAGCGTTGGCCTGAGAAGCGTGTGAGCGGGTAGGATAGGCTCAGCTTCTGGCAAGTGGTGGGGGTATCGAGGGGCTCCGAGAATCGACGAGGTTTCGTCTATTCCGTACGCCCTCTGGAATAACATTGGAAAATAGGCTGCACTGCACCAAGTATGTATGTATTATTTAACTTGTAATACTAAAACGTGAAAATAGTCTGTACTGCACCAAAAGTATGCACTATTCACCTTGTCATACTAAACGTTGATAATGGTAATAGCGTCTAGGATTATTAAAGGAATATGTTAAAGCGGAGAAAAGATTATCTTATACCAGCATTTAAAAAATATGAAATTAAAAAAAGTATCTTTGCACAAAAACAATGTCATACCCTGAAACTCCCCAGGCCTGCATTTTCTCGACGTCTTTGCTGCAAAAGAAAACTTTATAATGCTTATTTATCTAAAGCAGGCTGAATTTCCTGTTTAACCTTTAAATTGGCACTTACAGCTATGTGGTCCAGTTGTTCTTGTATGCTAAGTCCATGGCATAGCAATGTGGTCTGAAAAGGCGGTATTTCTTGAGTATGGGGTACATACTTCCAAGTGTAATATAATAACGCACTCAGGGACAATGTTTGCAAAAGTGTAGGATTCCGAAAGGAGTTTACATGGGTAAATAAAGAAAATATTATTTTCTGTATTTACCCGGCGAGACGGGCTATTTTTCTGTGTTTCTATGTGGTTATCTATTTTATCAAACGGCTAAAGCTATTTTTATCATTGAATAAGGTATCGACATACTCATCTGGAATCCTATTTGGCCTTTAGCCATATTTTAAGGCCTTTACCGCCTCATTTTGCCAAAATAAAGAAAAACCAAGAACCTAGACGTATTTTTTATAGTTTGCACTTAAGTTATGAATGACTATGTTTTTTTTTCAATTAATAACAGGTAATGCTTTAATTGAAATCTATAAAAAAAACCGTTCTACACGATATTAGTGGGAAATATTCTTCTATGACACTTAAAATCCTTTTTACATTGGAACTACTAATTTTAATTAAAAAATCCATTATTTTTGTTGCTAAAAATTACAATAAAATTCAAATAAACTCACACTCAACAATACAACCACTCTCAGCGTCATACCCATAACGAATCCATGGAAGAACGCCGAGCATTCGCGATAAAATAGCACAAATTAATTACTACTGGGACAAATCCACCGTGAAATTACTTCACTTGGCTGCTAACGATATCCCAACTTCGCCATTTAATTCTTTGGTGAACGATCGCTGTTATTAATTTCATAAGTGATTGACGATTTCTGTAATTAATGATCTAAGTGTTTCTTTAAGATTGTGGGAAAATATATACCTACTTAGGTTAATTATTATTACAGATATATGAATTATCGCAATTTTATAAGTGTCCACTTATATCTCAGCCCAGCCCTTGGCGAGCCTGATTTTACAGGCTTTCCAATATATAATATATGTACATACAAAAGCAAAATGTTAGTTAGCGATTAGATACAAGACGATACGAATATGATATACAGGGTGGCACATTTAGAGCGGTCAGTATGGGTGAGTCTGAAACTATAAGACATACGAAGATCTATTAGTAGGAACCATGTCATCGATTTTAGTAAAAATAAAAACAGCATTCATACATTTTAAAAAAACTTATACTCAGCTCGGGAATCGAACCCGGACGTTTTGAAAAATAAAACTAACACTATTTATATTTAGATATCGATTGTGTAGGTTATAAGCAGTAAATGTTACTGTGAAACATGATGTGTAAAATGAATAAAATGTATTGTTTTTATATCCTTTACTTTATTTTAGTACCTAAGTTTTCGAAATGACCACCATTTTTTTCAATACAACATTCAACTCGCTTAGGTGCGTAAAATTGTCTCTATGGTTGTTTATAACTCTTTGCTGAAGTCACAACTTGTTACTCGTACAAACATACGAGTGCACGAAGGACGTCGTCAAGTTAGATTCTCATTCAACTGTTGGGTTGGCCTACTTCTCATGCTTAAGATTTATGATGGACGTTTGGACATATTTAAGTACCTTGCAATCTTAGTAGATCCTTTAGAGGTCCTAGGAGAAATGCCAGCAGAAGTAAAAGAACGAGTTTATTTTCAACAAGACGGAGCACCGGCTCACAATAGTCACATAGCAAGAGAAATTTTAAATGAGAACTTTCCTCAAAAATGGATTGGTACGGACGGCCCTATCAAATGGCCCGCGAGGTCACCCGATTTAACCCCACTAGACTATTTCTTGTGGGGTTACGTTAAGGATGAAGTGTACAAAACAAGCTACGATACCATTGAAGACCTAAAAGCAGCGTTAGAGTCAATTTTAATGCAAATTCACCACCTGAAGATACAAAACGCAATAGTAAGATTGTAACCTAAACGTGTTGAATTTTGTATTGAAAAAAATGGTGGTCGTTTCGAAAATTTACTATAATAAATTAAAGGATATGCAAACAAAACAATGCATTTTATTCATTTTGGACATCATGTTTCATAGTAACAATATTTAAATATAAATAGTGTTAGTTTTAATTTTCAAAACGTCCGGGTTCGATTCCCGAGCTGAGTACAGGTTTTTTAAAAATGTATGAATGCAGTTTTTCTTTTTACTAAAATCGATGACATTGTACCTTAGAAGAGATCTTCGTATGTCTTATAGTTTTAGACTTTCCCATACTGACCGCTCTAAATGTGCCACCCTGTATAATACGAATTTGATTGTAACTTTCTTTGTTAATATTAGCAATCTATGATATTAGTAATATTTAAATCTGTGTTGTGATCGTTGGCATTGTGCGAAAATATCATCTATTATACAGGGTGTCCGGTAATTAATGGATAACCCCGCAGGCACATCTTCTAAAAGGCCAGGTAAATCATTTGAAATAATTTTCAATATGAACATTTATTATTAAACTACCTATTTTAAATTATCGTTTCAATATAAATAACACCCCAACAACTCCATAATACACTGCCACAGATTTCCGACATTAATTTCCTTTTTTATAACATTTTCTGTTATAAGAAAAATACGGGCAGAGAAGTATATATAGCAATACCTCGATAATTTGACAATAAAAAAAATTGTTTGATGCCATTTAAAAAACTTCATAAAGTAGGCATGTTTTTTAAACTATGGGCCAACCAGGTCTCCATACGTTTTTTTTTATACCACAGGTGCTCAAAATTTATCATAAAATATCGAAAACACTAATTTTCAACCGGTGCAGTAAAAAAAATTTTGTAATGCGCGATGGCAAGGCCAATTATTATTTACTGTGAACAAACCAGATAAAATAAACGCACTATCATTGAACTTGTAGCCGTAGTGCCCAATGACGTGAACAAAGGTATCAAATTTTGTACTTAAGAAAAAATTAAATAAATTCTTGACTGCTGCAGATAGATTTTTTATATTTTTTTTGCTAATTGGCCGTGGTGGCCACAAATACCTGCGGGGTTATCTTTTAATTATCGGACACCCTGTATAATGCGGTACTTCATTGAATTTGCACCAAAAACTTTCGGGGTAAAACCATGGCCGATGCCAAAGCTATCAAAATGACGTCTTGAGCTCTATTCATCCGTTAAAGTTCTCGGAAAAACAAAAGCCGAAAATTTCACATTTTCCGTTCCAAAAGCTGACCTTTTCCAAATTGAATTTAGCTCGTGGATGGCAGAGGCTTGCATCCGAACTGTAGAAGGCCGGAAGTTGATCGTGTGGTCTTCGCTGTCACCTGCAACCTGCCTTTTAACGTTAAGCCCGGCCCTCACCGGGTGCATTCTCACCATCATTACCATCAGCTTATATTAATCCACATCTGAACTTAGGTCTCCCGTAATTAGTGCTACATATATAAATATAAATTAACTTGTCTTATATCTACCACTAACTGCGAATAAAAGGATTTACATTATTATAATTTAGAAATAAAAGGACGGTCACCAAGATCCTCATTATGGAGGCCAAGATATCGGCACTATAAACTGGTACATTACTACGAATACATAAAATTAATAGGAATGCGCTCGGCGAGGGACCGCCTTTAGGTAAGCAGGTCTTAGCTTTTGTTAAGGATTGTGGAAAGGTGTAGTGTTGTTGAAGAAGGTAAATATTTATTCAATGGAATGTTAAAGAATCGATCGTGTTGGAGTATTGTGTTTAAAAAGGTTCTACGTTGGCGTAGAGCGATTCTATGACTTCAGTTTCCCAATGCATAGTGTAGCACCTCTGCCTGGCAGACTACATAAAATTTAATATAATACTTTAACATAGGTTTAACATTTGTAACTAGTACCTACCTAAAAGTTGAAGTTGGGATCCCTCGCATCTTCATAAAGAAAGAAAAACATAATTTTATTAATTTTATATAATGCTGTGTGAATTGTTGTCCAGCATTATTTATTTATTTATTAGTAAGAGCGAGGATTCAAGAACTTACTTTGTAACAGAATAGCAAGTACAGTTTAGTTGAGCTACCTGTAGATTATTTGCAATAGGCTGCAGTTAGCTCATTAGTACTCATTTATTTCTATTATTTTATTGTAATTTTTAAAACAAGATTAATATTACTTTTGTATAAATAGACACATAAGAAATTTAATTAAAGCTATTCTTTTGGTAACTCTTTTTCGAAAAAAGAAACTTTTGTTTGTTTGAGAAAGCAATCCTTATAAAAACGAATCCATTTAAAAAATATCTACATTGTATAAAATTTAAAACTGATTAATGCTGTTTTGTTTGTAGACGGATCTCCATTAGAATCCATCGGAGTATTGGAATGATCTCTGAGTATTATTTCAAATTAAACAAATTCATCATCAGCCTATAGCAGTCCACTACTGGACATAGGCCTCCCACAGTGAGCGCAATACTGCCGTCCTTATCATAAGTGCAATAACTAGGTCAAAGCTACTTTCGAGAAAAACGCGTCTAAAGATTTTTTTTTTGTTTTTCATGTATCTCAATTTCTATACAAGGTATCGTCTTGAAACTTTCACAAGGCTATAGATAAAAATGTATAGAATATTATGTAGTACCTTGAATTGGTAAAAGTTTTAACTAAGTTACTTAAAATCACAGAATTTTACTTATGTTTAGTACTTTAATATAAATAGACAGAATTATTACTAGTCATAACCGAAATAAGTAGTATAGTTATTTCCCTTATCATTAGCAATTTATTACTTTACATTACATATTTCACTTTTGAGTAGCAGGTAATTCCTATTTTTTCTAGTATGTTCAACCGATTAGTGCAATAAGCGTGTGACATATTTCGGTTTTCGTTAGTAAAACAAGCTTAGATGTCAGTTGTCATACTCCAATTAAATTAAATATCCAACTCCAATTTATTTCTTACAGGTACATACTTAGTATACGCAGTACCTACATTTATTCTGTATAAATAAAACGAATTGGTACGTAATGGAATCTTTATTTGTATGTCATACCTACATAATCAGTCTAAAAAAACTTCTTTCTACTAAGTTAACTCTAGAAATCTCACTACCACTCTAAACAACTAATATTTTTTATAACAATGAGCCGTACTATCTTAAGTATATTTATATTTAGTAGTAGTAGTCTGTGATTGAATCAGCAGCAATCAGCTGGCTATTTATAATGTCTACCAAAAACACATAAACGCCCAGTTTTTATTCTGGGCCGCACAGTTATCAACCCATAAGACTATATGTTTTGCGTCACGTTTATGTACCAAAAAGGATCTGAATGCAGAAATGATGTCTTCTTGGCTTCGTCCAGACACAGTTTTGTTCCAGAGGGCCGCAAATGGTACATGCGTATCGGTGGTTTTTCCTAGTGGAACGAAACTTTCGTTGAATGCAATTATACGTGGACAAAATATAGCACATTTAAATTGATCCATTTGGGGAAGCATGATCACTTTTTGTAAATCTACCGAAAAGTAGATATTCTCGGTGACGGTCGAAGCTTGCTCCTTATCTTTTTGGTATTCTACTCTAGATTCCGTGTATCGTAATAAATGTTAATTTTTTTTAAACAAAGTTCGCAGTTTTCCTGTGTGCATTCTGTATGTGAGTCTAACAAAGCACATTGCTCACACTCTTCATGCCCAAGATGAGTGAAGGTAATATGCATTTGCTTTACGATTATACTAAGTATGTACCTGTAAGAAATAAATTGGAGTTGGATATTTAATTTAATTGGAGTATGACAACTGACATCTAAGCTTGTTTTACTAACGAAAACCGAAATATGTCACACGCTTATTGCACTAATCGGTTGAACATACTAGAAAAAATAGGAATTACCTGCTACTCAAAAGTGAAATATGTAATGTAAAGTAATAAATTGCTAATGATAAGGGAAATAACTATACTACTTATTTCGGTTATGACTAGTAAATGAGGCCTATTCATTTTGAATGTTCAAACTAAAAATAAATAAACCATACTTATTGCAGTTATCGTTAGTAATTATAATGAATTATTTTAGCTTACCTTGCCACAACTCAAGTTATTTCACTCTTGATAAGTAAACCAAGACCAAATCCCCAATATATTGCGGTTATGCTTAAAAAAAAAACGGGAATGGTAATAGATACGTAAAAACTGTCAAAGAAGAAAATGTAGATCTCATTTTGCTGATCACGAATATGTATATAACTCTGTTTGGCCCAAAACTCGAGTTATTGCACTTATGATAAGGACGGCAGAATAGCGCCCTGTCTTCAGCTAGCCGCATCCAGCATCTACCTGCAGTCTTTCACAGGTCGTCATCCCACCTGGTCGGAGGACGTCCTACACTGCGTTTACCGAGTCGTAGTCTCCACTCAAGAACACGTAAAAAAATTAAAAGTCAACAAATGACAAAAATAGTTTTCTCTTGCTTCTATTTATAATTTGAGTAAACTGAAAGTACGTTGGGTTTTATAAATTACTTGTCGCTCGCATAATTTTAACGTTTATTCTATAGAATGCCACAAGCAGTTTTGCCAGTGCAGGTTTTGCAAATAGAATAGAATAGAAAACATTTTATTATACCACACAAAACAGAAAAGAATTAAAAACTTAGATTAAAGGTATAAAGGGCAGCCATATTGCTGAGAGCGATCTCATCCAGGCAACCTTAGGGTGGACTGGACATGAAGGAACAATATAGACGGTGGCACTTTAATATGCTATTGGTTAAGAAAATAAAACAAATAGTTACACTACATACATTACAAACATTCTAATAAACTGGACCAAAAATAAAACAAGACCAAAATTTTGCACAAACTTTATTTACTGTTTACTTGAAGTTTGTTCACTTTTATAATTTGTTGTCGTCAGTAATTGATGTTCGTTGTTTTCATTGAACTTTATGATGGTTCGGCATTTAGCTCATTGGTTTGTAGTCGTCCTGAAATAATATGGAATAAGTTGAGTATGAAATACAAAGTACGTTTATAATAACAAATAAATAATGCTGGACAATTCACATAACATTATCTAGCCCCAAGCTAAGCAGAGCTTGTGTTATGGGTACTAGATAATTGATATAAATAAAACAATACATTATATATATTAGATAGATATTTTTACTAAGCATAGAAAATACCCAGAACACTTGGAACAAATATTTCTAGATTGTATACGTACAAACATTTGTCCCAAGGCGAGAATCGAACCTGCAACCCCTGGTGGTATGTTGGGACGAAAAACTACCACCAAAATAGGGCCGTCCATTTAACAACACAATTATTTCAACATTTACTTACTAGGATAGCATAAACATGAAGGGACTTTGTATATAGGTACATTTGATTTTAGCGACTCTCTAATCAACTCTCTATCATATTATATCCTATAAATTTCTGCTCTCCTGGTACTTTGCTGTGTGGGTTGTCAGGCATTATTTATTAATTTTAATTACCTGGTTAAAATACCACCACTTCCTCCCCAAAAACAGATCCAATTCAGACGGTCCAAAGTTTTTGAATTCTGGCCCTAACGGATTTATGTTCATGTGGTCACCATCCATCTACAAAACACAGTGATCAAATTGTTTTTAATCGACTTCAAAAAAGGAGCTGGTTCAGGGATTTAAATAAACTAAGACTAGTTCTATGAACAGCAACTGTGTTGGCAATATGGTTATAAAATTCCTGCGTAAGCAAAAATTGACGAGACAGCGATTATATTTTTGTCAATGAATATGACTTGCGTATCGACTACGCGCTCCTGGCGCGCGTGCCATGGATGACCGCGCCGAGAGTGCGTTCCGCGGAACGCGTTCCAAATATTTGCACCATATCAACTAAACGCGCCTGGCGCGCGTGGCTACTGTTCCAGTGTTTGATCGTTCAAGATGCAGGCCAGTCCTAAACGAGCGGAACGCAACAAACACACAATATACTATTGCGTCCGTCTCATCTCAACTGGCGCGCGCTCCGCTACAGCTACAGCTACCTAGTAAACCTAAAAACCGACACCAGATGTAACGGCCCGCTCCACGTCCGTGCGTTCCAACGAACACATTGGCGCGCGTTCCAAATGGTATCTAGGTATGTATTTCGCGAGGCCGGAACGCGCGCCAATGTTCGTCCTCTTGGAGCGCGAAGTCGATACACGGCTTTAGGATAGAAAAAATATTCTTACAAAATGATTCCACATATAATTCTGCTTATATTTGCTTTTGTGTATGGTGTAAGGATTCCCCGGGTTCTTTTCATCCGCTGACGATGAATCAGTGTCGGCGGAGCTATTTTCGTTACTTCGTTTACGGTACTTGGATTTCGACTTGCGCCCGCGGCCGTGCCGGCGCAAATCCTGTGGAATATTAAAAATCACTTGGTAAAGAGCGAAAGCCCTTTATTGCCTTTATTTTTCTGAATTATTCAGAAAATATAATCTAAAAACATGTACATACAGGTATCCTCATGGTGTCAAATAACTGATGATAAATAAATTCACACAGCATTATCTAGCCCCAAGGTAAGCTGAGCTTCTGTTATGGGTACTAGATGACTAATATATGTACATTATATAGATAGAGTTTTTATTATACATAGAAAACGACCAGAACACCCTGAACAAATATCTGCAGATCGTACAAACGAAAGAACCTAATTTTTTGCCTTTACTTTGCGGAATTATTCAGGAAAATTAAGGAAATAGAATCGAAAGACATTTTTTTTCATTGGTGTCGAAATAACTGATGCTTAGAGTGAATAATGCTTTAAAAGAAGTGTGTAATACTTTAATACTCACCTGTTCGTCGGAATCCATTCTGAAAGGAGTTAAATCATTTGTTGTTTTGAATAAACTAAATACTAACTTCGAATTTAAAGTGTTTTTTTATTTTTGAGGGATAAATAGAGATTCTATAAAATTCCTTTTGTTTAACGTCATATCAGAGGTATGATTCAATAGGTGACGGCGATAAGAAATCATTAGAAATTAACTAAAAAAAATATAGGCTCGTCTAAGCGAAATACATTTGTAAACTAGACTTGACTTCTTTGTTATGGCTGTTTTCAAGCATTCATAGACTCTTTTTTTTTCTTTATTTATTTAAAGGAAGTGTAGTCATGTTGACTAAACTCAACATGACCATGTCACTACCGTAGAGACTGAGACTGAGACTCCGTAAATCATACTTACACGTCTAAAACTTCTCTTGCGTCATTTTCTTCACCTGACATGGAATTCTGTGGTGCTATCTATGGTAAGTATACAAAAAAAAACTATTACGTGAAACGGCTTAATATATTTTACAAAATCAGAATTGACTGCAAGTTGAATAAACTTACTATAGCTATTAGCGGTGATTGACTGAAACCGAATAAGAAAAACATTGACATGAGTTGTAGTTAAGTAAAATAATATAAAGACTAATTAATAAAAAAATTAAAAATGATTGACAATCCACACACTATCATCAGCCCCAAGCTAAGCCAAAGCTTGTGTTATGTATGAGTACTAGATTACTGATTATACATAATACAATACAAGAAGAAACTTCTGCGGTTTCGCTGCTATGGTTTCGCAACGGAGGAGGCGGGTTACGACAGGCAATGTAATCAGATGGGTCAATTATGCTTACTTTTTTTTTCTTTTATGATTTTGAAGAATTTGCGCCAAGTCTACCTGCAATAAGAGTATTTGTAGCAGCAGAAAAGTGTATCCCTTTTTTAATTAATTTCGACTTTACTCTGCACTGAAACATAAAGCTCCCTTTAGATAATTTTAGTTCATCCCGCCTGTTTCTCCAGACCCCTTATGTTTGCCTCCAGACCACTTCGACTGCGATCTTTTTTCGATTGCGATCTTTTTTTTAACCTAAGCCATTCGTGCTGCCGCTCTACACAGCGGTTGTGTTTCGTTCGAAAAACATATTACGGCTGTGCTGAGTCACTCAGATCTGTATTTTCTCAGCCGCTGCGCTAGTGTGGATTTACGCATATTAGTCACTTGTAGAAAACACATACTGTGTGATTTCAGCAATCGACGTGTTAAAGACCTACTCGTACCATTAATTTGTCAGTGTTTCTGCCTCTTCTGAAGTTACTGTACAGTACTCTGTCTTCGTCATTTCCATACCTGTAAATATAGACACAAAAGTAATAATGTGAAAGCATAGCATTTTATAAAAAAAACTACACTAATAAAAACTTTTTTGAAACTTTTTATGTTTATAAAATACGCCCTTACATTCTCGCAAAACAAAAATAAACTATCAACCAATGATGTTATATATACGTAGATACGTTGTACCGAGGTCTGCCTAACAAGATGAAAATCAGATACGTGTCCGAATTGAACTCAGTCCGTCTTGCTCCTGGCCGCGACGCGGACGTACGTTGAAGCGGATTTTGGAGTATGAAAAATATTAAAATGCCATGTTGTGCGTTTAGAAAGTGTAATATTACTATGGGACGGTAGGGAAAAGCAAGAAGGATGTGTCTTTTTATGTCTTCTATTTGTTTTGTACTGTTTAAAATGGAAAATCATAAAATAAATGTAATTTTACTCAAAAATCAGTGCCGCGCGGTTGCCGCTTTGCCACCTACACGAACGAGACAAGTAATGCGTGCGTTGCGTTTATGAGTGACAGAGATAAGGACATATGTCGTCTCGTCTGTTCGAACTAAAATCACTGCCGCGCTGTTGCCGCTTTGCCACCAACACGAACGAAACAAAGCAATGCGTTACGTTTATGAGTGACAGAGATAATGCCATGCGGCGTTGTATGTTTGAACGTTGACGCTAGGTATGTAGCTATAGTAAAATATCGCAATGTTTTTATTTCTTTACAATGAGCATAACGTCTCTATGTGTAAAATCTCTTTGCTATCAACAGTTTGTTTTAATCCAATTGAATATACAGTGGAATTTGAAATTGGAAGTGTTCGAGTATTTTTGTTGGGAACACGCTTTGGAAAGTGTCAACTTCTGGCACCAAAATACCAAAAAGATTTGGATTGATGGGTTACTGAATTAAAAGTTATTTTCACGCCTACACGGCTGAACGGATCTTAGCGAATGAATGATGGAAAGAAGTTTGGCAAGGAGATAGATATATTTTTAGAGAATTTTGGGAATTATTATTGAAATTCTCAGAGATTACCCCGAGTACGAGGGTTTACGCACTATAATAACAAAAACCTTAGGAGATAGAAAGTATCACAAGGCAGTATAGGCTACTGTTTATACAAAAAAAACCGCTTGTGAAGTTGCGGGCGGATGCTACTTATCCTACAAATGCTTATAATAACTGTTTCACTTTGTCGGCTGACCAAAACCTTTTTAATTTGCTGAAGTTTTAATGATATTTTTTCCTAAAACTGTTCGTAAAATAACTTCATCATCATCATCAGCCTATAGCAGTCCACTGCAGAACATAGGCCTCCCCCAATGAGCGCCATAGCGCCCTGTCTTCAGCTTGCCGCATCCAGCGTCTACCTGCGGTCACTTCATCTTGCTAATTCTTATAGCTATGTCGTAAAATTACTATACAATTGAAAATAACAAAATTACCCACATTATCCCAAGGTTGCTTGGGTTGCCATAAACAAGAGTGTTGCGAACATCTCTCAACGGGTACTTGATGGAAGACTTCAGGTGTCCTTTCGCTGGTCTGATGAGGGAGTGTCCTGGGTAGACAGGCTCTGCCCGAGGCAAATGTTCTGGGTGACGCGGGGAGCCAAGAATGGGAGCATTATATTTCCTATTGTCAAGTTGCCTTCTCTGAAAATAGAACGTTTTACGCTTCTGCAATATTTTTTTTTCATTTATGTTATGCCACAGCAAATTATGAATTGAGAAGGTTATGATTTGGCGTGTTTTTTAAAATTATAAACTAACTTCAAATTCCTCAAAAGTGAAAATTGGTTTGGAACGAATTCTTCGATAGCGTGATCTAATTTTTCAAGTGGCGACATCTAGTTTTGGTTTCATTGAATTGATAAGTGTTGGATGACACATGTATATAACAAATGAAAATACCTCTTGTTTACGCTCTATTCCATGGAAACAATTTGCTACGAGGGTTACTTCATATATGAAAATGACCATGTAATGTGTGTGTGCTTTACATAGGTACGTTTTATGTATTTTCAGCTATTCCTAGGTATCAAATAATAAAACAACAAGCTGACATCCTTGCCACAGACAAAGCACTTCATAGTTCTAACAGCATCAAGATTGAGACAACAAACGAGGAAACTTCTGATGGGAGTCTGCTTACGAAGCTAGCGAGAAGTTTGCAGGATCTTCAAAGAATGGATTTAGCTAGTCTGTGAACAGAAGCAAGATACTCGCGATAGCTCATCGCTGACAACTTGCAGAGGTAGATAGATATTGTATTATGGAAAATAATTTTATCTTTCTTTCGCACTGGATCATACTTCATAATTATTATGAGACTATATTAGTCCACAGCTGGACTTATTCCTTACATATGTATACTGAATAATCAACAGGGAGGTACCCAATTAATGGCGTTCGTTTTACATTTCTCGGGATATTAAAACTTCTTCTAGTGAAAAATATCTTATGCTCCAAAAGTGCCATTGTATCGAAGTTATTTTTTTTTTATTAAGTGTGCCTAAATTATTGTTATTTACCTAATGTTCTATATTTGCGAGTAATTATTTTTCCGCTAGCTTTTTCCAGATTATTGCGGCTTTTTTTGCGTTCTACAACGCAGAAAAATCTTTTTAATTTTCGGTTAATAATGCGAGATTGTTTACCTTTTTTGTAGATAATACAGAAATCAAGTTTATATCGATATAGTACGGTCAAGTATCTATTAAGGGAGGCCTTTGTCCAGTGGACTAATGATGATGATGATGATGAGTAGCTTTTGTTCAATTCGGGGTTAGACAAAGCAATTTTTATATCCCTGTAAAAGAACATTATCATATTTCGAACTTGTCAGATGTTAGAGAGTTGCAAAAATTATCAATAAATAAATTTTAAAAATTGTGAAACATATTCTTTTTAAAAAAGCTTATATTATAGCTTAAATACAACAAGCTGAGATTGGACCTTATTAGCCGCGCACATGGGGAAAGACCAAGTTATTCTTACACTTGGGACTCTACTACCACGCTACATTATATAAAGTTTAAATCCCTACTACTTAAGTTGTTTTGTATTTTTTATGTGTTTTTCTTTTTTTTGTAATTGTTTATTATTGTGTGTGGCTATAAATAAATTATTTTATTCTTTTTTACAAAATATCAGATTATATAAAGATAAAAAAGATTGGAACGAGTTTTGCTCCAACTCAAAATTTACCAACTTACAGATAAGCAAATCATATGTACTAGACACATAAGTTATGAACATACTAGTGGTTTCTTCTAAATTCTTCCACTGGTGGACAAACAATTGAAGTGAACTATAAAATAATTTTAATTGATAATAATGAATAGTATAAAATATGACCTGTCTAAGTGCTTATTTGTAAGCTTAAAGAAATAAAAACTTATCATTTTCATTTTCGTTAGTAACATTTAGTAGGTAATTAGAGGCACTCACTCATAAAAGTCCAAAGTGCAATATAAAGAGCTAAAAAAAATATTTTTACGGCAAAAGTTATCAGTATTTTGCCTATTCTCGCTTATGTAACTAAGTTATGATTTTTCTTAGAGGCACTAAAGGGCTAATAAGAAACCTACCCACTTAATAAAGTTCTGGGTCTTATGAACTTTGCAAGTGATTAATAATTCAAAGAAACTGTTATTATTTTAACTAAAATAATTACGCTGCTAATGAACAATGCAATGAGTTTGGAAAATAGTTAGCTTAGTCTAATAAATTGTTTTAATTAATTTACTTTCAGATACTTGTAATGAAGCTTAGAGGCACTCACGAAATCTTTAATTAACTGATTGCAGTGAATTTTAAAGTTCGTGTTACCCTGGATAAAGTCTGGCTCGACGCCCCAGGAGCCTACCTACCCCACTGCCAAAAAAACTAACTTGGGAAAAATCGCAAAAAAATTAGGCTCTATATACATTACAGGAAAATAAATTAAACATCTAGCCGATCAATAACGATATCACATTATATCAAAAAATTTATTGTGATTTTTAAAAGTTTGATTATTTTGCAGGCACCTCACGTACCCCAACGTGAGGTGCCTATTCCTAATTTACGCTAAGTACTTAGTTTTGAGGGCGGCGTCAAAATCACAGTTATTTATTTGAATGTTTTTTATTTGATTGTTCATATCGGAGGCAATTGAACACTACTCGCTCTGAGTTTTGGTGATGTCGTACAGACGTAGTATACGACGACTAGAAGTACATATAACTATCAGCCATTTGTTCAGCAGTTTCACGATGAAACGGCTAAAGGAGCTCAATGATGGAGGATAAGGAACTCAGTGAAATTTGGTAGGGAGATATGAAAATATGTCGAATGAAGTCCGATGAAGGATATAGTAGCTATAACGTCCTTCACGTTATAGCTACTATATTCTTCATCGGACTATTCACTGTCTGTACTAAATATAATAATGATGTTTGTTACTTGTGGGATATTCCCGCTCAATGTCGGGGTTGAAAAAACTCTTTAAAAAAAACGATGGCAAATTAAACATTTATGGTACCTTTAAATCTAAAACACGAAACAATAATTCAATTTGCAGCAGACACTCCTAATTTAGAATTCAACTCAATTATTAAACTTTTCCAATTTGTTGGCAAACTGTAACTTTCGATTCATAGCTTATTAAATCTAGAAGTTCAGTGATCAGGTTTTTGAATTATTTAGGGATTTCATAGATAAAGTATATATACTACGAGAGCTGCATTCCAAACCGGAGTCACATCCCTCGGAGCAAATAATTTTAAATGTTATTACGTTGTAAGACTCCACGTCAGAATTCATTCATTTGTTTCATTCTAATTTGATTCCGGCGCATCGTCATTAGAGCGAGGCGAGGTCGAGGCAGCGGCGACGTGGCGAATATTGCGGCAGGGCGAGGCAACATTTTTATGTAGAGTCACAGATTAACTATGTACTCGTATATGGTACTAACGTAGTCGAGGTTCTATACTTCCTTTACACAAATTTCTTATAAATGACGATGCAGGATTGGCGATGCGGGTGGCTTCGACTCCTTGTCGACTCCGCATCCCCATCACACGCACGTGACGCGGCCGGTGACTGTTGTATTATGAGCACACTTCCATTAATTTAATGCTCGAGACTCGAGTGAGCACTGTGAACAGTGCGTTATTTTTCGACGTTGTACCGGGTCAAGCCTCGACTCGACGTAGGCCGCGCGCGACTCAAACTGCACTCACCCGGATGACCCCCCCCCCCCCCCCCCCCCCCCTCTTTAACCGATGAAATGTTGGTGTTCTTCTAACAAAAACTAAGTTTGTAGTTGACCCGCTTACATTCATAATGGATCTAACCTCGTTTCGTAGATTTGGATCTTAATTTTATAAAATGTTCTGCCTAGCTCTATTTGCACAATATACACTTGCAATTGATATCGCTGTCTCTACACTACGATCGCAGTCGATGGATGGAGGCGACTCATGACCGCTATTGGTGGCGACCGACGTCGTTTGGGGAAGGCCTATGTTCAGCTGTTGACTTGTACGGGGTGACGATGAATGATGACGCCTGACTTTGAGCTGTACAACAACCTGTGCCTGGCTTCGCACGCATATTTTCGGCATAGTTAATTGCCTATTATCTAATTAGAGTATAGTTCTAAATATGCCCATATTGATCTCTGCAGTCGATTTGGAGATATAGGGTGAATAAGGTTTAATATTATAAGGATAACTGGTGACCCAAATATAATTCGTATGAGCGTAGCCTAATAAGCCTATGCTCAAATCTTGCCTAAATAAATAAATAAATCTCACAAGTTTCTTTGACACGTTTTCTAACTTTGACAAAGTAACATTACTTATCACATAATAACTATATACCTACTGCCTTGTAAATAGAATAACAACATATTTTTTATTCATAGCTCGTATCTAACTACTTAAGCGATACCTACCATAACGTAACTGGCGGCCCGCGGGCTCTCTATTGTTGGCCAGAGGTCGCTCAGTATCGCATCGACAGTATCTATTATGTAAGAAATTTGTTGATAATGTTGTGCTTAGCTTTACATAAATAATGACATATATCTAAAATCACATTATATTTAAATTTAGATAAGTAATACAAAAGTGACAAACTGACCTGCGAAAGCCTGCAGGTAGATGCCGGATGCGTCAAGCTGAAGACAGGGCGCTAAGGCGCTCATTGGGAGAGGGCTATGTTCAGCTGTGGACTATCATAGGCTGATGATGATGATGATGAAGCAATACTAACGTGTATTAGACACTTAAGTGAAGTATGAATGTGTGAGTGAGAATGAGTGGTTTCTTTTTCACTTCTTCCACAAGTAGACCAAAAATTTAAGAGAAGAATATCAAAAAGACCTTATTTCTTATTTGATAATAATTTATGGTATAAAATGTTACTTGCCTGAGTGCTTATTTACTAAGCCTACGAAATAAAGTTTAAATGGAATCTGATATTACCTATATCCAACAGATAAATTTACCACCGCGGGCGGCGCGACGACGGAGAGTACCTACCGTGACAATATTATGCATCGAAAACGATGATCGAAAACAATAATCACACAATAACCTAGATATCTAGCAACCTCCATACTAAACGACAAAAACCCATAATTTATTCATTGGCTTTATAATACCCCTGATTCTATACATTAGAACTTTCGTGAAGTAAACCTGCCTTGGGGATAATAAACAGTGTTTGTTCAGTGAAGAAACTTAGGTATAGTAGGTACACCTAATCAATATACCACGAACGTTCAAGCTTACCAAAGGATCTACGGAGTAAAATGATATGGCATTATTAGTGTTCTGATAAACGTTTAAACCGTTTCGTATCGAAAGCACATTTAAGCAGAACGCGCTATTAACAGAACGTCCTAATAGCAAAACGGCATAATTATTAGCATAACGTCCTATTAGCAACATGACCTATAGTAAAACTTTTAAAACTATCATGGTTATTAACACTAAAGTCATTTAAAACGGGATATTTATCATGATTTGATTTTTGAGTTATCCAATATTTCGACACAGTTTCATGCGCCATGATCACGGAATAACTATTAACTGTTATTCCGTGATCATGGCGCATGAAACTGTGCCGAAATATTGAATAACTCAAAAATCAAATCATGGTATATATCCCGTTTTAAATGACTTTAATGACCTATAGTAGCAAATAGAACTTATATCACCTTAGCTGAATTCAATACAAATAAAATAAACACAAAATTCATCAACTAAGCTTGGTGTCAGCACACCTTATCACGCCGTTCGCAGTCGGAAGAAATTTAATTCCCATACCTTAAGAGCCGTTATGTTCGCGCACCGAAAGGTTCAAACGGAATTACTTCTTCTCGCGAACACTTAGGTTGTGGATTATTCTCCCTGACGAAGTTTCACATACCATATACTACCTATACCGTATACCGATACCTATGGAGACTTTCAAACTTTTGCCACGGGCAAACAGGTATTCTATTGCATTTGCAATGTCTTAGAATTAGCAGCCTGAGGTGGCGACTGGCAGGCCATATAGATCTTAAAACCTATACACGTTGGGGAGTCCCTGAGTTCCGCATTACATCGCGATCGCCTCTCGAAGTACGGGGGTACTCATGCAACGGAGTATGGGAGTATGGGAAGATCTCCCACTCAATGGAGCGACGATATTGTAGCGGTCGATGAGTCGATGGATAGAGATGGCTCAGGACTACTATTCGTGGCTTCGTCATTTGAGAGAGGCCTATGTCTATGTTCAGCAGTGAAACGTATTAGAGTCTGTGATGAAGATGTTGGTAAGTTTAGAAAAATCTAGACAACCTATCACTTCAGCAACATGTTTGCTAACCAACGAAGCGCAAACATGGTTTCCACAACAACCACCATACCAAAGTAGATACCATAAACTTATCGAACTAACTATAAATAAATATTTCCGTCTGGTTGCTGGTTTTCCTGCACTATAAAGGTGTACAGGGTGTGCCAGAAACTAGGAAATATTTTTGGTTTCACCAAGAACCTTTTTAAAAGTTGATCAACGGTAACCACGTCGTAAAAAAACTACTTACTAACATGTAGTAATTTAATAAAAGGACTATGGGGACTTTGGGCCCACTTCTCAAAGTTTGTTCAGCGGTGGTAAAATATGAACTTAAAATGTACACATCAAACAACTGAAAAAATTAGAAAGACTACAAAATGTCCTGAAAGTTCTTCGGGTGCATAATTCATTAGTACTATTTAACGGGTAAGTATTTATCGCGTTTCGGGTTTTTCGGTTCAATTTATCTTATTCGATATAATATCAAATAAAGCGTATACATGGTGTTATGGTCTTCTACGGCATAAGAGATAGAAAGATAGATGACAAAAGTCTTTCGACCAGCGAGTTATACCAGGTTCAAAACAAAACACTCCATGATTTATTCTACCGATTATTGCACAAATTCTGTTCTAGATAAGATACGACTCATAATGGTTAATACACTTGAATACAATGTTTACCTTTGGTGTACCTTTAATAAATAAATAAATACTGAATCACCCTGTAAATAACATCGTAGCATACTCGAAGCAACACACGTTGCAGGGACAGTAATAAGATACAGGGAATATTGGAATTTTTATTGCATTTTCCGACGTATGCGGTGCGGCGGCGGCTGGCCGCTGACCAATCATGGGTTTGGACCTCCTGATGTTAAAACTTTTGAAACTGTTTAGTTAGGTTAGGTTTATGGTTAGGTTTATAGGTTAGGCTATAGGTTAGGTTTAGGTATAGGCTGAAAAACAGCGCTGAATATAATAATGTTCAGCACACGCTGCGTCAAGCCCTATTTTGGCGCAGGGTCATAGAGGTAGTCTTATTTTCTTAATATCACCTATTTGTGTTAAACTAATTTATTTGCCGTTTGTTATTCTATGTCTGTATTTTGTACCTGTGTCCAAATAAATGTTTTTCTATTCTATTCTAGATAAAAGACATTTATAACGGGATATTCATATACACCATGATTTGGTTTTTGAGTTTATAAATGTTTACCCTATAATGATCATGGCATATGAAACTGTACCGAAATATTGGAAAATCAAATGATGGTAAATATTATAATTTATAATTGACAATTATTATCCTGATGTGCCTAGAGTGGATATGTATGGACTGCGACAGTTAAGGGGCCTCCGGAGGGACGAATTCTTCATACAAACGTAATACCAAAATGATTTCTAGTTCAAGCATATTTCAAGCGTATTATTTGTATTTGAATAGTATTTATCTAGGTTCCTGAATAGTTTTTTTTTTCAAAATACTTACCTAAAATTAAATGAAAGCCTATCGCATTTTGCACATTTCTATGCGAAAATGGACAAGTTTTCTTGCTATTTGTTTCGTATTAAAAACATTAGTACCTATCTTACGTTTTATTTATTAAGGAACATAGCTTATATTGTCTAGTTACAGAATAACAATACTTTGTGAAGAATTCAAAAAGTTTTCAGTCATAATTTTTGGTATTACGGAACAAACCAAATTTTGAACGGCTATTATTGCTATCGCGCACGCATGGGGCGCGGCGCTAGGGTTAAACAGGGACAGCGATATTCGGAGCGATTTTTGCAAGCGAGGGTCGCCGGACCCTTAAGTACCTAAATGATGAAATTTTCATTTACTACCGCTGACTTCTCAAAGTCAATATTGTACTACTTTCTAATAGGTACCAAAAATAGGTGCTTTAGTTTTATTATTTAGTGTATTTTGTTAGTGTACGAAATATGACGCGTGGATTTGGTTCCGACGGGAGATAAGCGTTGAGATAGCTATGAACATTGGCTATCACAACTTAATGCTGAGTCAGACGCCTTTTTGTAGCATTTAAGTTTTTTTATATTAGTTAGTAGTTATGTAGTTTTTATGGTGTTGGGTAATTAAGGAATTAGTTCAGTAAATTTGTTAATGCTACAAATAAAGATTCTCTACTCTATTCTAAAAATAAAATACATAGTTTCTTGGAATACCCAGCAACTGTAGGTACTTTAGTTTTGTTAGTTCGACTGCCAATCAAGGTATGTCCTTATGCTTTTCTAATTTTTTAGATTTTTTTATGAACTTATTAAGTACATTCACGTCTATACTTGTTCTAACACTTCATGTCCATCCAAAGGTTGCCTGGCAGAGATCGCTTTAAGCGATAAGGCCGGCCATTGTACAACACATTCTGTATTTGTCTTTTTCCTGTCCAGTGTATCTGTTTTTATGGTGTCCAATAAAGAATAATTGTATTGTATTGTATTGTATTACTATCAAACAATTTAATTAAAAGAGGAAGTGACTCGGAAACTTACCCTGATAAAATCAATCAAGTTTCTGACGTTGTTATTTCCATGCCGTCGTGCTTGAATTGCCAGTACATTCTGAATATTATTCAAAAGGCTAATTAAGGCAAATAAAAATGTTACGAAAGCATTTCATTTTCACTGATTTTAATTGTGTAAATGAAACTATTCACCCAAGAACACCAGACGCGAGTTTCCCAAAACAAATTATAATATTCACAGTAATGACTAATGAATAACTAAATAAACACCGATGAATAATTGATATATTCGAACGTACCACATAAATAACAATGAGAGCAAGCCAGTTCATTTTAATGAAAAACTAAAAGTTATTATTCCGATGGACAGTAATGAAAGTTTTCTCATTACAGAGTTTGCATAGAGTGCAAACCGTGAAATAAGTATTATAATAATTTATTGCGCATAATTTGCATTTTGCGTGGATGTGAATTTTAAATTTAATGGAGAAGTGGTTTTAGTTGCTCGAATGGTGTACTCCTCGTTGTTGTTGCGCAACTTTTGAGGCAAGCAAATAATAGTGACGACCTCTGTGGCGCGGTTGGCGAAGGTTCGCTTACGACGCAGGAGGTTGCGGGTTCGATTCCCGCCTCGGGACAAATGTTTGTTCAATCTGCAGAAATTTATTCAGGGTGTTCTGGTCGTTTTCTATGTATAATAAAAATATCTGTGTAATGTATTGTATTACCTATTATATCAGTTATCTAGAATCCATATCACAAGCTCTGCTTACCTTCATCATCATCATCAGCCTATATCAGTCCACTGCTGGACATAGGCCTCCCCCAATGAGCGCCATTGCGCCCTGTCTTCAGCTTGAGGCATCCAGCATCTACCTGCTTACCTTGGGGCTGTGTCAATTGTCCAGCATTGTAATATTATTAATAGTTACGGGCGCACTGCAGCATGGTGTTAATCAGATATGTTGACTGGTTGCTACGAGGTGTTAGACTTAGAGGGTTGCTTCGATGGTAGGCTAATCCCGTGGCTTACAATACAACACTATAATCCTAAAAACAGAAATCTGCTAGGCTTATTCAAGTTTTCCCTCTTGACAAATCCCCCTTAAAGGGAAAACTGGAATAGAAAACTCTATTCCAGTTTTCCTCCTCACCGTTTTCCTGATTCCATTTTTCCTCCTTAAGAAAATTCGACCAAAGGGAAAAATGGACAGACGACGTCAGAGAGCTAGATGCTGGGAGTATGGCCAGTCCCGTACATTTTTATGCTATTTGTTGGTTTAGGGTGTTTTTCTATCAGAGGAAAACTGGTTAGCTAAGGATCGGAGATTGTCAGACATTTTGCTGTTAATATTCACAGCGATAAAATATGGAAGTACCTATGCTGTGCTATTGTTATCATTGTAACCTTGTTCCATATCTTCTTGAGATGGTAACACTAACTTTTAAAGAGAGTGCTATCTTTAATTTGTTCAGTGCACTCTGCATAATAAGTATTTAGCAATTCTAGTAGGTATTAAATTAGCAAAACTTTGAATTTAGAATGTTTTTGTTAGAGATTATTATATTATATTATTATATACAGTGTTTACCTTCAAGATTTTTTGGAACTGAATATTGAAAATAAAGTAAAATACTTAATTATCGCAAAAAAATGTCTACATAACTCAAAGAATTAGCAAGCTGAAGTGGCAGTGGGTCTGCCATATCTCACGAAGAACAGACAACCGCTGGGATAAACATGTTCTTGAGTCCATTCGAGATCACAACTGTCTTCAGACCGTGACTCGGCAAGCATAGTGTAGGACGCACGCAGGCGAGATTACTATCTGCAAAAGATTGCATGCAGATGCTAGTTAGGGGAGGCATATGTCGACCAGAGGACTAAAATATAGGCTGATGACGATACAATAAGTTTAGTCGTGAAGATACAGACAGAGTTAATTTCGAATTTATAATATGAGCATGACTTACGAACTCCATTCACCGTTCTTCACTTATCATGTCACTTCTTTCTCGAGATCGTAGCTTGCACCTTTCACAACTTAGGTCAGCCATAATCGACTAAGCTTTTGAAGTGTTTCATGCTTTATCTACATCGGCTAATTTAAAAGACATTCAACGGTCGATTTGTAGTGCTATAGCCTTTTCACGTCCAAGTGCATTGACGCTGAATGTCAAAGCCAAGTGGATACAGTATGTTTATATATATAGTGGTGTTTGGTGTTTTATGCCTAGATCACTACATAGTATATAAGAAGTCGCTTCCCGCTGTCTGTCGGTCCTTATGTATGCTTAGATCTTTAAAACTACGCAACGGATTTTGATGCGGGTTTTTTAATAGAAGGAGTAATTCAAGAGAAAGGCTTATAAACTATTTGAAACATAGATTACTACGAGGCGCAGCTAGTAATAAATAAAACATAATATTTGTGTAAAAATATAGTGTAAATTATAATACTAAAGATTTGTGATTGGTCAAAATATACGTATACCTTAACTAAGTTCTAAAACAAAATATTCTAAATTTTTTTATACATTACAAAAAGTCACCCGTCTTGTTCTCGCGTTACTGGATATAACTTTTGAACGATAAATATTTTTATATTAAATTCAAATAATTATGAAAATAATACTAATAGTAAGATATGTCTTTATCAGGATTAGTTTCTTTGGGAATTATACAACTTATATTAAAATTATAAAGATATAAATGTATATATAAGATATAGTGTATCTTATAATTTTGAGAAATTCATTTCAGTGATACAACAACGGCCGGCATCAAATCCAATAGTCATTGATGGTTACTTCTACTTTGCCAAAATGGCTTATCTACTGCTAACTGGAAAATTATAAAATTCAGTTAAAGAAAAAAATCGAAACTTCTCTATCATAAATGCTTTGGAGGTCTTTTACAGAATGTCTTATTAGCTATGTATATGGATTAGTCTTATCTTTGGCAACTCAAACATGTCTAATATCCTTCAATGCAAAGGCGGGGGCACCTTCGAACTAAAACTCCCAATAACATTTCCGGGTGGTGAGTAATTTGCGACAACGTAAACCTGTCCCGTCTTGGTCCTAGCCACTCCTACACCGACCTCCTTACTATCTTGCCAAATAACTTGCGTAAAATGTCCCGAGCCCAAATTTGTAGGTTCTTTTCCAAACTTGTGCAGCTTTATCTCACTGTACCATTTGTCAACAGGCTCTCGACCTGATACGGTAAAAGAAGGATCAGAAGACCAGGCGTAGAATATGTTTTCACCATAATCATTCTGGTCTCTGTGTTCCATTTGTCCTCTCTTGGTGAGCGTCTTCGCCCACTCTTCGGCGTATTTGCACAACTTCTTGTTTAACTCAAGAGGTGGCACACCGTGCTTCCTTCTGTACTCGTTATGGGCTCTCAAACATTCCTCTTCAAACTTATCTTCAGATACTGATGTGGATTTTAATTTGCTGACCAAATCTGAGGCAATGTCTCCGAAATTTTTGCTGTTTCTAGGGGACCGTGGAGGTTGGTTTTTGTTGGGTGATGGAGGTGGAAGCTTATTATTATTGGAGCTTCTCAGTGAGGTGTGGTAGGTACCTGGTGCAAACTCAAACGCACCAGGTGGAGTCACGTTTTTAGCGAACTGTCCAGTATAGTTACCAGGGGGATAGTAATTCGCCACTACGTATAACTTTCCTGACTTGCCTTTCGCACTTCCGATTCCAAGTTCTTTTGTTGTTTTCCACACTAGTTGCGTGAAGTGGCCACATTTGAGTTCTTCTGGTTCTCTGCCGAAAGAGAAGTCGTTTATTTCACTGTACCACTTGTCTACACAGTCTCTTGCTTTGATTTTTGTACTAGGGTCAGCGCTCCAACCGCAGTACACGCTTTCTCCATAATTCTGATTTGAGCTGTAGGACATCGCGTCCTTTTTCGCTAGTTCTTCGGCCCATTTCTGTGCGACTTTAGTGATGTCCTTGTTTAGTGCAAGAGGTGGAACTCCATGCTCTCTTCTATATTCATTGTGGACTTGTAGCGCTTCGTTTTCGAAGTCCGACGCCTTTGAACTGAAGAGTTTACTCTGGAATTAAAACAAAATTGGTGAAAAAAGGTTTCCATTTCCCACATTGTTAAAAATATTTGTAGGCTAATATGATGATGATTATTAAAAATAAAAAGAAGCACTAGGTTTTTAAAGTACGGTACATAGTACTCTACAAAGCTAGCGTGTTCTGTATGCAACAAAGCTATTTTTCGACAGTTCTCAACAAAACTTTGGCGCTGCGAGCAATTCATTCCTTTGAAAGCCATCAAAAATCCACTCCTATTTCCGTCCCCGTCTACTGATTATGATAACGCTCCTAAAGAGAGATATTTGAAACTGGTGACACATTAATTTAATAGTACAGTTAGTGTTATCGCTATGATTTCCGCCGTGATTCACGGTCACGGTTACTACGACCTTGTAACGGTAGGTAACTTTACTAGCAGTTATAATCATCGGGGCTTTGTAGCTCACCCATATTCATTCAAAAAGAAATTTGCTCATAATGGAAAAGATGCATAAGTAGGTTTTTATGAATTTTTTTGTAAGTATAATTTTCAATTTACTTAAGTACTTACCTCAATCGATTATTAAGGACGTTTTCAAAATTACTGTAAATTAAATTATTGTAAGTTTACTGTACTTTTATCTTAATCATTTTGAATATTTGACGAAACCTTGTTATGGTTTGGATGATGGATTGATGTCGATCAACTTATCTCAACTATATATTGTTGAGAATACTTTTCGAAAGTCGTTGATAAAAGGCGTGTCTCATGAGACGTTGGGAACAGTTTCTTGGAAGAACTCCTCGTCATCAACTCATCACAATCGTCATCAGTTGCACGATAAATTGACTCAATCGAATGCAATTCTAAAAATAGTTTGATGACTGACTGTCAGAACTAGAGCTGAAGCAAATTGGCCTTAATTTTTATAGCCAGCTCTGAGGAGTCCTTAAATTGGAGATTATTGGACAGTAAACAGGACTTAAGCAGTAGCAAACGTCCTTAAAAGGCTGCAGAAATACATTATATTATTGAAACTAAAGCAAAAGAGGGTCTAAACAAAAAGTTGAAGGATGTTTTGAGAAAATCTGTTCTTTTACATATTTATTTTCCATAGTTATGTCTTTAGAAACTTTGCTTTAACAAGGAATACCAGGCAATACCATATAGATCTATACTAATATTGTAAAGAGGAAATGTTTGATAATTTGGTTGTTTGTTTGTTTGTATTGAATAGGCTCCGAAACTACTGGACCGATTTGAAAAATTCTTTCACCGTTGGGAAGCTACACTATCCCCGGTGAACATAGGCTATATAATATTTCTAAAAAGTAAGGGATCCTTACAAAAACTCCAATAATGTAACCCAAAGTGTAAAAAAATAACCTAATAAAGTGAAATTCGAGTTAAACGCGGGTAAAACCGTGGGAAACAGCTAGTATATGATATGGATAGATTGACTATTGCGAGCAGAGCTCACATATGACATTCTATATCTAAAAGCCACCGTTATCAAGCAAGGATAAAACAGTAATCCTGGATTATCTATCCCTTCGGCGACCGGCCCTTATTTACTGAGAGCCACGTCAACAGAGTCCTTCGTAGAAGCCCTTATCAAAACTATTTACTTATCTTTCATTTAATCGAAGTTGTAAATAGCCAGTCTATTTCGATAGGCTATTTATTGTTCTGGGGAAATTAGTCTAGAACTATTTTATAGCTAGGATCTGCGTTTGGCTTTGCTTACTAGATATCTGGGTAAATAGAGAGCTACTGGGACAGTAGAGCTATTTGAAATCAAAGTTTTTTCAACCGGACCAGTAGCTTTGGAGAAGAGCTTCTCGTGATGTCATGACCTTTAGAACCCGTAATGTCGACGTCTTGGCAAAATTTTGTTGCAAAAACGCTCGAGATCACGAGTTCGTGATATGGTTTAGGTAATTATGTGGAGTTAACACTTTGATTGGTGAAATCACACGGTATGTGTTTTCTACAAGTGACTAATCTGCGTAAATCTACACTAGCGCAGCGGCTGAGAAAATACAGATCTGTGTGACTCAGCAAAACCGTAATATTTTTCGAACGAAACGCATGTGCGGCGCAACCCAACCGCTGTGTAGAGCGGCAGCACGAATTTTTTAGGTTAAAAAAAAGATCGCAGTCGTCGAAAAAAAATCGCAGTCATAAAATTCATCACACAATTTTGCGTTGCTGCTAAGTGAAAATTAACAAATAGGTACTCGTAGGTTGATTGTTGAATTTTGAAGATTGTTGCGACTGTTCCAACTCGTATCCCAAAAAATCTACAGACTCTAAATATCCGCGTTCCGTCGAATAAAATATTATTGATTTAAATATGTATATTCGGGCTCTACCTATGTACTCTATAAGTGATAACGAGGGAGCTGCAGAATGGTCATTCTAAAATGAGCCTTATTGCAAGGGACGAGAATCACCGTAACACATTGTTACGCTATATAGCGCGGGTGGTAGAGAATTTTTGAACTTGTATGCTTAAAAAACTAGCCTACCGCAAATTTGTAAAGACAACCTGTAACGATTTGTTTTTATTGTATAAGTAGGTACCTCATATAATTTAATGTATACATGGATTTTATAAGATGGCATAATTATATTTCTATACGTTTGCCAATTTCACATACAACCGAACACTAAAAGGTAAGTAGGTACCCATGGGTAGGTGTAACTCATCGGTTTCTCTTTAAAGTGATTGGTTTGATTATCCTCTCGAGCAACACAGGAAGGACTCATGACCGACGACCGACGTCCGACACCAAGGGAGTAACGTTTCGATTGGATAATAAAGATATTACTCAACTCAAGTTCAATTTATTTTGAACTGTATTAAATTGTTATAAAGGTCAATCTCCCGCGGCCTTTAAGCAAATAACACTAATAAAACCGGTCTCTTTTATCAGATGAGATGAAATTGATGATTTGCGTGGTATTTCTTTTAGTGGATGGTAAACATTTTAAGCTATCATGAGTCAATCATAGGAAATGACACAATAACACTAATCTTACTAATATTATAAACGCGAAAGTTTGTATGTATGTATGGATATTTGTTAATCCGTCACGCAAAAACTACTGAACGGATCGGGCTGAAATTAGCATAGCTGATGTAGTTCTATACCTGGAATAACATACATATACGCAACTTTTTATAAAGATGTACGTGACTAAACGTTTTTTCGTTTGACTATATAACCCTAAAAACATCAGCGAACTGTCAAACCAAATGCGACGTCACTGATGCATAACTTAAAGAGCAATTAGAGCAAAACGCGCCGTTGTTTATGAAGCTTAAGGATTATGAACCTTATCGACATTACGATTTCATTGAATTGATAACGATAATCAATAAATGGATTTAAAGGTGACTTTAGGTTGGAATCGATTAAATGTACTCAAGAATTTACAATGTTTAACATATCGGTCGAGGATATAAACTGTACCTATTCTTCCGAAATGTTCACTGTCGTTTTCCAAAGCTATGATAACAGCTTTCAAGAAGATTTTGTTTTTTACCAGGGATACATTGGCTTATGATGGATTTAGCTTTATTTTACTAGGAAATAGCTACGTCAAAACATGTCAGAACCATGCAAGTAAACCTCACTTCGGCTAAATAGCTAACAATCTGTTTTTAGAATAAAAATGTACGTAATTATCTCTGTATATCTATTTTACTTCTTTTATTTATTTCTTAATCTTTTATGTGAGTAATCCAAATTTCAAAATGTCTATATAACTCAGACTATTTATGTGAACGTTGGTAAAGAATCTGTTTTAAAACATATAGCCATATTTTATTGGATTTTTGCAAGTCTAAAGAAGAATATTTACCATTTTCCCGTCTCACTAACAAAGTCCCGTCAATTCACTTGTCCTAATTTATCCTGACTGTTCAAACGAGAGAGCTCAGCTGATATGGCGATAACCACAGCCCCTACCACTCACATGTCGATTTGATATCGAAAGAGTTAATCTTTCAGGAAATGATGACTGTAGTCTTTTTGTTATGACGAATTTTTGATAAGGGAATTCTGAATGTGCTAAAAATGGATTGAAAAATAATATATGATGGCCAAAAATCTGCGTACAGTCAGCGTCAAATTGATATGATCGTCTAGAGTAGTCAAAATGATCTGAAAAACATGAAAGCATTTTGATGTACGCAGTTCGAATCATCATATTATTGTAAGCACCCAAGGTGTTCAAAATATCTTACTTCTCATTGTTTCATATTTATATGAACAGTTGGGGTGTTCAAAATTCTCTTAGCAAACAAAGCTCTCAAAGGTAGTATGCCAACTCATAATTGCCAAGATAATTTTGAACACCCCAACTGTTCATATAAATATGAAACAATGAGAAGTAAGATATTTTGAACACCTTGGGTGCTTACAATAATATGATGATTCGAACTGCGTACATCAAAATGCTTTCATGTTTTTCAGATCATTTTGACTACTCTAGACGATCATATCAATTTGACGCTGACTGTACGATTTCAGGGTGTTTAGACAAAATTAACAAATCGATGATCGTGTTCTGGTTTCGTACCAAAACAAAAGCAAGGTGTTTAACGTAGAAGAAAGTACACACACTACCGATGTTGAGTTAATTCATTGTAAAAAAATACAGACAGAGATTTAGCAGATTTTTATTTTTGGAATGTAAATTTTTCGAATGTTCATTATTAAAAACCTGACTTATTATAATAAATATATGTATTAAAAGCAGTTGGTGAATATTAATATAACTATAAGTGAGTGTATCACGCATACTTGAATAGGTACTTTTAAGGGCGATGTTGGCTATAGATGCATTTTCGTGAATTTGGAAAAAAAATGTGAGAAGTTGGTAACACGTCTCACGTGAGACGTGGGGAATAAAACCTATTTTCACCGCTCCTTAGCTGCATTTCGATTACAAATAAGAAACAAAAAGGAAATTAACCAATTTTCGACGAAAATTATTAATATTAATGAGTGATAAGATATAG
The DNA here is from genome assembly GCA_947044415.1 of Eupithecia dodoneata. Lineage (NCBI taxonomy): Eukaryota > Metazoa > Arthropoda > Insecta > Lepidoptera > Geometridae > Eupithecia > Eupithecia dodoneata. The sequence goes on along the minus strand of OX345657.1, from coordinate 2,942,964 downwards.
GTAACAATTAAACTTCTGAAACTATCATGGTTATTAACACTAAAGTCATTTAACACTTTGAGTGCTGAAATCACACCGTATGTGTTTTCTACAAGTGACTAATATGCGTAAATCCACACTAGCGCAGCGGCTGAGAAAATACAGATCTGTGTGACTCAGCACAGCCGTAATATTTTTCGAACGAAACGCATGTGCGGCGCAACACAACCGCTGTGTAGAGCGGCAGCACGAATTTTTTAGGTTAAAAAAAAGATCGCAGTCGTCGAAAAAAAAGTCGCAGTCAAAGTGTTAAAACGGGATATTTACCATGATTTGATTTTTGAGTTTTCCAATATTTCGGCACAGTTTCATGCGCCATGATCACGGAACAATCGTTGTTCCGTGATCATGGCGCATGAAACTGTGCCGAAATATTGGAAAACTATGACTTTAACAATTAAACTGATCAGCAGAAACTATAATTCAGTGATTAAATTTTAAGATACATTTAAATTCCATAAAGTCCTTGTAAATCGGTATTTATTGATATAATGCATATCAGAAGATAGAAACTATTATGCATAAAAGTAAATTCCATTACAATTGACATACTAATTGTAAAAAATATCTAATCGATACATTTCCTTAAAAATTATCTACTGATTGTACATAATGACGACCGATATGGCGCGGTGGGCAAAGGTCCGCCTGCGACGCAGAAGGTTGCGGGTTCGATTCCCGCCTCGGAACAGTTGTGTGTACGATCTGCAGATATTTTTTCCGTGTGTTCTGGTCGTTTTCTATGTATAATAAAAAATATCTATCTATGTAATGTATTGTATTATGTATATCAGTTATCTGGCACCTATAACACAAGCTCTGCTTACCATGGGGCTAGATAATGCTGTGTGAATTGTCCAGCATTATTTATTTATTTATTAAAACTTATATAGGTATGTCGAAATTCAGTGAAGTAGATAGATAGATGGAAAATACTTTATTATTCTATACAAAAAGAAAACAATACAGGAATAAACAATAGAAGTAGATTATACCTATATTGCAAACTTAGTTATCTATGTATTGTAGTAAAGAAGTTATACCTAAATGATTAATGCTGAATGATCTACACAGCATCATCTAGCCCCAAACAAAGTTGAGCTTGTGTTATGGGTACTAGATAATTCACATATTTTATACTCTAAGAAAGTTACAGTCAAAGAAAATAAACCAAATTTGAACTAGTATTTACAATTGTAGTTCTATTTCATTTCATTTAGTACTCCCGGAATTAAGAAAGACCCGACGCAGGCATCGAACCCGCAACCTCCTACGTCGCAGACGGACCTTCGCTCACTGTGCCAGAGAAGTCGTGGTATCATACAGTATATATATTACTGATGCCGATATTGTCCAGATTTATTAATTTGCATTTATAATAAATAAGGATATTATATATAATTCAATTTAAACTCAATGTTAACTGGTTTTGATTAAATCATTAATAACAAAGAAGAGCTAAAGCTTAAGCTACAACAGTCTACAGCTAGCTCAACTATTTCAAATGTAAATACTAGTTCTATAAAACCAGAACCCAAAAAAGAGGATAAAGTAACCTACCCCATTCCAGAAACAGCTGGTAAAAGTGCACATTTCACAAACGAACCATCACTACCGACACTTGGCTTCATAACTGACCAGACGATCCACCGGAAAAAACGTACTGGCACTTACCTACTTTCACTGCAATACTCAACTGTCAGTGACTCATTCAAATGATGATGATAGTGTTGTGGGTTCATGCATATTTGAATACAGAGCTAATTTTGTAGCGGTTTTGTACGTGATTTGTTTTAGTTGATTGTTTTGAATTAGGTCGGTTCATGTCTCGTTAGTCTTTGGCTAAAATTTGTAGTTAAAATGTTATGATCTTTGAACCAGAACTGCTGGTCGATTGAGACGTATTCGTTTGTAACTCAATATTACATCTGTTTTTTTTTGGACTCGCTAGTTTTAGCATTTGCCATACATCTGTTTTCGCCGCTCATCGGTTTATAATTACTAATAAAAAACAAAAGAAAGTTAACCAAAGAGCGGCTAAATTATTATAGCGAACGATACGCTCACGAATACATCTGAACCAGGCAAAATCAATCATTGTTGAACTACAGCCTACAGAAAACTTAGTAAAGTATTTTTAAATATTTTTTTAGTGCTTGCTATTAGATATGGCCCCAGTTGTAGGTATATTAAGATCATTAGGTGGAGTTAGAGCAGTTCTAGTATAAACATAATTTTTGTGTATTATAATTACTACCAACTTTATAAAAATTTGTCAAAATAAAGCATTTTTTAACCAAATAATGTGGAATATCTACGAATAATTACTTCGAAATAGGACTTCATTGCTTCGATGTCGACTAACATAAAAGTGAGTATCCTCAGCAGCTCAACAATTTCTCAAATTTATTATGTACTTTTATTAGAGGGTAACAGAGTTTTATTGTTGGAAAATGAACTTTATATTGTTTGAAATTAACGTTATACTGTTTTGAAACACTCACTTCCATTAAAAGAGTTTTAATGAAACAGTAGCCATTGTCCGTCCACTGAACAAACGGTTATTTGCCAATTCACGCCGCTTCCGCAAATATAATGGTTTCCAGACAATGAGAGTAAAAATAAGGGCAAGTGTACAATCTAACAACCTAATGGAGTTATGTAGGTACAGGCGTGATTTGCGCCTTTTTGAAAAATAGCTTTTCTAAATTTGTAAATTTTTGCTTGATCATTTTAATAATTAAAAAAAGGTTAAGTAAAACATTGTTAATCGAATGTGATGTAGGAAGCCAGTTTACCGTTTTTACTGTGAATTATCGTTTTCGTGCGTGCGATCACCAATGATCTTTCAAATATGGTCGATGTTGACAGTTTGTGGCGGCCATGTTGTTATTATGACATCTGTCAAATCTGTTGGATGATTGAGACCTTGTGATCGTAGTATTCGTGCGTAGCATGTTCGTGGGTTGTAGTGGACAGTGGTAGATACACGTGAGTGGTAGATACACGTGGGTGGTTAAATGTATTAAATGCTACAAATTAAGGCATAATTTACAACCGTCTTGTTTACCTATGCACGGAACCCCAAGAACTGCAAAAACAAGATACCAACAGACAGATAAGTCACGGAAGATGACCAACACGCATATACGTCTGGGTTATTAGGTAATTACGAACTAAGCCAGAAACTTATTTATGCTGTTGGATGAAAACACAACAAAGGCTATACGCGTAAATGTTACATCTACATTCACCATCTAGAGCTAGACGTTTGTGGTACATCCTCGACCACTTTGCCATTTGCATCCGGCGAGATGATGATAATAATTATGTACCTCTAGATGAATGGGCTTCGTGCATAAGCTCAAAGTCGCTCAGCGAGCTATAGAGAGAGCTATGCTTGGATTCTCTACGCGATAGAATCCGGAATACGGAAGTCCAGTTATCTTCAACTGATTGAGCAGATATTTGGCATACTAATGTAAGTTCGGTTACAATGCAATGGTATGGTACTATCCAGCTAAATAGATATACAATACTTTTATTGGACATTTAATAATAAAACAAACAAAATAAAAAATAGCTAGCTAGCTAGTCTGATGATGGAGACAGATGGTGGTCATTATCATCATCATCTGATTCCACTGCTGGACATAGGCCTTCCCCAGTGAGCGCCATAGCGCCCTGTCTTCAGCTTACAGCATCCAGTATCTACCTGCAGTCTTTCGCAGGTCGTCATCCCACCCGGTCGGAGGGCGTCCTACACTACGTTATACGTATGGTGGTCATAGGAACTCCTAAACGACTTAACCCCGTCGACTTTGGGTTCGTTGGATTTGTCCTCGCAAGCACTTTGGTCCTTAATGATTGTAACAACTGTTTTTATATACATATATATATAAAATGTATTTGCTTTAAGTTTGCTGTATATCTCATCCACCGCTACAGGTAATTGAAGAATTAAACAACTGACTGATCGGGTCATGTGAACAAGAAAGTGGTATTTCCAGTGCTGTAATGACTTTGCATTGTGCTCTTTGGTGAACAACCTGATGGTTATTATTGTGTTAGTCAGAGTTCGCGTTTTTATCGAAGTTCAGGGGCGTTTATTAATACAACGGTAACTTAGTTAGAGATAGGTTCTTAGCTCATGAGTTTACCGTTTACTAAAAGCAAGGGAATTGTTATTAGTTACAATAATTTTATTTACTTGTGATAAATAATCTTATTTTCAGGTCAACACAGCAGTCAACTGCCGGCATAATATATGTATATATAAAATTAATATTATATTATAATATAATATTAATTTTGTATAATATTATATTATAATATAATATTAATTTTGTATAATATTATATTATAATATAATATTAATTTTATATATATATTATGCCGGCAGTTGACTGCTGTGTTGACCTAACTAAGGTATATATACCTTAGCGGAAAAAAAATTGTAAAAGTCAAAAAATAATTCTTAGGTACAAAGAAATAATATATTAATTATACATTATTTAGAATTTGTAAAATAATCGTCTACACTGTAGAACGCCTTCTCGACGAGCCACGATTTAAGTCTCCGCTTAAATGTAGAGAGACTAGGTGCTGTCACTACCTGATAAAAGGAATTCGATGTTTGAAGTAAGTCACTTGTTACATTTATTGAACAATTTCCAAACGACTTGCATTCATGGTAATGTTTTTTATCTGAACGTCGATAAGAGTTTCAGATACACTGATTACCTAGTGGAATAAGTACGGTCGGTCAGTGTGAACCGAACAATAGAAGCTAATGCTTGTATGCCGTGAGCAGGAAATCGAACGATTCGCTGGAATTCTGCTATTTGTTTTGTAAAATAGCGTTGCATATGTTTTTAGAGCTGCTATGTTTTCTACAGACGATCCTAAGTGGTAGAGCAGAACATAGGAATACTGTTTAATGCACGCGACACAGTTATATAACTACTGCGTGTATTATCGTTTTCACACAAGTTATCTATTTCCCTTGTATTATTATTTATGTATTTATGTTCCAAATAAAGATTATTTTGATTTTTTGTATTTTTTGACTTAGTTTAGGTGTTTACTTATACTAAGTATACTTATTTTGAGCTACAAATCTTCTTGCCGTAGGTTGCTAAGTAAATAAGCTAACCACCTAATAATTTTACGAATGACAAGGTGAATATAATTTTGTGCGTACATTTCAAAATGAAGACAGGACAGTCTGTCCTTGGAAATAAAAAAAAACTATTATATGAATCAAATTCCTTAGTTTTTATATTTTACTCGACATAGTAAACATGATGGCGGTTGTGGGATAAGAATCGAGCCCAACCCATGGATTTCGTAAAAATTAGTCCATGTTTGATTCCAGACGTAGAGCTATTATATCTTTGCCAAATTTCAGCCTGATGCGTTCAGTAGTTATGGCGTGAAGAAGTTACAAACATGCATCCATCTACACCTTTCGCATTTTTGATATTAGTCTGATGAACTGAATTTCAGAAGTTTCCAGAAGTTTCAGCATTTTTTCTCGTTGACCGAACCCCGTAGGTACTCCAATTAGTTAATCAATTGTGAAGTGAAGAAAATGCAAATCAAGGGCGGAATTCTGCTGTCCAATCGCTTTACTATGACAGTGGTATCATCTTAGTATCGTCCATAGATGAAAGAAATTCTATATAGTGTGTGCATTTGCACGGAGAAATTGATAGATTGTTTTCAACCTTGACGCATTTGACACGCGTCTGCCATCTCTATTTTAATTTCATCAATTGTCACAATATGACTATTTTAGAAGGTATTATTGTTTTGCAATTTGTTTTGCGGCATTCAGCCCCTGATCTTGCCTGAAAAAACACACAGGCGCTTTGAAAAATTATATCGCATCTTTTTTTCACAGCAATCACTATGTACTAATGAACATTTTGAAAAAGGAGATTGTTTTGGGTATCAGTTGATTTTAAATTAAGCCGCGATTGTTTAGGGATAATCATTTTACCGAAAAATTATGTTAAGTTGTAAAACCATACAATTATCGCAAAATAACAATATACTCAATAAGGTAGTATCGCAGAAGTTGATGTTTGAAGCAAGGGAACTTCAGCAGCATCAGCTTTCTTCTATCTAATTTAACACTACTGCAGCTCCAATGTCCGTGCTAGTGATAATGACTGTCAAAGCCCCATTGTTTGGGGAAGGCGTGTGCAGCGTTGGACGTATGTTACCTATCTGCTTTAGCTATTTCCTTCATATTATACATTTTCCTTGTTTGTGTATTTACTGTGTGTTATGTTTATGTATGGTGTCATATAAATTTATTTTCTTTCTTTCTTGTTTATGTTAGCTGATGAGAATAGTAAGCATTTGGTTACCTATATCCAAAACTAGTTTGCTTGTGCCTATGTTACTGTTAACACTTTGACTGCAATTTTTTTTCGACGACTGCGATCTTTTTTTAACCTAAAAAATTCGTGCTGCCGCTCTACACAGCGGTTGTGTTGCGCCACACATGCGTTTCGTTCGAAAAATATTACGGGTGTGCTGAGTCACAAAGATCTGTTTTTTCTCAGCCGCTGCGCTAGGGTGGATTTACGCATGTAGAAAACACATACCGTGTGATTTCAACAGTCAAAGTGTTAAAAGGTAATTTATATTCCATGGGTCTGATTTATATAATAAAAATAAATCCATGTTTTATTCCAGGATTAGAGCTACATCTTTGCAAAATTCAGCCTGATGCGTTCAGTAATTTTGGCCTGAAGAAATTTGAAATATGGTGTAATATTTTAGATTAAGCATTAATTTTAAGATTTATTGTATCTCATTATAAGTGAACATCTTTTTGTTTTATGAGAAATAAACATCTTAAAACCGAAACCAAAATTGAGTTGTGATTAGTAGTTACCTATTTTTGATTTGATTTGAATTCCGACCACTCGATGGTAGACCCTTGTGCATCGAACGTTATAATATCTAGAAAAGGGTACCATTGTATACCTAAAACTTTGTACAAGCTTAGTAGCTTTATCTCTCCTCAGATTTTTTTCGGAAAACCGGCTTTTGGGCGTCTAAATAGTTGAAATATACGTAATGTAGTGGTTTATATGATACCGATTTTGACTTGTAATCATTATTAATAAATGACTACTATATTTATTATAATTTAGGTATTATACCTAAATACCAACTTTTACAGTGAATGGCTTATCTAGACGATAACCGGCAGGTAGGTACAAACGTCACCACTAAATAAAATTGGTGGCAGAACACAAAATATTGCGCATTGTTTATTTGTTTGAAACTAGTTGATCCCGCGAACTTTGTTCCGCCTTATAGGACTAAATATTTAAAAAATGGGATGAAAAGTATCCTATGTCCGTCTCCTGGTTCTAAGCTACCGTCCCACCAATTTTCAGCCAAATCGGTTCAGCCGTTTGTGAGTTATAAATAGTGTAACTAACACGACTTTCTTTTATACATAAATAGATTCTTGTTCCTGTAACTTAATCGGACTTTATGTATATTACCATATTTTAAATTAACATTATTATATTTTACATAGTTAACCAAGTCATAGTCTCATAATTTAATTTAAGTTACATTATTGTGATTTTATTATGTGTATGAAGTATAACAATAAATTATCTGAATCTGAATCTGATGGAGTAATTAATGCACAGGAAAGTTTATCTATACTAATATAAAAAAGAGGAAAGTTTTTTTAATTTTTTTTTTTTTTAAATGAATTGGCTCCGAAACTACTGGACCGACTTGAAAAATTATTTCACCGGTGGGAAGCTACACTATCCCCGGTGAACATAGGCTATATTATATTTTCAAAAAAGTTAGGGATCCGTACTAAAGCCGTGCGAAGCCGGGAAGGTCCGCTAGTGTATAAATAAATGTCATACTTACAATAAATGAACACCGAGGGAACAGACACGTCTTCGTTTTCATTTTTCTCGCCATAGACAACAGTATATCTATGCCACGGATAGTCTCACTGCAACTCTGATAAGAAAGATATTTCGGAGATTCTGAGAGGTGATCTATGGGATAAGAGATAAGCGGTTTGAGATAGAAAGATGATGATATACAGAATACATAAAAATAAATAAAATAAAATGATTTATTCAGAACATCATAGGACTAAGGACTATCAAAGTACTACAATACTAAAATTCTGATGGATAACAATGCGTGTGCCTGAACTAGGTGAAAACCTGTTTTTCTGTTCTTAAGGAATAAGTTTAATTAAGTAAAGTCAGAGATTGGTGGGAGATCGCGCGTGACCGCACTGAGTGGAAAGATTTGCCCAGCAGTGGGACGTACTAAATAAAAAAGTACCTAAGTAATTTGAAGAAACTGTTCACTGTACAACTTAAAGATGCAATAAAGTTACTCTATCTTCCGTAATTAAATGCTTTAAGACTAACCTTGTCGCTTTTGGGTCTACTAAGAGTCAATATGATTTTGTGGGAACTGTATGCAAGGAATGTCATAATATAATATTATAGTATATGTTTAATATAATATAATATTTCAAAAGTGACTCACGCGCAATTGCTTAATCCCGACTGCCGAAAGAACGTATTTTCCGGCTCGCCGTTAGCAGGCATGGTCATTTTTAGGGTTCCGTACACTAAGGGTAAAACGGGACCTTATTACTAAGACTCCGCTGTCCGTCCATTTCTGTCTGTCCGTCTGTCACCAGGCTGTATCTCATGAACCGTGATAGTTAGACAGTTGAAATTTTCCCAGATGATGTATTTCTGTTGCTGCTATAATAATAAATACATACTAAAAAACAGAAAAAAAAAAATTAAGTGGCGCCATACAACAAACGTGATATTTTGCTCGGTTTTGCTCGATAATGCGCTTGAAATATTCACAAAATGTTTAGTTTCATATTCACTTTAAAAATAAATAATTAAATTAAAATAAAACAAATACTTAAGGGGGACAATACGTACGGAACTCCAACTCGCACTTGGCCGGTTTTATTTGCACCTCACGCTCTATGCGGATCTCCTATTGGTCGAGGGCAGTTGCTTCCTGGCTGAATACTGTTTCCCAGAAACCTACAACAATGCCTCAGATATTAGCTCTTTTGCGGCGTCCTTGAGCTGCTTCCCTTTTCCTGTATAATTATCCTGTTAGATTCGTTATTTATAAATGCGGTTAAGCTTACATCATCATTATCAGTATATGTTAGTCCACATCTTGACATAGACCTCCTACTATTGGCTAATGAGCATTTTTTCGGGGGCAGATGTGAAACTGTGCACACTTATTCAAAATTTCTTTTTATATTTATGAATATCCATAATATAAATATTAATGCATAAAATTAATCTCTAGACAAACCCATCTGCCATACAGTGTTTTCCACTCTAAACATAAACTCTACACTGCACCACTAATATTTACACAAATCACAGTCCTTTGTGTTTCTAAAACAAGATGGAGGATATTAAAATCACCATGTTCGATTTGGCAAAGTCATTTGCCCAGAAGATGGAACAGTTCGAGAGTGGGAGTCCTACACCTTCCACCGTTGCACCGGTGCAGTCTTAAGCAGGTCGACATCCCTCCTGGTCGGAGGGCGTCCTACACTACGTTTACCGGGATATTTATGCATGGAGTGCGTTTATTATTAAAGCGTCTAGAATATACCTATTTCATGGTGGTTATTTAATATAATATAATTCAATTTAATTATGAGGTCATATTTATTCATAGGTGTTGAGATGGGTGGATTGATGTTTGTTATTCTTCACGCCAAAACTATTGAACGGCCGGGTGATTATGTAACTCGCGACCGGTTTGCGACAGGCGTAAATTAAGCAATTAGTGCTATCACACGTCAATTTTGTCTTAGTTTGACACCAGCTACAACGTCAAAATTGGTCAAAATTGGCGTTTGACAGCACTGATTGCTTAATTTACGCCTGTCGCAAACCGGTCGCGAGTTACATAATCACCAATACGGATCGGGCTAAAATTTTACTAGGCCTTGAATAAAACATAGACTAGTACCTTTAAATTCCACAAAATTCAATAAAGTGTTTATTTCTAGGTTCCTGCGGCTTCGCACGCATTTTCTATGGACACGTTCTAAAGTTATTTCTATCCCATGAGAAATGATTTACTGGATTAAAAGTAACCTATGTTTTACTCCAGGTCTAGAACTACATGTACCTACCTGTTCAAATTTCAGCCTGATCTATTTATTAGTTTTGGGTGACGAAGTAACGATCATACAAACCTTCATTTCTATAATATTAGTACATAATGAAGTATGATTAGTGTGATGCGAAAGTTTGCACGCCAAAGCTACTGAACGGATCAGGCTGAAATTATGCATATATTATGAAGCTCTGGACCTGAGACAAAAAACACAAAGGCTTCTTTCTCTCTCACGCTGAAATTAGTTCCATGGGATAGAAATAGACTTTAAACATTTCCATAGAAAAGCATGCCAAGCCGCGGGCAGAAACTAGACCATCAAAATGGGTGGTGCATGTATAGATGCATATGGAAATCAATTGATAATATAATTATGTTTCATCACTTGATTTTCATCACCATCATCATCAGCCTATAGCAGTCCACTGTTGGACATAGGCCTCCCCCAATGAGCGTCATAGCGCCCTGTCTTCAGCTTGCCGCATCCAGCATCTACCTGCAGTCTTCCGCAGGTCATCATCCCACCTGGTCGGAGGGCGTCCTACACTATGTTTACCGATTGATTGCACTTGGTTCTAAGGATTATCAAACGATTCGGTCTTACGTGATCAGGTGATAACATAATAATGCATCACCTGATTGCTTTACATAAATATTTGATTACTTACCTACTTATGCGTTATCTTAAGTACCTTGTGTTTTTTAATCGATATCATGTTTTTAGATAAGGCTGTTAATTTTAAGGTACCTACGTGGGTAGGGAGTGGCAGAAGGTCTACTTTGAAAAACGAACGAGACTTCGTTTGTTTTTCAAAGTAGAACCTCCGAAACTAGTCGCCCCGTGACCACGATCGCTATAACGCAATGGAAACGTAGTGGAAAATAAAACACGATAAATAATCTGTTAAAAAACATGCCAATAGGTTCAAATTATACTTTTTTTTTCATTGACCGCTTCAGTTTCCCACTCAGACCACATTGTTATCTTGCACCTACGTAGGTAGGCCTACACGTTGACACACATGCAAGTACCAACGTGTTTGTAATTGAAATATGGGATAGGGTTTATGGAGATAATAATGGTGAAAGAATTTACGAGCTTAACATTCAGCTGTTGACACTACCTTGGGAACTTATGACTCACTATCGTCAATAGTTTTTAGGTCAGTTTTTTGCTCTCTGGGTCACATTTTTGGAGTTTTATTAAGGATCCCTAATTTTTTTGAACAAATAATCTAGTCTATGTCACCCGAGGATAGTGTAACTTCCCAACGGTGAAAGAATTTATCAAATCGGTCCAGTTGTTTTGGAGCATTACAAACATACAAACAAAAAAACTTCTGAAACTATCATGGTTATTATTACAAAAGTTATTTAAAACGGGATATGAAATATTGGAAAACTCAAAAATCTAATCATGGTAAATATCCCGTTTTAAATGACTTTAGGATACAAACAAAACGGATATAGGCCTCCCCCAATGAGCGCCACAGCGCCCTGTCTTCAGCTTGTCGCATCCAGCATCTACCTGCAGTCTTTCGCAGGTCGTCATCCCACCTGGTCAGAGAATCTTTGATCCGTTGCCATATTATTGGTTGTTGTTGTTGATGATGATGTTTATTTAATAAACTTTACAAAATGATCAATCATCCGGGCGATTAATTTGTACATAATCTTTTTTTATATTATCAATAAATAGGTAAGTAATTAAAATTGATGTATTATATCGTACACTAGGCTTTTCACGTGACTTCGTAGGCTCAATTCTACTTGCACATATTTCAGAATAACGTGTGATTTGCCCAGCATCATTATGCTTCAAAAGCTGATGGTATGTGCATTTCAAAATTTCGTAAATATGGAAAATCTGTGTTTTTGGAATATGAATTATACTTTGTTTAGATGACCATAACCTAGATTGGATAATAGGGTAGGTAATAGTCTCAAGAAAATACCCGTGGAAACTGGTATAAAATAAATTAGTTAGGAAACAAAAAATGAAATCGATATTAAAATTGCAAACATCACATCCTCAAATAATAGTGCACATTGTGTATACATTCTGATTCTATCTGATTCCTATTTTAATCTATCTTTCAAAATATATCTTTGAAAACCTATAATTAAGATTAGGTAACAATAACATACACATGTACTGATTATGATGGCTATAAAAGAGTATAGCTTAGTTTGTCTCGGCAATCTTCAGACATGAAGTTCTTCCTCGTTCTGTCAGCTGTACTTGCAGCGGCGGCCGCGCTGCCGACCCGCTCGGCGCCGGACGTCGTCAGCGAAAACAACTTGTTGATGCAAGGCAATGGCAGCATATACAACATGGCACGCAATGACCGCCTTGTGGGCTTCGGACGTAACACCCAAGGCGGAGCTGGTGGCGCCGTCTGGACCGTGTGGGATTGTTGGGCGCTCCGCGATGCCCTCAACAGTGCCGAGCGCCGTATCGTCTACGTGCGCGGTCGAATTGACTGCACACCACTCTTCACTGGTTCCCCAGGCGTTGTCCTTCACGTCGGTCCATACAAGAGCATCTACGGCGGAGACGGAAACGCTATGATATTCGGTGCTGGACTCCGCATGACTAACCAGGTACACATCATCATCCAAAACATTAAGTTTTACAATACTATCAATTACGCCCCAGGTGAGCAACCCAACGGCCATGGAGGCATCATTTCACAGGTGGCAGGAGCTTTTGGCGCGATTGACAGCATCGACATAGACCACTCAGAGAATATATGGGTTGATGCCTGTGAATTCGCCGACGATCCTTGGAACTCTGCCAATACTCCTGATAATCAACGTCGTCACAATGGTCTGCTCACTATCAAACGTGGTGCCAGTCACATTTCTATTTCAAACAACCTCTTCAGAAACCATGACATGAACTTCTTGATTGGACACGATGATAGTAATCAGTGGCAAGATAATGGAAGGTTGTTTGTTTCTATTTACTTCAACTGGTTCCAAGGCACACGTCAACGCAATCCCATGGTGAGGTTCGGACTAGTGCATGTGCTCAACAACTTGTTTACTGACATCAGGAGCTACGGTATTGGTGTGTACACCGGAGCTCGCATTTACTCTGAAAGAAACCACTTCATCAACACAGCTCGTGCTTGGGCTCACCCTGTTGCGAATGCTCCCGCCGCAAACATACATTACTACAACCTCAACAATCTACTTACAAACAGTGGGCATGATTCGGGTATGACCGGCGGCAACATCGGTTGGCAGCCCAGCCAATACTACGGCTACGTTCCCATAGCAGCCAGCGCAGTAGAAGGTCACGTCAGGAGATGGGCTGGTCCCTTCCTTTGATTCAGGAGAACTTTCCTTACTCGGTGGTTTCTTTTAAAATAAATCATTACAGAATGTTAATTGTGTAATTATTTCCCCATCCATAGGTTAGTAAAATAGATCTATGTATTTTGATTAATTGATTAGGTATCTGGCGTTTATCGTGTCCGCCTTTTCGATCTGTTTTAGGTTTTGAATTATGCTTCTGATGTTTGAGATGATTTTTATTTGGTAGGTATATTTGGTTGAGTGTTCACATTTTTAACTGACCTTGAAAAAAGGAGAGGTTCTATATTCTGTTTTTATGTTTTTTTTAATATCTCGAGGGTTTAGTATTTATCCTGAAAAAGTAATTTCAATATTTTTAGACAATTCAAAACAATGAAATTATGTTTTGCACGACAACGATAATTCCTAAGTGCTTAATTTCAGACCGTACCGGCCTCTTGGACACGTCATAATGAACTAACATTAGTTCAAATAGGAAATAAAGTGATTAGGTACATTGATTTCAATCACTTCATTTTATTAATAAAAGACTTGTTTTATTAACAAAGGTTATGTTTATGTGATGTGGTTAGGGAGGTCACTTGAACATACAAAAACATAAACCTCTACCTTAGGTAGTAGGTTTTATGTGAAGAGTTTTCGTGTTTGAGCACAACCCATCCTAAGCCATTTCATCCTCTTGTTATCTGATATTTTGCGCTATTTTTTCTATTTACTGATAATTTTTTGCGCTTCTGGGCGTTTGCCCTTTATTAGATAATAAATCTCCTGTAGCCTAATTGTGGGATATGTCTATGATTGTACATCAAGTTATACTTTATTTATTTACAAAATTTTAGAGAAACTTACTTAGCTAGGCTTACAATTTTTATATCAACGTTATCGAACATGCCTGAAGAGACCAGTGCATGTTTATTGACAGTAAATTAGAATTTTCCGCAGATATACTTTAAAATATCATAATTTACAGTAAGTTAACGACTTAATAAAAGTAAGTTAACGACTTTACAAAACAAAATAAATCGAAAAATACTGAAAAAGCATGAATTTAGTTAAATAGGTATAAACATAGTAATTATATAAGCCAATAAGGAGGTTTTAGGGGGAGGCCCTGGGGCAAACGTGTTCTTGAGTGGAGACCACGACTCGTTAAACGTAGTGTAGGACGCCCTCCGACCAGGTGGGATGACGACCTGCGAAAGACTGCAGGTAGATGCTGGATGCGGCTAGCTGAAGACAGGGCGCTATGGCGCTCATTGGGGGAGGCCTATGTCCAGCAGTGGACTGCTATAGGCTGATGATGATGATGATGATGAGGGGGAGGCCCCGGCATAAGACCAGTAGGTATAGCCTATACATGTAGTTAGCTTACACCTGAAAAGAAATATTAAAAGTGAGCGTCTAAGCTTACTTGTATTGGCGTTGAATATGTCTACCTCACTGTTTCCTTGTACTAAAGAATTAATCGAGCAACAAGTTATAATAAACAAATACATTCTGCCTATAATTGGTCTTAGCTGTAGGAACGTAAAGGGTGGACGGTTTTCTCAGTGCGCAGTCCTATCTGCTCAAGAAGCTCTGGGCAATCAACAGTGCCGTTTGCTATGTTCATTCCTTGCGTAAGAGAGCATGCGACGCTATAGCTGAGAGAGGAAGAACTAGACTCTTCGCGTTGTTTACAATTCATGAAGTGAGTTGTTACCTGCAGTCCTGCGGCAGGCCGAAGACAGAGCAGTGTGGAAGCGGTTCAGCAGCGTTTCCGTGAAAGCTTTCTATGGCGGGCACGACTTTCAGCAAAGAAGACTTCGACAAAGAAGAAGTAGGTACCTAAGTCAAATCAACCCTGCGTTTGTGAAGAGGAAGAAAGTGAAATTTACGGCATCTGGTGTCATAATTGACGACCTCTGTGGCGCGTTGGGCGAAGGTCCGCCTGCGACGCAGGAGTTTGCGGGTTCGATGCCCACCTTGGTACAATTGTTTGTATACGATCTGTAGACGTTCCGGGTGTTCTGGTTGTTTTCTATAATAAGAAATATATATCTATGTAATGTATTTTATGTGTTCTTGAGTGGAGACCACGACTCGGTAAACGTAGTGTAGGACGCCCTCCGACCAGGTGGGATGACGACCTGTGCAAGACTGCAGGTAGATGCTGGATGCGTCAAGCTGAACACAGGGCGCTGTGGTGTTCATTGGGGGAGGCCTATGTCCAGTAGTGGACTAACATAGGTTGATGATGATGAATGTATTTATTAAGTATATATATCGGTCACCTAGTCGGTACCCATATACATATATCGGTACCCATATACTTATATCGGTACCCATATACATATATCGGTACCCATATACATATATCGGTACCCATATACATAATATCGGTACCCATCATAACCTAAGCTCTGCTGATGTTGCATTTATAGCAACAGTTTTTATGGATTTTAAGAGTAACCGCAAACTAGCGTACTTACAGATCCAGTGGTCTGATGAGTCCTACTAGTTTGCAACAAAAAAAAAAAAACCTATGCTCTGCTTAGCTGGGGGCTAGATAATGCTATGTGAATTGTCCAGCATTATTTATTTATTTACATTTTTTGCACTCACAATTGGCCAACGATTTATATATGAGTTACCTACTTCAAATGCAGGATGATAATTTGATTTTTTTAAATAAATAATGTTTTCAATCAAAGAGTTTTGTTTTTAATATTACTCTCTAAACCTACTTTTTCCTTTGACTGTACTTTATTTGCCTCGAACAAGAGATTTTTTTGATCATTTCGAGAGCGGTCCCTTTCGCCGGAAGAAAAATAATAAAATAATTCAATCCGGCGAAAGGGACCGCGGTCCCTTTACCTAGCGGTCCCAAATGACGGAAGCCTCGAATAAATGCCTATTATGAAAATTGTTTGTCCGTCTCTTTCTAGCTTTTAAATGTTCATCTATCTTTTACAAATATTATTAACACGTAGATAGCTTTTCATGTAATGAATCAGAAAATGTTCAGTTACCTATAGCTAGATGATAAGATTGGCCTATATAAATTGATGGTTTAGATATAGGTATTAGTAGTAGATAGATCACAGCTAATTCTACTTATGTATATCAAATTATAATTTGATATACATAAGTAGAATTATTCAATTGATAATTATCAATTGAATCATGTAATATCTTTCTTCGGTTATACGTCTCATACATAAAGCTAGGCTAGATGATAAGATTGGTCTGTTTAAATTGATAATTTAGATATATGTATATAGTAGTAGATATATCATAGCTAATTGAATGAATGAATGAATGAATTAACACTTTATTACACCTAAAACTATAAAATAACACCTTATATCTAAATATAACACGTAAAAAGTACAATAGGTGGCCTTATCGCTGACAGCGATTTCTCCCAGGCAACCTAGACATGGAGAAAAAGATATAAGTTAACTAAGAGTTGGTAGATCACAAACACAAACAGATAGAGAAATATCAAAAACAAAAAATAAAAAAAATAAAGAAGATGCAAACTATATACATTGCAAGCTACTTAAATTAGAATCTAACCTAACAGATAAATAACAATATAAATAACTAATTCTACTTATACCAATTGATCCACGGTGTACCTACCTACGTACCTACCTAAGTTAACCTAACTTAACATTGTGGATAATGTTACCCTCATAATGAATACAGTTATTAGAAGCAGACTAGTTATCTCATGACTGTATCCTAATCCAATTACAAGTCAGTTTCATGGGCCATGAAATCCGCAGTATTGGCAAATACTCAATACTGCAACATCCTGAGGCAGGAATCCATATTACCCTTGACCACATACGCTAACCATTCTTACATCTTTTTTAAAGGATTTTGTTCCAAAGTACCTATGTAATAATAAACTTAATATACATAGTTTATGTACTTTATATATATAATTATCTCTCTCTCTCTCTCTCATTATGACCTAGATAATATTTTTTATACATCCGCGATTATTCTAAAATGATTGGCAAACATATTAATTAACAAACAGAGCATACAAAACATAGCCCAATTAAAAATATCCTTAGTTGAAGTCGGATGATACGTCTATCAAACTCACTTAAAAATTAACCTTATTTAGGTTTTTGTAAACATTCAGATTAAAACTGATTCCAATTCGGTTATCACTGATAACATGAAATCAAAGATAATGAGGCAGGTCCTGATAATGACTACTATAAAACAGCTCTCACCGTTCTGCCTCGCCAATCTTCGAACATGAAGTTCCTCATCATTCTGTCAGCTGTACTTGCAGCGGCGGCGGCGCTGCCGACCCACTCGCCACCGGTCGTCATCGATGCGGACAACTTGCTGCTCGGCAACGGAAGCCACTCTTACGAACCGCGCAACGCTGGCCTATTGGGCTTTGCCACCGGCAACGTAGGAGGAGCGGGCGGCGCCGTCTGGACCGTGTGGGATGCTTGGGCGCTCCGTGATGCCCTCAACAACGTCCAAGCCCGCATAGTCCAAGTCCGCGGCCGTATTGACCTCACGGTCCTATTTACTGGCTCCCCAGGTGTCGTCATCCACGTCGGTCCCTACAAGACCATCGTCGGCGGAGACGCTAACGCTATGATATATGGAGGATCACTCCGTTTGGCTAACCAAGTGCACGTCATCATTCAAAACATCAAGTTCCACAATTGTATCTCGTACGCTCCAGGGGAGCAGCCCAACGGTAATGGAGGCATTATTTCCCAGGTCTCTGGAGCATGGAGCACGCTTGACTGTGTCGACATCAACACTTCAGAGCGTGTATGGGTAGACCACTGTGAGTTCGCCGACGACCCTTGGAACTCTGCCAATACTGCTGAGGCCCAACGTCGTCACAATGGTCTGGTTACCGTCAAGAATGGTGCTAGTCTTATCTCTGTTTCGAACAGCATCTTTAGAAACCACAACATGAACTTCTTGATTGGACACGATGACAGTAACTCAGCGCAAGACACTGGCAGATTGAGGGTCACTGTTTACCGTAACTGGTTCCAAGGCACAGGTCAACGCAATCCTATGGTGAGGTTCGGACAGGTGCATGTGCTCAACAACTTGTTTACTGACATCAGGAGCTACGGTATTGGTGTGTACACTGGAGCTCGCATTTACTCTGAAAGAAACCACTTCATCAACACAGCTCGTGCCTGGGCTCACCCTGTTGCGAATGCACCCGCTTCAAACATACATTACTACAACCTCAACAATCTGCTCACAAACAGTGCGTTCGATTCGGGTATGTCCGGCGGAAACATTGGTTGGGAGCCCAGCCAATTCTATAGCTACAGTCCCATGGGAAACAACCAAGTTGAAGCTCACGTTAGGAGTAACGCTGGAACTTATTAAAATAAGAATGGTAAAATATTTCGAACACGTCACGGTTTTAAAAAGTTTTCTTTTACATTGTGTAACAAAAAGTAAGGACAAAATTTTTAGCGATGGTTCAGATTTGAACATAGATCAACTGAAAAATATTTTAATAAATTTGAGTTGTAAAGTTATTAGGACTTTTTATTTGTCGCCTCATTATTTTATGAAATAAAGTAAATGCCAACTAGAATACGCATTGAACTGTTGCAAGTGTATAATAATCATATAATTAAAGAGGCTTACGCAATAACACATCGGTGTAGATGCGTACGTGCGTAATTGTAATAATTGAACCTCCTTTACTTTGTATTGTTGTTGTTTGTATTTATTTATCTTTAATTATGATTTTACAATTAAACATTACTTCTAAACCCATCAGGATTTTAACAGATTTAACGGATATGATAATTTCAGTGTAAATAACCTTAAAAACGCCTTTTCACGCGTTATTCACGCTTTTGGCGTAATAACGCTGATAACGTGCGGTACGCTATGTGCTAAGGCAGTTGTCTCACCGGGAACGGGTAGCGAGCAGAGCTAGAATGTAGAAACGAGTCGGCGTGAAGCGGGGAACGAGTACGTAGTCCCGATAGTTGTGTAGCTCGGCTATCACTCGCTCGCGGCGGCGGCCGGGTCAAACGACAGTCCGCATTGTAGAGAAATGACCGCTCGGCGTGAGTTTTCTGATCACTGAGCGAGTGTTATTTTGCTGGCTCTTATCGCCCAGCGACAAACTAGTGAAGCGAGTTCTCACCGGCAGTGTGAACAGTCAGCGATCAACTATTTGCATATGCATCTCTTTTGTTTACACGCAATGTATAACTAACTGCATGTTTCTTGAGCGAGAAAATAGCCGATAGTTAGTAGTTCTCTCTGACTGACAACTGCCTGAATAGCGTTGTAGCCTTGCAGATTGACGCAATAAATATTATTCACAAAGCTGAAGAGAATGACTGATCTAGTCGTCGGGGTCGTACTGTGGGCTCGGCCCGTGGGCCGTATTGTGCAGGGCCCGACAAAGCAAGGTGTAATAAATCAATGTACGCACAGACAATTCCCTAGAGTCGAACAAAATAACTTGCCTACATAATTTCATGATTAGATTTACGTCATTGTAATTTTAATTTTTAATCGACTTCGAAAGAAAGAGCTTCTAAAAGAAATTAAATAATATTTTGACGACCTTGGTGGCGCGGTGGGCGAATGTCGTCCTGCGATGCAGGAGGTTGCGGGTTCGATTCCCGCCTCGGGACAATTGTGTGTCATCTATAACATAACACCAGGTCTGCTTAGCTTGGGCTAGATGATGCTGTGTGGATTGTCCAGCATTATTAAATTTATTTATTTCCTATAGAACGTTGCTTGTAACTCATCCAGATTGGGTTTAAGACGGTCAATACATACAGATCAGGTGCCAAATCCTGAATAGGGTCGGTAGGATTGTCTGACAGGGACAAATACGTGACGTGTTTTGTAAAGTAAAATTTTCGAACATCGCTGACGTTTTATCGCGTGTATAGACGCGTTAATATGTAGGTTGATAGAGTCTGTGCAAAAAGAGAAGTCTTGTCTAGAAACGGAGTATATTAACGCAACGCAACAAAAGTAGTACATTGGCACGCGCGCCCTCAATTCCTAGGAGACTTCTCTTTTCCTAGGAGACTTCTCTTTTTACACTGACTCTAGCGATTTTTCACGCCTCACCGAAACTGGCAATGCGTTCCATAAGTGAACAGTCAGTAAGTAAAGGATGGTAAATTTCATGGTCTTCCTTTCATTTAAGATGTTTTGTTAATTCGAAATGAATATTCCTGACGCCTTCTGATCTGTATCGTAAAATTACGGGTCCTCTTTTTTACAATTTGGCGGGTTCGATTCCCGGTTCAGACAGGCGATTATTCAAATTCTTTAAAAGCAGTTTTAATTGTTTAAAGAAATAAAAAAAATCCTTCTTGGAGTAAAATTTTCTACCTACATTATATAAGGTACTTTCCCTCTTTGTGACATAACGGTATAATATAATAATATAGTATATTTATAATGGTTGCGGGTTCAATTCCCGCCTCAGAACAATTGTGTGTACGATCTGCAGATATTTGTTGCGGGTGTTTTGGTCGTTATCTATGTATAATAAAAGATATCTATCTATGTAATTTATTGTATTATGTATATCAGTTATCTAGTACCCATAACACAAGCTCTGCTTACCTTGGGGCTAGATAATGCTGTGTGGATTGTCCAGCATTATTTATTTATTTATTATTTATATTTAAGTATTTTGTTTATAATATTATAAAACCTAAGAGGACACAGATCCCATGGTACTGCTCACGATCCTATCCATCCATGTTTGTCTGGTAGAGATGGCGCTCTTGAGCGATAAGACCGCAATAAAACATTAAAAATTAGTAACGATTGGCGGTCTTATCGCTCTTGAGCGATAAGACCGCCAATCGTTACTAATTTTTAATTGTTGCCAATCAAATCAGGTATCATAATGTAAATCCTTGCCGCCATTTTATTTGGGCCTGTATTCGACTGGCCGGTTCTACGTTTGCCGAGTTGCGGTCTCCACGCCACTCAAGAACACATTTTCCTAAGCGGGGTTAACTTACTAGTCTACTAGCATAGGATAGGACAAGCTAAAACCGCAGGATTTCTATGCATTTAAGACTTACCCCCATATCTTTAGTCATTACTTCAAATAATTCTCCACTCAAGCTTGTTCAAGGGCGTTTCGAGCATTCCTCCAAAACATGCTCGAGTTTGGTATGCTTAGTCGTTAATTTGGTTATATATCAACCTCTCTTATATACCTTTGCGATGGGTAATTGTAGGTTTCATCGTCGTAAATGTAATTGAGATAGTCTCCAAAATCCATTGTAAATAACAACAAACTATTTCGAGGAGCATTCAAGGTAGGTAGCGAGGTACCTTGAGATGACAGTTCGTTATTCCAATCGTATGAAAAAAATCTCGAAGGCTGTTTCGAGTGAAGGATTTTTTTACGATCAAGCATACCGAAACGCATTTGGAGGTTGAGTAGAGTTTGAATCGAAGTCGAGGTAATGACTAAAGATATGGGGGTTAATTTCGTTATGGCCCCATCTGCTCCGAATTGTCGGCCCCGTCGAATGACTGATAATGTTCGCCCACGCTTCGCTTGCTGAACGTAAAACGAACCATTTCTAGGCAACATAGATGTACCTTACCAATATCTAGAAAAGCCTTCAAAATCACACTATCATCTTTCCACGCATTTATTTTCTTTTATACAATAATTTCGTAGACATAGTGATTCAAATTGGTCGACTCGACAGATAACGTGTCAAAAATAATGCATTCTTGCATTTAGTCAAAGAAAATAAATGTGTGGACGGTGTATAATATTGGTCAGATTGGTCAGTTTGGTGTATTTAACGACCACTGTGGCGCGGTGGGCGAAGGTCCGCCTGCAACGCAGGAGTTGCGGGTTCGTTTCCCGCCTCGGGAAAAATGTGTGTACGATCTACTGATCTTTGTTTCGGTCGTTCTGTCCTTTTCTATGTATAGTAAAAAGTAAATATTATCCATGTAATGTATTTTATTTTGTATATCAATCATCTAGTACCTAGCTCTGCTTACCATGGGGCAAGATAATGCTGTGTAAATTGTCCAGCGTTATTTATTTTATTTTTATGTCTCTCATTTACCATGATCTCGGGCCATAAAGTAACCCGGTCCTTTGGAAGGCTTGCGTGGGGCCGAAACCAACAGCAGAGAGGCCCTTTGAGAAGTTAATCTAAAGGCGATGGCTACACATAGCGGGTATCATCCTCGGGTGCACAATATGATACACCCAAAGATGGTATCCGCCAGGTGTAGAGACTATTGCAAAGAAAAATGAAAGAAATAAAACCAGGCTATTGTGATGGATGGATGGACTGGGTAGTCGGGCTATAGGGGGAGATTGCGGATTATTTATTTATTTTTATTATTATTATGTTTTTATTTTTATTTTTTATAATGTGTGCCATAGCATTCTATCTTCAGCCTGACGCATCCAGCATCTGCCTGCAGTCTTTCGCAGGTCTATGTAGGTCTAGAATAACCTGGAAAAACACAAGGTTTTTATCGTATAAATCAGATCCCATGGATCGACGATCTATGGAAACGTTATGAGGATAATTGAATATTATCCTCATAACGTTTCCATAGATCGTTGTTTACTTGGCAGAACGTATCTTTAAGCTCATTTCTAGGGCAATTTCGTATGTTGTTGGCTACTTTTCAACGCAATTTCTTATCTTGTCTTCTCGAAAACAACGCATACGCGCACGCAGAATTTAATTATATGTACATAAATAAATTATGTTTACGAAGTATATACTTTTTCGTAAACAAACACAATAAAAGTGGAATCGGTAACGCTTTGTGAATATTAATTTTATTGCGAACCGACAAAAAGAAAATAAATGCGTGGACTAGAGCGTCAGGAATTCAATCTTTGTTAATTCTTCTACCGATGGAACGGTCTCGTAGCAGTCGTAGCACTGCTACGAGACCGTTCCATCGGTAGAAAAGGAAAATAAATGCGTGGACTAGAGCGTCAGGAATTCAATCTTTGTTAATTCTTCTACCGATGGAACGGTCTCGTAGCAGTCGTAGCACTGCTACGAGACCGTTCCATCGGTAGAAAAGGAAAATAAATGCGTGGACTAGAGCGTCAGGAATTCAATCTTTGTTAATTCTTCTACCGATGGAACGGTCTCGTAGCAGTGCTACGACTGCTACGAGGTAATAGTCTCGTAGCACTGCTACGAGACTACGAGACCACAGAACTGGAAAAACAAATACGAGACCGTAGCATCCAAATCTTTGACTTAGTGCTGTTTGCGCAACCTATAAGGAAAACAGTGATATTATGTAATTCAAATTTTAAAAAAACTTTAGTCCTACAAAATAAGCACTTGGACAATGTACATTTTATACTATTATTATCAAGAAAGATGTTTTGAATGTTTTTGGTTTTCTGTTCACGTGTGGAGGAAGTTAAAAAAACCACTAGGCACCAGTGGTAGAAATCGGTCTTGGGCGATAAGACCGCCAATTGTAACTTATTTTTTAAGTTTTTATTTTACATAGTTCTTATATACTATAATAAGTGTGAAATAAAGTGTTATCTATCTAGTACCTGGTAATCCAGCTCAAATAGTTAGGTTAGGTTTAGTCGTTTCTTTTGCCTGCTACTTCCTAAGGTTTTCACCCGCTCTGAGGGTTGCTTAGCCCATTTTCACTTGTTTTTTTCTAACGTTTTTACCCACTCTGAGGGTTTTGAAGAGTGTCAGTTCTAGTTCCAGCTGATCTAGGCGACTCTGTCTTTACGACACCGATAAATCAAAATACGTGATAGTTCGCGGATGAATTATGGCTGTGGAGAATGCCAGTTATTGGCAGAGCGATATTACCCTAAGCCTTTTAGGAAATGATCGAAAACCTGTTTTGTAGTAAATTCAGCGTTATTTTGTTGCGAAAAAGCTTCTTTTTCCCAATTTCGTGGGACTATTACACCTAGACATCCAGACGATACACGATCTCCGAGGCGCAGCGAGCGAAGGTCTGGTGGAAGAGGTTGCGAGTTCGATTCCCACCTCGGGACAAATGTTTGTACGATCTGCATATATTCATTCTCGGTGACATGGGTGTTTTCTATGTACAATATCGATGTCATGTAATAGCTATATCAATTATCTAGTACCCATAACACAAGTTTGTTTTATCTCTTTAAATTAACTATATGACAAAGGCAATTCGGTGTAGGTAGTTGATATGTACATACATAAAATATTTAATGTAGTTTTATTATGACGACCGATGTGGCGCGGTGGGCAAAGGTCCGCCTGCGACGCAGGAGGTTGCGGGTTCGATTCCCGCCTCGGAACAATTGTGTGTACGATCTGCAGATATTTGTTCCGGGTGTTCTGGTCGTTTTCTATGTATAATAAAAAATACCTATCTATGTAATATATTGTATTATGTATATCAGTTATCTAGTACCCATAACACAAGCTCTGCTTACCATGGGGCTAGATAATGCTGTGTGAATTGTCCAGCATTCTTTATTATTTATTTATTTTGTTATTGTTATTTTCTATGTGAATAAAAAACAGTTCAACATACTTCAGAGATTGGAATTCAAAGAGTTAGCAAGTTTCCACGAATAAAAGTTTCCTATCACATGCAAAGTAGGCGCTCGAGTAAGTAGCTACTTAAGGAGTTAAAATGAGCCTTAAAACAAGGGTCTTAAGTCCCCATAATAGTCTCTTTTACACCTTTTACAAGAGAGCAAAACGTTTGTATGAATGATAATTCTAGTGCCCTATTTCGGCAAGCATAATTGAAATCTTTGAAGGGACGGGCGGTATAAACCATGGCTTAACCCGATTCAGAGGGTTTTGGATGATTCCGTTGGGGTACAGTCACCCATGCATCGATTATGTCACGGGATCGGAAAATTAGCCCGTTTGTTGAATGAATAAGGTCCGTCAAAACGAATGCTGTTATTTTGTGAGCACCAAATC
Source organism: Eupithecia dodoneata (assembly GCA_947044415.1). Lineage (NCBI taxonomy): Eukaryota > Metazoa > Arthropoda > Insecta > Lepidoptera > Geometridae > Eupithecia > Eupithecia dodoneata. The sequence continues at coordinate 2,917,444 of OX345657.1, read as the reverse complement.
AGTTCTCTTCATCCATACCGCAATGCTTGAAAACGATAGTTTTCAACCAGTGCGTCCTATTCGTTATGATCTACAGAGCTGAGACGTGGACACTCACGGTAGGGCTCGTCCACCAGTTCAAAGTCGCTCAGCGAGCTATGGAAAGAGCTATGCTCGGAGTTTCTCTAAAGGATAGGATTCATCCGACAGAGAACCAAAGTTATCGACATAGCTCTGAGAATTAGCAATCTGAAGTGGCAGTGGGCCGGCCATACCTCGCGAAGAACTGACGGCCGCTGGATCAAACGTGTTCTTGAGTGGAGACCACGAATCGGTAAACGTAGTGTAGGACGCCCTTCGACCAGGTGGGATGACGACCTGCGAAAGACTGCAGGTCGTCATCCCACCACCACGCTGGATGCGTCAAGCCGAAGACAGGGCGCTATGGCGCTCATTGGGCTCATTGCCTATGTCCAGCAGTGGACTAATATAGGCTGATGATGAAATTAATTATATTTAAAGCAATGCCCAAGTGATTTTTAAACGTCGTTGAACGTTTTTCTTTTTTAAATCAGCCACTATTCTCCAAAAGGCGACAGATACCTATTTTCAAAGGTATATCAAGGCCCATGAATCACAAATTCATTTTGATGGTCTCTCTCTCTCACCTCAGCCTATATTAGTCCACTCTTGGACGCATGTCTCCCTCTGATAAGCGCTATATTTATGAATGGATATAATTCCTTTAAAAATATAAGCGTCACTTTGATTTGGCATCCAGGGGTATAATGCGCTGACTGTACATAGTATATTTAGGTAAGTATCTTTGTTTTGTGTACCAAAGCTTTGTTATAATTAGCAATTTGAGTTGTGGATTCTTGCTATCAAACTTCCCAAAATTGTTCTTAACCGTAGATTTAATATTTTATTTGATTTTAAACGGGATGTGAATACTTACTTCTTACTATCATCAGAAAATTAAAAGATACCGACATATAAGCCCCCTTATCTCATATAAGTAGCTTAGTATCATTATGAGTAGTATATTTGATTATCTCTATTATGTATAGCACTACCTACCAAACTGTTGTCCACACTACCCAAAGGTTAGCAGGTAGAGAATGCTATCTAGCATTATGCTCGCCTATGTACAACTTTTTGTGCAATAAAGTATATTCTATCTATCTATCTACCTTATCTCAAGGAACGTTTTACTCTTCTCCACCATTCTCACGCTCTGCCAGACGTGGAAGTTCACCTCAAAACTAAAAAGTAAAATTACAACCTGCCAACGCGGATTAGAGCGCAGCATGCTAAAAATAAAAAAAAATATATAAAATACGACACACAAAAATAAGATCAATAACCAAAGCAACAAATGCATTGAATTATGCACAAAAACTCAAATGGAAATGGGCGGGGCATGTCGCGAGGCTTAAGGATCAGAGATGGATACTGAAAGCGACATTATGGAAAGGTCGTCCAGGTAAAAGGAGCAGAGGAAGACCGGTGACACGTTGGGACGAGGAGATCGTAAGGACAGCCGGCTCAAACTGGAAACAGACCGCACAGGACAGAGACACATGGCCATCTTTGGAGGAGGCCTTCACCCAATAAGGGGTTCTTACAGATATTATTGTATGAAACTAAATTACACGTTAGATTAATTAAGTTATATAAACAACTAGTTTTAAAACAACTCTAAAAAACAATGGAAACTTAGAAATTTGTTGGAAATAAAAGGCTTTTTTATTTTTATTTATCTATCTACCTTATCTCAAGGAACGTTTTACTCTTCTCCACCATTCTCACGCTCTTTCTCTCCGCTCTTCTGAAACACTCATGCTTCAAGTTCCAGTCCACTCTACTTCCTTTTACAACAACACATTTACAGCCCGTGCTGTACAACTTTCGAACACATTACCAGTTACAGTCAGGCGTGCAAAGTCACTACCGATATTCAAGAGTATGCTAAAGGAACACTATTTGTCCTGTCCCTATGTCACTGACCACACCCTTGTTTCCCTTTATGAAATTAAGAGGATGTATTTATATAAGTAGGTATATAATTAGTTATATGTATTTATATTTATTTTATTTATTTTTAAGTAGGAACGTATTCTCATGTAATATTTTATAAATTAATATAATGCACATAGATCCCCATGTACAATCCAACGATCCTATCCATCCACGGTTGTCTGGTAGAGATCACTCTTGAGCGATAAGACCGCCAAATTGTCACATGTTTTGTATTTTATTCTGTCTTGTTTGTTTTATTTTTTAAGGGTGCAATAAAATAATTTTCTATCTATCTATCTATAAAAACCATTTATTTTAACATGTATAGGTACATTATCAGCCTATGTTAGTCCACGGCTGGACTTAGGCCTCCCCTAATGAGCGCCATAGGGTTTTTTTGCAGTTCGTCATCCCACCTGGCTGTAAGGGGTCTTACACTATGTTTACTGAGTCATGATCTCCACTCAACAACACGTTTACCCCAGCGGTTGTCGGTTCTTCGCGAGATATGACCGGTTCACTGCCACTTAATTCTTGGAGCTATGTCGATAAATTTTGTACCAAACAAAACTAAAGAAACTTGAAAGTCTTAAAGGTAAGTGACACAAATGGTGGGCACCAATCAAACTTTGCCCCTATAAATAGGGCTTAGCACGTGTTGAGCGATTTAGTATATCTAAGTACATTATTTGATACAAAAACAAGACTAGAAGACATTTTCAATGAAAGAACTCTACACTAACCTAACTCGATGTAGATTGTTTGTAAACAAACCACCCATACATGTTACATAGAAACTAAGCACTTAATCTGCAGTCGAGGATTGCATTGCAGTTTCATTGTTGTTTATCCAACAAAATTTTCATTTGCTGAGTACATTGCCGACTCAGCGATGACGTTTTCCCCTCAGCGTGCGGCAACTGCGGTCCTAAAATTCACTCTATTGCCGTGTATTTTTAAACGTTATTATTATTATATGTACTAGTTTCTGCCCGCAGCTTCGCACGCGTTGATTCTATGGAAACGTTTTCAGGTTATTTACATCCCATGGGAACTGATTTATGGGATAAAAAGTAGCCTTTGTTTTATTCCGGGCCTCGAACTACCTGTATGCAAAATTTCGTTCCGTTCAGTAGTTTTTGCGTGAAAAAGTAACAGGCATCCATACATACAAACTTACGCGTTTAAATATTAGTAATTCAATACAGTAATAATGATACTCCTAGTATTATTATTACTTTTCGATTTGAGATCATTCCTTCTATAAATAATGCTTACAATTATATCTGAAACTCAACGCCAAACAAGTTTTAGTAATTTGTGTCGTGGTTTGTTGACAAACATTCTACATCCAGTTTGGATAGTGTAGACCCAAATAAATCAAAAGAAGCTCCCGCTCCCCGCACTTCGAGAGCTGAAATCACACCGTATGTGTTTTCTACAAGTGACTAATATGCGTAAAACCACACTAGCGCAGCGGCTGAGAAAATACAGATCTGTGTGACTCAGCACAGCTGTAATGTTTTTCGAACGAAACGCATGTGCGGCGCAACACAATCGCTGTGTAGAGCGGCAGTACGAATGGCTTAGGTTAAAAAAAAGATCGCAGTCGTCGAAAACAGTCCGCAGTCAAAGTGTTAAATCTGAGTTGCTCAAAACGGTGTTGATTTCATGATCTTATTCGTTCACAATTTAGATTGCTATTTAACTTTACAAATGTTCTGTATGTGTTCACATCCTTACAAACGTCTGTACCTAAGGATATCATTATTTATTGAGGACTAAGTTTATTGAGCAAAAGGTTTTTGAGGATAATAGAGAAAATAACGAAGTGTCCCCTTTTCGTTTTATTTCCCTTTGAACGGTTCTTTGGGTAACTAATCTTACTAAGGAATTTATGGCTTTCGTAAGATGTTTTGAGTAGTGGATTTGTATGGACTAGAGAGTATATTGGCCCGCATTATTATTTACTAGCTGCGCCTCGTGGCTTCACCTACGTGGAAATCTATTTGTCATTTAGTTTAAAAACCTTCCTCTTGAATAACTACTATCTATTAAAAAAACCACATCAAAAGGTAGCCTTTTATTAATTACTAGAAGATGCGCCCACGGCTTCGCTCGCGTGGAAATCTGTGTCAAGTAGTTTATAAACATTCCTCTAGAATAACTCCTATCTATTAAAAAAACCGCATCAAAATCCATTGAGTAGTTTTAAAGATCTAAGCACACTTAGGGACAGACAGACAGCAGTAGTGATTTATTTTATATTATAAAGCCTCTCGTAGTTTGAAGAATTCATTACACATGGCGAATTAACTACGAACCTTTCTTGTATTAACAAACACAGTGTAAGTTTTTAGTGACTTTTAGTAAAATCAATCATCATCAGCCTATAGCAGTCCACTGCTGGACATAGACCTCCAACAATGAGCGCCATTGCGCAGTGGGCTGTGTGGTGCCGGCTTAGATAGAATAGCACCACCCCAACTCTGCCCGTGGGTGTCGTAGGCGACTAAGGGACATACACCTGGGGGCGGGCATCAGCGTCCCTTGCAGCACACTCACTACACTGCGGTCCCCAACCCGCATGTCCAGCGTGGGGATTATGGGCATTCGTCCCATATGAATAGACACGCCAAGTAAAATCAATGCGGCATTTTAAATTACCTATAATTGTTTCCAATGGTGCGATTTTAATCAAAATTTCTAAACTGGAATTTCAAACTTAAATACTCATCGAACTAAGATATAAAACTTTGATTGTTTCAGAAAAGTTTTAAATCTGTATTAACACTTGTGGCTTGTTTCAACAAATTAATTTAAAGATAATTCTTGGTTTCACGGGCTTTTGTAAAGCGCAGATTAAAAAAAATATGTAAAACTTCGGTATGTTTTTACCATACCGTAGTTTTAAGATTTTTGAAAACGAATTATGATTTCTAGTGTCGAACGGAAAGGGTAAATTTGGGTACGTAGGTCTGAGTTTCTCTGAACGATAGGATTCGTAACGAATACATCCGACAGAGAACCAAAGTTGTCGACATAGCTCTAAGAATTAGCAAGCTGAAGTGCCAATGGGCTGGCCTATGTCGCGAAGAACCGACGGCCGCTGGGGCAAACGTGTTCTTTAGTGGAGACCACGACTCGGTAAACGTAGTGTAGGACGCCCTCCGACCAGGTGGGATGACGACCTGCGAAAGACTGCAGGTAGATGCTGGATGCGGCAAGCTGAAGACAGGGCGCTATGGCGCTCATTGGGGGAGGCCTATGTCCAGCGGTGGACTGCTATAGGCTGATGATGATGATGAGGTCGGTAAGGTAAAATTATAAGTATTAATACAACGGGTATTTATCGCGTAGCAACGTATTAATACTTACCTATAATTATGTGTTCAGATCGCAGAAGTTTAAAAATATTTAAGGTAATATTAAGTAATTAGGTAGGTCAAGCCCCAACAGCATCCTACAAACTGTAGCGGGCAGGATTGATTCACCAATATGGCAGACATAAGAAAAGTAATTTGATTTCTTTTTATTTATTTTAATTTTTTTATAATAATTCATTTTAATTTTCTTTTCGATTTGAATCGATTTAATTTTATTACGTAAGAATTATTAACATTTATTATAAGTATCATTACTAACTAATTATGGATCATAGTAGTCCGAAATATAGGAATTTTATTTATATATACAATGTGTATTGTCGAACCTTGATCAAACGATATGTGCGAATACACGACATATAATTATCGAAAAAAAATAAAAAATTATATGTTACCTATCTCAAAAATAAAGCCAAAGTACCTATTTTCAATGGTGAATAACATAACAACGAAAAGAGATAGGCCCATATATTTTGGAGGATTTGTAGATTAAATTATGAAGTTTAATACAACATGCAAAAAAGTACACCTCAATAACCCAGTTTTAAAGTTACAGATCAAAAATAAAATAAAATTTGTTTTTTTTTTTGCAAATTTCTAAAAAAATATTGATTTTACTAGGCTTATGTACCGAAATTGTATTTTTTTCTTACTTTCTTAGCTAGATAGACAATCTAGCTTTCAAATGAGGCTACTTTGAATAAAATACACCGTTTACTCAAAAAGAAACGAAGAAAAAACCAGATGAAGTAGTTTTCATTAAAAAAAATATTAAATCGGCTTTATTTTTGAGATAGGTAACATATAATTTTTTATTTTTAGTTTTTTATCGATAATTATATGTCGTGTGTTCGCACATCTCGTTTGATCAAGGTTCGACAATACACATTGTATATCCAAAAGGCGTTCACTATCGTCTCTTATCATCAGGTGAGATTGTGGTCAGACAAAGGGAACAGGATTTAAAAAAAAACTGGGTACTAGATTCCTAACTATAATGAAAGTCAAACGAACTAAATGGTTTTGTGAGGAAGCTTGCCATACACTAAGCAGTTGTATGTAGCTGGATAACTATAACTAAAAGGCAAAGTGCGTGTCGGATGTTGCGTAGAGTTGGGTTCCGTAGCTATATTGTGTAAGCTATACACCTCGGTGCTGTAGCGGGCGAAGATCCGCATGCGTCGCAGGGGGTTGCAGTTTCGATTCCCGCATCGTAATTTTTGAACGATCTGCAGATATGGATGTAACAAGAAGTAAGGGCCAAACTTTGAGGGGTGGCTTAGACTAGGTCGAGGAAGAGAGGAAACATATAAAAAAAATCTCGACTAGATTAAGAAGAAAAAAAAATCCGTACTTACCACTACAAAAGGCAATGGCGGATGCTTATTGTAATTAAAAATATAATAAAAAGGCCTACCCACCTATAGATGGAGTATTTGTTCTCGATTCGGTCCATTATTACGCGTTGTACCGTGCCTTACCCACCATTTTTCATCTCCTATAAAACTCAAAACAACTTCATCGTGGGTCTTTGACAGCGGTCTAGTTATCATTTATTAATTGTAGGGATTTTAATAAAGATATTTCCTGTATTCTGTGGTCCCATTTGAACCCAGAAAGTATGGGTCTTCAGTTTTGTTACACCCTGTATTATAGTACCCATAACACAAGCTATGCTTACTTTGGGGCTCGATGATGTTGTGTGTGTGCTGTCCAGCTTAGCCGGACCGAGACATGGAACCCTAAACACCGACATAAAGTCATGCAACAAAAAATCATTTATTTATTTATTTCTTTACAAAATTTTGGAGAAACTTACAGCTAGGTTTACAAATGAGATACATACATTATACAGAACATGCCTAGAAGGACCCAGTGCATGTTTGCTGACGGCTAAAACGTCTACGCTATCAATATATATAATCGGCTATCATACGTGTATAAAGCTGTCGTAAAAACTGGCGACAAGCTTTATTGTTATTTTAGTACAAAATAAATTACCTAAAACTAAACTTTGCAATATAGTCGATAGTAAAGTTTTTATGCCCCTTGCATTGCTATTGTTTACTACTATGATACGTATATAAAAATATTTTGGTTCCTACTGGATTTAGATTTAAAATAATAAACCAGAACAGCCAGAATTAAACAAAATTTAGGCCTTTAAATGTGTGGCTAATAGATAATGTGAGCTAGTTAGTGGATAGGTAATCAATTACAATACAATACAAAAATACTTTATTGTACACCAGATACAAAACAATATGAAAGATTGACATGTGACAAGTAAAATGGGCGGCCTTATCGCTTAGAAGCGATCTCTTCCAGGCAACCTTTGGATGGAAAGAATTGTGTGAATTAAAGAAAGGCAGGGGGTGTGCCAAGGATAGAGCTACAATAAAAATTAACATAATTTGAGTATTTAAAGATAAATAATATTAAGAATAAAATATATATATATATGTATAATATACTACTTAGTAATACTTAGTTAATAAATTAATAATAAGTACCAATATTCACGATTCTGATAGGTAGAATCCCTTAACGCGAGCTTTAAAAACTGGTAAGGACACTGTTTTGGATTCTGTATGGATTCTGGTAGTGCATTGCAATTAATCATACCTACAGCTAAATAAGTGTATCACTAGAGATGTACCGCTCATTGGTTCATTTTCTTTGTTTTTCCTCGCAGGTTAGATGTGACTAGATCCATGATGGACCCATCGAGAACTTATTTCGCATTAGATCCTTGATGGATATATTGAACCGCATATGAGTGTCGTAGTAGTGAGTGATACACTCACGAAGACCTATCAGGCCCTAACTTCCAGTCATGTAAACGATGTTGATGGTGATAAAATTATAAATAATAAATGCTGGACCATCCACACAGCATCATCTAGCCCCATGGTAAGCAGAGCTTGTGTTATGGGTACTAGATAACTGATATATATAATACAATACATTACATAGATAGATTTTTATTATATATAGAAAACGACCAGAACACCCGGAACAAATATCTGCAGATCATACACACAATTGTTCCGAAGCGGGAATCGAACCCGCTACCTCCTGCGTCGCAAGCGGACCTTCGCCCACCGCGCCACATCGAAGAAGATGAAGCTCAGACAGCAGACGTTTGTTATGATTTTCCTGACAAAGAAAATATCCAACAGAGTTCACAGCTGCATCTAGCCCCAAGCTAAGCAAAGCTTATGCTATGGTCATTATAGTAATGACTGTTATACCTATATAATACATTCATATAATTACTAGCTGCGCCCCGTGGTTTCACCCGCGTGGTGATAGATATTTTGGATAATATACAATATATCTTTATAAATTGTAGCCTATGTGTTATTCTGATGTATAGCTAGCTAGCTATATTATTGTAAAGTTTCATTAAAATCCATTCAGTAGTTTTTACGTGAAAGAGTAACAAACATCCATCCATACTTACAAACTTTCGCGTTTATAATATTAGTAGGATATAGATATATTTTTCATTGTACATAAATAATAGAAAATATTCCACACATTCGGAGCCATTACTTGCAGATCATACATACATTCAAATAATCTTTATCGTTATTAATACCTTTATTAAATCTCAATATCTAAATTTCAAATTCTAAAGACTTCCTTGCAAGCAAAACACGCGCGAACAAATCAACGAAAATATTTTTATGAAACTAGTCTTGTGAGCGAAAGTCCTTACCAGACATTTGAAGAGAAGTTTTCAAGAAATCCACTTTGAAAATACTTTTCTATCTGTAAGCATACGACAGAGGCATGTACAGATGATTATGGGGTAACTCTGGTTGGCTCTGGAGACTGAAAACTGGTTTGAAACTGATTCCGTCATTTATGAGCGTTCGTGCAGTCGGGCGTGAAAGGCGCTTGCAACGAGCAACGCGACGGATTTTTGCGTAACGTACCTCATCATGCTCGCTGCGATCGGAAGATACATATATTACGCCCCGTAACACCGCACCGGTCTGTACCCACCTTTAGTATACTGATAGCCCAACTGTTTAATGCGTACTTTGTTAATATTATACTTACTTGTACCTATTACTTGCAATTTTGCAAAGTTTTTGGATGGATAGATGATGTAGGTATATTTGTTACTATTTAGCGCCATAAGAACAGAACGGATTGGTATGGAATTTTGCTCCGACATAGGTCTATACCTGAAATAATAATACGTACTTCTTAACAGACTGCAAAAAAGAGGAGGTTATATTATGTTAGGCTGTGTGTATGTTTTTTATGTTTGTTCCTAAATTTCTCTGCCAAATTATGGATCGATTACTAGGTACGATTACCAGTACTACAACAGCTACTACGTACTAATTATGTAGTTATTCTGTGACGATTTTTTTTTGTTACTATATCGAGAATAATCACGATGTGGTCCGATATGTTATTTAAATCCCACCAAAACATAAATGTAAAAAAGGAGAGCCAAGTTCAATACAAAAATTATGATTGGCTGTGGGCTTCCCCGCAAAAAGAATGGAGATATAAATGAGTGCCAAGTCAAATCTACGTAGGTTAGATTTGACTTTGCCAGTTTTCATTACATCAGTAATTTTATAAAGTTATTCAACGTTTTAATTCTGATAAAAACTGGCCAAGTCAAATCTAACCTACATAGATTTGACTTGGCACTCATTTATATCTCCATTCTTTTTGCGGGGAAGCCCACAGCCAATCCTAATTTTTGTATTGAACTTGGCTCTCCTTTTTTACATTTATGTTTTGGTGGGATATCATTACTTTTTGTAAAGAAAACTAGGCAGGTATTGAGATTTAATGTTCATCTTATCTTAATCAAGTAAAACACCTCAGAACACTTAGTGTCGGTTTATTGTACCGAATACATACAACTACGCACTTATTACAAAGTCACTGCACTGCACCCTAACAAATACACTGTATTCTATGGCGCAATCGGAGACGTTAGTACCTACTATTGCTTATTCTATGCAATGCTTCGACATAGGTACATAGCTAGGTAGGTATTATACGGGCCGGTCCCTAAAAACTACACTGTATTCTATGGCGCAATCGGAGACGTAGTACTATTGCTTATTCTATGCAATGCGGATCTATTTTAATTTAAACCTTATTCCATTGACATAAGGTCGTCGTCGCTAACATTACTTATTTTTTGTCTTTTTTTTATTTTTTGATTTTTTCCTACGTTTACTCACAATTACCGAGCTGGATTCCAAATTTCATCCTTCTAGGTCATCTGGAAGTAGGTTAGATTTAGGTACTATATATATGTCAGTCAGTCAGTGTGAATTTTTACGACTTTTTGACCTTCATATCTTTATAACCGTTTGAGCTAGCTTCATGAAATTTGGGCTTCTACATGTCCTTATAGATATAATTAAACACACGTAGTTTTATGTGTTTACGTTAAAGATGTTTTGAGTTATAGAAGGGTCAAAAGTGGCACCAAGTGGTTCGTGTAATGATACACTCGGCGCGTTCCTTTGCTTGAACTTGGCTTGAACACGCTGCCGCGTGTTCTAATAACAATACCTTAATTAAGTGGAAGTTTGGTGGGAACTTCCGTATTCCTTTTGATTTGGCTGTTCAGTGTTCATACTTGCCTCCAAGTTTTATATCCTAGTTGTATTCACTCTCATTTCCATTGTTGGTTGGCGCTTAAAGCTTAGAAATGACTTGAGAATAACAATTTAAGATTGCTTTGTTTAAAGGTAATTTAAATTTTTACTTGTTTTCTTACTGCAGCCATTAGTACAAAAATATTAATAATTTCATTCGGATTTCGTACGTTGCTAAGCACGCTATGCGCATTTAAGCTGCGTGTGTCTACGTTTCCATTGCAGCACACACTATACATGCACGCTGTGAACGGCCACGGCGCATTTAAGCTACGTGGCTTCGTTTGTTTGACAACGTGGGTCTACGTGACCGGTTTATGTGTACCGCGTGCATTGCGTGTCCCGCGTACATAGAGTTGACAGCGTTGAGCTGTGTGGGTGCCATATTCGTCCAAGCCACGCGTGTAGTAATGACGTCATTAATTCCACATTCGTGCATAGCGTGTGTTTGTGTGTGTATTTTCTTGCAAAGCGAAGTTCGTGACCTCTCCATGCGTAGCAGTGGGACAGCATCTTTAGACCATTTTTTGTTGAATGTGTGCAATTTTTACTTACAAAGTGTGTCAAAGTCAAAGTCAAAGTATATAATTACATGTGAAAAAGATCGTACATAAAAAAAGCGTAACAATGTAATTTGCCCATTATGGGCAAGCAATTATTTCTCTAGTTGCAAGCAATATATTAATGAGAAAAAACAAAAAATCAGGTAATGTTAATAAATAGCAACACACAATTAAATAACATTAATTAAATAATAAAAAATACATAAATGGGTAATTATTTGTCAAAATTCTTATCGTTCATAAATTCTGTGATAGATAATAAAATTGTAAGTAATATAATTAAGAATTTGTAGAAATTAACGACAGTGTAACATATGTGTGTACCTACGGTGGAAAAAATAAGTAATTATGTACATAATCTTTGTTGAAATTTTATATTGGATTCTAGAACGGAGGGTAGGTACTGCGTTCTAGAATCAAAAAATAGTTAGTCTTGTCTTTTATTTTATTTTTTTGTTATATATTGTCTTGTGTTATCTTCCGTGACGTCACCAAACGGCTCTACCGGAAGACCAGCGTTGATTGTAACATGCTTACAACTAACCCATGCTGAGATAGAGTCCGTTTTGTGACTCAATTACAAAAAATTGTTTATCCTTTATTTTTATTTTTTTATTCATGTTTGTGTTATTTTATTTTTTGTATATTGAGTTACAAATAAACTATTCTATTCTATTCAAAAATGAAGACCAAAAATTGCCTATAAGGCATTATAGGCAATTTTTGGTCTCGTATAATGTGGGAAGGTCCTATCTACAGGTATTTAAATAAAACCAAGCGCACGATTAAATCGTATAATACTTCAAAGGATAAATCTTTCACATAAATTAAACATTTTTAATTCCTTACACGATCTATCTACACAGTTATTTTTATATATATTTTATAGGTTACTATTTACATTTTTACAAATATACCAAAAAACTACATGAATTGAAAAATTAAATATTTACCTACCTTTAGGTGAACCTATTAGCTTTTTTGGTGAATTTTATGATGAGCATTAAAGTATCACTAAAAATAGATCGAAAATAATCGATTTCGACGGGACTTGAAACCGCGATTTTCCCCTTTCCCGTCAAAATCGATTTATTTTAATATTATTTATTTAGTTACTTAGAGATTATTGAGACCCCGAGTGCAAGGGCTTACCTCTTTATTAACCCATTCAGCTCCGGCAACGCACTCCTCGCGTTTTACAATTTTTTTGGTTTTTGCCAGCAACGCGCCATATGCGTTGCTGAAACTGCGTACTTAGAATTTTTTAAGTTTTTTTTGAGTAATTATATAATCAATAACATTTATTTAAAACCAAAAAAAAAAAACAAAAAAAAGGTGTGGGTCATAATGAAAAGAAATAAAAAACTTGAGGCATTGAATGGGTTAACAAAAACCTTAATCTAAAATAACACTTTTTGGGATATAGGCAAGCATGCATTTAGTATTCGCACGATTAGTATACACTCTCAGTATCTACAGGTTCTAATTGAAGAGCCATTAGGTCGCGCTTTGCTAATTCTATTGAAATTAAGTTTCCAAAGAGAAGATTTGGCTAAATCTGACAGGGAACTGTGCGAAACTGCGATCACAAATATTATCCACTAGCTGCGCCCCGCGGCTTCACCCGCGTGGTGATAGATATTTTGGATAATATACAATAAATATTTATAAATTGTAGCATATGTATTATTCTGATCATAAGCTAGGATAATGGCTAAGGATGGATGGATGGATGTTTGTTACTCTTTCACGTAAAAACTACTGAATGGATTTTATTTTGGATTAATGAAACTTTACAATAATATATTATTGTAGAATAGAATAGAATAGAAAGACATTTATTCATAACAACTAAAATTAACAAATATAACACTTATAGAAATAGGTACATGTAGAGAGTTCTTATAAAAAGGTTCTAACTCAGCATAATGCTGGCTAAGCTCCGTACGGGACTTAGCCAGCGCTGGTCTTCCGTTAGAGCCGGTACAGGTGACGTCACGAACACAATAATATATTACAATAATATATTATTGTAAAGTTTCATTAAAATCCATTCAGTAGTTTTTACGTGAAAGAGTAACAAACATCCATCCATCCATCCATCCATCTATACTTACAAACTTTCGCGTTTATAATATTAGTAGCATATGGGTCGGCGCAAAAAATCCGTCTCCGTAAATAAGAGCGCACTTGATATGTGAACTCTTATTTTGTTTAGTTCGCTTGAAACACATCATCATCATCATCATCAGCCTATAGCAGTCCACTGCTGGACATAGGCCTCCCCCAAAGAGCGCCATAGCGCCCTGTCTTCAGCTTGCCGCATCCAGCATCTACCTGCAGTCTTTCGCAGGTCGTCATCCCACCTGGTCGGAGGGCGTCCTACACTACGTTTACCGAGTCGTGGTCTCCACTCAAGAACACGTTTGCCCCATCGGCCGTCGGTTCTTCGCGAGATATGGCCGGCCCACTGCCACTTCAGCTTGCTAATTCTTTGAGCTATGTCGATAACCTTGGTTCTCTGTCGGATGTATTCGTTACGAATCCTATCCTTCAGAGAAACTCCGAGCATAGCTCTTTCCATAGCTCGCTGAGCGACTTTGAACTGGTGGACCAGCCCTATCGTGAGTGTCCACGTCTCAGCTCCGTAGGTCATAACGGGTAGGACGCACTGATTGAAAACTTTCGTTTTCAAGCATTGCGGTATGGATGACGTGAAGACTTGACGTAGTTTCCCAAATGCTGCCCAGCCCAGCTGGATCCTCCTTTTGGCCTCCTTCTCGAAACTGTTTTTACCCAACTGCAGAATCTGCCCAAGGTAAGTGTACTCGGAAACAGTTTCGAGAAGGTGACCATGTACGACCACCGGCCTTGGATCAATGTGACCATTGATCATGACTTTGGTTTTATCCAAATTCATGCCAAGACCGATACATCGGGAGGCTGAAGCTAGGCCGTTCAGCATCTGGTTCAGTTCCTCAAGCGACTCCGCCATTAAGACTATGTCATCAGCGAATCGCAGGTGTGAGATGTACTCGCCGTTTATATTAATGCCCTTTCCTTTCCAGTCCAGCAACCTAAACATATCTTCCAATGCGCACGTGAACAGTTTCGGGGATATGACATCCCCCTGCCTCACTTCTCTGCACAATTGGATGGGTTTAGACTGCTGACCCTGTACTTGGACACTCATGGTGGCGGCCTCGTAGAGACAACTCAGCACCTGGATATAACGATAGTCTACTTGGCATCGCTGTAAGGAATCCAGAACAGCCCAGGTTTCGACGGAGTCAAATGCCTTCTCATAGTCCACAAAAGCCAGACACAGGGGCTTATTATACTCTTCGGACTTCTGTATAATCTGCCTCACTGTGTGTATGTGGTCTATGGTGCCATATCCTCCGCGGAACCCAGCCTGTTCCGGTGGCTGGAACTCGTCGAGTCTCCTGGCGAGACGGTTCGTGACCACTCGTGAGAACAGCTTATAGACGTGGCTCAAGAGTGAGATGGGTCTGTAATTCTTAAGAAGGGTTTTATCTCCCTTCTTAAAAAAGAGCACCACCAAACTCCCGCTCCACGCCTTTGGAGTTCTCCCACTGTCAAGGACGGTATTAAAGAGGTTCCGTAGCTCCTGTATTACAGGGGCTCCTCCGGCTTTAAGAAGCTCTGAAGTAATACCGTCCTCGCCGGGGGCTTTTCTATTTTTAAGCTACCTTAGAGCTAACACGATCTCGTCTTGACTGATTTCAGGCAGTTCGTCGGTATAGTGGCGTGTCAGGGTGGCTCTGGAATCTTGGTCATCTCGTCGGTAACGAGGGGCATGTGCAGCGTATAATCGGCCATAGAAATCCTCTATCTCGGCGGATATCTCCGGCTTTGACAATACGGTCCTCCCGTCGTGCGTTTTAAGCTTTGTCAGGTGGCTCCTTCCAAGCTGCTGAGTGAATACTTTGGACCCTCGGTTTCGCTCTATCGCCTCTTGAATGAGGCGCGTGTTGAAGCTCCGAAGGTCGTGCCGTACCATCTTCGCAATCCGCTTGTTCAGGTCTGACCTCTCTGACAAAGTCGCTTGGGTGGTCTCCCGTCTTTTTGTCATCAGCCCAAGAGTCTCATCCGAGAGTTTGGACTTCTTGCCAGTACGCTGCTTTCGACAGAATTTGATGCCCTCATCCCTCAACGTTTCAACCAGATTGTGTAGGGTCTCGTCAGCGTCATCAGTGGGTTCCAAGGCAACAAATCTATTCCCGAGAAGCTGCTGAAACTTCTCGGTGCCCGCCATGATTTGGATTGGGTCAGGTCGGAGCGTGGACTTCATCAGACGGTTTCTTTCAAGCTTCAAGTTGATATTCAGAGAGCCTCGGAGGAGTCGGTGATCAGATCCGGTATTGAACCTGTTGATCACTGAGACATCTCTGAATATGTGCTTGCTATCCGTCATGATGAAGTCGATCTCATTTTTAGTCACAGTGTCGGGGCTTGAAACACAGCCAACGGTAACACGTGTCACAATGCCGCAATGTGTATTCAAAAGTTGCAAAAATTAAATTTATTTGTTAGTTTAAAGCTAAAAATATAACTTACTAGTTTCTGCCGCGGCTTCGCACGCGTTGTTTCTATGGAAACGAAAAATTTAAGATTATTTTTTATCCTATGGGAACTGATTTATGGGATAGTAAGGATATGTTATATTCTATGGCCGTGGTTTTATTCTGGGCCCAGAACTATCTGTATGCAAAATTTCAGCCCGATCCGTTCAGTAGTTCTTGCGTGAAAGAGTAACAAACATCTACCATACATACAAACTTTCACGTTTATAATATTAGTAGGATTCTGCAGTTACTTAAATCAAATGGGTAGATATTTATGGAGACGGCTTTTAGCGTTCATTTGTATGTGACCCGAAATCTAGATAGTATTTTTGATCGCAGGAGCGTTTTTGTGGCGGGTATACTGGAAGCGTGCGTTTTGATGTACATTGATGACTAGGGAACCAACAGAGCTATTACTTGCTACGTATTTGGATCGAAATCAGGTTTCCCTCGCTCAAAATTTATAGGTAAAAAGGCTCTTAGAAAATGGTTGAAATGTTAATTATAGTTTTAAAGTTTAAAAGTTCTGTGTTAAGAAATGAATAAATAATGCTGGACAATTCACACAGCCATTATCTAGCCCCAAGCTAAGCAGAGCTTGTGTTATGGGTACTAGATAACTGATATACGTAATACAATACATTACATAGATAGATATTTTTTATTATACATAGAAAACGACCAGAACACCCGGAACAAATATCTGCAGATCGTACACACAATTTAACTTGAATTTAACAGACAGGTAACATTGAAAAAACTACACTGTACAATGTACATACTAGATACAGTCAGCATCATCGATAAGCCCCCAAGATACTTATCGTGGAATCTATAATGACATTTATCATATCTTACTATAATTTATCATTATGATTTATTTATCAGTTTTTTGATAATCGTTGAAATAATCTTTATAAGTATGTATAATTACGTTCATTACGATAATTATTATTCTAAATGATTATTGCAAAGCTATACGTACGAGTATATTGTATTACTTTCTGTGTTGTCGTTATTGTATAATGTTTATAGATTATTGTGATATAAATAAAAAGAAAAATAATAAAAAAAATGTTTATTTCGAGCACAGGACTCATACAAAAAATAACATTAAAATTTACATACTCAATCACAAATCAATGATATAAAATAAAATAAATTAAAAACATGGACACAGACAAAAAAAAATAAAAAAGATATAGCAGTTTAATTTGATATTTCTATGGATCATTATTGTTGTCTGAAATAAATATTTAATTAATTATTTAACTTATTATTAAGTCTATTATAATAAAACTCTATCAGGATCATAATTCGACGCGACTCCCTAATATACATACATAAACTATTTACACGTAACACTCTAGGCCAGGTGAATTTTTTTTTAACTTTAGAGCTAGGTAATAAGAAAGTGGAACATTTTAGGCAAAGCAATTATCAGTCTTTAAGCTGGGTTATCTGTTAAGGTTGTAGATTTAGAATCTGAAGTGGAAAAATAGAAAATTGATTTTTTATGCCTAGATTAGAGATAGATCATATTCTATAAAAACTATTGTGATTTGAGGATTCCATTATGAATGTGAAAGCACAAACTACAGTCCATGTGATCGTTTAATCAATTCTACGTTTTTGTTTAGTTGTGCGCATTTACTACATACCTATGTACATAGGTAAAGTAAATGTAAAACAAGATGCGAAAAAATTTATACATTAATTTCTGAAAAACTTTTTACAATACAAATGGTGCCGATTTGCTGAATAGGCCGAGTTACGATTTAGTTTATACTGGTTACCTTTCGGATATACAGGGTACCACGAAACATGTATACTAAACCGAAAGGGAGTGATTCTGGTCGGCCGCCATCCAATCGACTTAATTATTTCTAAGATTTTTTAAATATTGAATATAGTTTTACATTATTGTTTTAAAATTTCAAAGGATTAACAAAAAAATTTTTTTTGTTGATATAAAGGTTTTTTATTGTATATATAACTTATAATACAATGAAAAACATTTTTTATATTGTGCAAGAGCGCGTGTTAAAGAACACAAATATAAAGTTTTTTTTAAATGTAAAAAATCGATATTATTATTATTTACAAGTTGATTCCCTCCCATGGGGTCCACTATCATCCCCATTCAATGACACATGTTACGTGGCATCCTGTAGAACAGTATCGTAATTTCCAACAAGGTTACAAGATAGAGTTTTGCACTAAAATGTCTTTTATGTAACTTACATTATACTATTCCAATGACATATACAACAAATTCTATTTTAATACCAATGCATACGAACAAACATATTTTATGGCGCCTATTGTATGTTTATGACAATGGTAAAGCAGCCAAACCCTGGGGCAGCAGTGGGTAAACAAAGTCTGATGGATGATAATGATAACAAAATTATCATAATGTTGTATCTTTGGGCAAGGTTAACAATGCTATGATAGTCTTTAAAATACATAATTTTTAAAATAACCTAACAAAATATAATATGGCGTATAAACCTACAAGCGTACACTTAAAGCTCTGGTGTGTTCATACGAACTGAGATCTCACATTAACGTTCCTGTTCACTGAGAGCGCACTTAGCCCCGGGTCTGAGGTCGGGCGTACGCGCTCCCAAAGCGTTGGCTATCTCTTCGCCTTCCAATACTGACACAGCAACACCCGCTTAAAAGCTTGCCGGAATACTTTATTGAATATCGTGTAAAATATCGGGTTCACCATCGAGCTGGCGTACCCTAACCACAGAGCGCAGTCAAACACCCACGGCGGTATACCCCTCTCGCATTCAGGGCACAGCGCTGGCACCATATTGAGTATGAAGAACGGAGCCCATAACACCACAAACGTGAAGAATACTACCCCCAAAACCTTCGTCGCTTTCTGCTCTAAGCGCAAGATTCTTCCGTGACGCGAGGAGTTCCTAGAAATCACGCTAGAGGTTCTAGAGTGGTGTGGCCTAGGCGCTGCTCGTTGAGGAGTCGTGTTCACCGATGCTGACTGTCTAATTGACCTTTGAGGCCTTATGGTCCTAACTGGGGTGGACAGCGTTGTCTTCGCTCCACCGAAGCTAGAGCCTCGCCCAAATTGCCTTGCTTCATCCCAAGTGACCATAGAAGAAGCACCTCGACTAGACCGTCGGAATATCGTCGTCGATGGTTCCTCTCTCAAATTTCCATTTCTAGTGAATCCATTACAAGTGTTTATATCACCCCCAGGGACGATTATCACTTCAGTAGTCCGTCTTGGGGCTGGAGTTGATTCAGTGCCAAAGTACGGGCAAGTACATGGAGGAGGAAGTAAAAGACCATCCTCAGAACTTCGTGATTTTGTTGTCAAAGTAGTTGGAGCGAGAAGACCCTCGTTGCTTTCGTCATCTGATGCACTTCTTGGTCTATGCAGGGGAGTATTTGGGTCTCCAGTTGAGGATGGTCTTCGTCTTTCCTGCAGCATTGAAGACGGGGAGCTGGATGAGACGCTAACTGATCCTGGGGTTAGCATCCCGCATTTTTCTGATATGTTTGTTCTGTTGAAAAAAACATTTATTTGATGTTAGAATACTAAAATTGGTTAAGAAAAGAATTGCTTCACGCTAAGACAATCCTGCGCTGGTTTCAGTTACATTATTTTTTTTATTTAGCTTATAAATATTGAATCTTTACTTGTTTCTAACGAAATGAAACATAAATAGCATTGACAATCAATCGGCATATATTTATCTTTAATACGACTGTCTATACCCGAATTAAGCCTATGGTATCTATATAATATAATACAAATGTAGCAAAACCATTATCAACCAATTTAAGTACCTTACCAACACAAAATACGACTTTGCGTGTAGCAAATCTTCGTGCTAAGCCCGACGATACATGCTTCTTGTATAGTCGGTATTGGCTCAGTTTATAGATAAAGCTACGGCTACACTGATCGGCGGTTTACATTATATTTCGCTTTCTACACTATATTACCACAACCGTATCCTGACTGAAACGATCTTCGTGATACGGTAGTGATATAGCCAAGGCACGACTTCAAAAAAGCATTTTAAGAGTTATAAATCATTGAAATCAGTACAAATAATATCCGAATAAGAATGAAAAACTATCAAATTATTTGTTCAGTAGGTATACAAGCAGATAAATCAAAATGATTGACTCAGCGTCAGGCAGGCTCCAGTGTAGAAAACAAAATATTACAAATACAATAATAATTTTGAATCTCCAATCAATTTTGAAGTAAATAGCCAATTTTTATACCCTTTCAACGGCGTTTTGGTCGCGGCAGAAGCTTCCAAGCCACGAGATAGGCGCAACATCTCTGCGCCAAACTGGTGCAGGGCCGACATTGCTGAAGGCGCGGGCTCGCTGTGCAACACAACACGTATACATATATATGAGGACTACGGACAGCACATGGAGACATACACATACGACATATGTATATAACACATAAAACATAGTTAAGTAACATGTTGGCTGAGTTTTAGACACTTACATGTTTAAATGTACACCAAAGAGTACAATAACTACGTAAGTAAGAATGTACACTTTACGTACCTATGAGTTTATTCAAGTAACTGATAATGGCATTACGCTCGACGCTCGTGATTTTTCAGTCCGAGTAAAGTGATATAATAACTTGGCCAACATATAGCTGAACTATAAACAAAAACACATAATAGAACGTATCACAGACAACTAAGGCACAGACAGATGCATCCAGACAGATAAATGAAAGAGAGAATCGTATGGCTGAGACTAGTGCAAACAGATTCTGTAATGGACATAATAAACGAAACGAAAGATGCAAACAAATATGACTAGAAGCATACCTAAGTCAGTATAGAACATACAAACGAACAGAGGCATATAGAGATGCAGATATATAAAAACAATCACAGAGAAAAACATTCAGGTTTAAACGTACATAGTCGTCATATTGATGAATTTTTAATCCTATTGGGATTAAACGTTCATCTATATGACGTATTGCACTTACAAAGTCAGATAAAGCTTATACATAGAAGTAAAAAGGGTATGGTTTGGTACATAGAAATAAAAGTGATGTACAAAACCTGCTTCACTTATTCTATTTTAATATTGGAATAGTGCAGCTTGCTTTCACATTTCATACACGACGTAGATTTCAGAAGTGGGATCAATAGAATACATTTGTAAAATTTAAATTGCAAATCGTTTCACGATGAAAGATATCAAAAGCACTCAGAGCTTTTGATATCTTTCATCGTGAAACGTTGAATGGAACAACATTTGCTTTAAAGGGATAGGGAATTCAGTATAGTTTAAAGTGACAGACCAAAGTATAGGAACTGTTTTTCAAAACAGACATACAAGCTATTGCCCAATATTAAAGCTAGATAATCAGAGGTCCTGACTAATCTAAAATAATAGGTTGGGGAAAAAGTTTCTTCGCATGTTTTAAGAAAATTCAAAACATTTTTTAATATATTTTATTAACATTTAACTAAAGTATGTAGGTACCATTTTGTTCGCTAACTTTTTGCCATCTTGTAGGTAGGGACATGATCCCATTGCTATAGATATTTTGGGGCTTCTGATCAAAATACCGCGGACAAGTGGTTTTGGCAGTTCTCTCGTGATGCCTAAAGAATTCTGAAGAGACCGAAACAGGTCGAAATCTGAAGGTGCAAGGTCAGGATGCACTGATGCACTATATGGCATGATGCACTATATGATGCACTATACGGCGGATGCACTAACACCTCCCAGCCAAACTCTCTTAATTTTTGCTGAGTGGCTAAACATGTGTGAGGTCTAGCGTTATCATGATGAAAAACTACACCCCTTCTGTTGATTAATTCCGGCCGCTTTCTCTCAACTTCTTGTTCATACATTCTATAATGCGAAAAGACTTTTTCCCCAACCTGATATAAAAATATGTTATTTTCAACAGTCTGCAGTAAGCTTAATTATTGTTGTTCTAATTAGTTTATATTATTTGATTATAACTTTCTTCGTTAATTCACACTTAAGATTGTATACATTTTTATATAAATACTCATAGTAAAGTTTCACACACGAATTTTTTTTTTAACAAATTTTAATTTTGTATTTAATGTGTGTTTTATCTTTGCAGCTAGTATTTTTTGTTCAGTATAGTTATCGTTTAGAGTTTTCTTTGATAGGCCCTCGCCTATTCCAATTTATTACGTATATATTAAAAGCCCGTTCTAAATCATTATTTATAAATTGAAAACATCAGGACACCTAAGCATTACCTCTATCGTTGAAAAATTGCGACAATAATGCTAGCACGTGTTTCACATTGTTATGCAAACTATAGGAATTGATCGGGTTACCGTTGCAACGTGTTTTATCGTGAAAACTGATAGCATGAATGTTAGTCAAAGTGCATATAGGAAAACAGAGTATACTTGAATTCAAAAAGCAGAGTATAGGATAAGTGTTGTCCTATATATATGATGAGCGCCAGAGCGCCGCCAGCTTCTCGTAAGGAATACATCACGACAGAGGACCAAGGAAGTTATCGACTCTAAGAGTTAGCAAGCAGTGGGCCGGCCATATCTCGCGAAGAACCGACAACCACTTTGGCAACCGTGTTCTTGATTGGATACCACGACTCGGTAAACGTAGTGTAAGTATTTGTAGCTATAAGTATTAATTCATACACAATCTAATTTTTTTCTGAATTGAACTGAACTGAACTGTAGGCCGCCCTCCGACTAGGTTGACGGCCTGCAAAAGACTGCAGGTAGATGCTGGATGCGTCAAGCTGAAGAGAGGGGAGGCCTATGTCCAGCAGTGGACTGTCATAGGCTGATGATGATGATGATGAACCGTCTTATAAACCCAGTGACAACGGCTTTAAATAGGTCATACACTAAAATCCCGCTATAAAATTCTCTCTATGTACATTTTGATACAACCTATTGAAGCAACTATTCCCGTTTTAGACTGTGCTAAAGGTGAAGGTACGAAAATAATATGGCTATAAAACCGCCAATATTTTACGGCAAGCCGTGGAAGCTCCCACTGGCTTATTATGCAAATTGGACGTGTAAAAGTAGACTTTAACGACGTAGATATAAAGGCTAAATTGGGCTATAAGATAGCTAATGTAGCAGTTTATTTCGTTCACATAAGTTTTACTAAAATAGAACACATTTAATGGAAATATTTCTCTCTCAAACATATCGAAAATCATATGTTCCATAATGTACTTAGGCTTGATATCAAAACCTACCAGGCGTTATTCTTTTGTTCAAAATTTCAAATGTTTTTTCAATATAAATAAATAAATAATGCTGGACAATTCATACAGCATTATCTAGCCCCAAGGTAAGCAGAGCTTGTGTTATGGGTACTAGATAACTGATATACATAATACAATATATTACATAGATAGATATTTTTTACTATACATAGAAAACGACCAGAACACCCGGAACAAATATCTGCAGATCGTACACACAATTGTTCCGAGGCGGGAATCGAACCCGCAACCTCCTGCGTCGCAGGCGGACCTTCGCCCACCGCGCCACATCGGTCGTCGAATATAAACAGAAGCCTTACAAAACAGACAGTACCAACATTTCCCGATACATTCATAATTTATTTTTCCTATTTCTAGGCTAGGTCGATTCTATAGGCGTCTAGGCATAAAACACGACGCCATTTGTATTCTTTGAAAATGAATTAAAGGTACCTATTCTTACCAATTTATAAAACACAAATAGATTCAGTGTCGCGGTCAAGGATACTAGATTAAATAATCAATACCTTTTTTGTGACAGTGGTATATGGAATAGTTGCTAAACGGTTCGTTATGCCATACCAAGCCATAAACGTGTTCTTGAGTGGAGACCACGACTCGGTAAACGTAGGTTAGAATGCCCTCCGACGAGGTGGAATGACGACCTGCGAAAGACTGCAGATAGATGCTGGATGCGGCAAACTGAAGAGCGCTATGGCGCTCATTGGGGGAGGCCTATGTCCAGCCGTGGACTGCTATAGGCTGATGATGATGATGAATGCCATACCTACCATTTTATTGTATCGAAGTTCATATATTTTAGAAAATGTTACGCAGTTGAATTTTTTCTAAGAGATAAAGCCCAACTTGTATCGATTCTGCGTGTTACCCTGCCACTGCGACTTGAATTTCCCAATTCTGAGAGCATTGGTTCATTAGTTACCTTCGTTGTTAAGTGTCATCTCCTATCCCTAACTCGATCAGGCAGACGTATACTTCCTAGGATTTATTTAATTTGTACGTACTTACCTATTCTATAACTGATGTTCTTGACATTTAGCTCGCAGAATCTATGGCCGGGCTAATACGGTAACATTATATAATAATAACATATAATGTTTTCTTTCTGATAACGTATAAGCTCGTATGGTGATTATGTAACTCGCGACCGGTTTGCGACAGGCGTAAATTAAGCAATCGGTGCTGTCAAACGCCAATTTTGACCAATTTTGACGTTGTAGCTGGTGTCAAACTAATACAAAATTGACGTTTGACAGCACTGATAATTTACGCCTGTGGCAAACCGGTCGCGAGTTACATAATCATCCGGCCGGTCATAGATTTTGCGAGCTAATATGTCATGTCTACTTAGAGAACATCAGTTATTATATGTGTTGTCAATAAAGATATTGTATTGTTCTTATTTTAAGCGGCTACTTCCCAATTAGCAACCGTTTAATCATTAAATGCAACGATTGGGATATAGATCTCACACGGCCACACTGAAACGGTTAATCATTTATCGCATCGACTGTACTTGTAGACCTTGATTCCGTCCGATAAATTCACTACGTAAAGTCTCGCAATGTTATGGGAACCATTCTACACTGTGAGATACAGTCAGCTCTTTAGAATTGCGGTTCTTCTATCTCCTTATTCGATCTTGTAGAGTTAACTAAACCTACACTTTTAAGTGTCCCAAAGGTTTAGGTTCCTATTTTATTTGTCCGCATGCACTTTTAGTTTCTCATGGCGTTTCAGCGAAGTGTTTAATGTGGCGCTTGCGTGCTGAACCACCACGAATTAATGTAGTAATACGACAATTACGAAAGTAGGTATCACTGCTTCCACGAAGGCCTAGCCGCAGTGTCGGATTTATTAACTTTATTCATCTCTCTGTACTTTGATTTTGCGAGTTCAGTACAATTGTGGGCTTTGACTGATTTATTTTTATAAACAAAGCATCAAACATTGTAATAATATATCAGCCAAAATGCCCGACAGTCGTTACCTTATGAACAAACAAATATAGATACATATAATACTCGTATATAAAAAAGAGGTTTGGAATGGCTAAGAACGAGAAGTTAGATGCTGACTTTTTTCTCACAAAATAAATTCAATGGAGATGATTGTCGACTTTAAGCGTTATTAAGCAAAGGAGTAAAGTTCATTTTTCAGCTTATGGGCTAAGAAACGACAGTGGCTGTTGCCATTATGCAGTATAATTCTGTAATTTGGTCAGGTGGCGTATTACGTTGGAATATAGCAATTTGTAGGAACCTTTCGTGGAACACCTGACCCTCAAAGTAAGTATCAAAGTGCCTAGGTTCTCTGACTGACTGATTGCTGGGTTGGGGTTCATAGTTTTTACCGTACATAAAACTCAAAAGACACTATGGTTTTAAAATTATTACGAATGAGAAACACAAACACACACATGCTTCAAAAATAAATCGAATAGATAAGCAAGTGGTATACGCACAAGCATAGACACACCCTAATAAAGATACACAAACCAGCGACATGCTTAAGTCTTCGTCATCGATCAGGAAAACTTTGGCAAAACATAACTCTAACAATATCAGCAAAGTTTTACTCAACGCTAACAAGTTTTGCACAGTTTTTGTCAACAGTCACCTTTTTCTGACCACAGTCTTTTGTTTCTAGGTCATAGGTACCTGGAATCCTGGATCCAGAGATCTCTGGTATCTATTGGAGGCAGTTCCGTCTCAGTGGAGGCTGCAGAGTGTTGAGGAGTTCCTCGTGGTCCCAGGAATCTTCGCCAAGTTGCGCGCCGGCCTGGGACAAAAACACACTTTTGTTATAAAAGTAGGTAACAAGAGCATTGGTATTATTATGGAAGAAGCAAATAATTTGAATGAAATTGTTGACTGCGTTGTGCGAGTCATTTAAGTACCTAGGTACTTTTTGTTTCAGTAAATACAAGGCCGGCTACCTAATAAAGTATATAAACTCAGATACTCGTACGAAGCATTACAATCAGCTGTAAGACAACATAGAGAAGGAAAAGTTTGGAAATACACTATGTTTATTGACCTAAGACCACTAACCATTCGTAAAAATGACGACGCGTACTGACATAATATATAATGTTTCGGTATGTTCCCGACCTTTACCACCCCGCCGGTTTCTAATACCTTCCTAAAGCGTACTATTTTGAGCGACCTGCAATCATTGCAGATGCATATATTATATTGGATCGAGAGATATCGATTTATCGCCGTAAAATTTACAACATGAAGCCAATCGTTGAAATTTTTGAACATATGTGATATTTTTTATTTTACCAAATAATAAGCCATGGCTAGTTTGTGTTAAGGCTGTCCGCCGTGATTAAAATTCGACACGGAGGATAACATCACCAACAACACTAGGTCGCTAGATAAAATCAAATTATTATCATCATCTAGCTCATAGCAGATAGTACATAATACCACACGGACGAACGAACTTTTAATCTACTTTAATCGGTAGCGGTTCGCTGCGGAGGAATTCAATTATTGCCTCTTTGCTTCGTTAAAATGACGCTTTTCATTCGAAAATTTGATCTGAAAGTTTAACGTTCATTTTATAATTGTTTGTCAATAAAAATGATAGTTTTGACACATAATAACTTTATAGTATTTGATACGATTTTCGAGTTCTCTGATTTGATTGATACTCTACGGCTACGTTTCTCGTGGCATGGTTTCTAATGTGAAAACGTCTTCAGCGAGCTTCTGAACAGTGAACGAAACTAATGCGTCACGGTCAGGTCCGTTACGCTGAATCGGGTACACTCGGCTACAGCCTGTAAGTTTAAAGTATTATTTGGTCATAGCATGTTAGTTGCATCAAGTATAACACGAATTTTATTTGAGATTCTTGTTATCACCTTTTCTTTATCAGAGTTCAGATGACAAACGGGTCGTCAACCGACATAGAACATTTAAACTAGAAGTAGTTCGGTGTTCTGTTATAAAATGGTTGCAACTTGCAACTGAAAAATTGCACCAGGTCAGTCAACCAACCTGGCGTTAATTTCTGGAATGGTTGCTATATATTAGTTGTAATACAATTAGTACAATAAAGTCAGACCCCGAGACGTAGAATTTGAAAGCTATTTTAGAATAGCGACAGCATTTCAACCAAAATCAAGAGACTGAACCAAACTTTAGGCACTAGCGTACTATCTATAAAGCGTAGGCGTGTATTTTTCTATCAAATGTGCTAAATTCAGACGAACTAAGTCGCCCTAATTCGTGCCTAAAAATACTTGCTCCTTTCTAAATCCAATCGTTTCTGTGTCACAGAATCTAATTTGATCCACAGATGGTACACAACAGTGTTATTTTGGTCTTGATTCGGCGAAAATCTTTTTATCGATCACATTTAAATTAAATTTAAGCCATTGTGGTTTTTAGGCTTCGCCTCATATTAAATAAATCTAACGGCCCATAAAATTGTCAATAATGAAATTCTCGAGCAAGCTTTGGAGGTCTCGCGGTTGACATGACGTGTTTTTAGGCAATAAAGACCAGATATATAATGTATATCGTGCCGTATTTTTCGCGCGTGTTCCCGTATTGACCCATTAATAGTTTTACAGTGGCACGAAAATTAAAAGTAAAATCAACTTGTTAATTATCACTTTTGAAGGTCAAGCCAACTATTCTTGTTTTAATGATTCTAAAAGCGTTCTTACAACAAATTACTCGTGGCTTGACATCGATCGTGTTAAGCTTGATAATGACAATCGTCGAGGCAAAGCAGGTCAAAGGTGGGGCTTTATTTATTAAAGACCAGAAGTTTTATGTGTCGCCTTTGCAACAAACGGTGATACCAACATACTGCCAAACTGTTCAATTCAACAAAATGAATTCTGATGATTACGATATGCCATGCCGCCGCGACAAGCGAGCTCTCGAATGTAAACTGCTGTGCATAATAAATTATGGGTTAGAAGCTTTAGGACTACACATTGAATGTTTTATGAATTCAATACAATACAAACACGCTTTATTGCACATCAAACACAGAAAAAAAAACAGTAAAGAACAAACAAAACAAAGATACAAATGCACAATAGGTGGCCTTATCGCTAAGAGAGATTTCTTCCAGGCAACCTTTGGATGGACACGTAGCTAATAGTATAGGTAGTGTAGCTATAGTAGGTGGTGTATTATAGACTAATGTTGTATATAAATTATATACAATACAAAAAAGGTACAAATACATCAATTACTATTTGCAGTAGGTATATCAGCAAACACACGTCCGCTGCTGAGCGTGGCTCAGCAGCGGACGTATGTTTTATCAGAATTTAGCCATCATCACCTCACTTGGGAAGCGGATTAGTGACCGCAGTGGGAGTTTTTAAAATATATATACAAAAGGAAGCTGCTGTCCTTCTTATTATATATATATATATTCATAATGTAGGTTCCCTTAGACTATTAAGATACTCTTAAGACATCCACAGAATTAGTTAGAGGGGTAATTTTTTAAACCGCGAACGGTACGGTCAGCATTAATTTTCAATTAAATTAATTGAAAATTAATGCTCGCGAATAGGTAGTAATTAATTTGCCGCTGGGGCAAACTTGTTCTCTAGTGGAGATCACGACTCGGTAAACGTAGTCCGCCCTCCGACCAGGAGGGATGACGACCTGCGAAAGACTGCAGGTAGATGCTGGATGCGGCAAGCTGAAGATAGGGCGCTATGGCGCTCATTGGGGGAGGGCTATGACCAGCAGTGGACTGCTATAGGCTGATGATGATGAATTAATTTGCCCATTGTGATCCCTAGTAGATTAAAATTAAAATCAAATAATATTAGATATTAGATATATTTATTTATTGATACAAATTTGTTACATTTTGTTTATAGTATCTTAAATCCTAACATAGGTTTATCTAGACACTAGAGTTCTCTAAACAATAATAAGGTTAAAAATTAAAATTAAAGTAATTAGCGCGGTAGGCATTCACGCAACAAGCACAGTGACTTCGCTATCCGCTGCATGGCTTGGCAGCCGCACACAGGCGATCCACCAATCACGAGCGATAATAGTTATGTAAATGCTGAACGGAAAGAGTCTATTTTTTTCTTCGAAACAATTTCACTGGCGGCTCTGGTAAATTGAATAGTTAATTTGAAAAGAATTAATTACAAATGCCATGCACCGTACAGCGTTTTAGTTTTTATATTAGAAATACCGATCCGAATGATTTCCATTTATTTTTAATGAACATCTTTTGTGATGAATGAATGAATGAATTGAAAGAACGAACACTTTATTGCACTTAAAATTTAATTATGCAATAAATATACTTTTACTTTTACTTTAAAATTATAAAATAACACCCTATATCTAAACATTAAAAGTACAATAGGCGGCTTATCGCTAACAGCGATTTTTTTATTTTTTTATTTTTTTTAAATCTTTTATTTGTTTCATGACGGTTTTGCCAAACATGGCATGTCGCCCCCGTAATTCTAATTTACAATAGTGCTTAATATAACAAGATGAAAAAAACATTAATATAAAGAAAACAACTTAAATTTAACGGAATCTTAGCCCATAAGATTTTCGTCGAGATTTACATATCTTTTTTACTAGAACCTAAATTATACAACGAAATTAATTATAAAAAACAAACTATGCTAGCTATTAGGTACAAAAACATCTATAAGATCATAAAAGCAAACATATTAAATAAATCGACTGAAAATTAAACATTACGATGTCTCACACCTATCTGAACTACCTATTCAATGTTGTGTATGACTACCTATCTGATTGTATACCTACAATTGCGCACTACAACCACCTTATCTAAAATACAGTGCTACCTACTTAACTGGTTAACAGCGATTTCTCCCAGGCAACCTAGGTGTTGTGATGTAATTTTACTTCGTAATATTATAGCTAACTATAACAAGATATTTCGATATCTAGTAAAAAATTGAAATTAGAAACTAGAACACAATTAGTATGGGAATAGGAGAATAGGACTCGAAGAAAACGAGTCAAATTGAACGAAATTCTACGTTAAAAGAACTCGCCCGCACGTGAAAGTTTGTTTCTGATAAAAGGAAATAACGTAGAACCGCTTTCAAAATAACCGTGATCAAACACTTCTTGCCCCATTCAACCCATATAGAGTTTCTACACAAATATTGGTCGTGGGGTCTCACGACAACATACGTAGGTAGTCAGTTTGCTTTGCTATCAAAGTAAACTGACTAGGTACCTATAGAGAAGGCTTTCATCGGATTAATATGTGAAGGGTTCGAAGCTTTTATGAAATGGCAAAATTACTCTTTCGTGCTTAAAATCTACACGTTCAATTTAAAGGTGAACCTAATGGGTTTGGGTGTCAAACTAGGTCAATCACTACATAGTATAAAACAAAGTCGCTTCCTGCTGTCTGTCTGTCCCTATCATCATCATCATCAGCCTATATTAGTCCACTGCTGGACATAGGCCTCCCCCAATGAGCGCCATAGCGCCCTGTCTTCGGCTTGACGCATCCAGCATCTACCTGCAGTCTTTCGCAGGTCGTCATCCCACCTGGTCGGGGGGCGTCCTACACTACGTTTACCGAGTCGTGGTCTCCACTCAAGAACACGTTTGCCCCAACGGCCGTCGGTTCTTCGCGAGATATGGCCGGCCCACTGCCACTTCAGCTTGCTAATTCTCAGAGCTATGTCGATAACTTTGGTTCTCTGTCGGATGTGTTCGTTGCGAATCCTATCCTTCAGAGACACTCCGAGCATCTGCCGAGGGTCTGTCCTTATGTATGCTTAGATCTTTAAAACTACGCAATGGATTTGAAAGCAGTTCTTTTAATAGATATAATGTTTCCAGAGAAAGGTTTATGAACCATTTGACACATACATTTCCATGCGGGTGAATCCGCGGAGCGCAGTTAGTATTATAATAATTATTTAATGTACACAATAACTATATAACTGAACTAAATCGAATATGTACATACTACATAGGCGTGCTTAAGAAGAGTTTTCTTCCTTGCTGAAAGAAAAAAGATCTGTAGGAAGAGTTATAGGAGGCGATGGCGAAAGGAAGTTTACAAACCCCATAAGTACCGAGATCTAGTCTCATTTTTATTTAGATTTAGTACTTATGGTGGTGGCTACCGTATGGTAAAAACTCGAATTACATACATAAAGTTCAATTTTTTTTCTTTGGTATTTATTATTTTATTCTTTGCGTATTTTTTAATATGTTAACAAAAAGAATACAAAAGTGCATTGTTTCGCACATCATTTGACAAGTCAAATTTAACCTACTTTGAGATCTCACATTTTTTAATAACAGCAATTGTTACAGGTATCCAATAAAGCAAAGAAATAGAGTTTAATACTTGTTCATAATGTTATTTTGTTCCTATAAATACATATTTCGATGGTGCATAGAACTTGGGACTCATTTAGATCTCCATAGAGAGCCAAGCATAATTTTTGTATTGAACTTGGCTCTCCTTTTTTACATTTATGTTTTAGGTGGGATCTAGATCACAGGAACCCGGCGGTCTATTAAAATTACTTTTTTTTTCTGTGTATTTTTAACACCTACTACTGCTATTACCAATCCTTCTGCAGTTAGCTCAATTGTTTCAAGTGTAAAAACTACTAGTAATTTGTTTCTACTATTTAACTGTTATTTCCCTTTTTGTTATTTTCCTTATTAAAACAAACGAAATAAACTAAACTTAGGTACACGAACTTAACAGGCTAATCAAAATAAAATGGTTACAATATTCCGTTTGTTCAGAATCCCTTAGAACTCATCGGGATAATCCCTATTCGGAACACTTCGGGGATTTGTCCCCAGTCCCAACACTATGGGGACTACGTTGTCACTATGTCCTTGTCGGCTTAGGAACTTACGTTTTAGGATTAAGATTAGTGTCATACAGACTTGGGATCTTTGGTACTTTTGGTGTTCTTGAGTGGAGACCACGACTCGGTAAACGTAGTGTAGGACGCACTCCGACCAGGTGGGATGACGACCTGCGAAAGACTGCAGGTAGATGCTGGATGCCAAGCTGAAGACAGTGCGCTATGGCGCTCATTGGGGGAGACCTATGTCCAGCAGTGGACTAATATAGACTGATGATGATGATGACGAGACTTGGGAAAAGGTATAAAGTGCGTAGGAGCACACACTCAAGGGTTTTGAGATATGGAGATGGCTTTTATTTACAAAACTATTAGATTTCCGCCTTTTTGGAAACTATAATAAATTCACGCTAAACGAAATGTTGCTGACTCTTGTTTGTTTTTCAGGGTTTGTTTATAAGTAATTCTTTAGTAAGTATTTTACTTGACACAAAAACTTATGGTATTGAACATAATAAATAAACTGTGACGAATTCTATAAACTACAACTATAGCTAATAAGATTTTGTGTGCGCGATTACGTTGTATAACTTACCTATTGGAGTCGCCTGTAACCACCCCGGTGCCCATCCAGCACCCAATCCTTTCTGCTGACGTGCTAGTAGCTGGACCGTCAGTGCATACGTCAGCAGCATCACGCCCAGCGGAATGTAGAAGGAGATGATGGACCCAATGGCTTTGTAGATCGGGTCTGGTATGTTGCAGATGCCGTCGGTTAGAACTGACTCAGCATTCTGTGGAGGAAGTTGCGTATTAATGGATGTCACAGTTTTGGGCCCCACCACTGAACACAAACATGTGCATTCAAATATGGGCCTAAAGCACTTCACACACAGCAGCTATAATGTATATTTTTACATCTTCGTATTTTTAGATATTGAGCAATACGAAGATATACATTTAAATTTCGATACATCTCAATACATTTCCGTATATCTCTCTTCGAAAAGGATGTTCAAAAGGGTTTTGAAAATGAAGGGAAAGATACATTACCTACTACATTACAATGTTGTGGGTGGGATGCATTAAGATAATTTGATGTAATGAAGATTAATAAACATTATAGCTGTGTGTGAAGCCCTTAAATTTGTAAAAATTGGATACAAGTGACGGCGCAATATGCAATAGCAGACAGCAAGCGGGCCACACGTTTAAAGCTTCTAAAGGTGACGAATTGAAGACCAAATCTGAATGCTTTCCAAATTGATTGTTGGGCAGGGGTGCTGGATGTAGGTAGGTATTATTGCTTATTTCTGTTTTCGCCCCTGAAAAATCCTCCATCTAAGGGGAAAAATTGGAATAAAAAAAATTCAGTATTCCTCCTCAGTGTTTTTTTAATTCCAAAATAAAAAAAACCTGTCTATATTAATAGAGAAAGTATTTCTGGACGAAAATTCCGTCCAACAGATTTCAGAACAATTCCTGCTCGTTACCGTCGCTTCGCGCGGAATAACATCGAATGAATTTAATTGAAGGCATCGCTTTGAATCGATCGTTACAAGCTCATAGGCTTTGCTTCAAAGGTTTCAGTGGTTTCATTTTAATTGATGCCGACAACGTTTACAGAATTTTTGGTACAATTGTTGGAGATTTGAGCAGCCTGTGTTCAAAACAAGGGTATTCACCCTTGGTTCAGTTTTATGCATTCACTCCTTAGCCACTGCAGTGCTGTGACCCGAAGTTTTTTTCATAACACTTTTTTGTACACACCAAATGAAAGTGGAAGCTTTATGTGAGAAGAAGAATTTTGTGGACACTGAACATATGATCATCATCATCATCAGCCTATAGCAGTCCACTGCTGGACATAGGCCTCCCCCAATTAGCGCCATAGCGGCCTGTCTTCAGCTTGACGCATCCAGCATCTACCTGCAGTCTTTCGCAGGTCGTCATCCCACCTGGTCGGAGGGCGTCCTACACTACGTTTACCGACTTATAAAATATATTTACTGTCTACATAACCATGCGCCACCATGTGTCACCGCGCGCTGCGACTCCCGCGCTAAATCATGCACCGTGAGGATCCGCTGTACAAGTTCTAGGAACTTGAGTATGTTGTTGGTCTGTTTAGTTAGTCCGCGCAAAATGCCTCCTCCACGTTGATCATGTTGATGCCAGACTGCCGCGTGGTCATGTTGTCATTAACGCGCCCTCCACGCGGCGACGAGCAGTACCGTGTGGTCATCTGATTTTTGCCATTTTTTGGTGAAAGTACTTTAATCTATTATAATCCAATTAGGCGAGTATAACCACAAAACACCCTCACAAGTTTTAGGATCTAGTTTTATGGTTAACACTAAACTCAGTTATTAGTAAAAGCTTTAGTGGTATCCATAATTTATAAGGAATCAAGAGCCATAAATATCGCCTTATATGAAAATCTGCTATCAAACTTACCATGCCCGAGAAGCTTTATTCAATCCGTACTAAAACCCTCGCGTAAGTTCAAGCGTTTAAGTCAGATTAACATTTTTATTTATAACGTATTTTATGACAAGTTTACGATGCTATAAAGAAGCTAAGGGCACCGAAAGCACTGGACCCATTCGCTTATGATTATCTTTTCAATTTCACACACCTAAGGGTTTACTACTAAAATTAGTACATTTATTGAGGGCGAAGGGCGGTCCGAGAGACCGTGAAATTGGAATATTTTTTCGGTCTCAATCCAAAGCAAATGTTTACTAAGATCACATTATTGTTCCATAGGTAGGTACTCAGATCTACCGACTGAGTAGACAAAAACCTATTGTCTTCATTCTCTTAATAACGAGGTCTTATTTTCTGAAGACCTCTGTGGCGTAGTGGAAATCGAATTAGCAACTCTTGCAGTCTTAGGCTGAGACTGAAAGAGTTGCTGGTTCAATTTCAGCTTCGGGACAAGTGTTTTTAAAATCTGCAATAGTTACATACATATTTACCGTCCCGATTTTATAGTATATATATAATTGCCATATCTCGCGAAGAACTGACAACTGTGGTAAACGTGTTTTTGAGTGGAGACTACGACTTGGTAATCGTAGTGTAGGACGCCAGGTGGGATGACGACCAGCGAGAGACTGCAGGCAGATTCTGGATGCATCGAAGACAGGGCGCTATGGCGCTCATCGTGTCCAGCAGTGGACTAACATATATGTAGGTAGGTATATAATGACAGAAATGTGTAATCAGATATCTGATATCTTCCTTATCCTGAAAGCATAATGATACTCCGAGCATAGCTCTCTCCATAGCTCGCTGAGTGTCTTTCAACTGGTGGATCAGCCCTATCGTGAGTGTCCACGTATCAGCTCCATAAGTCATGACATGCAGCTATACATATAGAGCAAATTTGACCCTTTAACTCTTTTTCACACACACTACACACATATTTCTCTTTTTAGTTCTTTAATGAAACATGCCTATTTATTTAGTTAGCGGAGGAGGGCGCTGACTCCGCTACACAGTTTCTTAACTTTTGCGGTAGTAGTTAGCCCACAATTGTAACCTATTCATTTTTTTTTCTAATAAATATCTTTGTATTTTATTATCTGAAACAAACTCTGCTTATTTTGGGGCTGGATATAATTTGAGATAGCTGCTAGAACTGTCCGTTTTATTTATCCACGTAATATTTACTCTATTCCATTACTTTCTCAAAAGAATACGTGCGAAAAAGCGAGTTATAAATACATTGAAATAAACATTCCGTAGCGCAATATTCTGTAATGTTTATTCCATTATCGTTATGCCAAGATATACACGGTGTTTGCGGTTGGACCTACCAACTATTTTGTTAAGTATTTATAGAGTTTGAAGGAAAATGTTTTAAGTACATAAAGTTCGTAAAGATCGCCTTGGGGAAAAGGAAGAGCTCAATTTCGAGGTTACTTAAAATATCTACTATACTTACCTAAAAACGGTTTAAGAAGGTTGATACTAACTTTGTTAGGCGTTTTATGTAATTGGACCTAATGCAGAAAATTGGGTAGACTTTTGGGCAGTAATAAGGTCTTTGCCGCAACAATGGCGGTCGTGGCGTAAGAATCAACCCCTTCAGCACAGCTCCTGGAGATGATTAAGCAAACCTAGGTACCAGAGGAAGGATTAATTTCCTTCTGTTTATATTAACACCTCTGCTGGGATTACAATCCACCTTCCAAATGTGCCGAGCTTAGAAGGCGAATGGTAATGGCATATTTAATATGGCAAGAAATAATAAATAAATAAAATGCTGGGACAATTCACACAGCATTATCTAGCCCCATGGTAAGCAGAGCTTGTGTTATGGGTACTAGATAACTGATATACATAATACAATACATTACATATTATATAGATATTTTTTTATTATACATAGAAAACGACCAGAACACCCGGAACAAATATCTGCAGATCGTACACACAATTGTTCCGAGGCGGGAATCGAACCCGCAACCTCCTGCGTCTCAGGCGGACCTTCGCCCACCGCGACACATCGGTCGTCAAATACCCCTTCTATGTGGATGGTATAAGCGTTGATGAAGTAGGGAATAGCATTAATAGCATAGCCTTATACAGATTACTTTGACATTTTATATAATTTGTTATTCCATTTACCTGATACCATTATTTATTATCTCTTTTATTGTGACAAATTATTATAAATGAATTTATTTTAATTGTTTAAGAAGGCATGTCTGTCTGATTTTCTTTGCACAATGCCCTATGGTGTTTCCTGTGTCAAAAGTTAGTATAATAAAATATTGTATAATAAAATGTAATTTATCTTTTAAAATAGTATTTAACGACATCAAGTGTAACATGTCTACCTACGGTGGAAATAAATAAACTGATAGAACTTAAACGGGTGAAGAGTAAAATGGTTGGGTTAGCTGGAAAGAAATATCCGACCATATACAACTTTTTGTCCATAAAAATGTTTCATAAACCCTCATCGCTTATTCCTCAGCTTATAGAGAGATAACGGGTAGCTCGTATACATGATAATATGACCTTTCGCAAGATTTAGGTGTTAGCGAAGTGAGATCGCGTCTGTGTATAGGGAACTTTATAGAAAGTCCCATTTGGTTTGAGGAGTTTGGGTTTTGTTACTAACAACGTATATTTTATTCATTTTTCTTCAAGAAAAGTGTCGGCCGTTTAACCCATATCCTGATTATTGTTTGTAAACGTTTCTGACTATGCAATCGCCTGGCAATGACTTTTTGAAAAAAAAAATGATAATAATTGTCTGGTACCGTCTTTTATTTTTGGGGAAAAGTGGATAGGTCCACGAATTTATTTCATGCACGACTATAATAATAATAATAATAATCATTTAATTCAGACCATAGAAAAGTAACAGATCTTAATTAATTTATTCTACGGTCCATAGTAATATAGTATACCTTAAAACTAGCATACATAAAATATAATATAATATAATGAGAATTATTATTTGAAATATTTTATTGTTTGTGAAACTTAACTGGAACTTTTTTATGTATTCATATTTTATGTATTCACAGTAATGTGGCGAGATATGAGGATCAATTTATTTGTACCACCTCTCTAATTTACCATGTCTGATATGAATAAACTATTTCTATAAAAGGACTAAATTTATAATAACACGCTTTTTTTTTATTACGCCGACAGCGTGTACTCAGGCTGGCTCAGCTGGCGTGCGTCGGTGCACGGCGCGGGCGGTGCAGCGGTGTCCCGTTGCAGGCGGCCAGTGAACCTTCGGAACTTGACACCCTTCGGCCAAACCTTCGGACTATGAAGTTTCCTAATTGTTCACAGGTGTGGGAATGAGGCCTGACTGTCAGAATGAAGTATTTCATATACAAAGTCACTTTAGACAAACAGCAATGCGAAACTGTCGACTCGAAGTATGTATACGGGGACGAAGTATAAGGGGACTTTCGATTTTTATCAAGTCGACATAGAAGAAATTTTTTCCATGAAAAAGTATTCAAACTAAAGTATAAAAATCATATATTACAAAAAAAAACTTAATCTGTCTTACTTTTTAGTACGGAATTAATGAATTACAAATAATTTACGCATTCGATGACAAAGTGACCTAATTTTTCTATATTCCACCCTAGACAACAATACCCGTGCTTGCCCTACAAGGGTATAAAGCCCCTAACAAAATTTCAGTGGCAATCAAATTAATTACGAAAAAACAGAAAAGCGACAAAAGAAATTGGAAAGGAATGTTACGCTTTGTTGAAAAACACTCTTTCTTATAATTTAAATTCGAAAGCGTTTCAAAAGATTCGGATTAGGTATTTATTTAGTTTAATTCGAGTTACTAAATTGCTAAGTTATTTATTTTTAGCCCTTTTGATACTTCAAAAGGGCTTCGACAAAAAAAAAACAGCCTTTACTCAGTCTGTTTTTTTTTGTCGAAAACTCTTTTTATCCATTATCCTTTTTCACCACTTTTTTCTTAAAAAATATGTCTGCGTAACTTAGAAAAGTGAATTTAAACTTATTTTTAATAATATGGCTGCTATTTGGATGTTTATATATAAACATATTCATTGTTAAATCTTTGTCTACGGTTCACGAGTCATTCCCGTAGAAAATAATACTTTGAATTCAGTAAATGAAAATAGAATTAACTCAAACAAATCTTTATGAATTGCAGAATTAAATAACAAAATTCCATACCTAAATCTGTGGTTCTCAGAGAGAGCCTCGGCAATTTCTCGGAATTTCTTTGAAAAGTTATGGCCTAGACACGGGCAGCTTGAAATATTCAGTCAATCGACTGCTAGAAGCTGTGACTACATAGCTAATATAATATAACTACGCAACTGCTCCAGCCTGTTCCATGTATGTAGAAGACCTCTGTGATGCAGTGGGCAAAGGTACGTGCGAAACAGGAGGTCGCGGGTTCGATTCCCGCCTCCGATGTTTGGTATTGGGACCGACTATTTTTTTTTGAGAACTGAAAAGGTCATGTTCTACATTTCTTCAGTAGACTCAATGTCCGAAGTATGACTGATAAATGTTTTTTAATTTGTTTTTCGTAATTCACCCAAAATCTCGCCGTTAAATCATAATCTTTTTTTTATAGTTGTAGTGCCACAAAATAACTAGTTCTTTATACTTCAATGTCTACTTGTTATAAATAAATTATTACAAAAAAAAATATTGAAAAATCTACAAGTAATAATGAATTTAGTTTTCTTTTTAAAAAGTTCTTCGGCTATAAGCCTTTCCAAATATAATATGCTACATGGCATACATAATTATTTATTAGGATGTCAAACTATGAACAGATAGAAACAGTTGAGCTAACTGTAGACTGTTGAAAAATAATAAATATATAGCTCAACTGATCCATATACAAATTTTAAGTCGATGAAATTAAATATAAAAACTTTGATTATGCTTACTCAAAAGCTTAAAAATTGTGTTTCGTTATTACTTTTGTTCTTTCAGAGTTTTTGGAGGATGATACAAAAAGGCGATGATTGCGATCCCTCTGCCTATATCCTCAATATTTAATGTAAAATATTAAACACAGCCCGACCCAAATAATAGCCCTCAAAGGGCTGTAAATGGCGCTAACCCTTTATGCTCATAAAAGGTTACTTGCCTAGAAGCAGGCTACACGAGCGACTTGTACATTCGGCAAATGATGAATGAATCCATAGATAACGCTATTTCAGTATACATAATAGATACATCATCATCAGCCTATAGCAGTCCACTGCTGAACAAAGGCCTCCCCCAATGAGCGCCATAGCGCCCTGTCTTCAGCTTGCCGCATCTACAGCATCTACCTGCAGTCTTTCGCAGGTAGTCATCCCACCTGGTCGAAGGGCGTCCTACACTACGTTTACCGAGTCGTGGTCTCCACTCAAGAATACGTTTGCCCCAGCGGCCGTCAGTTCTTCGCGAGATATGGCCGGCCCACTGCCACTTCAGCTTATAGATAGATAGAAAACTCTTTATTATACCACACATAACAGAAAACAATTCAGAAATAAGAACTTAGATTAAGGTATAAAGGGCGGCCTTATCGCTAAAGGCGATCTCTTCCAGGCAACCTTAGGATGGACTGGACACGAAGGAACAATATAGACGGTGGCACTATAATAAATAATTGGAATAAAAGAAGAAAACAAATACTTACAAATATAATAATAAACTTACATAGACATAAGATAAGGCTATCAATCTCTTAGATGGATAAATAATGCTGATGCAGCAGTTTTTTGAAGATGGGAAGTGATTTTATTTATTTTTCTTTCAGTATTAACTGAATGGATTAAGTCGTACAATGTTTGGACGTTTGTTACCTATTCATGCGAAAGCTCTTAAACGGATCGTGCCGAAATTTTTCATACAGATAGTTCTAGGCCTAGGTAAATAGGTATTGCTTTGTATCCCATAAATAAGTTCAAAGATATACCATTCAAACGTTTCCATTGAAACAACGCGAGGTCGCGAACAGTAACTTGAAATAAAATATAATTATGACTTATATAATGTCTAAAATAACGTGTAACTATGCTTGTACCCTATTTGGTTGGCGTGGTTCAGCACATACATAGCTGAGTTTGACCCTTTTTGGCCAGCAGGCTAGCACGGTAGCCATGTATTATTATAGTTTTTGTTTTTCTGTAGGCTTTTTATTTATGTTTTTTTTTATACTGTGTACTGTGGTTTTTTTTTTATGTGTGCTTTAATTGTGTAGCCTGTTTTTTTTGGCCAAATAAAACAATTCTTATCTTATCTTATTTTATCTTATCTTATTTGCATTGGTTCGTATAATGGACTCTACACATCTTCTCATTTTAAAATTTGTTCTCAAAAGTTTGCTAAACTGTTTGATCGCTCGTAGGGCCACCGAAGAACTGTCTTTACGCGATGTGCCAACATGAATTGTTAAACAATTTGTAGGCTCCGAAACTTCGTCTGAAATGGTTAGGGTTATAAATAATGTGTATCTCAATTCTGATGGATTTAAATCCTTGAATCATATTGAAATAAGGTATAAATTGGTATTTGGATGTTGCGTTCCGAATACCAATTGAAAAGCTCTCCGAAATCGTACATTGTTCAATAAAAGTTTGTCTTTGTTTATTCTACCAGCCGTGATTGGTTGGTCACCTGTGTACTACCTACCTAAAGTGTGGGAATATTCAAGCTGGCAACCAATTCGCATTTAAGGGACATTAGACCGAAGATTTGGCCTTTATCTGTCCATAGGCAATGATTCTGATTCGACCTTCAAAAGTCAAATATTCATCATCATCGTCTTCATCATTAGCCTATGTTAGTCCACTGTTGGACACAGGCCTCCCCTAATGAGCGTCATAGCGCCCTGACTTCAGCATGACGCATCCATCATCTTCCTGCGCAGTCTTTCGCAGGTCGTCATCCCACCTCGTCGGAGGGCGTCCTACACTACGTTTACCGAGTCGTGGTCTCCACTCAAGAACACGTTTGCCCATATTATTGTTTGTTTTATAATCACACAACAACAAACTCACTGAAATTCCACGTCCAATAATTTTATTATCCAACACATAATATTATCAACGTTGCGTCTGTCTATCTACAGAATTGATAGCGATTTCAACACAACCACTATATTTTGACGTTGGCTTAATCGTTGGCCATTCAATACAACGAGAACTATTCATAGACCTCTATTATAACTTTTAATAGGTACTGGCATGTGTTGTTTATTTCGGGTCCGATACAAAATATATGTAAAATACTTAAAGGGCTGAATGGAGGATATTCCTAGCAACTGGTTACCGCAACCACCATACCCGTATAATTAAACCTGGTTAACCACCAACACAAAATATGACGTCCGTGTGTCCGTAGGTATAATTATATTTGTCAGTCTGTGATATTGTAGATTCCAATTGGATAAACCGATTTTTATCGAGGTTTTTGTATAAATGGTTATTTCATCCTAAAGCTCTAGACAGACGGACCGCATTTCAGAACTGCACGCCGACTGCAAATGAACTGCAAAC
Organism: Eupithecia dodoneata; assembly: GCA_947044415.1. Taxonomy (NCBI): domain Eukaryota; kingdom Metazoa; phylum Arthropoda; class Insecta; order Lepidoptera; family Geometridae; genus Eupithecia; species Eupithecia dodoneata. The sequence goes on along the minus strand of OX345657.1, from coordinate 2,875,075 downwards.
CAACTGCGCAGTTCGATTGCAGTTCTATTTGTAGTCGGCGGCGTGCAGTTCACGTGAACTGCACGCCGCCGACTACAAATAGAACTGCAAATGAACTGCAATCGGAGTGCGCAGTTGGTTTGCTGTTTTATTGCAGTCGTGTCAACTGCATTCAAATGAAGACAGGGCGCTATGGCGCTCATTGGGGAGGCCTATGTCCAGCAGTGGACTAACATAGGTATATGATGATGATGAGTATAAAACTACTCGGTGTTAACCGACTTCAAAAAAGGAGGACGTTCTCAATTCGGCTGTATTTTTTAAATGTTTGTTACCTCAGAACTATCAAGTGGGTGAACCGAATTTGATGATTCTTTTTTTATTTGAAAGCTAATGCTTCCCGTATGACTCCATTTCCATTTGGTCCAGTTCTGACCATGGCATCCATGAGAAAACCATATAAGTCTTAAATCTACATTAAGTATGTGCACGACTAATAGAAGAATAACTCAATATCACGTCAACCGATTTCGATGTTTTTTTACAGTACAAAAAATTGAAGTGAACAGACAAAAAATTGAAGCGAACTGTAAAATAATCTTCTCTCTCTTTGATAATAATTTATAGTATAAATATGACTATAATTTATAGTAAAATATGACTTGTCTAAGTGCTTATTTTGTAAGCCTAAATAAATAAAATATATTGATTTATGAATTTTAATTTTAGTCTAACAAAATGAGTGTTCGTATCACGAAAATCTAGTAGGTACGTAGTACATTTATATCATTGACTTACATATTAAGTATGAATGTATCACAACCACGACCTGTAACTATATTGCCATTAACACTTTGACTGCGATTTTTTTCGACGACTGCGATCTTTTTTTTAAACCTAAAATCCACACGCAGTGAGCGCACTAAGCGCCGCACATGCGTTTCGTTCGATTACGGCTGTGCTGAGTCACACAGATCTGTATTTTCTCAGCCGCTGCGCTAGTGTAGATTTACGCATAGTCACTTGTAGAAAACACATACCGTGTGATTTCAGCAGTCAAAGTGTTAAAAAATCTGTATCTAAAGCGCTAGATCACGTACCTTTGAATACTTCAAACTTAGTGGCAGGCTCATTGCAGAAGAAAGTATCCACACGAAAGCTATTTTGACAGTCACCCTCTTTCTTGTCTTGTTGCGGCCGAATCTCATTGGATAGCGGAGTGATAGGTATCTGTAAAAATAATAAGAAGTTAGTAAAATAATCCCTTCGTTCTTAAATATAAAATTTAAATGTTGAGAGCTTCCTATTGACCCACATCATACTTATAATCTCTGCAAAACCAACGGCACCTATTTTGAGTTCTCAGTCAACAGTCATTTTCAATCAATTCAATCACCACAACAAATAGCGCAAAGTGTAACAACTACTCTATAGGTCATTTTGTCAATGAACACAAAAAAATCTAAGAAGATAATAACATTTTTACGATTAGACCCGCAAGCCGATATAAATGTTTCGTTCTAATTATAGAAAAAAATTCTCGCTTTAAGTAATAACCCAAAAATCTCAAAAAGCTACAAAATTTTCGCGGCTTCCTCCGCTCACTGGCAACGTCTTCGGTTTCTTGTCCGGTCAGGTGCTCGCATGAAGATAATTTTGCCAAAACAATAACTTGCAAAAGTACTCATTCATCGCTTCGCTCGCCGATTATAAACAGGTTTGGCTGCCGCGCGCAATTTTCTCAGGCACCGCAAACAATCCAAAATATTCAGAGCTCGCTCCGCTCTTTATTATTTATAATTGAATTTCCTTTTTTTCCTTAAATAGCTTGATAAAAGTAACATATATTATATATTTTATTATAAATTTCGGCGGCTCGCTCCGCTCGTCTTTATATATTTTGTATTAATATTTTTTGTACTTCTAATATTTTTATACCGATATAACTAAATTTCAAAAGTTGCGGTTTTCTCCACTCGCCCGTCGCTCGTCCTGACCAACCGTGAAACCCCCCCCCCCCCCCAAACGCTTGAGCTGCGTTGCGACCGCGCCTGATATCTCTACCTACACTTTGCTTTCCGAACAAGTCATTTGCATATGTACTGTACATACTCGTATGTATATGCCGAAAAAACGACTCACATAAGTAAGGCTTTGCATTTATTTTTCTCATTGTGACCTATACAAACGACTTACAATTTCAGATTAAAAGGAAGACTTACCTATCAACACTGATGGTGCACAAATGCATTATCGAGGCAGTGCAAAGCAGAACATCCAGGCAGATCCAAGTCAGGCAGTACACCGCCGGTAGAGGGAAATACCCTGAAAAGATAGGAATCTATAGTAATATTATAAGGAGGAAAGGTTTGATTTTTTGTTTGGCTCCGAAACTACTGGACCGATTTGAAAAAATATATCACCGTTGGGAAGCAGTACTGTGTGAACATAGGCTATATTATATTTTCATAAAAGTTAGGGATCCTTACTTAAACTCCAATAATGTAACCCAAGGTGTAAAAAACTTGTCGTATGCGGAATCGAAAAATTATCGCTTGAAAATATTTAGTGCTTGGGGTACCTATACAACTTTTATTCAACTTCAAAAAAGGAGAAGGTTCCCATTCACCAAAAACTACTGAACGGGAAAAAATACCTCTTTAGACCTAGATAGAGATGTGAAATACGAATTAACCGCGTGAAACCGCGGGGAACAGCTAGTACCTTATAAAAACTAAAAGGGACATAACTCTGTTACCTAAGGGCCGGAACTAATGGAGCACTACAGCCATAACGATCAATATTTTGCTTTTCGAAAACAGTAAGTCGGGTATTCACTGCGGAGCTTTAACCGTAACAGTTGCATGTTATTAAGACTTAAAAGGGTATGCAATCCACGTACACAATAAGAGGTCGCTGTCGCTGCCGGATCGTTGTGATAGTTTGTAAACGGTTAGGCAGTTTAAAAATACGACGCTGTTCAGATGACCTAGGCTGATTGTAGAACAATCAACGTTCAACAATATGGCTAAAGGTCATATAGAAATCTCGTCAAATAAAATATTATACTTCTTCCCATCAAATCATTGTTTGGATCGTAAGTGCCTAGCCCTATTCTACGACTGATTCTGCGATCAGGGCGGCATGTAACGAAAAATGTTGGTTTTTACTGTGTATCAAAAAGAGCATACGGTGCAAACGGTCACAATAACCTGGTCAAACCACGACGTGTTTAACTTACTGTAGGTACCTGTAGCAATTAGGTACATTAGACGTCCAAAGTGACGGTGGTGGTATCACAGCTACAGCCTGTTCGTCAATGAAACCTGTGGTAGTGGTAACGTTCGTGGCAAAAGACAAAACATGACTATAGATCGGTATGTCTGCCAATAAAAACTTACTCGCAGTGCCTTCAGTTACTCCGTGATCATGGCGCATGAAACTGTGCCTAATAATTGGAATACACAACAATCAAATATAGTAAATATCCCGTTATAATTAAGGACTTTGTTTTTAATAACCATGATAGTTACAAAAGTTTTACAGTTGGTTGTTCGTACGCTATAATTAAATCAATGTGTACAATTATTCGTACGCTATAATTAAATATAATTTAATCTATGATCAAATATTTTGTCAAAGTCATGAATGAATTTCAATTCAGCGTACAAACCGCCGGAAGCAAAACTCGTGAAACTTGTTACTTTATCGGTCGATAGAGTATCCAGCTTAGGAGTCTCTATTTGTGTCAGGTCAGGACGATGTAGGTAAACCTCGCCCACGTTTTCAACAAACTCGTAATGACATTAGAGACCAACCGCTTTTAGCTTACCGCTGGTTAGTTTTTCATTGAAGAGAAGTGTTATGAAGAAAACAAGACTCTAATATGTTGCGATGTAACGCTGTATTTCGTAGGTTTTATATATTCCGACATAATTTAGTATGTCGGAATGAAATAAATGGTTACAGGGTAATTTTTTATGGAAAAACTAAAAAATATTACTACTTTTTTATCTAATTCGGAAAACCATCGTCGTAGACTAATTCTACGATATGACATAAAGATGAAAAGCAGCGGATAACTTGTTCAATCAACGCAAAAACTACTAGAAAGTCGTAGAAACAACACAGTTTCTACGAATTTCTAATACTTTTCTACATAGAAACGGTCTCATGATCCAGTCAAGCCAGATAACCTAGCTCTAGGTCTAGGCTTGACGTGTTTCAGGTCCCTATTTTCAATTTGCCCACAAGTGAGACAAACAATGTCAACAAAAACCTACCTACTTCGTTATACTTACGGATAACTTACATATAATAGGTATTTAAGCTCATTCGACATTTAGTGATAAGGATAACATAAAACTATCATGGCTATTTAAAAGTCGAGTCAAACGGGATCTTTACTATGATCAGAGTTTGAGGTTTTAATTATTATCATTATTCAATATTCCGGCTCAAGTTCAGTAATTATTTCGGCTCACTTGCAGTAGGTACCTTCAGTTATTCCGCGATTTTGGCGCATGAAACTATTCCCAAATATTGTAAATCTCCAAATTCAAATAATGGTAGATATTACTTTGTAAATTAATGACTTAAGTGATATAGAAAACATTTGAATGTATATATGAATATGCTGTGAAGAATGACTTGAGTGCTGAGACGGGCTTGTATAGACTTGGATGATTGGGTCTAAATAAAAACGAGGCCGGAGAAAAGATGAATGAACTGTGAAAAGAAAGTGTTTTTGAATTACAAAGTGTATTCATCAAATATACAAAGCTTCTTTTATTATTCATGTCTTTGTTTTAAAGGTCTCTGCTATACGTTAACTTACGAGAATTACTTGATTATGTCAACGGTCTTGTACCAGTTTATTTAAATGTCTTGTAAAAATCTAATTCAAAATGTAGATAGTAGGAACGTTCGTGATTTGATGTATATTTTGGCGCAAGTATGCAGGTCTGGATAGAGCCTACGCATTTGCTCCTCTTGAACTTGAGACCCTACATTGGGTACCAAAACTATTAGGATTAAAAAAAAAATATCTAAGGGTCTGATGGAAGCGACGCGTGACCCGAGAGCTGGTGAGTATCTGGTGCAGCGCATAAGCGATTCCTTGCCTGATACAAGGCAATGCAGCCAGCGCGTCATCGTTTCTGTTGGTATGTATATGGTATGTATATATGGATCTGTTAAGCTACCTTTACATTATTTATATCTGTCAATAGATGGTTCAACTGTGTCAATTGGAAATAGGAGTTCTAATTTGTTTCTAATTTTCTGTGTTAATAAGGGCTACCTTTTCAGTAAAAAAAAATTATGTTAATATTTTATCTGTGTGTAGTCTACATTTCGTCTTTGATCAATTCTGAATAACGGAACACTGAACGTTTAGTAAAAAAACGTTAATTGTATTATTTTTTTTTCAAAATGTACCCAATTTAGGTATCAAAGGATTCTTTAAGTTTTCTGCTTACCAACGCAACGCAACGACAAAGTAGAAACTGTTTTTAACGAGCCAAAAAGTTAATTTTTCAAACAAAGGGTTTTTAATTAACTTGTTAGGGAAAGAAAAAAGGTCATCACATTGAAAGAGCCTAAGGACTTTCAAAGGGTGTTTCTAGGTGAAATGTAATGCTGAAAACATAGGGGATCCGACCAGGTGGGATGACGACCTGTGAAAGACTGCAGGTAGATGCTGAATGCGTCAAAATGAAGACAGGGCGCTATAGCGCTCATTGGAGGAGGCCTATGTCCAGCAGTGGACTAATATAATCTGATGATAAAACATAGCGGATAGCATTATCTACAACTAAGAAGAACTTGTGATAAAGCCACCTGGGGAGTTTCATTCGTGGATCTTTACATTAAATTATCTCTACATAGACAACAAGCCTCTGCCCGTGGCTTTACACGGGCAAAATGTAGCATTTATGTTATTCCAGGCCCAGATCTTTTATTATGTGCAAAATATCTGCATTACCATTTCGCCGTTTCGGCAGTCTTCGGTCATAACGATGACGACAAAATATTTGAATGATCTGCAAATATTTGTTCCGGATGTTCTGGGTATTTTCTATTATAATCTAATCATCTATTATTATAAAAACTATCAATGAAATTTATAATATTATGTATATAAGTCATCACTACCCATCATAACACCGGCTCTGCTTAGCTTGGGTCTAGATGACCTTGTGTGGATTTTCCATCATTAGTTATTTATTATTCGCGTTTGGAAAACGCTTCCAGCTGCTGTTTTTCCTGACAATTACTACCTCTTTAAGACAAGAGTTAATAGGTATCTTTTAGAAATTTAGACCTTCGTGATACACCGTCGGCCACATCTTTACTTACCATCAGGTGAGATGGTGGTCAAACGAAAGTCTTTGACATTAAAAAAGTTTTCTATTGATAGATCTGTAACAAATATCAACAAAGAAACAATATTCCATACACACTGTTGAATATTGTACCAAAGCTTACAACATTAGGTGTAATAAAAGCTTATATACCACAGACGTATTAATAATGTGACGTCATCCATAGGTTCAGCCTGAAAACCAGCGTCGTTACAGTCCTCGGGCGGCAGCGACATTAAGTTGAGGCTGGACCTAATTAGCGCGCACTGAGGACAGGCTATGTTATTCTTTACCTATTCTCTATTGTTTAGTGTTATATATTTTTAGCTTAATGTGTATTTTTTTATTTTAATGTATATCTGTCTTTTTGTGTGTGCTAATAAAAGTGTTCTATTCTATTCTATTCTATATCGATACCTATTTCATAGCTAGTTATGAGGCAATATCAAAACTGTCCAATAAGCCATTTATTTTTATTTATATTGCCCGTAAACATCTGCTCCCAAACATCCCGCCCCCGATTTGTAGACACTTCCTCTAAAGTGTGAGAGACAGTTGTGTTTTTATGACTTGATTGTAATTTTTGTTACTTCACTGCTATGTTAGAAGAAGAAATCTAATTTATTTTATAATTTATGAATAATCTACATATATTAATGTATGATTTAAAAATAATTAAGTGACAGACCGTAATTTCTCGACTAGTTTTCTAGTCGAGAAGTGTTATTAGAAGTGAATTTACGGTCACTACAGAAGTCACTACACAAGACAGGTTAACACAAATATTGGGCTGTACCTACATTATTGGGTTGTGCATTATTGTCTTGAAAACTTTCCATTGAAAACTGTCAAAAATCAACATACGCCCTCACTGTCCTCTGAATAACAACCCAAAAGTACCCAGTCCGTATTTGGCAACTTATTTCTATTTCTAACACCGCCCTAAGCCATAACCACTCTCCCGTCCCACAAAGGGACATTACTACCCCACACCCAAACAAACATTTTATCTCTGCAAACAGCCCAAACACACGGCCGTCATTAGCCACCAATCAATGTGGGCGAATACCGCCCGATAAACAGAATGGGTTTTATATTTTATAACTCGCTGCCGTCGGCTTTCCACGCCTTTTTCTAAAATATTCTATGACAAAGACAATTTATTTGCAAAATCACGTACAAACATGGTAAGTAATTTATGATACAACATAATAATATAATTATTATGCTAGACAAACCACACAGCAGCGTCATCTACCCAGTTATACAATAAGTTAAGTACGACGTACCGTTAGAGAATCAAAAATAAAATTGTTTTCAGAAACGTACATATCGATCACAAATCATTACAAAGTTTCGTTCGTTTACGTTACATGCAAATCTTATGCTCTTACGTATTAGGAGATAGGTTTATGTCGCTGGTACCCTTCAAAAAGCTTAGTTCCACATCACTACATCTCGTAACCACCTTAAGCTGTCATCACGACACGCTGTATTAGAGGTTTTCGCCACCTGAATGTTGAATTACGTTCCTTTACTAATCCATTTAGATTCCATCTGTGAGGTAAGGGTGTGGTTAGAGTGCGAGAGTGATTTTGTTGAAATTTCACTATCATATTATTATTATAAACTAGCTGCGCCCCGTGGCTTTGCCTCCGTGGAAATCAAATGGTTTAAATGATAAAAAGTAAGACATATCCTTAGTCTGTCTCCTGGTTCTAAGCCACCTCCCCACCAATTTTCAACCAAATCGGTTCAGCCGTTCTAGAGCTATACATAGTTTAACTAACACGATTTTCTTTTATATACATACACGTATAAGATGTGAAAGTTTGGATGTTTAGATGGGTGGATGTTTTTTACATCTTCACGCCAACTACTGAATGGATCGGGCTGAAATTTTGCGTAGTTGTAGTTTTATATAAATCATAATTATATAAATCAGTTCCCATGGGATATATGTATATATATAACTTTTATACGTTTCCATAGAAACAACGCGTGCGAAGCTGCAAGCAATAACTAGTTCGAAATAAATGTTAAAGTGTATATCTGAAACTTTAACTCAAGTTACTACTATGAATATTAATTAAAATTAAAAAACTGCAATTGAATAAGGTTTCTTTGTTTACAATAAATCGACCTAACCCTCAGCTACTTCATTCTAACGACCACAAATTAGTAAGTAAGATTGGTTTAAAGCGCATCCGAGAAGAAAACAGGAAAAACTGAAGCATTTTATGCTAATTCTGTGAAAACGTGCACAATCAACATAATCCGATTTTCTTCCACAAAAACAATCCGATTATCTTAATAAAATATTGTGTATTAATTTTTTTAAGGTTCCGTACCCAATAATAATAATAAATAATATATATTTCAGACCATAGAAGTAATGAAAGTAACAGATCTTATTTAACTTATTCTACGGTTCTGATGGCAATGCTGCCATCAGAAACTTCTATGTCTGCTGCGCCCTATTCCTGTGGGCAGACATCATATCAGCCCACATGTTCACTGCTGGACAAAGCTCCGCCACAGCCACACATAGCGGTCCTGAGCCTCCATGATCCATCGACTCCCTGCGACCCCTATATTATCGTCGATCCATCGACCGACCGTCGCCAGTTTTTTTTTTATTTTCTTAAATTGTGCTAGTGTTGGGCAAAGGCCTCCCCCAAATTGTTCCACTCGCTGCTGGTACGCGCGAGCTTCCATCAAGGCGTGGATAGTTATCATCATCATCAGCCTATGCCTCCCCTAATAAACGCCATAGCGCCCTCGCGTCTTCAGCTTGACGCATCCAGCATCTCCCTGCAGTCTCTGGCAGGTCGTCGTCATCCCACCTGGTCGGAGAGCATCCTACACTACGTTTACCGAGTCGTTGTCTCCACTCTAAAACACTTTTTACCCCAGCGGTTGTCGGTTCTTCGCGAGATATGGGCGGCCCACTTCAGCTTGCTAATTCTTAGAGCTACATATGTCGATAACTTTGGGTTTTTGGTTCTTGGTCAGTATCATTATAAAAAGAATCGTTTTTTTTCTATTAACACTTTCCCTGTCCATTATCTTTTTAAATAATAGACGTATCTTTCACTTTCACTGCCCTATTAAGACGGGCAGACGGACTGTACCCATATTAGATAACGCAAACGCTGCGTGCGTCGGCGGCCTAAAGTTACCCCAAACATGATAGATCGTTGAGAGTCATTAGTCTTATTTTGTCAGTAATTTGCTAAGTTTGGAAGATTATGTTGCGAACATCAGTTTTGCTAGGTTTTTTCTGTCAAGGCTATATTTAGTTTGTCGTAAATTTAATTTTAACTAGGCTAAGGTTAGTTTTTCTATTATTAGTAAGCTAGCAAACCCGTTATACTGCATTTTGGATAGACAAGTAAGGTATTCTAACATTAAAGGAGAAGGTGGCAATGTGGCCCCCCTATATTGCGAAAGACTGCAGGTAGATGCTGGATGCGTCAGCAGGGCACTATGGCTCATTGGGGGAGGCCTATGTCCAGCATCGGACTAACATAGACTGATGGTGAAAATATTAAGTAATTAACTGTTTATTCTTGTCGGAGTCTGTATTTAAAAAGAAATTGGGGGGGGGGGGGGCTAATAGCAAAGGCGGAAAAATAGAGGACGCTTTACCGGTAAAAGTCAAAAAACATACATGAAGCCGAACATTTTATAATCTCATCATTTTATAAGTATACCTACCCACTATCGACTGAGCCTAATGCGTGGCAAAAAGTACTCGTAAAAGTAATGTAGGCCACCTACTTCAATCTATACCTCCACAGATATCAAACAGCCTAGAAAAAGAGTTGATTCATTACTCTTGGCGCAAATTATTCCCCGTACCTATCCAACTTGAAAGCTCAGCTCCTTTTACAAAGGAACCTTATCAAATGAAAATGGAAAATCCAATGGAAATTCCAGTGAATTCTGGCATAGAGAAACCTGAGTCTTGTAGTATGGAATACTACTCGAAAGTAATATGGGGAGTGAAAATGAAAAAGTGTTTATTTCTTTAAGCTTACAAATAAGCACTAAGACAGGTCATATTTTATACTATTCTATTGACTATTATTATTTGACGACCGATGAGGCGCGGTGGGCGAAGGTCCGCCTGCGACGCAGGAGGTTGCGGGTTCGATTCCCGCCTCGGAACAATTGTGTGTACGATCTGTAGATATTTGTTCCGGGTGTTCTGGTCGTTTTCTATGTATAAAAAAAATATCTATCTATGTAATGTATTGTATTATGTATATCAGTTATCTAGTACCCATAACACAAGCTCTGCTTACCATGGGGCTAGATAATGCTGTGTGAATTGTCCAGCATTATTTATTTTATTTATTTTGTTCATTATTATCAATTAAAATTATTTTATAGTTCATTTAAATTTATTGTCCACCAGTGGAAGAAGTGAAAAACAAACCACTCGTATGTTCATAACTTATGTGTGTAATGAAGATGGTTCTACGTAAGTTTAGCCTTTTTACCTATTTAAGAATTTTCAGTATTTTTAAATCATTTTGAGACTGTAATCCTAATTTTGGGCTTGTCAAGATTATCTCTAGTATCCTACTAATATTATAAACGCAAAAGTTTGTATGTATGGATGTTTGTTACTCTTGCACGCCTTTTTATCCCATTAATCAGTTTCTATGGGACAGAAATAACCATAGAAACACGCGTTCGAAGCCGCGGGCAGAAACGAGCTTTCAAATAATACGTTTTTTTTTCAATAAAATTTTAGGTTTTAAAATTTTAGTATTAAGGAAAAAATCAAAAAATAATCCATCAAGCATACAAAGACGCATTTTACAATTGTAACAAAGCGGCCATGACACTTTTCAAAAAATAAACTGAACTTAAAATTCAAATAAGCCAACTGCTGAATACATACAATACAATACAATACAATACAAAAATTCTTTATTGTACACCATAATCAAATTAATCATTACAAAAATACATTAAATGCGACAGGTACAATGGGCGGCCTTATCGCTTAGAAGCGATCTCTTCCAGGCAACCTTTGGATGGAAAGAATTATATGAATTTAAGAAAAGGCAGGGGGTGTACCACAGGTTATCTAAATAAGAATACTAAAAAAACAAATTATAAATATTACAAATTCCAAAATAAATAATACACTACTTAAATACATAAATGAATAAAAGTAAGTACCAATATTCATTCTTTACATACCGCAGTTAGTAAACATACCGCTTCCGTATCGAATTAAAAAAAAGCTAAGCACCCGCTGTTCAAATTCAGGAACGAATGAGTAATGATTTATGCGATTTCTATACGGGTTCTCTTTGTTATTTCTGTATTGTGGCTCATTTGAACACATGAATTCAAATAAGAATGGAGAATAAAATACAAAAATACTCCTTAAATCGTGAAACCGCGAGAATATTCTGCCCGCACCCTTCTGTTATTTATTATCTGTCGCTATTAATCTGTGCCTCCGTTATTTACAGCTTAAAATGAAAAAGCTGGCTCAATATCAAGATTCGACACACCAATGTTGATGGCCCGCCGCGCGCGCCGTCAAGTTGTCAAAGCACTATTGACTGCCCGCAGAATTTATAGGTACTCGTAACTGAAGTGACATACCAACTCCGATGGGTTGAGTAAAAAAAAGCCCGATGGTTATATTTTTACTTCCCCACTCAATTTCGCGTTTCGTTTCGCTCAATATATAATGCGTATTTGGAGAATCAAAATGCAGCATGCTGTGAATAACTCAAAGTCATTAAAAACTCAAATAAGCAGGAAATTGTGGCACGTAGTCGCAACAGCCACAAACCAAAGAAGACTTTGTATGGAACTATTGGATTGCTGTCCTACTGGGTACTACGAAAAATAGTTCCGCTTTATCCGGCTAAGGTGCTGCAAGGCATTAAATGTATTTAAAGCGAAAATCATTTTTGTCTAATAAGTATAAGCACAAAAAATAAGGACTCAGCTATGCTACGAGGTGACCAGCTGTTATCGAGTACACTGTGCCTCGCTAGTTGCGTGAGGCACTAAAATAAATAACACTGTGATGGCCCAGCTGAATGAGCTGTGGTGCTTCAGGCAACCTAGACAATTTGCTGCTCGGCAAAGTGTAACTGGAAAATCAGATTATTGAATGTTTTTGCTGGAAAAATTTTTGCTGCAAGATTTTGTGTAAAATTGTAGTGATTTTTCTGAGAAATAATAGACCACATCATTTTTTTAATACACAGTCTTATAATTTCAACAACGATTTCGATTTCGCATATCTAGAACATGACAGCGCTCAGTCAAAATGACACTTTTCAGTATCGATGAAAAACCATTTTCTACTGTAGCTTAAAAGTTATTGCTAAGTTTTTGAACGTGTTAATTATACATTTTTATTATATTTAAACGGTTATAAAGTGAATACAAGTTTTTCATCTTTTTAAAAATTGAAAAACTTGTACTATGTACATTTTGAGATCTACAATTATACATTATAAATAAAAAAGCTATTGAAAAGTTCACGCGGCTCATATAAATTTTGTCGTTCACTGTACATTATTCCAATTATCTTCCCTACCCTACCTGCTAAACAGTTGAAACAATAAACAATTTCAACATCAATTAAATACATTGTTAGCTTTCAAACTAAAATTATGGACCCTAGCTAGCTCTACTTAACTTTAGTACTAATTTCTACCTGCGCTGAATAGCGAGGACCGTAAAAGTTTCCAGCTACAAGTTATCTTGTCTTTGTGCACTGTAAAAACTTGCACAATGTCTGAATAGTTAAAACTGCGGGCTATCAACATTGTAACATTTACGAGGTATCGATTTTGGTGTACTATAGTTTATCATGTATAAAAGTTTTCGTTTTCTTTCTATAAATTTAGCGCCGTGCAAGTTATCACTATTGTAACATTTACGAGATATCGATTTTGGTGTACTATAGTTTACCATGTATAAAAGTTTTCGTTTTCTTTCCATAAATTTAGCGCCGTGCAAGTTGCAGCGCCCCTACCAGATAAAGTATTCTGCCAATTCAATTTTAGTATTCGAGTGATTTTGAATAATTCGTTGCAAGTACTTGCAGATCTCCGTCCTCCTCAAAAACAGTTAAGCCTATGAAAAAATGTTGGTAACAAAAGTAATAGCAAATTTTATGTTCTACAAGAAAATAACAGATGTTAACATTATTAGAGCTAAAGAAATCTAGATAATTGCGAAAAGCAAATTTCGGTGACATTTGACCTTGAATAACTTACGACAAAAACACGATATTTTAAGAAAACGTTTAATGTGCCTAAATACGAGTTATCAGATAATTTGGCTCACCCAATTTATTAGCTAAAATGTCTGGACTATGTCTGATTCGAATTTCTTTATAGACATCTACTGAATACAAAATAAATCACATTTCTGCAAATAAACAGATTCCTAAGGATAAATTAGCTTTCAAAAATTAAATTTCAATTTCGTTTCTAAACCCTAGAATACTGTTGGCATCTTATCTATGACGTCACAGATCCACGTTCATCTGATGATACAGACCATAATATTGTCAAGAAAAGAAAGTCAGACCTTTAAGTTATTTGGTGACGTACATTATAATAAACTTGAATTCTACATGAATTAGAGTTTATTATAATGTGCGTCGTAGTAAAGGTTATATGAATTCAAGTTTATTATAATACTAGCTGCGCCCCGCGGCTTTACCCGCGTGGTGATAGATAATTTGGATAATATACAATATATCTTTATAAATTGTAGCCTATGTGTTATTCTGATGTATAAGTTATATTATCGTAAAGTTTCATTAAAATATTATACATTCAGTCGTTTTTACGTGAAAGAGTAACAAACATCCATCCATCCATACTTATAAACTTTTGCGTTTATAATATTATTATTATAGGATTGTAAAACTGTTTGTTCTCCGAATGCAATAATATAACATATTGTGACCTCATATGTATGTAATACTCTAATTGGTGTTCAACGTGTCATGGCGGTTTGTCATATTTTATCAAAATAATAATTTATCTTTATCAAAATAAAAAATAATATTACGTTATAGCTCAGATATAATAAGGTAAATACAGCATAATAATAATCAGATATTATTAGCATTCGGCAAGCCACCGTCTGCCACTCTTCTTAACATTATGATTGACTTGTTTATGGCAGACGTCCGCAATCTCCCCTATAGCCCGATTATCCAGTCCATCCATCCATCCATCACAATAGCCTGGTTTTATTTCTTTCATTTTTCTTTGCAATAGTGTCTACACCTAGTGGATACCATCTTTGGGTGTATCATATTGTGCACCCGAGGATGATACCCGCTACGTGTAGCCATCGCCTTTAGATTAACTTCTCAAAGGGCCTCTGTGCTGTTGGCTTCGGCTCCACGCAAGCCTTCCAAAGGACCGGGTCACTTTATGGCCCGAAATATTGGTAAATCAGATATATCTAATAAGGTAGCTGAAGACAGGGCGCTATGGTGCTCATTAGGGGAGGCCTATGTCCAGCAGTGGACTACAATAGGCTGATGAGGATGATGAATAAGTAAATTACATAATTTTGGTAATTTTTAGTTACCCCATTTTGAAAAGTTAGCTACTCCGTCGTTTTCATCGAAAACCCTAAAAGGTTATTAGAACTACGCGTTCATTCCATTTTATAAACATATTTGGTGGAAATACCATTTTCTTTTAAAATTAATTCTTCGAACACAGCGTTCATTTGTATTTTATTAAAACCATCATTCATTCATCAAGTCAAGGTTATTTGTTACGAGTTATAAATAATAAGTAATTGGGTTTAAATTGCCTGTCGAACAAATACAATTAAATAAAAAAACTACAATTAAAGAAAATGGGAAACTTTTGAAACATCATGGTTATTCTAGTGGTTTCTTTTCACTTCTTCCACTAGTGGACAAAAAATTGAAGTGAACAGTAAAATAATTTTATTTGATAATAATTTATATTTAAAATATGACTTGTCTAAGTGCTTATTTTGTAAGCCTAAAGAAATAAATGATTTTTTACTTTTTTACTTTACTTTATTAACACAATATATTCTGAAAAAGGTATAGTTATTTCTTGCGTTGTAAGTTTTTCTGTTTCGAATTTTATGACGCAGCGGGCCAAGGTCCATCTGCAACGCAGGAGATTGCGGTTCGATTCCCACCTCGTGAAAATGTTTGTACGATCTGCAGATATTCGTTCCGGGAGTTTTGGATGTAAAACATCTAAATAACGGAACGGAGAATACAACATAGTTACTTTTAAGAGTCTGTTAAAAGTAACTGTGTCTCTTACGCTGTTGTGATTGTAATTGATGCTGTTTTATAGCAGCATCACAAAAATAAAATATTAAATTACTTTATGTAATTTATACCCTAAATTTTAATATATCTCATTAGAGCTTATTTTGATGGATCGGGTCTACCAAGGAGTTTTCTTTTACAAAACAAGCATTTTGAACTAGAGATACGAATCTGTCGCCTCGAAATATATAGGGACTTGAGATTTGAGATTTTTATTGAACCGACAAAGTAAAATATTTATTATTTTTAATAATATTGTAACGTAATAAGAACATAGTAACTTTATATCAAGTTAGTTATCGTTTGTAACGCTCGAAACAAAAGATATTACAGAAGTTACAAACAAAAGAAACCCGATAAAATGGTTACAGTAACATTAATAAAAGAAACACGATTCAGACAACAAAATTATCGATACCGCTTGAGCGAAGAAAGATAATTCTGTTTTGTTCCTGCGATGATTCGATTCCTTCAAGGTATTGCTCCCGCGAGGTACTGGGTACAGTCTCGAGGGATTGCTCTCTCAAGGCAGCTATTGTATCGTCTAATTATTGTTCTTGTAGATTTTAAAGCTGCGTCGCTGATTCCGGTACGTAGAAAATGCAAGAGCTCAGCCTTACTGAAAACCAGCGTAGTATTGGGTAGTAATTATTATAATTTATGAACCTTTAATTTTTTGTTTATTTTTAAGTTGTGTATGTCGTAGAGGGAGTAGACATCAATAAAACCAGGAATAACCCCGTCAATACTTTTATTCTATTTTATAAACTCTGATTAACAGTAATTGTGATATCTCTAATAATCTATACCACTATATCTAGACGCGTCAACTACCATAATCCGAACGAACCACGACAGGATGTGCACTCAACGAAAGCTGAAGCAAGACTGCCTGTTGCTGCCGCGCGCTCGCCTTAAATACGCGCGGTTGGGGTAAACAAGTCTACGAGCGGTCGCTCAGGTACGGGCGGCGGCTCGGAGCAGGTAGCGTCCCTTTGTTCGCCTCTGTGCACGTGCTCTCAGAGTCTAACCAAAGCGTGGCGCCTACACGGCCATTCTGACCTGCGAACGTCCTCGTTCGCGTAAGCTCATAGGATATCATCTGAGAAAAAGAACAAAACAACATTACTGCTCGTTCATCCTGACATAACAAACTGATATACTACTCGAATCGATCTCTAGGTAAAAAAAAACACCCAGAACAGATAGTTGGCCCCAATTTATCATAGCCCAGACACACTGTCCCTATAACTCAATTCAATCGATCTCTAGGTCAAAAACACCTAGCCCAGTCACTCTGTCTCTATAACTCAATTCAGAATCCCTTCAGTGTACAACTGACCTGGACCTCAGCGTTTTTTTTTTCGCATGTCCCTTTAGTACTGGCCCGGATCTCAGCGACTATTTTTTTTCGCATATCCCTTCAGTACTGGCCTGGATTTCAGCGACTATTTTTTTTCGCCTATCCACCAGTACTGGCCCGGATTACAGCGACTATTTTTTTTCGCCTATCCCTTCAGTACTGGCTTGGGCTTCAGCGACTATTTTTTTTCGCCTATATCCCGTCAGTACTGATGTGCGACTATTCTTTTTCGCTACCCTCTCAGTACTGACCTGCGACTATTTTTTTTCGCTTTAATTTTTTTTTCTCTTTTCACTTTTTTTTCTCATTCATTGTTTTCTCTATTTTTTTTTTATCTAACCTTTTTTTTATCTACCATACCTAAACCCAATCAGATAATCACTTTTAACCCACCATCATCATCTATGGTAGACATCCTGACTCAGTAGAAATGAACACCAGTAGAACCGTATATCATCCTGATCGATATAGTATCAGACTCAAAACTTACCTATTTTCTCGCTGTACAACTTATTACCTTAATCAGCCCTTGATCTAAAATAGCCTACTGAGCTATCAAGTTAGCGTCAATATTAGGAAGAAATGCTACTAGTGATAAAAAGGAGTCTGCTAAAATACTTCAACTATCGAACGCTCTATTGTTAACTATTTACATCGTTTTTATCAGGCACCGTCACGTTGTCATCACTGTAATTTACTACAATATCAATCAGAGCATGACGTACTGCCCGTAAGTGTTCGATTTAACGCGGGCGTGAAGGAGACAGCTTAGGTGACAGGTTGACTTTAACTGACAATACGTAATTTAAGATTGAGAGTGTTGAGAACACTAACTAGACAGTCCAAAGTGGAGGCGTATATTCAAAACAGTACTTACTCAACAAACTACTACCAAATTAGCCTTGACTGATGATACATAATGTCACACAAAATAATTTGGTTCAGTCTCACCGCTGTATCCAGTCCGGTGGCACCTTCAATAATCACGCTTACAACCTCAGCAACATTCTCAGCGCAATCCATGAGCAGCGCAGCGTGTGGAGAGGGGTCCTTAACGCTAGACGCTAGCGCGTGAACCGCACCTTTCCAAGCGATGACAGCTTCCAGTCATGGGGCAGTCCAAATACTAAAAACAAATAAAAATTAACGCACAGGGAGGTTGTTTTATCACTAATTTATCTGTTATATAAAGCAAAGCGATAGATTGAAATAATAACAGTAGAAGTAAAAACCACACCGAAGAATCAGTCATCTGTGTTCGAAATTGTAATCTTGTCACTTCACCAATCACTTCTGTCGAACGCTAAATTTACTGGATAATATTCAGAATATAAAGAGATATACGAACTCCGACTAGAACTCGGACTTGAGTCAACAACTTCACCCCTAACAGCTGGTATGGTCATTATAAACATCGTGTCTAATTGCTTAGCAATAAAACTCGGCTAACCACAACGAAATCCTACCTCAAACTCTGGAATTAATGGACAGATTTGTAACAGAAGCTGCAACACCGACCTCAGCGTTGTCTCCTTTGTCCATACGACGCAGCATTATTAGTCCCGTTCTCATCCCCACATTAACCTACGGCAATAATAGGAGTCACCGTAGTAATAAACAATGCCAACGTGTGTCCTTCGTTCGCCGATTGTGCGCGATGGTTTGTCGTGCACCTGAAACCAATCACTCCGACCATTTTATTACTAATGGAATCTCTTAACCAATGAAAACTTGAATCTTACAGAGTTCCGCGATTATAAGCGATAAGCTATCACGATGTAGTTGATTCCAATTGACAAAACCTAGGTTATTCTCATAACAATCGCGGCAGTGCTGCGTTGATCGACTAAAATTAGGACGATCACCCTAAATAGACAAGTCAAGCTATATTTGTCACGACAATGTTGATCGTAAATGTGAATACCAAATTTTAAGGGTACCGCAAATCAACTCTGCTATTTCCGACGTCATAGTCGTCATAACCATTATTCATCGATAAAATTATTCAAACGTGATCAGACTCCAAAAAAAATAAACACCTGAAGTACAGTTGCTAGGGTCTGCCTTCAGAGCGCCCCTCTTATGAAACACAGTTGTTGAAGAGCTAATTCGCAGGTTCAATGACCATGGACTGGTCACGATGTGATACGCTGACCGATTACCTAATGACCACTATTTTTTATTTAATCTAACAAAAACGGAACTGATACTGTTCACAAACAAGCGACATCTGGGAAACCTAAAACTTCGCTGTTTAAGTCTAAAGCTGTTTAACACAGACATAAAGCTAAAACAGAAAACTGCCACGGAATAAACATTTGACTAGAAACTTCAGCGTCCTACCGCCATTCTGTACCAATGTAGCAGAATGCTTAGTAAACCTTGGGGACTTTCATCGCAAATAAAGAGCCCCGCATGGCTGCTCCTGGTGACTGAATTTTCAGTATACCAATACTAAACGAATGCTAGCAGATACAACTATACGTGGACCAAAGAGATGGACCAGGAACTCACAAAATCAGAATCTATACAGATGGCTTCAACACCGATACTGGTACGGGTGCCGGAGTTCACTTACTAGACATATCGAAAACATAGCTCAATTTTCCAATGTGAATGCGTACCAATAACCCAGGCAGCTACAGCAAAAGAGAGGAATCAAAGGCCAACGTGTACGCGTACGCATCCTCGCCGACTTAGTGCTTCTATACTCAGGGCTCTGAAGGGAATGAGCTGCAGCTCCAAGCTTGTTGACGAATGTCACACATTATTAGAAAGGCTCCACAAAGAACAGGATCATCAACTTCAATGGATCTAGAGACAAAGCAGATCGCTAGGTAATGACGCTGCAGACAAACTGGCACGGAAGGAATTCGAGATAACCACTGAAGAGACGGCTTTTAGACATGAACTAGGCTCTGAACTAGAGAAACAAACGGACGTCAGACTTGCCAACTAATTTGCAGAAAAGCTAGGTTGGCACTTACATCAACATCACCGAACCAGCACTTAGTCACCATTGGAGCGACACACAGCCCTCTTTGCAGATGATGCCTCAGCGGTGGCGAATCAGCTACCCACGTAGTCCTGGAATGTGAACAAGGAACAGAAATCCTGAACTTGCCAAGATCGCTCGGTGAGGCCTGCCAAGACCCCAGGAAAATGCTGCGATTCTGGGTGGAGCTACGAGAAAGAAAAAAATTACTTAACAACACGTGATTCCTCGAAGCTAGGTTCTGCACTGTAGATCACCGAAGCACACTTGGAATAAGAAACACGGATGAGCCAAAACATATAGTGGGCGGGATTACATCCCACTTCTGATGTCGTAGAGGGAGTAGACATCAATAAAACCAGGAATAACCCCGTCAATACTTTTATTCTATTTTATAAACTCTGATTAACAGTAATTGTGATATCTCTAATAATCTATACCACTATATCTAGACGCGTCAACTACCATAATCCGAACGAACCACGACAGGATGTGCACTCAACGAAAGCTGAAGCAAGACTGCCTGTTGCTGCCGCGCGCTCGCCTTAAATACGCGCGGTTGGGGTAAACAAGTCTACGAGCGGTCGCTCAGGTACGGGCGGCGGCTCGGAGCAGGTAGCGTCCCTTTGTTCGCCTCTGTGCACGTGCTCTCAGAGTCTAACCAAAGCGTGGCGCCTACATGTATGTCATAATTTTATATGGATTTTATGATGATCTGAAATAAACTAATAATAATAATTAGGCAATTGCTGTATACGGCACGATGCTAAGGAAAATGGGTATTTTACCCTATGTTTTGACACTTTTGAATGTAATATTAGCACATATTTATGTATATATTTAAATGCTTATCCCTATTCATATTTTTTTTAATTTATTGTTATTTTATTTCTGTGTATGTGATGTATGAAATGAAAGTTTATTTCTTTAGGCTTACAAATAAGCACTTAGACAAGTCATATTTTATACTATTCATTATTATATTGATGTGGAAGAAGTGAGAAGAAACCACTAGTATGTTCATAACTTATGTGTCTAGTACATACGATTTGCTTATCTGTAAGTTGTTAGATTTTGAGTTGGAGCAAAACTCGTCCCAAGCTTTTTTATCTTCTAGATAATCTGATATTTTGTAATAAGCCTTTTTACAAAGAATATGCTTCACAATATATGTATCATTCTGTCATATGGACCTGTGTTTGTATATTGTGTCTGAAATTAATTTGATTTGATTTGACTGCACCCAGTTTCTGGCGGCCTGTGAGTACAGTTACCAGAGCGTGGTCGGAAGCCTATTACTTATGAATGGAAAATTACATTACCGTACATTAAGGTTGGATTAAAAGATATCATGATATCGCGCGTCGATCTGTCAAATGTGATCTCACCGGGATACCCTGACATTTTTGACGGGACACGACGACCACACGACGCGAGTTCGATTCCAGCCTCTGGAAAAATATTTGTACGTTTTGCTGATATTCAGGGTTCCGGGTTTTCTGCTCGTTTTCTATGCATAATAAAAAAGATCTATAAGTGTATTCTATTGTATTATGTTTAACAGTCATCTAGTACCCATAACACAAGCTCTGCTTAGCTTGGGGCTAGATGATGCTGTATAGATTGTCCACCATTATTTATTTATTTATTTTTAGTCGCAACCATTGTCAACACGACTTATACAGGGTGGAATTTTGTAATGCCACCTGGAGGGAAAGTACTCTTAATAATGTAGATAGAAAATTGTACTCAAAGAAAACATTCCTTTAATTTTGAAAAGAAAGAAAACTGCATTCAAAGATTTTCGAAAATTCGCTTGCCACACCCGGGAATCGAACCAACTAAAATCTGTAAAAATTACACCCTGTACTTTTATTGCATAGATCGTTAGGGTCAATAATAAGGATGAAATCTCTGTAACAAACTTAATAAATGAAATGAAAGGAAAACTATGAAATCTTAAATTATTTTAATTATTTACAAAAAAAAGTAATTAGTTGCTCGAAATGGGCTCCATTTTCTTGGATACACAAATTTATTCCTCTAACGAATTCATTTCTAGTAACTTTTAATAACGTGTTGTGGTGAATATTATAAATCGTATTCTGAACTTCAACTCTCAACTCGTTTACATTCGCATAAGATTTCATGTAAATTAGATTTTTTACATATCCCCACAAAAAAAATCTAAAGGGATGAGATCTGGTGATCTCGCAGGCCATCTGATTGTGCCGTTGGTACCAATCCAGGTATTAAAATGGTTATTAATATAGGCAGTAGTGATTCTGCTGTTATGGGCTGGAGCACTATCTTGCTGTAGAATTATTTGGTTTCGCTCTGCTTCGGGGAAACCATTTAACTCATTTCTTAAGAGATCCAGTATTTCAGTATTGCAGTTATGTTGCATCTAAAAAAGAAGTCTGCATTAGGTACAAACACGTGCAAATTTCAATCGTCTTATCTAAATATTAATTCGTCATTTTAATGGATAATGACGTCAATGATAATTTTTAATTACTGACACAAGTAAACAGATGGATCTTTAAGTTAAAGTGCTTAACTTGACCCATTCAATTTATAATTTAAGATTTCATGGTATTCCTTTCATTTAATTTATTAATTTTATTAGAGAGATTTCATCCTTATTATTGACCCTAACGATCTATGCAATAAAAGTACAGGTAATTTTTACAGATTTTAGTCGGTTCGATTCTCGGGTGTGGCAAGCGAATTTTCGAAAATCTTTGAATGCAGTTTTCTTTCTTTTCAAAATTAAAGGAATGTTTTCTTTGAGTACAATTTTCTATCTACAGTATTAAGAGTACTTTCCCTCCAGGTGGCATTACAAAATTCCACCCTGTATAACCTTTTATACAGAAATTAATATCAAAGGTTAAAGGTTGTCAAATTATTCGCTCCCGGATGCCAAAACTGCTAATGAGATAATTTTTAATTTACATATTTTTATAATTCTACTAAGTCATGGATTAAAATACCGTGTATTAAAAAGTAAAAAACATAAAAAAAGTCTATTCATCAACCACGTCTCACGCCCGCTATCCCACGCGGACAGTGGAAATAGCTTCACAGCTGTTTTGACAAATTACATTGGGCTTGCTTTAATTAATTTACAAAACGTTAGTGGGCGGGCGGCGTGCTTCTATGAGCGGTGTTTTCTTTTTTCTGGCTACTTTACTTTGTGTGGACTAGTTAAAGATTTTTTTTACTGGTAACTACTATGTAATATATGACATGACTTTCGTATAAATTGCTTCTACGTTCGTTTATAGGTTGGATGGTGTTGGATAAAAGAAGACTTCCGTAAAATCACACACTTGTTTATTGTTCGACTCATCGATAGATAGATTGAAAGGTAAGTGAGAGCTGGCCACAGACAACTCAACTAGTGTTTCCATACAGTGTGTTGCCAGCTTAATTATTTAAGTATGTCAAAGACAACTTTAACAAAATAATATTGATACGATAATTTTCACTTGAGCTCGCGATATTCATTTGTTTGCCGGAATTGAGACTAACTTAGTATATGGTTGCTCGTTGATAGAAGCTTGGCATTTATGGGGTTCAAATGTAAGTTGCATAGGCTTTTGTCTTTTGTGTTTTGTCTTCACTACATAGTATAAAACAAAGTCGCTTCCCGCTGTCTGTCTGTCCCTACGTATGCTTAGATCTTTAAAACTACGCAACGGATTTTGATGCGGTTTTTTTAATAGATTGAATGATTCAAGATTAAGGTTTATATTGGAATGACACATAGATTTCCATACGGGCGAAGCCGCAGGGCGCAGCTAGTTGAATGAACTTCAGATAGTTTATTTTTAAATTGCCTGAAGTTCATATTTACACAAACTCTTATAAATTGACAGTATCAAGAATCCAACAGTATTCAGAATCCAATAAAAAGAGGTTCAACAATAAATAAATAAATAATGCTGGACAATCCACATAGTATCATCTAGCCCCAAAGGTAAGCAGGTACTAGATAACTGATATACATAATACAATACATTACATAGATAGATATTTTTTATTATACATAGAAAACGACCAGAACACCCGGAACAAATATCTGCAGATCGTACACACAATTGTTCCGAGGCGGGAATATAACCCGCAACCTCCTGAGTCGCAGGCGGACCATCGCTCACCGCGCCACATCGGTCGAATAAAAACTATAGTAGATTTATTGGCTTCCACTCTATTTGCAGTTCACCCACACCGTGAAAGATAACTTCGTAACCGTCCAAGTAAATACCTCGAGACTTATTGAGTAAGTCGCACAAAGAAAAATAAAGGTTTTCCTTGTCTCCGATATTAATTGTCCCCTATTAATTTTGGGGAATTAAGCTTTAAGAACGACGAATTCGCCCTGAGGTTAAAATTAGACAAATCTTTTAAGATTTTGGAGGAAAAGGTCGAATCCTTATCCTATTAAATATTGAGGAGATTTAGAGGTTTAACTTATATTTGAGCTTGTTCATCAGCCGCATTATGGAAGTCCCATATAGAAAGAAACGTTCTTTGATCTAACATTTTTTGTCATTGAGTGCAGTGTGCTAATAGCATTTTTAATAATTTATTTATTTAATCGCTTTCAGAAATTACTGAGCGTTAATGCTTGTAAATTGTAGATTTTGACAAAATAAATTACTACTCATATATTCACATTAATTCTATCAAACGTAATCGAGAACCATTGACGTTTTAGACGAAAAAGGCTTAGAATTGTAGTAGACACAGACGTGGTGTAGCCAAAAAATGCGATACCACACAGGTATTTATTTATTTATTTATTTAAGAAACAAAATCCACAGCCTTTAAAACTAATATTAACATACTTAATTACTAAACTTAGGGCCAATTAAGGATTTACTTTGTATAAAATTAAAAATGACTATCACTATAAATCAAATTACTAAACGCTAAAACAATTTGAATGACATATGTAAGAAAAAAAAAGAATATAAACTAAATTTAAAACAAAAAGAAACATGAAAATTAAAACTAAAATACTAAATACAAATCTCATTATTCAAGTGTCTCAACTTTGTACCTAAACTATTACAGCCTTACTGTTAACTATAAACACTATAAATTAGGTCATTGGAAATAACTAAATACCTTACAATTACACTTAATGATAATAAAACCTGCAAGTTAACTGTGTACTATAAATCATATATGTTTATAATGTGTATTATATATATATATATATTTATGTCTATGCAATACAAGTATACTAATATAAAAACATGCGTCGACATATAATGATCCACGCCACACTATTAATCCACCAACTTCGTACGCGCGTTTGACTCTACCCCGCCAACCGTACCCTGTTCTAGATTATTTAAGACTAGTCACGTTTGAACCCCGGCTTACCAATGTTGAAGATGTCTATATCATTAAATATTTTGGAATGAGAAGTAGAAAGAATAGTAGAGCCGTACCGCATTCTAGAGGTAGATAGGATTCGTCAGTGCATAGGGACGGATAAAGGCGGTACACGGTACCTATTATTATTTTCTTTTGTATATGCTGTTTTATCTTATCGCTGTTTTGAATTCGACTATTATTACCTACTTAATTTTAAAAACGTATTACTATTACTTACCCATAACCAAAGTGACGATACCGAGCGGCATCACTAGCATAGCCACCAACAGATCAGTAATCGCCAGCGACATCAGAAAGTAGTTCGTTACATTCTGCAGCCTCCTCTCTAAATATATCGCCAAGCATACCAGGACATTCCCCGCCGCTGTGCAAAGCACTAGCACCAACGCAGCCGTCGCCCACCAATTTCTAACAGCAGCATCTGTTATCCCACTCGTGTCATTACTCGATTGGTTAAAGTTCTCGAGCGAGTAGTTTACTAAGACCTCCCATTCTGTTATAATCTCCTGGTTGATATTCGTAGTGAGATGGAGCTCTAGTTCATGCATTGTTGATGTTTTCTATTGTCATGGTGCCTGCTCTCATCTTATTTCGTAAATGTGGCAGGCTTTGCTCGTTGCGTCCATCTTGGAATGTTATTGCATCTGGAACAAAAGAATACAAGCTTTATGTCATGTAGAAATAGGGTTATTATTCCTTTATTTGAATTTACGATGCTCCTTTCACTTTAAAATTTTTCTTTTGAAAGTACCTGTGAGAATAATTGAAAGGCCGAACCATGCGCTAGCGATGCTGGATGTATAGGGCATACATCCGCGCTAGCGCACGGTAAGCATACAAATATGGGCTTAAACTCTTCAGCTATAAATACATTTTCCAGTAGCAACATTGGTAACCACAAGCATAAAGTGCGTAGGTATTAAAGATAGGGCCTCTAACCAAAAGTGAGTGTGCCCGTGTACACTGACGAGATGATAATGACAATGATTTTCTTTGAATTTAAACTAAAATACTGGATTATATACAGACCTGCTTTACGAACAGAAAAGTTCCAAACTATGGTAATATTTTTGTACTAAAATAAAAGCAAGCCATCATCAACCCCTAAATATAAAACATCTTTAAATGAACGGCCACGCCAAGCCCCAGCAATCTACTAACTGCGACTACTCTAATACCCGTTGTTATGAAAACATCAAACCGTTGCCTGAAATAATAACAATTTCAGCAACCACAGGCTACAATTTAACAACGGTTAATTTATTCATTTCTATTGTTTCGTTGCGGTTCAACGTACTGACTTAAATAAGTCAAAATAGCTATTTAGAATAGAGTTTTGTTGGGTATACCTATTAGACTACGCTGCTTCAAAGTCAGCTTTAAACGTTGGCTTGTCGAGCAGAATTTCTATTCAGAGGACATACTACTAGAAAAGTGAATTTAATGTGATTATATTTCCGTATTTAATTTTTGTATATACATTTTTTCATTAATTTATTTGTTTTCATTTATGTTTTTAAATTTAAATCATGCTTAGGTACTAATTGTAAAAATACAATTGGTATTATAATTATTATAACTATTTTTATGAAAACCTGACATGTAAATTGATTTTACCAATAAATTGTATTTCGATACCTAATTTTGTCTATAAATATAACACCAGAAATCATACTTTAAATTATGTCGTTGAGATGAAAGCAGATGTACAATACAACGCCAAAACTACTGATTGGTTCGGGCTGAAAGGGGTTTGAAGATTAGCACTAACATCGGTTTACCGTTATTTTTGTCGAATTCGCGGTGCACGTTTAAATTTATATCGTTGAATAGAAGGCACTTAAACAGATCAAAAGCCCCCCTTACATAATGTCATACAGCGCCAGGTTTCGGTCACATGTAGGTAAGAAAATAGTTAAAATATACAACAACATTATGTCATGAATATCTCAGAAACCTGACGCTGTAGGTCATTACGATAGTGATATGTTTGATTTGTATAAGACTTCGTGCAAAGCGTTGACAGCGTTCAGCTGCGTGGGTGCATGTATTCGAGTAAGCCACGCGTGTTGCAATGACATAATTCATCTCGTATTCGTGCGTAGCGTGCTCGTGGGTTGCAATGGAAGTTATCACATACATTTTCTTGCAAAGCGAAGATAAACATACGTGCGTAGCCTCTTTGTACGTGGCAGTGAGACAGCGACTTTACTCAAGCATACATGTATGACTTAGCGAGCTTTAATAATACAGGCCAAAGACCCGCCTCTGAGTTGAATTAGTAATTCAATTTTAAACAAAACTTAATCGTAACTTTAAAACCAAAGTACTCCTTTTAACTAGTTTCTCTAAAATTCACAAAGAACTTCGTTTAAACTTTCAATAGGTAGCCTAATTAGGGCCTAAAACACTTAAAACCTTATCGCATTTAACTTGGGAAAGCGGAAACTGGAAGGGTTCGTGAAGATTTCTCTTAATGACCAGCCTTAAAGGAACATTACTGGACGAAGGGAGAAATTGACTTTTAGAGAGAAATAGTGGAGGTAGAGAGGCCTTTACTATTTGATAAGACAGGTAGACAGAAAGTCAAAACTAACTTTACTGCTAAGCGATCATGAGATAAACTTTGATGCGAGTTATATCGAGTTAGGGTCTATACAATTTCAAAGCAGGAAATTCATGCATAATATAAACAAGATTCTGCTCGCTTCTTGTTTATGTTGTTTCTATGATTACGTTCAAAGCTTATTTCTATCTCATGGAAACCGATTACGGGTTAAAATGTAGCATATACATATTGTATTCCAGGTCTAGACTTACATCTTTTCAAAGATATTATTAGTAGGATCCGTTCCGTAGTTTTAGCGGGGATACGTAAAAAATATGCATACTGATATACATAAATATGTATATCAGTTATCTAGTACCCATAACACAAGCTCTGCTTACCATGGGGCTAGATAATGCTGTGTGAATTGTCCAGCATTATTTATTTATTTTTATTTATCCATCCATCCATACAAACCTAACAATGGCTTTAAGGCACTACTAACGTAATGATGTAACCTATTTGTATGAATAAATAATCTATCTATCCATAGTTTTGCATTTATCATATTAATGTGACTGTTTAGTCACTATATCTATCCAAAGTTTCGCATTTATCATATTAATGTGACTGTTTAGTCACTATATCTATCCAAAGTTTCGCATTTATCATATTAATGTGACTGTTTAGTCACTATATCTATCCAAAGTTTCGCATTTATCATATTAATGTGACTGTTTAGTCACTATATCTATCCAATTTTTCGCATTTATCATATTAATGTGACTGTTTAGTCACTATATCTATCCAAAGTTTCGCATTTATCACATTAATGTGACTGTTTAGTCACTATATCTATCCAAAGTTTCGCATTTATCATATTAATGTGACTGTTTAGTTCCTAATATGTAAATTATATGGGGTTATTCCTACCATAAAAACACATAGTGGTATAGCGTCTTCTCCCCCCTATAGCGATATCATAAACGACAAATAAATAAATAACAAAAGATAACGTTAAAATAATTTGTATTTTTGTATATAAATAAATAAATAATGCTGGATAATTCACACAGCATTATCTAGCCCCATGGTAAGCAGAGCTTGTGTTATGGGTACTAGATAACTGATATACATAATACAAGACATTACATAGATAGATATTTTTTTATTATATATAGAAAACGACCAGAACACCCGGAACAAATATCTGCAGATCGTACACACAATTGTTCCGAGGAATGAATGATGGAGGATGGAATTCTGTTATCAAAATTTCTTGTATTTCATTCAGATTTGGATTAAGACGGTGTTTTATCCGCTATGACGATATGCATAATTAATGTTAATCAACGATTTCAGGCTAAAACAGTCCAGGACAATACGAAAGCTTAGATCAAATTTCTCACAATCCTTTGTGATACCAAATTGAATGACATTAATTCAGGAAATCCTACATAAAAGCTTTGAATTAAAATGACTTTTTCAAAGATAAAATTAGGAGCCCGTATTATCAGAATCAGTCGGGGAAGGATCGGAACCAAGAACTGTTTGGAATCAGTGAGCTGAGAAGATTAGACGAAAATAAAGAATCTCCTCCCTCATTTTGTTAAAATACCTTTGCGTGAAAAGGAGTGCTCTTTATCACGCCCTCGGAACACTTCCGTTGTGCGTACCTGCGGGTGTTGTGTTGTGCTGTGTTTATTGAAGAAGACACGAAGATAAATGTATTATTTCTAAAGTGGGATTATGTAATACAGCGAAATCTCTGTCCTTAATAAACGAACAAGAACAGACAGGAGACAATTTTAAATTTACGAAAGGACCTACTAAATAATTATTGTTATCGAGCTCGAAGCACATCTTCCATTATGGCCTGTTGCAGCGTTGGATAGCGAGGAGTGGAAGGAGAAAAGGGAGGCCTTTGCTCAGCAGTGAGACAATGATGGCTAAAAATAAATAAATAAATATAGAAACGATAGTCCACTCGTTTCACCATAATCTCACCTGTTGGTAAGAGACTATGTGGCCGACAGTTTATCGCGAAGGTCAACCATTAACTCTTGTCTTGAAGGGACCTAGTTTGTGATTCGCCGGTTACAAACAAAAGCAGGCAGCGAGTCACAAAACTCTTTTTTGAGTGGTTTTATCGCTCAGCGATAAAATCGCTTATGGAAACCGGAAAAAATATAGTATAGAGTCATAAACAAAGTTAAAACAAAATTAAACTTGTTGCTTAACTAAACCTAAATCTAATAACTTAATCAAAGACACTATATCTATACAAGAAGGGTCGGATAATAGACTGGTCACATAACCTACATCCATCATGTGATTTTTGTCAAAGAAAGTGTATAGTTACAAAACTTATGGTACGAATGATGAAGGTAGAGGAAAACCACTTCGTACGACGTACCATGAATGCTCACGTCAAGTTAATCTCTTACTGGTACAACCGCCTCGGGCGTTACAAATACAATTTTGCAAACTTTTCGTACGAATTACATGGAGCTATACACAAATTAATTCCACAAAATACACCGCTTTGCTTCAAGTTTAATAACTTGCTCGCAAGTATGTTAGGTTGCTCGTTCAGTCGCTAAGTGAGGCGTAAACTCATTAACGTAACATCCTATGTGGGAACTTTAGGGAAAATACTGTTGGACGTCTCATTAAAGCCGTAGGTGATTTTCATACAGTCATCTTTCATATTAAATAACACTGTCGGCTGACTATACAATATTCATATACGATATTATTGCACTAACCAGCCAGGCTATGTCGCAGACTTTGGTATATAAATTCCATAAACCAAACGTCTGACCTATAATCCTGTAGTGCGGCCGTGAAATAAGGGTTTGAATTTTAGCATTTTGGTGTGGCTAGACCTTACACGAAGCAGTTAAACTGCTAGTGCGTAGGTTACTGGCTGTTGACAAAGGAATTTATTTGTTTATAGGTGCTATTTGTTTATGTTGGGTCTAGGCCTGAGTACAAAGTACTTACTAAACGGATAAAAGAACCGCTGCTGACTTCTCAAAGTTGTACTGTCAAAATGCAAAAGTCATTCGAATTACCCTCCGGACGATCTTTTAATCGAGTTCGTTTAAAACTACTTATTGCCATCTAAAAAGAATTATTATAAAAAGTATTCACTTTAATGCATACTAAAAATTAGTTCTTCTCAGTATCCGGTAGGTGTGCTGTTAGGCGCTATATGTTTGGAAGAAAAAGAAACCTTTTTTTTACTTAGTTTTTAAAACTATAGACAACTGTTACTACAGTGACCTCCTCTGAAACCAGTAAAGATACATAGAAGAAGCGGAAACCCATTTTTCGAATGTCATAAAACTAGGTAGCGTAGCCAGTCAAGCGCATTTTACAATAAAATCACGAGAAGATAATCTGAAGTGCACAATATTTTCTACATTTATTCCAATTTAGTTTTCCATGAGCCTCCGAGTTTTATCTCAACGGAAACCGATATCCTCCTTATTTGATTTAAAAAATTGTTTCCCACATTGTCTGTTCAGCTCAACTTTTCAAGATTGTATGTTTTCTCAAGTATTAAGTTTCTTTCTCTTTGTTTTAAGTTCAAATCTGAAGTTGGTCGTTTGAAATACGATAGCTTGTGGAGATTTTCATTGAATAAACAAAGAAAATATTGGACATAGGCAAATTATTAGCAGGTAGGTACGTAGGTAAAGTGAGTGCCTATCAAATGAACGCTTTCAAATGTTTCAATGTTGGGCACCTTGCACGGAGACAAGACGACAGGTGGAGTGAGTTGTGTTCTTACAACCCAAACTAGGTTCGTAGTTAACACCACATGCATAAAGGGCTTGTTTTAACTGTTGGAAATGTTATCCTGTTCAGTGATTTATAGCATTTATAATACTGTTAAAACTAATTGTTCTAAGAGCCTCTGAAAGAAGAAGCTCCGGTTCATAACTTCACTTCTGTTTTTATCCGACTAAAACCAACATAGAACTTTCAACCAATAACATGAACTTTCAACCAATAACATAAACGTAAAAGTTAGGAAATAACATTACTGACCCAATTCCTTACACATGTGCAGAGCATCGGGCAAGTATACATAAGGCGTTATAAAAACCATCTGGTTCGGTACGAATAACGTGAAGCGCGGTATAGTAACGCGCGTTTTAAAACCGTCTGAGTGACTAATAAACTTGAGTATGTATTTCTCTGTAGCAAAATGTAAAAGTTTTGGTACTGAGTGGAAGAATTTCAAGAACGTGATAGTATATTATCGCTCATTTGTCAAAGTGGTACGAGTTTTACAAAATGCATGAAATCACTGATTATTATTACATGACCTAATTATTAATTTAATACTAATTTAATTGAAATATATTGAAAATCTTATATACTTATGTATATGTTAAGGTATGTACTATTTGACGTGTAATGATAACTTTACCAATAAAATGAACTTTGTAGTATTATAAGTATTTTGTTTTATTTTATAATATATGTATAACCTACAAGCACACAGATCCCCTGATACTGTCCACAATCCTATCTATCCATGGTTGTCTGGTAGAGACCGCTCTTGAGCGATAAGACCGCCAATTGTATCTAGTTTTTTAAAGTTTTTATTTTACATTGTCATTTTATACTTAGTGTGCAATAAAGAATTATCTATCTAACTATGAACTATCACTCAAAACCACTACAAAAATGTTATCGAGTTGGATGTGAACGAATACCTATATCGGACCAAACTGATTTTAAAACGCCCGTTACCAAAGCGCGCTTCAAAACGCGTTATGTGAACTTGCTTGCTCTAACCGTAAGCTGAATAGTTTGAGGTCAATGTATGCAGAAATGTAATATTGAGAGCGCAAATCGAGATGGCGACATGCATGCAAAAATGGAGGGTGGGAAATATTTAATACTAGCTGCGCCCCGCAGCTTCGCCCGCGTGGAAATCTATGTGTAATGGTTTATACTCTTGAATCACTCTATCAACTTAAAAAAAAACATTTTTGCGATAGTTTTAAAGATCTAAGCATACTAACTACTAGACAGACAGACAGCGGGAAGCAACTTTGTTTAAACCATTGTACCTAGTGATTGTGTTGTGTAGAAATATTTGTGACTGGTGTAGAATTTGTTTGTTGGCGGTTGGTATTTGGGCACGTCTGCGTCTGCTCAAAAGAGTGTAAAAGAATTGTTTACCGATTTCATGTATGTGAGTATTTATTCAAACAAAACTTTCATCATCATCATCAGCCTATAGCAGTCCACTGCTGGACATAGGCCTCCCCCAATGACCGTCATAGCGCCCTGTCTTCAGTTTGCCGCATCCAGCATCTACCTGCAGTCTTTCGCAGGTCGTCATCCCACCTGGTCGGAGGGCGTCCTACACTACGTTTACCGAGTCGTGGTCTCCACTCAAGAACACGTTTGACCCAGCGGCCGTCGGTTCTTCGCGAGATATGGCCGGCCCACTGCCACTTCAGCTTGCTAATTCTTTGAGCTATGTCGATAACCTTGGTTCTCTGTCGAATGTATTCGTTACGAATCCTATCCTTCAGAGAAACTCCGAGCATAGCTCTTTCCATAGCTCGCTGAGCGACTTTGAACTGGTGGACCAGCCCTATCGTGAGTGTCCACGTCTCAGCTCCGTAGGTCATAACGGGTAGGACGCACTGATTGAAAAACTATCGTTTTCTAGCATTGCGGTATGGATGACAAAACTTTATTTAGGTATATATGCTTGAGCAGGGAGCTTTCAAGCATATACAAATAATTTAATTTTAAGTTCTCCATCACCAAATTGCATGCTTCGTTTCAAACAATTGGTTTAATTATTTATTGACGATTCTTTGTATTAGCAAAGCATCGTTAAAATACATAATCCCGAGTGACACTAAATTTTTTATGTTTAGACATGCATTATCTTTCGTAAAACATGATTTACAATTATGGTTGCAGAAAATATTTGCTCATCGTGCAAACATTTGTTGTACGGCTGAAGTTGAGTTGAACTCTAGCATCGCAGAAGCACCAGCGTCCACTGCGGTACATTATAGATTCACATTGTTCTTCTAAATTGAGCATAAAAATAAAAATAAAATAATTTCCTTATTTTCAAGGAGTTTTAACCTTTACCTTTTTTTTTTTTTTACCCTCTTAGAACCAACATTATTATTTATGGTAACCTTTTCAGGACAACGACGTGCTAGATAAAAAGAATAATTACTCAAATCGCTTTTACACCACCGAGACGGGGTGTGTTTACTGAGTGGCCAAAGTTAAATTATTATGATAGCATGTAGGTAAGGGGTTCCTTTTATCCTTTTGAGAAACTGAACCCTAAAAAACGAAGTAATAATTCTTTATTTGCTTTCATTCTAAATTAACCCTTAGCCTGCGCATACTAGTGCGCGTAATTTGACACTTCTGTCAAGAGGCCTCTTGGATGGTCCGCGCTTTTGCGCCGCGCGGTATCTACTTATGTAATGGTAATTTTACGTTTTACTATAATGCCTACATAATATATTATTATACCCTCTTGAAATAGTCTTGAAATTTTCTAACCTATTAAATAAATAAATAATGCTGGATAATTCACACAGCATCATATAGCCCCAAGCTAAGCAGAGCTTGTGTTATGGGTACTAGATGACTGATATACATAATACAATACATTACATAGATAGATTTTTTTTTATTATACATAGAAAACGACCAGAACACCCGGAACAAATATCTGCAGATCGTACACACAATTGTTCCGAGGCGGGAATCGAACCCGCAATCTCCTGCGTCGCAGGCGGACCTTCGCCCACCGCGCCACATCGGTCGTCATTGAATAGTAACTATTACTTTTGCACAAATGAAAATTTTTAATGTTGTATTTCCGTGCAACATTGCGAATATAAAAAAGATTCGCACCCGCTTAACCTTAAAGTCAAAAAAAAAAATACATCGCTCTAAAGATTTATTGCTACAACACTTGGCTCCATTGCAAAACCTGTCCGCACGGATTCCAGTCCAAAAACCTTTTAGGGGTTTTAAAAGCTTTTTATCTTTGCAGTACGGAATGCTTCGAGATAGCGGAAATTACGCATTTTCGGTTGGATCTCATCCATCTATAAACCTTACTAAGTAAGTACTGTGTTTTTTAGCTACAAATCTATACTCATATTATAAAGAGGAGGATGTTTGACTTTTATTTGTTTGTTTGTTTGTATTTAATAGGCTCCGAAACTAATAGACCGATTAGAAAAATTATTTCACTGTTGGGAAGCTACGCCATCCCCGGTGAACATAGGCTATATTATATTTTCAAAAAAGTTAGGGATTCTTACTAAAACTCCCATAATGTAACCCAAATAGTATAGGTGTAAAAATATCACCTAATAAAGTGAAATTCGAGTTTAACGCGGGTGAAACCGCGGAGAACAGCTAGTATAGTATATGTATCTTATGCTATCTTATCCCTGACAGGTAATATAACGTCTCGCAATTTCCACCGTTTTTAGCTTTATGTTATAAAAAAACTATGTAAAAATCTTTAGCTATTTTAACGAAAGATTCTGGTGGAAAATTGTTTGTATATTCAAAGACTTCAAAGTAAAGTAAAGTAAAATAAAAAATCATTTATTTCTTCAGGCTTACAAAAAAAGCACTTAGACAAGTCATATTTTATATATAAATTATTATCAAATAAAATTATTTTACTGTTCACTTAAAAAAAAAAAAATTAACAGGTAACCTAACGATGAACGCTGCTGTACAACCTTCCTCTGAAATTCAGGGTAAAGTCATGGGTGTTGATAAATGGGACCCTACTTCCACAGAAATAGCTGGTTTTACGCGATCCCTCGTGAAAAATGAGGTAGTTTTTGTCCTGAATTACCCCGAATGTCTGAACAAAATGTAGCATGTACCTAGTCCATTGATAAAAGATAGAGTGAACAGGAAATATATTTTACGAATAGCTTTTTTATTCAAAATAGGATACCTACAAGCCTTTTTATCGTAGTTAACATCATATTTGTTTGTGTCTTTTTAATATTTTAATTACTATTTAAGTCTAAGAACCTGCTGCGATAAAAAAACATAGTTGGAATTCCTACAAACGTGATATGCTTGAATTATGAATTACACATTAATGCACATTATAATGTGTAATTCACAATTCAAGCATATTACGTTGTACAAATATTGTTCATTTACTATATATAGTAAATCAACAAAGGAACAATCTTTAGATAATTGGCTGGTGGTAGTTACCTGTGTTTTGAAGAAATAAAAAAGTCATTTATGATAATTGTAAAGTTCTGAAACTGGCTGCCTCTTTCTACCTATTGGTAGGACTATTATACTGAAGGTAATGAACTGAAACAGCGCCTACTTATATATCGTTTTTTTTTGTTCACAAACAAAGACAGCACAAAATAATACAATACAATACAAAAATACTGTATTTTGTACACCAGATACAGATAATTACAAAATACATTACTTGCGACAAGTACAATGGGCGGCTTTATCGCTTAGAAGCGATCTCTTCCAGGCAACCAACAACAAAACACAATCAAACATAGACTTAAAGTAGGCAGGACCTATAGGTATAGTCACTGACTTTTGCAGGCAGCACGACCGAACCGCATACAACACTCAAGGCCACTTCAGAAGTTCAAAGGGGTTTTGAAGATTTTTGTATGAAGGGTAGCCCTAATATCGGCTACAACACTGATTTTTTTTATATCGTGGTTCGCAATGGAAGCTATTCCAATATTTAGAAAGAGGACATATAAACAAATAAGAATGCCCTATAACATAATGTTTTTAAAATATTCATGTGAAAAAAACTATTGCTTTGATTTTTTTTTTCATATGTGATTGATTTATCTTAGAAATTAGACGCTTTAGGACAGTTTTTATTTGTACAGTGCATCCTTTGACAATAGAACTATCTTTGCAACTTAACACGGTAATACCAAGGAACAATGTATATTCTCTAAGGAGGATAATACCAAGAGAGCAAAACGTCTCCACTCATCGCACATTGGCGCGCAAAGCAGTTGTGTTAGGGCCATTCGTAGTGTTTTCGAAGGTTGCAGAGTAAAACTACCTATATAAATATTTAATTTCTAATAACTTAAAGATTACGATTATGATCAAATGTGATCTATCATTGCGTAAACAGAGTTATTGTTTTTTATTACGTACAAAATGAGAGAGGCTAAGATGTTCCCGTTTCTTTCCAAATAAATATTCAGAAAGAAACAGACAACGCGGTAATCAGCGTGTTTATATACAATTAACCTTTGGGCATATTACAGTGGTGATTAGTAAAGTATGTAGAAGTGGCAAAGTAGGCTTTGATTCCAATAAAGGTTTGATTCCGGTAATTGAGGGGTGAAATTTTAACGAGGCATTTTCGCGTTCATGGAGTACAGTCAACCAAATGAATAACTCAATACTGCGTTGAACTTTAAACTTTGTAAACAATCATTAAAGCTTGTAGGGTAAAGGTAAGCTTTGGTTGGTAAGGAAGGAAATTCATCTCCGAATAGCACAAACGTTACTTAATAATAAATGTTATAAAGACGGATTTATTGGTTTAAAAAGCATAGTGAATCAGTAACTGTGAGAGGAACCATGATTGGTTTACATTTAAAAATAATTAATGAACTTACAAAATGTTATTACTATATAAAAAAAACTATAATACTTTGATGAATTTATTATGTTTAAATGCGGTATCCCATCATATATGTATATATCTATTTATAATATTAATTTATAATTTATTAATTTAAAACAAGGTTCCTAGTTAGCACTAGGAACCTTGTTAGTGTACGAAACACCAACATTTTATCTCTTTTCGAAGGCCATTTTCAGAGCGAGTGCGGTGGGTAGCCGAGTGGACAAAGCACGTTTTTTTTTAAATAATTCGGTGTCCCCCAGTGGGGTATATCTCAGTGCTGGTTATCTGGGATAATCCCTTGATGGGATAAACGTGGCCAGTAATTATTTGATTTTAGCTAAAAGTACAAATAAAATACCTGTTCGGGAAAACAATTATTCCCCGTGGCGTGACAATAATCTGGCAAAGACGTGAAATAATTTAAAAGATCGCAGAAATTTATCGTCAAAAAATGCCTATTACTCGAAGAATATTAAAAACATGCTCTGATCTCTTTCCATCCGAAAAATTATCAAACAAAAATGGCCGACGAAAATCTTTATTAAACCAGCTTTAATATTAATTTTA
Organism: Eupithecia dodoneata; assembly: GCA_947044415.1. Lineage (NCBI taxonomy): Eukaryota > Metazoa > Arthropoda > Insecta > Lepidoptera > Geometridae > Eupithecia > Eupithecia dodoneata. Next base: position 2,836,809 of record OX345657.1, on the reverse strand, counting down.
CGGCATAAAGGTCTTTAAATTGTATATTGTTTTACTTTGTTTTACGATTTCAGCTGAGGTTACTATAAGACAGGTACTCGTAAATAAAAATATTTCTCTATTTACGATTATTCCTACCATTTTGAATGAGAATTTAAATTTTACGCTACGCGTATAAAGTTTTGCAAATTCCATTTTAAGTCTTGGATCCTGAAATACAACAGATTAGTTTAGGACTTATCTGATTCAATAATTACATACGGCAAGATTGTGATTATGTCAGTGTCCAAGATAACATATAGGTAGTTATGGTCGCAGAATATTGCGAACTTTCGGGTTAGGTTATTTCCGTCGAATTATGATTTTTAACCGACTACGACTTCGAAATAAGGAGGAGATTCTCTGTTCGGCTCTATGTATGTTTTTTTCATGCATTTCTGTAGATTTTTCGACCATTCGATTTGTATGATTCTTTTGCAGTTCAATGATGTATAGAATGATCCAGAAGTGGTCTAAGAAACATTTAATTTCCAGGGGATAAAGTATTTATCCCGTAAAACTGAGCTAAAAGCCAAAAGACTCTAAGTCTTTTGGTCCAAAATAGGTAGAGCTCTGTCCTTCGTTCATTTTTTTTTAACTGGAAGGAATTATCAAGCCACGACCGTAGTTTCTATAGTAAATCTCCTTTTACTTTGTCTGAGAACGCTATAGAAATGTTTTAGTAAGTTAAGCAGTTGTACTTAGGAATAATTAGTGCATGCTATAGGGGACTTAAGTTATTCACGCCGTATACTTCGTGACGTCATCAAGTTAAGTGTTATGGCCGTACCTTCAGCCCTTGCCGGGCATACAACTTTTGGGCTATACAAAGTTTGAATCATCGTCTTACCTGACCCTCTCTTTGAAGCTTGTTTTCAGACGTCCTAGAAAAGGCTTATCAGTTTTAGCAAGAAATAACGAAACTATTCTCATCTAAGTAAGAGGAGTTGTTTTTCACGTAAGTGTAAAACGACTATCACTGACAACGTCACGTGGGCCGGCCATATATCACGAAGAACCAACAACGAACCGTAAACGTATTCTTGAGTGGAGACCGTGACTCGGCAAACATAGTAGGATGCCCTCCGGCCAGGTGGGATAACAACCTGCGAAAGACTGCAGGTAGAAGTTTGATGCGTCAATCTGAAGACAGGGCGCTGTGGCGCTCATTAGGGGAGGCCTATATGCAGCAGTGGACTAAGGGAGGCTGATGATGATGAGTCCAGATTAGTATTCTTATACCTACCTCATTTATCAAAATTGCATCAGCCGTTTACATGCTTCGAGGTAATAAAAATAGTAACAGAAAATCACAAAGAAACACTCGAAAAAAACGCCGGGTAAAATCATTTACTCCGTTAACGTTTGTGATTGGTCAACTGAGGTTGACAGGCACGAGAGTGATCCTGTGTGTGTGGTTGCATAAAACAACAACCACAGCCAAAGCTGCGTTCACAAAGGCTGTGTCATTTGGTGTAAAAGTTTGCATGACGTGTGTTGTTTAGGTTTTTAGTATTTTTGACACTAGAGGTCATGCCACTCTTGTTTTAAATCCGTGTTGTCTACGAATCATGGACGAAATAATCTATAGAGTGGATAGGTAGGATTATTAACTTACCGCTTAGTTACCTTTTCCATTTATAATTTTTTTTTTATTTCAAAAAAATCTAAACATGATCGTGATAAGATACGAGAGAATAATATTTTTTTACAGTAATCTTAAAAAATATTGTGTCTTATGTTTTAAACTGTTTGTTTTTCGATTAAAACAAACCAAAAAAATTTAAAAACTTTTTCTCTGTAATTTTATTTTAAATTGGAAATCAATAAATAAAAATAATCTGTGTTAGGTATATATAAAGATAGATAAGGACTGTCCTAGTGTGTTGAATAATTAATGACAGCTCCTAAATTCTAACTTCAATCGAATATAAATAAATAATAATAAATAAATAATGCTGGACAATCCACACAGCATTATCTAGTCCCATGGTAAGCAAAGCTTGTGTTATAGGTACTAGATAACTGATATACATAATACAATACATTACATAGATATTTTTTATTATACATAGAAAACGACCAGAACACCCGGAACAAATATCTGCAGATCGTACACACAATTGTTCCGAGGCGGGAATCGAACCCGCAGCCTCCTGCGTCGCAGGCGGACCTTCGCCCACCGCGACACATCGGTCGTCGAATATAACTTATCAAATCTACTTTTTTTTAAGGTCTTTAGGTACAATTACATTAATTATATCAATGTAGTGACATAATTAATGTAATTGTAATAGAATTAATAAGGAGCCTAAAACCTTACCTTAAAGTGCGCGATTGAAGTTAAAACGATAATTATTTATTTTCTTTCTTTCATTAACTTTCAGTATTATTTATATTAAGTAAGCACGCCCATTATCTTCTAAGATCACTATTCCGACCGTCCATCGGTTGCTAATAGTCCGTGGAAATTGGTTCCTTCAGATTATTCCACTCGGGTACGCTAAGTATTAATATCAGAGAGCAACTAGGTTAATAGTACGTGGTTACTTGCGTCGATATTCTTCTCAAAAATAACCCGCCATGAACGAGATAATGAAATTGTTAGTTAACGCCTTTTCATTTTAGACCCTTCAACTGTGATTTTATAATTATAGTGGCTCTTAAACGGGGTTTTCAGAAATGTATATTTATTATATCATTTTGGTTCAATTTTAAATTTAGTATGACATTTTGTTTAACACTTTGACTGCGATTTTTTTTCGACGACTGCGATCTTTTTTTTAACCTAAAAAATTTGTGCTGCCGCTCTACACAGCGGTTGTGTTGCGCCGCACATGCGTTTCGTTCGAAAAATATTACGGCTGTGCTGAGTCACAAAGATCTGTATTTTCTCAGCCGCTGCGCTAGTGTGGATTTACGCATATTAGTCACTTGTAGAAGACACATACCGTGTGATTTCAGCACTCAAAGTGTTAATTCCTTTTATGATGTATATTGTGTAACTTTATAATCTATGAATGTTTAATTTTTTGTTTATTTTAAAGTTGAGTGTGTCATAATTTTATATGGATTTCATGATGATCTGAAATAAACGAATAATAATAATATAATAATAGCTGAAAAACTGAAAAAAAATCAAAATGATTGTCAAACATATCCTTTAAAAAGGCTAACTACAAAATATCAGATTATCTAGACCATTATTTGTTACCAATTATTTATTAAAGTGCCACCGTCTTTATTGTTCGTTCATGTCCAGTCCATCCCAAGGTTGCCTGGAAGAGATCGCTCTCAGCGATAAGGCCACCCTTTATACCTTTATTCTAAGTTTTTATCTCTGTATTATTTTCTGTTTTGTTTGGTGTTATCTATCTATCTAGACGAAAAAGCTGGGAACGAGTTTCGCTCCAACTTGAAGAGTAGATAACAACCTAATAGGTATGGTAAAGGTTTCTTGTTCGCTACTTTACTTTCACAAAATTTATTTCATCATAAAATCAAAATGATCACTTTATGTCCTAGTACCTAGTACAAGCAATTTGAATGTGTGTATGTAAAATCTCTTTGGTGTGACCTGTAAGGTCTAAAGGAACTAAAGCACTTTGATGTTTGATGTTTTGCTATTTATACCTACTTACTCGTATACATTTGCCGTTAACATAGCCACATCGCCATCTAAGCTACAGCACGCAGAATTATTTCTGGGGTTGCCCAGTTTTATTTTTGGCACCTTTACCCGGTTGTCACCGGTAAATAACTTCTGGCTCGAATATATTGCTAGCCTATAGCCTATCTAAATGCCCCCTTAGTTTGAGTATGCCTACCTATAGCATAGCAAATATATCATTATATATTATTTATTGCTTGAGTGAGTTTAGTTGTAATGCGATAACGTTAGATGAGCAACACCTTGTTAACTCTTCTTTGTCATTATTCATTAATCTCAGAATTTGAACAGTACAGTGTTCCCGTGGCATAATCAAATAACTTATTCAAAGAAAATAAATTATTTAATAGATACCACACAAACTAACTTAGTTACATTAATATAAAGACTATTTAGTACTAGATAACACGTAATACAAGAAAACAAAAAAGTGAATACAAATGTAAGTAGGTACTAACACATAGCACAGTAGCATAAAAAGCAATTCAAATATATTTATTTATCAACGCGGGTAACACCGCGGAGCGCAGCTAGTATTCATATACCAGTGAGAGTAGGCTACCAACCAGAACAGTAAAAAGCACTATCAGGGCTGTAATTAAAGCAATTAACCGTCGACGTTCTGTGGCGTTCTTTGACTTACTATACTGACGATGGCGCTAGTGAATGATGGACGTGTTTGAACTTAGTAACTAGCAATGTATGATCGATTATTATTTGCTGGCTGAAATGATTCTAGACTGGAATTATTGCACGTTATTCTCTCTCACGTTATTCGCCATGTCCAGCAGTGGACTAATATAAGCTGATGATGACGATGATGATTCTCTCTCAAATATTTTTGCATAGCTCTAACGGTCATGTTGATTCATAAAATGTATTTATTTGTTACCTTATACAGGGTTATTGGTAATTCGACGTATTCCCGTTAGGAGTTGATAGGGGTGACTATTTGCGATTATTTTCATCCCCATGTGCATCATGCGAAAGTGAACCATTTTTAAGTTATCATGATTTTTAGATTTTTTCGAAATAAGTCAATAGTGCAACATCAAAAATTGATTTAAAAAAAACTGTCTATTTAAATATATTTTTTTCTTCTGATTTTTAAAAACGAATAAACACTCTCGGCGAAATTTTCAAGCAGTAAGAAATGGGCAAGGTTGTCAGTGAAAATCTAGCTAAGTTGTAAGACTTTGTGATCCTAATACACCATCCATCTACCACGTAGGATATCTATCTATCTACCACATAGGATATCGATAGGGCTCTAGACCCACCCATGGAGAAGATCCCTCAGATCTGAGATCTCCACCTCCATAATCTACTAAGCACACAGTAGTTAGCATAATTGGTTTTGCGGTAAAGGCCCCACAATTTCATTACGCCATTGAGTGAAGTTCGCTCGGTCGTAACGCTACCTGATCGTTGGGCGATTGGGGCTGGACCTAACCACTGTCTGGAATGCTTTTTGGTCTTTAATTATACAGAAAGGATTTTTTTAACGGGCCAGAAAGGGTAAGTAGTAAGTAACAGATAACAGCAACTAAGCTCATCACTACATAATGTAGTATAAAAAGTCGCTTCCCCCTGTCTATCTGTCTCCATGTATGCTTAGATCTTTAAAACTACGCAACGGATTTTGATGCAGTTTTTTTAATAGATAGAGTGATTCAAGAGGAAGGTTTATAAACCACTTGACACATAGATTTTCAATCGGGCGAAGCCGCGGAGCGCAGCTTGTTAATTATATAGGTGAATTTTTTTTACGGGGCAGAAAAGGTAAGTGGTAAGTAATAGACATCCTACGCAATGAGCGTAGGATGTCCTATTAAATGGCAAATAAAAAATATTTATCTTTACTAGGTATATTTGACGACCGATGCGGCGCGGTGGGCGAAGGTCCGCCTGCGACGCAGGAGGTTGCGGGTTCGATTCCCGCCTCGGAACAATTATGTGTACGATCTGCAGATAATTGTTCCGGGTGTTCTGGTCGTTTTCTATGCATAATAAAAATATATCTATGACAGATCTATGTATTGTAATGTATTGTATTTTGTATATCAGTTATCTAGTACCCATAACACAAGCTCTACTTACCATGGGGCTAGATAATTCTGTGTGAATTGTCCAGCATTATTTATTTATTTAATGGGACAGTCCCGTTAGCATTGTATTCAAACAATGCTGCGATAGCATTCGAATAGCAGGTCAAATTTATCTGGAGTGATACCTATACTTTGCTGTCTCCTAACATAGTGTCATCATCAGCCTATAGCAGTCCACTGCTGGACATAGGCCTTCCCCAATGCCATAGCGCCCTGTCTTCAGCTTGCCGCATCCAGCATCTACCTACAGTCTTTCGCAGGTCGTCATCCCACCTGATCGGAGGGCGTCCTTCACTACGTTTACCGAGTCGTGGTCTCCACTCAAGAACACGTTTGCCCCAGCGGCCGTCGGTTCTTCGCGAGATATACCCGTACAACAAACGTAACATAGTTTTGTTTGTACTAAACATGATATTAATCTCTGTCTGAATTTTTTTTAATAACTCCCTGACACCGTACAGTACTATGAATTTTTCTTGCTATAAAAATGCCTAAGCATTCCCTAGATAGGTAAGGTTAGGTAGAATGGCCTTTAAGCTAAATCACCTTCAAGCTCTAGCATCGTCGCTATCTTCGTGGATAGTCGAATGCCATGACTTATGTAAAACTTGGCTCCACCTCTAAATTTGAAGTAATTTAACTTTAACTGTTAACCAAGTCAGTTCCAGACCCCACTGTTGCGTCAGTCAACCCTTGGGTCCGTTATAAATGATCGTCCCTCACAAGGTACGTGCTAATCCTTTCTGACCGCACTGAAATCCAAGAACTCACTTATCAAACTTTTGTTTCAGGGGGCTTTTACAGGAAAAAAGTGAAATGAGACTTATGTACATATATATGTATATATATATATAACGTCGGTTACGTTACACGAGTTTTGGTTTGCGGTTATTCATCAAGTGGGCTTCGTTTTATACCGAATACTGACTGTTCTTAACATATTCTCATGATAAACTACTCTCTTCACTTGGTCTCTCTCTCCCAATAAGGTTTGCTGGAAGATAACTTTTTAGGGTTATGTTCGCCTTTGTTTAAATTTTCTAGAATAAGTTTTGTGTTATGTTTTTCGTGCAAAAATAAATAAATAAGTAAGTAAATAAGTAAATAAGTAAATAAGTAAATAAATAAATAAATAAATGTATGATACTGTGTGATTTGTCCAGCATTATTTATTTTTTATTTATTTTTAAATAGATGTCATTGTTGAGTCTAGCTCGATATTCTGTTATATTATTACATCGTTGTTGTGCATTCTGTTATATTATTACATCGTTGTTCTTTAAATAAACATTACAAAGTCTACGACGCAACATATTAATCCTTGTATATATAATTTCCTGCAGCACAGTAAGGCAAAGCATCTGGTGCAAAATATATTATCTCCGTCCTTTGATTGATGATCCTAAGCCTGCTTTTGTGCTACAAAGTTTGCGGGTTCCACCTCACTTATCCACACTAGACACACTTTTCTCGCATCAAAACGCATATTTTGCAAACACATCTAATGTGCAAATATTGTTATTGTTATCTAAGTAGATTATTTGTAACCAGAGAGCCAATTTTTATCATAATTCCATATTTTTTTGTATGTTAAATTATTTATTTTATCGTCATCTTTCAAACAATTTGTGTAACATAGTAGGGGGAGCACAGGTGCCTATATTACAGACTTTTCAGTCTAGTTTAGGCAACTGAGGCTACGTAATAGTTTGGACTAAAATCTCAATATACTGGACTTGTTTCTAATGTAAACTACAAATGAATTATGTTATGTGTTTGTAATAATTATTTTTTGGCAATAACATTTTATTATTGATTATTATATTGTTATTGTTAAATAAGAAAAAGAAAAATTTAGAACGTGACAGCCACTACAATTTTGCTAATGTTTTTGCTATTATAGTGCAAAAAATGCGATAATTGATCGAACATTTTAGGATATTATTTAATTTCTGAGACTACCAATTCTATCCAAGACAAGTAAAGATTGTAGCAAGTGTTCTACGAATTAACTTATAGTGATATCGATGCAGGTAAAATAATACTAAAAACAAAATGGTTTATATGTATGTCTATTGTTAATTTATGTTGTTATAAATAAATGGGTTTTTATTCTATTCTATTCGAAAAAATTCCTTCACAGCTGTTTAAAACAACCATGTTTCTAGCAGTTGTATCACGGAGGTAAAAAGTAGGGAGAATGCAATATTTAAACTACTACTGACTGTAGGAATCGGCGGAAGATCAGCGCTGCGTGTATTGGTTCTACCAGTACCCGTAGCATTCATGCTGAGCCAATTCCTAATTTTTTAGCTGCAACCCACAATAACATTTTAAGTTCTTGTATGTGTGATTGGTTGTAGTTAAAAATAAATTTCTTTCTTTTCTTTCTTTCTAAACATCTATAATCCCCTTTCGCCGACATGCCTTTGTGAACAATTTGAGCTCCTTGTCCTCCGCGGTGTGCCGTGTAGAACGGCAGTCTCACTCCGTCCCTCCAGTACTCTTGGAGGTTTGCCGGGCAAGCGGCTAGATTGTGGAACTCTATCCCCCATGATATTCGAGCCAGTCCATCGCTTAATATATTTAAAATCAAATTGAAAGAGCACTTCCTATCATCATTTTTTTTTGTAAATGGCTTTTAAGTGTTTTCATCTAGTATTTCTTTTACTATATTTTTTTTATGTCATTGCGTATGCTTGTTCGTGACGTCACCTGTACGGGCGCTTAGCCAAGCTCCGTAGAGACTTAGTGCCCGTATTATGCTGAGTTAGAGCCTTTTTGTAACAACTCTCTACATGTACCTATTTCTATATAATTGTGTTATTTGTTAATTTTAGTTGTTATGAATAAATTTCTTTCTATTCTATTCTATTCATAAAATTATCTATCTAAAGATATTTATATATTATATTTATTTAGCTATATTTTTTACCATATTGAACTAAATGTATTTATTAGGTTTATTGAACTATTATTTTTTAATTTATGTATGTATATTATAATCTCATTCCGTATTGTATTATTAGTCTAATTTGTTTCTTGTACACTTCCTCTATCTATTCTATCGCCTCTCCTGTAAACCTAAGAACTACTCTAACTCAGAGTTAAGCTCGCCTATGTACAGATCTTTTTTAATTAAGTTATTTTTAAGTTTTGTATGTGTACAATAAAGAATTAAAGAAGAACATAAAACGTTAATGCTCAAGAACTTGTTTGCGTGTAGTCCAACCCTGAGGGTTGGTTTTTGAGCGTGAAAGGTCGCGGATTTACAGAATTAGCTGAGTTGGATGTTTTTAATTTTCCACGGTCGGATTTTTTGCGACTTTTGTAATTATTTGAAAATTTTCAAACAATGAGCTTGGACTTTAATCTGTTGCAAATTGAAATATTACAGAGTTGTTGTGTAACAAAATGTCTACTCATTTCATTTCATTTTGTATAGGAGAAATTTTGTGAAGATGAGATGAGATCATCATCAGCCTATAGCACTCCACTGCTGGACATAGGCCCAATGAGCGCCATAGCGCCCTGTCTTCAGCTTGCCGCATCCAGCATCTACCTGCAGTCTTTCGCAGGACGTCATCCCACCTAGTCGGAGGGTACACTACGTTTACCTAGTCGTGGTCTCCACTCAAGAACACGTTAGCCCCAGCGGACGTCGGTTCTTCGCGAGATATGGCCGGGCCACTGCCACTTCAGCTTGCTAATTCTTGAAGATCTCAGATCTTCTGTGAAGATGTGCTTAAACGCCAAAACAAATTAATAAGTTTATTTATTCATTAGGAGCAGAAGCTCATAATATTTATGTTTTTCGTTATTGTCTTAATTAAATATAGAAAACAACCTAAACAATATAATAATTAATCTTTTATAAGGAAATAGATAAAAGTGTGCCTAAATATTAGTTGTAATTTTTTTATTCTGTTTTTAGTATTTTCTTTTTTATTAAAATGAAGGATTGCATTCAGGTACTCGTAGTTCTGGGCTTGAAATGAAACATAGGCCAGTTTTTATTCCATAAATCAGTTCCCATGGGATAGAATAAACCTTAAAACGTCTCCATAGAAAAAACACGGGCAAAGCCGCAGGCAAAAACTAGTAAACAAAAATATATAAATTTTATTTGAAACCTTCACAGAAACCAAAACTAAAAATGTATTATTGCCTTGCATCTTCCACTTTTCTTCGTGTTTTCTTTTGTTCAGTAGTAGAATTTCCTAAAATCATTACTTACTTCGTAGGTAAAAAGCCCCGGGGTAGGTAATAGCTTTATTTCCCTTCTTGTTAACAATGTAATCTAAACCAATTACCGCTTTAAATGTATCAATTAACCTTTATCGGGGCCATTGATGTTTGCATTAAAAATAATAATACGGCTAATTAAAAGTAACTGGTCGATTGAAAAATAAATATTTGTTTTTTTTGGTAATTTATGGACGAGATTTTTCGAAAAGGTTCGATCTAGACCTTTAGGCCCGTATTTTGAAAGCTTGCTCAGTCATGCTTGAGTAACGATTTTCTATGGCAAATGCGTTCATCATCATCATCATCATCATCAGCCTATAGCAGTCCACTGCTGGACATAGGCCTCCCCCAATGAGCGCCATAGCGCCCTGTCTTCAGCTTGCCGCATCCAGCATCTACCTGCAGTCTTTCGCAGGTCGTCATTCCACCTGGTCGGAGGGCGTCCTACACTACGTTTGCCGTTTGGCAAATGCGTTGCTCAAACATAAATCGGCCTTAGGCTCCTAATTATATTGTTATTATCTAGAATTAAGGCCAAAATTAAATAATAACTAACAAGCTTTTAAAATGACCATGGTGATTTACACTAAAGCCTTATAGCAAGATATTTACCAAGATTATTAATTAAATTATTAAATTAATGCTGGACAATTCACACGGCATTATCTAGCCCCAAGCTAAGCAGAGCTTGTGTTATGGGTACTAGATAACTGATATACATAATACAATACATTACATAGATAGATATTTTTTATTATACATAGAAAACAACCAGAACACCCGGAACAAATATCTGCAGATCGTACACACAATTGTTCCGAGGCGGGAATCGAACCCGCAACCTCCTGCGTCGCAGGCGGACCTTCGCCCACCGCGCCACATCGGTCGTCAGAGATCAGAGTTATATTTATAACACAAGCTTTGCTTACCATGGGGCTAGATAATGCTGAGTGAATTGTCCAGCACTATTAATTATTTATTATTATGCCTCTCATTCATTTACCATGATCTCGGGCCATAAAGTGACGAAGTTAATCTAAAGGCGATGGCTACACATAGGGGTATCATCCTCGGGTGCACAATATGATACACCCTCCTCGGGTGCAGAATATGATACACCCTATTATATTTAAGCTTAAAGTCATTTAAAACGGGATATTTACCAGATCAGAGTTATATTTAAGCTTAAAGTCGGATATTTACCATGATTTGATTTTTGAGTTGCCATGATCACGGAGTTACTCCATGATCATGGCGCATAAAACTGTGCCGAAATATTGGATAACTCAAAAATGAAATCATGGTAAATATCCCGTTTTAAATGACTTTTGTGTTAACCCTTCGAACATGGAACCCGCTCCAGGAGATGATTGTCAAAAATACCAGACGTGTGGTCATCTCCTGGAGCGGGCGCGTGCTGTCGCGGTATTTGTGACCGGTTCTAATAAACATGATAGTTTTATATTTAAGCTTTCCTTGCTTGCGTAAATATCCCGCTATAGGTAAATGCAACAAACTATTTTTAAAGGCAATGAAATAAAAGGGTTACCAAACTGATTCTTGAGAGCCAAATAAAATCGAAATGCTCGATAACGTTCAAATTAAGAACGACCAACCTCTTTGGTTACGTTGTTACTGGCTTTGTCGTAACTTACCTCTATGGTTGAAACTGTTTTCATATTATGTAAGCAACCTATGATAGGTTGCTAGCATGAAAACAGTCCAATAATTGGAGTGCCATTTAGATAGGGCTTCATCAAAGTTACTGTTGTTAATCAACATTTGTATTGTTGTTCAATATTATTGTTCTTATTGACCTTGTACAATATTCGCACAACGTGATCATATGGGCGAAGCCAGAGAAAGTTAAGACAAACTCAGGCGACCTAGAACCACCTTATAATTATTATTAGCCATCCTGGTAGCCACCCCATGACAGATGAAACACAAATATTTTCTATTTTTATTTCTATTTACCGTGAGTGTCTTAGCTTCGGTCATAACGGGTAGGACGCACTGGTTGAAAACATTCGTTTACAACATGTATGGAGGACAAGAAGACTCGGCGTAGTTTTCCAAAACTGCCCAGTTATGTAGCTAATTACTGTATACAGAGATTTTAAAATTGTTCGTTAATAATTAACTAAAATTAACAGGTAATTTGTCCAGTACCTGCATTAGAGTCCAGCCCGCGCTTTTCTAATTTGACCTTTATTCTAATGAAAATAGAACTGAACCCAGTGGGTGGTTCATTAAGTTCGTCTTTAGCGTCTTTAAAAGCAACTTGAGAGAAATTTATAAAGGCGTTGAGTTTTCTTATATTGGATTGTTAAAGTGCTAAACGGGAATCGCTCTGTTAACAAAATATATAAAGGCCTACTTAACTGCTATTCGTAGCGTCGTATAAATAAATAAATAAAAATAAATAAATAATGCTGGACAATTCACACAGCATTATCTAGCCCCATGGTAAGCAGAGCTTGTGTTATGGGTACTAGATAACTGATATACATAATACAATACATTACATAGATAGATATTCTTTTATTATACATAGAAAACGACCAGAACACCCGGAACAAATATCTGCAGATCGTACACACAATTGTTCCGAGGCGGGAATCGAACCCGCAACCTCCTGCGTCGCAGGCGGACCTTCGCCCACCGCGACACATCGTCGTATAGAGCGCCTATATCCACCAGTAAGTATATGAAAGCTGATATTATGATGAATGATGACTGACTCCGAAGGCTTAAAGGCAATGCCTAAGTTTTGGGCACCAGATGCGGAAAATCCAAATATTTGTTGGTTAGTCCAGCAATCACAATAAATAAATTAATAATGTTGGACAATCCACACAGCATCATCTAGTCCCAAGCTAAGCAGAGCTTGTGTTATGGGTACTAGATGACCGATATACTTAATACAATACAAACATAGATCGATATATTTTACTATACATATCTAGATAATGTTCAGAACACACGAAACAAATATCTGCATATCGTACACACAATTGTCCCGAGGCGGGAAACAAATCGGGAACCTCATGCGCAGGCTATGTTAAAATAAAAAGATTTTACGTTATATATAGGTACCCAAATTTTATTTTCAGAACGTTTATACCGTAGGTTATAATATATTTCTAAGCTATCGATAGAATTATATTTTTTAGAACGGTTCTATCGTAGGTAATAACATATTTCTAGCGTAGCGACATAATTCTATTTTTAGCAAATGTGCCATTATCCATTCTTGTGCTCGGAATCCAAAGAAACGTATTATTTCCCCAAATGGTAAGGCAGTACTTACCCTAAGTTCATTCACTCATTTATCACAGCTTATCGACTAGCAGATGGATCGTTCCAAAGATTTTTAAAAATAATAGCCTACTAGAAAAAAGAATTCAGTGAAAAAACAGTTGTTCATCAAATCATCCTATATGTACGCAAAATTATGTCTTTTACAGCTGATAAAATATAAATGCAATACTGCATATGTAAATTTTGTTATGCGTAAGCTGTCAGTTGGTATTATTTCGTTTCATTCCCATTTCATAATTTTCACTTAGGGTCCACGCGACAGATTATGTAAGTACCTACTGTCAGTTGGTATTATTTAATATTCGTCCCTTTTCTGTTCACTTAGACCCGCGCCACAGATTAGATCATACCTACTATTAGTTGGTATTATTTCGTTTCATTCCTATTTCATCATAATCACTTAGGACCCGCGCCACAGATTGGGTAAGAACATACTGTCATTTGGTATTATTTCGTTGCATTCCCATTTCATAATTTTCACTTAAGATCCACGCGACAGATTATGTAAGTACCTACTGTCAGTTGGTATTATTTAGTTTCATTCCTATTTCATCATAATCACTTAGGACCCGCGCCACAGATTGGGTAAGAACATACTGTCATTTGGTATTATTTCGTTTCATTCCCATTTCATAATTTTCACTTAAGATCCACGCGACAGATTATGTAAGTACCTACTGTCAGTTGGTATTATTTAGTTTCATTCCTATTTCATCATAATCACTTAGGACCCGCGCCACAGATTGGGTAAGAACATACTGTCATTTGGTATTATTTCGTTGCATTCCCATTTCATAATTTTCACTTAAGATCCACGCGACAGATTATGTAAGTACCTACTGTCAGTTGGTATTATTTAGTTTCATTCCTATTTCATCATAATCACTTAGGACCCGCGCCACAGATTAGGTAATGCCGTCAATAAGTCAGTTGGTATTATTTTAGTTCAGTTCCATTTCATCATGTTCACTTAGGCTCCACGCTACAAATTGGGTAAGAACATACTGTCAGTTGGTATTATTTGTTTTCAATCCCATTTCACAATGTCCGCTTAGGCCCTACGCTACAGATTCGGTAAGAACATACTGTCAATTGGAATTATTTAGTTTCATTTCCGTTTCATAATGTTCACTTAGGCCCAACGCCACAGATTAGTTATGAAACTAATCTTTGTCCACGCTCCCACGCTTCTGTTTTCATCGCTTGTAGGAGGTGGCGTATTTTTAATGATAATGATAATTTCAGCCACGAATGACATTGCAATAAATTTTCCTTAGAGAGAACGAGACAATACAATACATATAAATACGCTTTATTTCACATCATGATAGAGACAACATATAAAAGAACAAAGAAACACAGAAACAGATGCACAGTGGGCGGCCTTAACGCTAAGAGACGTTAGCAATAGGGTCCGGCCGGGTGATTATGTAACTCGCGACCGGTTTCCTACTGGGGTAAATTAAGCAATCAGTGCTGTCAAACGTCAATTTTGTATTAGTTTGACACCAGCTACAACGTCAAAATTGGCGTTTGACAGCACTGATTGCTTAATTTACGCCTGTCGCAAACCGGTCGCGAGTTACATAATCACCATACCGGTCTTTAAGACTCGCAAACTCGTGCGAAGACTCTACAAAAGCTATTCCAACATTGTAGAAAGCGTACCAGCCATTTTTTCCTTGACTACAGAGCCACGTACGTCAGATGAAGCAATTTGTCGTCTGAACGACATTCCGGGGAGTAACGAAGCGACGTGAGTGCGGCAATCAACACCCATCGCAGACAGAAATAGACCTAAGTGGCTAGTGAATGAATTTAAATTTGTTTTGTTAGCTGATAGTATTTGCTACGTCGGGAATTGGTATCAATTTCGATGTCGCCAAAACTAAATTAGCTTATCTAACAGCAACTAAAATGTTGCGTTCCTTTTTGTAACGTTTGAAATAAAAACTATCCATCCAAACGTGGCCTGGAAGAGATCGCTTCTAAGCGATATGTCATCTGTCCATTGTCATTTGTCGCATGTTTTGTAATGATCCCCATCTGGTGTATGTACAATAAAGTTTTTTGTGATATTGTATTGTATTTTTAATCAGATTAGTTTAGTTTTGTTCTAGCGCGTAAATTAAGATACCTACTCTTAAAACAAGAATTATAGCTTTTATTTGATTTTAAGCTTTGGACGGAGGTGTTTGATTAATTTGGAACGTGCCATGAGTAATTTAAATAAATAGATAAATAAATAATATTGACATGCCAGTACGTTGATAGCTGATTAATAGTTTACTGACCATTTTAAACTGCTATAGCAAATAGCATAAGATAAAATAGCTCATGCTAAAACAATATTTCAATCAGTTGTCACTTTGCAGTCTACTAACAATAATAGTAGTGTAAGACGCCCTCCAACCAGGTGGGATGACGACCTGCGAAGGACTGCAGGTAGATGCTGGATTCGGCAAGGTGAAGACAGGGCGCTATGGCGCTCATTGAGAAAGACCTACCTATGTCCAGCAGTGGACTAACATAGGCTGATGATGATGATGAGTCTAATAACATGTTAGAGATAAGTCAATAGTGTGAATTCAAATAAATTTAGTAAAAAATAAATTAAACTAATTTTGACATGACTAAAAATGTGAGGAATTGAATCATAATGATTCAATTCCTCACATTTTTAGTGCCAACATTTGAATTGACAATTACGTCAATAGACTCTAAAACTACTATTGAATCGATGTTAGTTTTAGCATGAATGTTCAAAGCAAATGTTTTACAATGGTGATAAAACTATTTTTCTGCTAGTTATTAATATGTAGAACGCAGGCAATTTTATCAAACAAACAAAATTCGGTAGCGATCATCCTGGGAGCTTTTTGACGGGTGGTTGTACGAGTGCCAGCGGATTTTAGAAAGTTATTTATAAAACGTTTGCCCATCGATATTTTTTAGAAATATTTATGCTGAAAGAGATTGATTTCTTTTTCTATAAAATTTCTTATAAATTTAAACCTCCCTCTCTTCTGAAAATGACATCACGGGGAAAAGTCAAGGCTTCACCATATAGTATAAAACAAAGTCGCTTCCCGCTGTCTGTCTGTCTGTCCCTAGGTATGCTTAGATCTTCAAAACAGTTTTTTTTCAATAGACAGAGTGATTTAGGAGGAAGGTTTTTAGAATACATTCCACGCGGGCAAAGTCGCGGGCTAAACTAGTTTAAAATAAATTAACAAACGTAGTAGCCTTCTTTCGTAACAAATTAGTATTTTCCGAACCATTTTCTTTTTAAATAACTAAAAAGATAATTAATGAAATAAGAGCTTGCATTGCGTAAACATTTCTCAATAACTCTTTATTGACATGAAACTTAACACCAGAATCAAATTCAATTACTAAAAGCTAAAAATAATTAACTGTGTACAAACTTGAGAGCGTTAATTAATTTAAAAAGCCAGCAAAATGTACTATCGAATTGGTTTTGAAGTGGGCGAAAAACGTGATTTTAGGAGCAATGATTTTCATTTGGGCCAATTTTCGGTTACCTACCAGAACACCTTCATAAAATAGTATGAAGATCAATTAGTAGAATTGACTTATGTACGAAAATGACCTTTCGACGGAGGTAGCAGATTTGGCCGAAGATCTCAAGAAGCGCAAATATACAGGTCTCCACAGTATATGCATTTGCTCCACTTGGATTCGAGACCCTAGATCCGCGGGATACCGAGGATCTCCGGGTTTAACCTGCGCGGAGCAGGAGGAGGTAAACATCGTCCTCGATAAAAAACATGCGGGGCAGTCTTTTGTTACTGCCGATAGAGGTGAAAACTAAGTTATATTATTTATACGTGAGAAGCGTGCGGTGACGATGACGCGAGTTCCATGATTATTGTTCACCCAAAAAGAACATATTATAGCATTATAGGTATATTATTAACAGTTATAGGTATATAATTAACAGTTAGGAAAGCGTTCGGTGACGATGACGCGAGTTTCATGATTTTGTTCACCCAAAAAGTGCTCAACGCGCCTAAAGAAGTTTTCAATTCAAAAAATTCACGGCCTGTCCCATGCACGCCCCGTCGCATAAATTGTTGGTACTACTGTACTTTTGTATGTAGTGATGTTGAAAATTCATCTGTTCCATCCGGTACGAGTAAAATCTGTTCCATAGGCAGACCTATGAATCTCTCTGTGGTGAACAAGAAATTGTGCGAGAGTGCACTATCATCGTGTTGTATTTGATTGATAATTGACCTTTAATTAACATCAGTCAGATCGAGACGAGTCGAGACAGGGTATTAGATGGTGCTAATTAAGTACACCTACACATGTTCTAAGTTAATTGTATTGTCTGATATGATAAGAAACTAAGTAATCGGATAAGATACCTGTGTCCCCATTTCTCTCAAAGAAATACAGTTCTAGAACGTTTGTTGGCGCAGACCGCAAAAACGTCGTCGACCGGAGAAAACTATTTAAAATTGATAGATATATAGAAAGAAAACACTTTTAATAATAGTTATAATAATAAGTGTTTTCTAATAAAACTTCTGAAACTATCATGGTTATTAACACTAAAGTCATTTAAAACGGGATATTTACCATGATTTGATTTTTGAGTTTTCCAATATTTCGGCACAGTTTCATGCGCCATGATCACGGATGAAACTGTGCCGAAATATTGGAAAACTCAAAAATCAAATCATGGTAAATATCCCGTTTTAAATGACTTAAGTGTTTTCTGTCTATCTATCTACCACAAAACAGAAAACAATACAGAACTTAATACTTAGAATAAGGGAGTCTAATGAGTATGCCGATACCTACTTTAAGTCTATGTTTGACTTTGTTTTGAGCTGTCTATGTTTGTGAACTAAATAAACTTTCTATTTATCTTACCCAGATAGGGAAAATTCTAATAATTAATATCTGTCTATTGTATAGGTTTATTGAGTTATTAATATTTTAATTGATGTATGTATATTATAGAGGCATACACCGCCGAAAGCGGTCCATATCAGGACATGACACAACAAAAATCTGACATAATTAATTCTAAATTCAATTCAATTCTAAAATTATAATGTACCTACACGACTATTAATTCTTTCTTTTACTATTATTATTATTTATTTTATTATTGTTTTAAAATTGTACATACTAATAACTATTGGGATATGGAATAAAGCTGTTTTTTTATTTTATTTATGTATATTATAATCCCATTCCATATTGTATTACACTATTAGTCTAATTTGTTTCTTTGTACACTTCCTCAATCTGTTCCATCGCCTCTCCTATAAACCTAAGGTTTGCTGTAAGAAAACGCTTTGTTAGGGTTAAGC
This sequence comes from Eupithecia dodoneata, assembly GCA_947044415.1. Lineage (NCBI taxonomy): Eukaryota > Metazoa > Arthropoda > Insecta > Lepidoptera > Geometridae > Eupithecia > Eupithecia dodoneata. The sequence continues at coordinate 2,818,090 of OX345657.1, read as the reverse complement.
TCGCCTATGTAAGTACATATCTTTTTTTACTTAAGTTATTTTTAAGTTTTTTGTGTTACAATAAAGTATTACAGAAATTACAGATCTGTTCCCAAATGGTTTTCCATGAATTATGTACGACCTTGTGGCGCAAGTGGTAGCGTGTCCCCGTGATCTTTTAAAATTTGTAGTATTTAACGACATCACGTGTAACATGTGCATTGTACATAAATAAACTGATCAATAGAGTTTAAAAAAAAAAAAATTACCATTAATTCTTATATTGATGCCAGAGTCTCTGGCTTTTTGATAATAACTTAAAATATTCACTGAAATGATAAAACAACTTCTATTACTAATAATAAGTACCTAAAATTTGGAAACGCGGGATGCCAGTTTAATTTTTAAATTTCACAAAAGTCTGGAGCTGTCGTTGATTCCATTTTCGTTAGAACTTCCCAAAATTAATCACCCTGTAGATCACAAATGGAAATAAACCGAGAAAGCGATCGTGGTCATGGTAACGACCTCGGAATGACAATATTATTACTACTGTATCGATTAACCTTGCTCGTACTTGAACCTTACTACGCTAGTATTATATATACTAGCTGCGCCCCGCGGTTTCACCCGCGTGGTGATAGATATTCTGGATATTATACAATATATCTTTATTAATTGTAAATGTGTTATTCTGATGTAAAAGCTAGATTATTGTAAAGTTTCATTAAAATCCATTCAGTAGTTTTTCGTGAAAGAATAACAAACATCCATCCATCCTTCCATCCATGTTTACAAACTTTCGCGTTTATAATAATATTAGTAGGATTACATTAAAAAACTAAAAAATTTACAGACTGCCCAAACAAAATGGCGGCTCGTGGCTCGCAGTGCTGCCACACGTACGAGCGGACGCGGGCTACGAGCAAAATTTGAAACTTGTCAGATCACCAAAGAACGTACTCTGCGGTTTTAAAGTACGCGTACCGAGGGTGACACACCAGCGAAAAAGGTCGTCGAGCCACTTACTCGCACGTCTATCACCCACTTTAGGGCTATATCTATGTAAAGTTCAGCCCTATCCATTCAGTTGTTTTAGCGCGAAGAAGTAACTTACATCCATCTAAACATCCAAACTTTCACGTTTATAATATATGTAAGTGTGATTCTCTACCACAAATCTCTCTAGCGTTGCGTTTTGCGGCGCGTGCCGAAACATCTGTCATCGCACGCGCAAACTGTTAAAAAATGGCTGCTTGAGACATGCTTAAATCTAAGAAGTATTTGGGCGTTAGTGTATCAACATTGTACCTACTGTGGAATAAATAAATGAAATGAAATGAAAGGCGTGTAAAATGGCGTCTCCGTAAACGCACTCTTAGGGCATTGAGTGACTGTGGTAACCCAGTAACACCTAATGACTGTCTTTTGTTTGACAAATGAACAGCTATAAAGCCAATGTCAATGTCAAAGGGTAAGGTATAATTTGTGTCGCCGTATGATTCAACTTTTAAATACTTAATACTTTGAGTGCTGAAAACGCACGGTATGAGTTTTCTACAAGTGACTAATATGCGTAAATCCACACTAGCGCAGCGGCTGAGAAAATACAGATCTTTGTGACTCAGCAGAGCTGTAATATTTTTCGAACGAAACGCATGTGCGGCGCAACACAACCGCTGTGTAGAGCGGCAGCACGAATTTTTTAGGTAAAAAAAAAGATCACAATCGTCGAAAAAAAACCGCAGTCAAAGTGTTAAGTGGTTTTAAGGTAAACTGCTTACATATTTTATATATATGTACAAAGTATAATGTACTATTTATAATCAGGGAAGAATCTTAGTTGTGTCTGAATTTTTATGTTAACACTTTGACTGCGATTTTTTTCGACGACTGCGATCTTTTTTTAAACTAAAAAATTCGTGCTGCCGCTCTACACAGCGGTTGTGTTGCGCCGCACGTGCGTTTCGTTCGAAAAATATTACGGCTGTGCTGAGTCACAAAGATCTGTATTTTCTCAGCCGCTGCGCTAGTGTGGATTTACGCATATTAGTCACTTTTAGAAAACACATACCGTGTGATTTCAGCAATCAAAGTGTTAAACAGTTTTTACACCTTACATTGTTTTCCATTTTTCTAGTGGCCAAGATGTACCAGTTTTCCCCTTTAGAGTGATTTTTCAAGGGGGAAAACTGGAATAAGCCCAAAGTACAATGTAATTTAAGGCGAAGCTAACTGCAAGATATATTTCACTTATGGATGACTTCGGTGTCACTGCGACCATGATAGAACTATTGTGATAGCTTCCTATACCTAGGTATTATAGATACCAGGTAAACATTTTATTCGTAATTTGTCAAATTATATGTCACACTTTATAAATCATTCATTTCTAATATAAAATTATAATATTATCTAATTATAGTAAAATTTCAAAAATAATATTATTCTACATTAAGTATAGTTTAAAAACTCGTCGCAGGTATAGGACGCCTTCTCTACGAGCCAGTTTTTTAGTTTCAGTTTGAAATTATCTAAACTTGGTGCGTCCCTAACCTTGTCTGGGAGCTTATTGTAGGTAGCTGGTCCCATTACGTGCGTCAACGTGTCCGATTTGGCCAGTCGTCTTGCCGCAGGCACCAGCCAGCCGATCGCGGCATTGCGAGTGTTGTCGCAGTGCATCTCCGCCTGTTTCGAAAACGAAGAGATGTTTTGACGGACATGCACTGCCACCTGGTAAATGACCATCGATGGGAAGGTCATGATGTGTAGCTGAGTAAAGTATGGTTTCACAGATGTTCTCTCTATATCTTAGTAATGCCGTACGTGAAATACGTGAGTTTATTGGTATACGTGATTGCCATGTTCCAAATTGAATCTTCATGAATCATGATTCCCTAAATCTAATTAATATACTAGTTGCTATCTATCATCGTTGGAGTTATCTTCTATCCCGGTAATCTCTAACAGTAATAAATATCTTTATGGTTATTAAAATAAAGGTATAGAGCGTTTATGTTTCTCTGATTGCATAAAAATGGTTGGCACTATTTCAATGATTCTCTACCTCTATTTTTACTACTAAAACTAGTTTGACGTATTTGTTGTGAATGTATGCGAAGATTCGTAGTTAACCCGTTCATATTCTCAATGAACGGTTACCATTATTTACTTGCAATTGTCTCCCGGGAGCACCTATAAAATAACCGAAGTAAATATAATCTGCCAAATGAGCAATAAAAATTACAGTACATAACAGTGTGTATAGTCTTTATTATTTGGTATTTTAGCAGCATATCAAAAATGAAGGAGTTTATTAAAAAAATACACCAAATATCAAACTTTATCCAAAATTACACCAAATGACAAAAATTACAGAATTTATCCAAAACTAGAATTTAAAAGTAAAAGTAAAAAGATTTTTATTTTGTAAGAACTCTTATAAAAAAGTGAATAACTACCGATGACGTAATCATCATCTAGACTCCCCTACCCCTCATGTCCCCCCCCCTCCCCCCATAGTGCTTACGTAATACTTGAACGGCCCCTATGGAATGAGATTTTATTATGTATTTATATTTCCTATCACATTTCTCAGTAGAGCCAAGCTACCCTGAACAACACTTGACGCATTTGAGGTTCAAAGCCCTTTCAACGCCGTAATGAGGGCCAGTGCCAAGCCAAGGCTGAGAACTTAACACTTTGATTGCTGAAATCACACGGTATGTGTTTTCTACAAGTGACTAATATGCGTAAATCCACACTAGCGCAGTGGCTGAGAAAATACAGATCTGTGTGACTCAGCACAGCCGTAATATTTTTCGAGCGGAACGCATGTGCGGCGCAACACAACCGCTATGTAGAGCGGCAGCACGAATTTTTTAGGTTAAAAAAAAAGAACGCATTCGTCGAAAAAAAATCGCAGTCAAAGTGTTTAGCTTTAATCAAGTTCTTGGACTATGCTACAAAGCTTCAGCAGTTTTTTTATGTTTCAAACGTTGATGCAACCTTTTAACAAAGTACTTAACCTAACTAAGTATAATAACAGATTGTATCTGATGACCTGTATGGCGCAGCGGCACAGAATACATAATAGTGAGCTGAATGTCTAGTAGATGAAGAGGTTGTGGGTTAAATTCCCGCCTCGAGACAAATGTTTGTATGATCTGCATATTCGGGTGGTTTTGAGCGTTCTAAAAATATCTATATGTTATGCATGTAACGTTACTTATTAAGTAGTCACAAGCCATAGCACAAGCTTATTGTACTGTTCATGTTAAAAACATATTATATGGTTAAATTTTTTATGTTTTAAGTGCAATAAAACGTACGTTAATTCATTAATTCATTCACTAGCTCTGTTTACTTTGGATTAAGATGATGCTGTGTGGATTGCCTTGTTTATTATTTTATTAATCATATTTAACTCTATCGGCCTCTAAGTCTGGCTACCTTGAAAAGTCTTCTGAGAGTCTGCGTTCTACTTTGCTCCACTTACGTACGTAGCTACAAGTTGGATCTTAATAAAACCTTTTTCGTCTCATACGGATTGGTTCCTAAGTTGTATAGTAAAATCGCCAATAACCAGTTTATTGGTCGAGCTATACGATGAAGTACAATTACGAGCCAAATCTCCCACCTTCCACTTCACAGACAATTACAACCTCCACGTTTATTAGAGATCTGTGTACGGAATGGTGGCGCACACTTGGAATCGATCACGTGGAAACAAACAAATGAACATTTTTGTGACTTACAAAAAAAATCGGCACAGAAGGCAACTTTATCTCTGATTGCGATTTCTCCCAGGCTTCCAAGCCAGAATCGACAGAATCCAATAGCTTAGTAAAATCAATACACAGATAGCTTAGCCAGTTTAATCACTTCCAGGTGATTGAAAAACAAAGAAAAAAAGGTTTTTTAGTACAAATGTTTAGTTAAAAAAACTGATTTTCTCTTGTCTGTCTTCTCTTTTCACTATCAATAAGCATTTGTTTTTTATTTAAAGCAATTTGGTTCTAACTAGAAGCTCAAACTTTTTTTTCCAAATCTGTAATTATTCGTGTTCCACCTCACTGATCCATCCACAACTTCTTCATCTTTTTATCCCACGCTAGGTGGCGTGACAAATTATAATACATATAATTTTATTTCTCTTTCACTCTCCTAATCAGTGGCCATCTCCGTACTTACTCACACCTTACCTAACCTTACCTTTTTATTGACCGTGTACAACATCATAAATATTTTTATACAGTTTCCGTCCTATGATTACCTCTAAAGGACCTATTTTCCGTGGGCGCCATCCGCCGCTACTAAAAGGCTCTTTGTATTGCCTTGGCACTTTAACGGTCGAACGAATCCATTCTGCCGGCTATTTTATTGGTACAATTTCTAATCACCGGACAAAAGAAGACATCAGATTTATTTAGGGTTCGAAGTTAAACACTTGGAAAGGGTAATACGTTATTCGTGAAAGATTTAGTGTAGTTGTGGCGTAAGTAAATGGGCAATCGGTCAAGCACTACATAATTATAAAATAAAGACTGCCTCGTCTTTTCTGGTATACACATCTTAAATTAATGTTAAATCTTCTTCTTCTTTATCGTATTCTTCATTGCTTAAGTACCTACTCATCCCTGCTGTAGGTATGTCTGTCTGCTTTTTCTAAAACACAATCCCTTATGGTGTAAATTAATGTGTGTTTTATAATAAAATTGTTATATTATTTTTATGTACAACTGACATTAAGTGTAACATGTGTAACTACGGTGGAAATGAATAAATTCATATAATTCATATGTCTTGTTCGCAGAGTGATCCCGGCATATATATCTTTCTTATAGGGATCACTCTGGGAAAGGGAGATGCATATGTTATCTCATAATTTTATTATTAATCTAGGTTTTCAATTATTCTATTTAATTTAAGATTCTACTAATCCTCTATAATCATATTTTTGTGTGTTTACTAATCAAATATGGATCCATGGATATCCGAAATCAAGAGATTTTATTTTTATTTAAGGCCCTGCCCGTCCTAGAAATCTTTCACGGAGACGCTGATGAACTGCTTCCACACTCTGTCTTCGGCCTGTCTCAAAGCTGCAGGCAAAGTTAGTCTTGTTATTGCCTTAATTTGATCAGACCAGCGGATTGGTGCCCGTCCTGTTGGTCTTTTCCCCTCTATCTTACCTAGTACCACCAGTTTTTTGAGGTTGTCTGGTTGTCTTCGGTTAATATGGCTAAAATAGCTGAGAACTTGCCGAGAGGTAGGGTCGCCAGGTAATGTTAAATACCGTATAATATAATTATATCTAACTATATACATCTACAATCTAGCCATAGAATTGACACAAGTCCTGCTTAGATGGGGGCAAGATGCTGTGTGGATTATTGATTATTCCAGCATTATTGATTATTATTTACCTATTTTTGTTACAAATACATTTCTTCTATTCTATTATATTCATTAATGTCCCAACCCAACAACGTGATTGAAGCCGTGGACAATACCTAGGTACCTAGTTTTACTCTATGCTGTGAAAAGCCGACCGAAATGATTAATTTGCAATGTAAATTTAGTTATACGCATTACGGCACTCATCTCTTAAATATTAATTAATTGATAACAATATAATAATTGGATTTTGTAATTAAAGTCACGGATTTGAATATCCGGAATAACATTAATGATTAAGTTTTCATTGTTTTGTCAGCCAAAAATATATAAAACGGGGTAGATACTTCATAATTTGTCAGTGTTTTGAAGAACAGTTAACATATCTCTTATATATATCGTTAGCTTACCATCGGTATACCCCCTATTCTTAATTATTTCCACCCAAAGGTTGCCTGAAAGAGATAGCTTCTAAGCGATAAAGTCACACATTGTACATGTCGCATGTAATGTCTTTTTTGTAATGATCTGCATCTTACTTCCTAAAATACCTTATTGTATTACAATACAATACAAAAAGTTATTTTGTATTGTATTGTATATCTAATCTAATGATCTGCATCTCATCGTCATCATCATCAACATATGTTAGTCCACTGCTGGATATAGGCCTCCCCCAAAGATCTGCATCTAGTGTAATATTAGTCTCTTTATCAATAATAATAATATAATAATAATAATAAATTCTTTATTTCCAGACACGAGATCCATATTCTACTTAAAATAGTTAGAACTAATACACAAAACAATAAATATACAATAAGATGTAGGTACATACATAGGGATAATTTTTTATTGTATTTTTCTGACCTAGGTAAGGTCAGAAAAATACAATAAAAAAATATTCTAGGTGGCAATAGCCACCCACCGTGTGTACATATCGGACAAGATCAAACGATCTGCCATACTCCTTATGATTGAGTTTGTACACATGTCAACTCTGGACATAAACAAGGCTATTCTCTTTCTCTGGATGGCATTGAAAGAGTCAACACGGGATGTTGGTTTTAGTTGACGATTCGGTTTATTTCTGGCTAGACATTATTGGCAAGCCGAGGTGACTAATGTCTTGTTCAGAGCTATGCTCTATGACAAAGTGCTTGGTGTTAAAATGAGCTTGTCACAACACAACGGCAATGGCTTTAGTCATTTATAATTGACATGTTGAATATTTATTTATTAAATACTAGCGGACCGTCCCGGCTTCGCACAGTTATTTATTATTTTCATTTTAGGTTACTTTTTACACCTTAGGTTACATTATTGGAGTTTTAGTAAAGATCCCATTTTTTTTTGAAAATGTAATATAGCCTATGTTTACCGAGGATAGTGTAGCTTCCCAACGGTGAAATATTTTTTTAAATCGGTCCAGTAGTTTTGGATCCTATTCAGTACAAACAAACAAAAAATCAAACCTTTCCTCATTATAATACAATGTGTATTGTCGAACCTTGATCAAACGAGATTTGCGGATACACGACATATATATATCGATAAAAAAAATTATATGTTACCTATCTCAAAAATAAAGCTTATTTAATAATTTTTTTAATGAAAACTACTTCATCTGGTTTTTTCTCCGTTTCTTTTTGAGTAAACGGTGTATTTTATTTAAAGTAGTAAGCTAGATAGTCTACCTAGCTAATAAAATAAGAAAAAAATACAATTTCGGTACATAAGCCAAGTAAAATCAATATTTTTTTAGAAATTTGCAAAAAAAAATATGATTTTTATTTTATTTTTGATCTGTAACTTTAAAACTGGGTCTAGGATCTGAAAGTAGAACACTTTTTGTAAAAAAGTCAAAAAAGGGGGAATTAATTTTCAAAAAGGGAGTCTACAACCACCACACCAACTGTGGTAATAAATAAAAAGAATCGGCTTACAAAACAGTTTAATTTTTTTAAGTATCATACTTTTTGATATATTTCGAAAAAAGTCGAAAAATTTCGCGCCCACCCGCCCTCTGAAGTTTGCAGAGTGATAAATCTTTTAGAACTTAAGAGACTTCTTTTTGCGAACACACGTAGTCTCATGCACTAAAATTCTATGTAAGTATTTTATTTATAATATTATAAAACCTACAAGCGCACAGATCTGGTACTGCCCACGATCCTATCCATCCATAATCCATGGTTGTCTGGTAGAGACCGCTCTTAAGCGAAAGGCCGCCAATCGTAACTTAATTTTTATGTTTTTACTGTACATAGTTTCAAATATAAATGAAAATAGAAGAATTTAGAATGTTTAATCTTCTATCTACGAAACGAATATAAATAAATATTGATCAATAAAACTTTTGAAACTATCATGGTTATTAATACTAAAGTCATTTAAAACGGGATATTTACCATGATTTGATTTTTGAGTTATCCAATATTTCGGCACAGTTGCATGCGTCAGTTACTCCGTGATCATGGCGCATGCAACTGTGCCGAAATATTGGATAACTCAAAAATCAAATCATGGTAAATATCCCGTTTTAAATGACTTTAGAAATATTGATCAATTGCTGTACTACGAAAATAAAAAGTTATAAATTGCTAGCCAGTAATACTAGTCGATCAAAGTCACACGAGCGTACCTGCGTTATCGGCGTCCAACACTAGAATTACTTTTTGGGGCTAGGTAGGTACACATACATAACCTATACCGGGTGTATCAACTTGTAAAGGGTCAAAGAAAGGAGGAGGGCGTCCTACACTGCACTGGTGTGACATAAAAGGTCGTGACGAGTTGTGAAAGACTACGGACTTGCTGCGGCAAGTCGAAGACAGGTATGGTGAGACCTATGTCCAGCAGAGGAAAGTATAGGCTGATGATCATAATGATGATGAAATAAAGTAGATATTGCGTTGGTGAGACGTGAAGTAGTGAACCTCTAATGCCATCTGCTGATGTATAGTATGCATATCAAATGTATAACGTAGCTTATAAAATTGTTGTTAAATCTCAAATAAATTTTTGGTTCAGTGATGCCTAGAGAAGTATTGTGAAAGAACCTCCTCTGACACAATACTTGCACAGTGGCACTATGCTTCTGTGATCTAAAGTCGATATTGTACTCACAATATTCACTTTGGGTCACTGAACCAAGTAAAATACTCATAAACTAAAATAAACACTAGGACAAAAAAAACGTGGCGAGAACTTCCTCCTCATTTGTTTTTCATTTCGTCGGTTAAAAAATAGTTCATACGAGAGCAAGTTTACTTTGGAAGTGGACAATATCAAAAACAAGATAAGCTCGTACTTCGTACTAATTCCATACAAAGTTTTTCGTTGATCCTCTACGATTAATACACCCTGTACTTCCTTTAGATTAGAACGTGTTCCCGGCGGTTGCCAGCTGGCTGCAATGGCCGATTAACTATCTAGATATTTCAGCAGCTAATGTCTTGTTACCTATGTATATATAATAGGTAGGTAGGAGGATGGAATAAACACTTTGTCTTTGATGCACTTTACTGTCTTAACATTTATTTATATGTGTTTTTAGCTTCCCCTTATTTCGGCACGGTTCTATGCGGCATGATCACAGAATAACTCATCCACTCGTACACTAACCTACTCGTGTGAGTAGGTGTGTACTCACTATATAGTGTTAATAACCAGAATAACCATGATAGTATTGGCATAAGTTAGTTTCAAACATAAGATATCCTCATAGATATCCCTAAAAACGCCTAAAGCATATTATTTCGAACAGTGTGCCAAATTTGGCAGAATGCCAAGTGGATACCCATTCACGGCATGCTTCAGCCCTAAAAACACTTCCTTTTATCATGCTGAGTCGCGTCGCTCAAAGGCCAAAGCTTGTGTTTATACCATCTCGTTACTTTTGCTTTTTTGACTGAGCCTAAAGGCCGTAAAGGACTGTCTTTACAAGCAATTTTCACGCGGCGGCGATGTACCTACTACCGACCATACTTATATTATGTAAGATTGTACACCTTTGTACACGATATAACTTGATACGGTTAGGCTAAGTTCACACAACATCGTACTGCACGTTTCTTGCAGGTTTATCAGGTATAGTGCATGCATACATCGAGTGCGTCCTACCCGTTATGACCTACGGAGCTGAGACGTGGACACTCACGTTAGGGCTGGTCCACCAGTTCAAAGTCGCTCAGCGAGCTATGGAAAGAGCTATGCTCGGAGTATCTCTGAAGGATAGGATTCGCAACGAATACATCCGACAGAGAACCAAAGTTATCGACATAGCTCTGATAATTAGCAATCTGAAGTAGCAGTGGGCCGGTGTAGGACGCCCTCCGACCAGGTGGGATGACGACCTGCGAAAGACTGCAGGTAGATGCTGGATGCGGCAAGCTGAAGACAGGGCGCTATGGCGCTCATTGGGGGAGGCCTATATCCAGCAGTGGACTGCTATAGGCTGATGATGGGATCCTACACTGATGCTACACTGGATGCGTCAAGCGGAAGACAGGGCGCTATGACACTCATTGGGGGGAGGCCTATGTCCAGCAGTGGACTATAATAAGCTGATGATGACATGACAAAAGAGGCTTCTTTAGCGACAGTTTGTGCGTTTTTTCAGTGTTTTACAAAAGCTTAAAGCCGACTTCTAGTTAACTTTTGCAAGTTATAAATTTGTATAATTACATAAAATAAAGAGTCATCAAAATCAGATCATCAAAGACCCGATGAACTAATTTTAATGACCCCTTGAAAATCGTAAAAAAATCCTTGTTAATCGTAAACGATGTTATCTTTTTATTTATGTACCTATTCGTTTATATAATATCCTCCAAAAAATAGGGTGGGTATATTGTTATATTTATTTTGAAACGATATATTATGGTTTTTGTTTATTATATACCTAAGTTCGTAAGACCAGCCTCTTGGTATTTCTAAGAATGCAAATAATATACCAAAAAATCTTCTTCGACGGGACTTGAACCTACTACAACATTTCCTCAGCAAGGGAAACTTTGGAATTTTATTATTTGAAACGAAAAACACTGGTTTGAGACAGAAAATAAGGGTAGGTCGGTATACCTGCCCATAAAAACAAACTCGCAGTGCCTTCAGTTATTCCGTGATCATGGCGCATGTAACTGTGCCGAAATATTGGAAAACTCAAAAATCAAACCATGGTAAATATCGCATCGCGTTTTAAATGACTTTAGTGTTAATAACCATGATAGTTTCAAAAGTTTTATTTGAAACGAGTTATATTTCAGCAAAAAACTAGAAACGAGCAGATAACCCAATAGTTTGCGAACTCGGCCAAAAGCTTTTATAGCGGCAAAGTTACAGGCACAGCGCCAAAGTTATAAACATTTTCGAACCAATAAATCTTGTCTGTACATTGTCTACGGTGATTTGTAGTTGCAAAATAACCATCTACCGTACTCTGAGCTTTATTTTTTGGATATAATTCGGCTATGGTAGGTGATAAAAACTTGATCAGTACGAGGAAGGTTTCGAATATGAGGTATATTCGATGGATCAGAGTGGAACTTGATGTTGAAACGAATCCATCGCTGGGTAAAAGGGGAATACAATGGAATCTAATCCAATAATGAATTAGTTAAGTTGATCAGAGCGGAATTCAGCGAATCAATACAACAACGAGTAGTTCACGAAATGGTAAAAATACCTTCAAAATAATATAAAAATAATTAGGGTGAATAAGAGTTTATCATCAATTTTTTTTTGTTCATTATTATATTTATGGAGTCATTTTAATGACTACATTCAACATACATAATACGAGTACGAACAGTAAAAGAAATAGGCTATTGCCGAGATAGTGTTTTGTTAAAAATTGGGCAGTACAATAACAGCTATAGGCCTTTTACAAACTGACACACAGCCCTAGTAGGCTAGGTAAAAGGCTCCGTAGCCGATGGCACCCATTAAACACGGAACTCAAAATCACGGAAAATTACAATACAATATTATTAAAAAGCCCACCGGCAGTACCAATGCCAATCAAAAATAAAATAACACAGCAATCTAAAAATTCTGTCCAGTTTTCAAAACGGACCGAGCTAAATAACTGTTGTCGGAATCGTCCGTTTGTTTGCCAACGAAACAATAGGCATTTTTGATGAAAAGAATTTTCTCAATGCGAAATTGCTACAATTTGATAGAATACTCATAAAGTAAGACACACAACACATGTCATTATCATTATCATCTGAGCACTGGGCGTCCGTGCACCGCTGGACATAGGCCTCCCGGTGTGTAAGTCAAGATAGATAGATAGAAAACACACTAATCAAAAACCAATACAGAAATAAATGCTTAGAATAAAGGAAATATAAAGGGCGGCTTTATCACTGAGAGCGATCTCTGCCAGGAAACCTTAGAATGGACTCAAGTTTAAAAATAAAGAAAGGTTTTGGCTGAGAAAATGAATCATTGGATAAGAGTAAAATTGGTTCTAAAGTAGCTCAAACCTGTTCTATTATAGAACAGGTTTGAGCTGCTTTAGACTCTAATCCTACACAATGTGAGGCCAGTGCAAGTCACACGTACCATAAAAAACGAGTGATTAATTAAAAAGCTTTAAAAAATCGGACTCTGCCCTACTTTTCCACTGAAAGGACGAAGGGCAGTGATGTAGCTAAAAACTACTTATAAAAAAATAAAGACAAGTAATATTTTACTTAATTTATCAAAATTGCTTCAGCTGGTAATAAAAACTGTCCGCAAACCACTTTAAAAACCCGAAAAACGGCCCACGCCTCGCTGGTTAAAAGATAAAGGGAGAAATAATGACTTGAAGAACTGCTATGGCCGTTACTCTACGCTGCTCTTAAATCTTAGCTCATCATCAGCCTATGATAGTCCACTGCTGGACACAGGCCTCCCCCTATGAGCAGCAGTCTTTCGCAGGTCGTCATCCCACCTGGTCGGAGGGCGTCCTACACTACGTTTACCGAGTCGTGGTCTCCACTCAAGAACACGTTTGCCACATCATTAATCTTAGCTCATATACCAGAAATGCTATCAATCAACTGAACATACCTGTCCATCAGTTAGTCCTAACTTGAATTATTTTTATCGATTAAACTCAATAAAAAATATGTCAAATGGCGATTATTTCATTAAAAAAACCTTTTTCTCATGAATCATAAGGTTTTCAATTTATTACCAATGCGAATAATCATAAAATCCATCTCATCTCATCATCCAATCAATAAACTCTTTTAATTCAAAAAATGGGAAATGGCAACTATTTCGTAAATGTATATTTCGTAACGAACCATAGCCTTGCAATGTATTATTAGGTAAGTTATTTATTCCTAATCGAATAAAAAAGGTGAAAAACCTGAAATTACTGAGATATTTTGTGAATTTATTTATCAATAAACATCGGAAAAACATCGTTATTAATTAGGAACTCATCTTAGAAGTCCCTATTGAAGTTGGTTGTTCCAGCACCTTATTAAATTAAATTTCTTTGAATTTAATTAAACAGGCCAACCTTTTCAAGGTTCAGATGACCAAGAATGTTTTGAAAAAGAAATAAAAATTTCCTTAGGTAAGAGTACAAACATAATCAAATGAATTATGTTTACTCTACGAGTATTTAGGTACTTGAGTAAAACGTTTCTAGTTAAGCACTTCGGTATTATGAAATTCTATTCAAAATAGAACATGAAAAAACGCTTTCATTGGAATTAAAATTTATCCGCACAAGTTATTTATTTATTATTTAATGCCCATCTAAGAGGAATGACAATAACTGGTGAAAATTATCAAAAATAAGGCATGTTGTTGATAACTTTATCATACAAACAAATTTTAATGAGGAGCTCAATTTATGGTCTCTGCGATCACGAAATTCGCATAATCCAATCAAGGCATCCTTCATTCTAAATAAAAACTTACCTTATCCAAAAACGTATCCCATTTCCAATAAACCTGTCACTAAAAACTTATTCACTGGCACTTCAGTAACTCACTTAAAAAAAGTATAGAAATTAGAATTTCAAATGAAAGTTTCGTATTTGGAATTTTATTTTGTATTTGGTACGCTGAGACGTGCGACGGCGACGGCGTCTGCGAGCGAATGCCGCACCTGTTGTGTTCGCAACCTTACACCCACACTAATACTTGGGTCACTTTGGTCTCATCTATTTTTGATGACTTGCATAGCGTCAGCAAGCTTACTTAGAACCCAATGCTGTACGGAAAACTCCACCTGGTTCATGAATGGTTAGTTAAGCTTGCTACGCACCTTTCAACGAAGTTACTCGCATAGACATAAGAATAGTTGGGGATTTGACTTAACTACATATTTTTTCTATTCGTAACTGCCCGCATAAACGTTTCAGGTAGCCTATGTCCGTTCCCGGGATACTGTTCCCTGCCAAATTTAATTAAGATCCATTCAATCTTTCAGGTGTGACAAGGAGACATTCAGACATAGTTACGTTCGCTTTTATAATTTAAGTATGGATGTTTCCATTGTGTTCCATCCTCTCACATATTCAGCCATTCGTACTGGTATTGATTTGGTACATAGTAACTATTCTGGATTCTATTTCCGTGGCAGTCATGCGTAACTCGTGCCGTGAAAGACTATTCGTAATATGCCAAAGACAATATTTTGTAGAATAATAATTTGTGGTTTTATTAAAGCGACCTTTTTGGCTCAGTGGGAAAAAAATTACTGAGACGCATAAAGATGCAGGTTGGATTTCTATTTAAGGGCATGCTTAACCTTTACCATTGAGATCAATAGCTCTTCCGTTTTGCTATCTAGCTAGGTACGGTCAACGAAAAAGTTATATTCCACGCGTTTATTTGATTTTACTTTTACATTAAGGCGTTTTTTTAAAGAAAGCGGTATGTCTTTGGTTCGTCAAATTATCATAGCAGACCCTGCGTTGAGCGAACATAGTCATCTCAACGATAACCTTTACTCGTATTGTTTTCGCAAAAGGTTCTCGTCATCTAATTGAGCTCTAAGGCCCGTAAGAGCGCCTGGAAGACTTTGATGGCATATGCATCACTGAGCAAGGTTTCATTAATTCATATTTTCAGGACTTAGGCACAATTAAGAAACTCGGTTCAGATACTTAATACTTTAAAGGTAAACAGGGGATTTTCTTTTATTGTTTTGAAAACTTCTAATTTACAGGACATTTTGTTTTATTTTCATATTTTTTCTCTTTAACCGTCCGTCTCTCAATAAAAACGTCTGTCAGTAACACGAACATGCAAAAGTGATATCAGAACATGACACATGCTGTGTTTCACAGTAACTCGATACTTATTCGACAATGTTTTATGAGAATCGAGTCAAATTCACTTTTTTAGGTTAAGGATCTTTTTCCCCTGTTATGAGGGTTTTCCTGTTATGATGTGCTGAAGACAGGGTGCTATGGCACTTATTAGAGGAGGCCTATACAATGGACTATGATAGGAAATGATGATGTTGATGATGAGGCTTTTCAGGTACATTATAACTAATGAAAACTATAATCAAAGAATAGAAACAAAATTGTTTAATAAGAAAATAATATTATTTACAATTCCAACAATTGAGTTTGCTCAATTGCAGACTGTTGATGAAGGAGCTACGACTTATTGCTATGAGATAGGCCTACGACCAAGTGCTACGACAGTAGTTAATCGCTACGCCGTAGCAAAAATCCGTGGCAAACGAATTCCATTTGTAAAAAAACTAAAAAGTAACAGTAAAACATATTTATTTGATCAGATCACTTTAGATTAAAACTTCGTAAAAACAAAGCCTATGTTTATGCAAAAGCCCTTGAATTTTACGGATCAGCCGACTCGCTCGTATTCGTTTTAGAAGTCTATTGAAACTCGTTGACTCAGCATTACTCAATCTATCGTCACCTTGTTTAAAATGAAAAAATAAAAAAATTCGACAATTCGCACATAATGATCTAGCCTCAAGCTAAGTATGTAGAACTTTATGTGTACTAGATAATTGGATAAAACATATAATACATAACATAGGTAGATATTTTTCACCTTTATTGTTCACTAATAACTCTCTGCCTGCAGCATCGCACGCGTTTTTTCTAAGAAAACGTTTAAAGTTTACTTCTATCCCACGTCACGGGAACTGATTTGATGAAAAAAGGCAAAATTCATCCCGATTCGTTCAGTAGTTGTGGCGTGATAAAGTAACAAACATCCATCGACACTTTCGCATTAGTAATATTATTGTAATGTGATAGAAAACACACGTATGGTGATTATGTAACTCGCGACAGGTTTGCGACAGGCGTAAATTAAGCAATCAGTGCTGTCAAACGCCAATTTTGACCAATTTTAACGTTAAAGCTAGTGTCAAACTAATACAAAATTGACGTTTGACAGCACTGATTGCTTAATTTACGCCTATCGCAAACCGGTCGCGAGTTACATAATCACCCGGCCGGCATATATATCTTCAGTTCATACAAATATTTGTCATGAGTTAGGAATCCTTCGCCCACTGTGCCACTAACGTCGACACAAAAGTAATTTATTTAGATTTGCCAAGTAACACACAGGTCAAAATATTTTCCTTATGCTACTTACTAGCACTGCTACGCTAGTGCAAAATGCTACATAGCATTAAGTCGCGAAGAAAGTTCGTTAAGCAAAAATCTGTAGCAAACAAATCCCATCCGATTCTAAAAACAACAAACCCCGAACCTAAAAGCCCATATCGACTTGCTAACATTCATTTTCGAAGTCGGTATAAACTCATTGCCACCATGTGCGGCGCGGCATATCGCGACAATTCCCAAAATACCGTCAAGTCAGAACGAGCCACTGAGCAATTAAAACCTCTCGAAATGGCGCTCCGCGTACTTACGCTACGTAGTCTGCGTGGCGTTACGTAATTGTGTAATCGCGAACCATTTGTGAACATTCGAAGTTATGTCTTTAGGCGTATTGGGTTTTTCTGTTTCAAAGTATTTTTGTTCCTAATATTTTTATTAGTGATCATTTATCATTTTTATTTTGAGCCATTATTGTCCCACTGCTGGGCAAAGGCCTCCCTTTTCTCCTTCCACTCCTCGCGATCCAACGCGAATATAATATAATAGTGATAAAATAAATAAATATGGCTGTATATTTTACGCAGGGTGACAAACTACAGAGTTTCTTAGTAGTTTGAGCGAACATTTGATTTGTTTTGGACTTTATTTTTTGTCTTTCTCTACAATATATTAATAACATTTCCATAAACAAGTGCCTCACAAGAAACCTGCTATAAAAGGATCCCTACTTTATTCTTCTTCAGGATGAAGTATCCTTTCTCAATTTCATCGAAATCCGTTTAGCCATAGGCGTGCAACATTGTCTTTGCACGCCTATGGCTGTATAAGAAAATCTTTATTTATATATATCATTAACAATTTTACTAAACTAGTTCCTTTAATTACCTACACCATAAAAACTACATAACTACTAACTTATTACAAAACTTAATTGCTACAAAATGGCGTCAGATTCAGCATTATGTTGTGATAGACATTTTGCATAGCTATCACAACTCGGATCTTCCGCCGGAACCAAAACAACGCAAATGGACAGGCAGAGTGACTAGAATGAACTTCACTACTATCTTAATAGTCCACTTATGGACTTAGTTTTCTATAAATTAATTTAAAGATCAAGTTCAGATGACCAGTTAAGTATACTTTTAACTGCCCATCGTTCAGAGTCTTAACTGATCGATGAGTCTACTTAAATTCGTAATTTAACACGACAAATCTCAAGATATCCAATAAATTACCGAAACCTGGTAAAATTAACGTTACATAGAAATGTGTCAGCCTCGAAGATGGATGGACATTATATGGGAAGCCATAAATTTTCCCTCTAACTTGCTCCGACTGGTACCTGCCTTGAGTTATAAAGAGGGGTTATAAAGCTACCTGCTCTTAGAATGATTCTATTCATTTTAGTGTGTTTGATAACACTTTATTTACACATAAAATAACTAGATACTTATTAAAATACACGTACAATTTAATAACACATGAAACAGTTAAACTGTCAGCAGACTGGTGCTAACGATCTAAATATAGCACATCAGATTCAAATCAATACAAAACGGATTCGTCCCCGAAGCGCTGGCTGCAGTGCTTCTTGTGTATTAAATAAATTAGTTATTATTTGAGGTATTCTTTGTATGTCGCTAAAAAAACAATTTCATTTACTTCTATTAAGGGGCAAAATCATCAGCCTGTATTAGTCCATTGTTGGACATGGGCCTCCCCAAAAAAGCGCCATAGCTACCTGTCTTCACCTTGACGCATCCAGCATCAGCCTGCAGTCTATCGCAGGCAGATGCTGTATCCATTCCATCCTGACTTGACAGGGCGTCCTGCATTAGGTACTAGGTGTGGCAGGGCATTATATTCCTACTAAAATCCAGTACTAAATTAAAATCGAACAGGATAAACATTCCTCTGTACTAGGATATCAGTTACAGAGTACTTCAAAACCCTATATTAAAATTCCATTTCCATTTACGCAAACCAGTAAGATTATTACAGCCATATACGAAAGAAAATAAGAACTTTTATAACGATATAATCTTCAAACGTATCAATAATATCTGTGGGACTTATTCGTATCAAATATATTTTTGCGAAAACGTAAGCGGCTTTCGTCTGAATCTCGCGATAATCTATTATTGAGGTAGAATAAATACGATGTAATAAGAACGTTGGTTTTTATTTAAAGTAAGCTGGGTGTGTGTGTGTGTGTCTGTGTGTGGGTGTGATGGTTTTCTACGAACATGAAAAATTTAGGTTTTTAATAATAATTGACCTTTATTTATGACTTTATTTTCGTATTGGTGCGAGTTTTTTTTTTTGTGGTTTATATTTTTTTGATATTGACTGTGTTCTTCAAGTAACCATAATTGAGGAAATGTAATACCGTTAACTTTGTGAACAAAATGAACCAAAACCCAAGCAGGAATCGAACTTATAAAAACACTAACTTGTATTCACTCGTTTTTTTTTTAAATGAATAGATTTTAAAATTGAGACGCTCTATAAACTACGCTACATATGACCCTGATTTATTTTTATAAAAATAAAAAGCCCATTAAAATAGAATATTAAAAAAATAAAAATGCTGGACAATTCACACAGCATTATCTAGCCCCATGGTAAGCAGAGCTTGTGTTATGGGTACTAGATAACTGATATACATAATACAATTCATTACATAGATAGATATTTTTTATTATACATAGAAAACAACCAGAACACCCGGAACAAATATCTGCAGATCGTACACACAATTGTTCCGAGGCGGGAATCGAACCGTTGCGGGCTCCTGCGTCGCAGGAGGACCTTCGCCCACCGCGCCACATCGGTCGTCGTCCTCGTTATATCGACTGTGTATGTTAACTTTTTTCTCCGATTATGTAGGTATGATGCTAACTTTGTACTATGTCTGAAATCAATGTGATTTTATTTTGGTTTTTTTTAAACGTTAATATGAATTGCAAGGGCCAGAAATGAGGCGGAGTCCTAATACCCAACAGTAGGTTCAAACGGACTAAGATCATGAAGACAACAAATTTACTGAAAACGAAAAAGCCATACATAAACGGTAGTCATAATGCCGAAGCCATTTTCTACCATTAATAAACAAATTTCCAATACAATGGTCGGTTACAACCAGTGGTTACAAACTTGATCTCAATCGCAACCTCAAATTACAGTTGAAACAAAGTTGAAACATGTAATTTATTTGTTTGTGGGGTCCGTTTAAGTTCGAACCCCGTGATCAAATGACACGTTTGAGTTCGATTGTAATCGAGGGCTGGTCAGCCCTTAACTTTACTAACAACTTAACTTTTTTTTAAACTTTTACCGATAGACCTTTAATAATAAAATCTTCTCACAGCATCATCTAGCCCCCGATTAACCAGAGTTTGTTTTATGGGTAATACTTGATAACAGGTATACAAAACCTGCATAACATACTAGATAGGTTTTTAATAGATAGAACAACTTACATAACTTTATAACTTATTTCTGCATAATTTAGCAGGAAGAAGCAGGAATCGAACCCGCATTCTCGTGCGTCGCAGGCGGGCTTCCACCCGTTGCGCCACTGAAGTCGTCAAATCCTGCGATCATACTGCGCCAATCTTAAAGGTAAACGACCACTGCACCACATAGGCCAATCTCACCTATAAATATAGTGACCACTTACCCCGCTAACCTGATTAGGGGTTAACCGCAACTGTTATCATTTTGGGCTAGTTTAGGCAAACGGTTTGTTTTGGCTCGGAATAGAATCGCGATAGGTACTCGTGACGGTGTTTTTCTCGAATCCAACGTTGGGTTAAAGCTAAATGCAGTTTTAACTGCCTTTTTTTAGGACTATGCTTGGCAACCCTTGGGCGCTTATGATAACGCATATGATATATAAAAAAATGTCATATTTAAATTATGTCCATTAGGACACACAAAGACAAAATTCCATTGAAATATGTTAAATACCTACCAAATGAAACTGCTTTTTCGTAGAGATATATCTGTACAAATGAAGTTTTAGAGGAAATTGTCTACTTTGTTTTTTTATTGAGTCTAGTTAAGCCAATCGTCTTTCGACTCCCATAACTTATTAACAACAGTCTTGAAATTTTGATGCTCATCAACATATTATTCAATTCAATTCAATTCTTTTATTGCAAGAAATATGGTCATAATACAAGGTCTTAAACATTAGAATAGGTAGTTTCACATACTTCACCAAAACACATTGGCGTGCAAACTATTTCTAAAACTATGTTCCTACAATGTAATATTAAAATAATTTAAATTAATAAGTTATATACTCGTAATATTAACATGTCAATAATGTGCTATTTAATTTTCAAATTTAGGTCCATGAGTTCTTTGACACTATAGAAAGCTTTTCCAATGAGCCATAATTTTAACTTTTTTATAAATATATTAATTATTATTAATTTAAAAAATCAATTATAGCTATAATAATATATTTCCCGTACCTACACTCAAAACGTGTTCCAAAACACTCGGGTGACGACCTGCGAAAGACTGGTAGATGCGTCAAGCTGAAGACAGGGCGCTATGGCGCTCATTGGGGGAGGCCTATATCCAGCAGTGGACTGCTATAGGCTGATGAATCATCATCAGCCCATAACACACTGTGTTGTGTGTGTGTTTTGGGACTGATTATGTCAACGTGTTATAAACACTGACAATCATTTAATCGTTTGTACTTACTCCGAAGTTAAGCGACAGATTTACAGTTTCTCGCGAACTGTCAACGTCATACACAAGGGATTTAAGCGAAGGTGTCTGCCAGACAGTTTGATGCTGTAATCTTGGTTTAAACCCAGTACCTATACACTAGCTTAACTCGATGTGGAATGTTTTTATCTAGAAAAATACAAAATAAAAGTTTTTAATAACAAACCAAAGTTTGAGATTCAATGGGTTAAAACATCATCTTATCACAGGTGTCTATTTTTTAATTTATGTTTTATCTTTATTTTTTATATTGTGTTTTGTCATAAAAACTCGTAACATTATGGACTCATGCTTGCTGAAATAAGTTATTTTTAATATTTTTTTTATTTTACAGCAACAAAATCAATTTTTCGCTCTAATCCAATGAAAAAAAAATATTCCTTGATAGATGAGTATGGAATATGGAATCAAATTTATTAATGTACATACAAACAATATTAATATATATATACAAACAATATTAGTTATAGTGGGGGACCTTTTAACTTCACACTATATTCGGTATAGGGAACAAACTTTATGAAATAGATTTTGCTTGAATTGGGTGTATTAAACTTTAGAATTGAATTACAATAGGTTTTTCGTTGATTGAATTGATCGACATGCTTTTTCGATCTTGTCTTGTCTTATGTCAAAAAAGGCGGCGGGCGCGCGTCTCCTTGCGTGTCCTTAGATCTTGGGATTGGTGCTTTTGAATAGCTGCGCCATGGCGTCGGCTCTCCATAGGCCGGTTCTAGTGCGACTTGTGGCGTGATGAATGGCCCTCTCTCTTCGTTCAAAAACTGACACGAGGTTGACGCGTTCGGAAACAGTTCGGCGTAAACACACTATGTATGTTTTTCATCTGCTAACAAGTATCTTTGCTGTATTCAGCCGAGCTAAAGTAGTATTGTTAAATTACAGACGGTTGTATAGGCTAGGTGTGCTCGAAGCTATATTCTGTTTCGAATAAATCCGCCATCCGCCTCAATGGGAATTGGAAAAGGCCAGGATTAGAAGCGTCTGTTTTTGCGGAATATTCCGACTGCGATGTAGGTTTGCGTTAGATATGGTAATTTCGAAAAAATCCCCTAAAAGCTAAAATGTATAAGTAGAGATAACTCAATCGATTTATATGTATGTATGTATATCTAATCATTCAATAATAAAATTAAGAAAGCTGGATCGATCATTCATGAATGATTGATCCAGCTTTCTTAATTATACATATACTACTTGTATATTTTTTTCTTTTTCTGTCTGTTTTTTTCGTCTTGTCCTTCCACTCGGAAGGAAAAATGCTCTGAAATGCGCTCTATCTCATCCAATATTTGAAATAATTATTGTCCAGCATTATTTATTTATTTATTTATAAAATAAATATAAAAAAATAAATATATATATATTAATATATTACATAAACAGTTCATTACAGCATGGATCATGTCCTTCATCATCAGACCAGCTTCTTGGTACCGTAACATTGCATTGTCACCCAATTTACACAAGTATAGCCAAATTTCAGCTCAAACGGTTGAGGATAAACTGGTCTAAAATTGAGTTGCAAGATTTGTCCTATACATACTAACTGGGCAAGTAAACATCTCGTCTCATCATCAGCCTATAGCAGTCCAAAGCTAGAATACAGGCAGTAAAAGCTTTTACAAATGTAGGTTACTCTAGGTACCTCAAAGAATCAAAACGTAGTAGCGATTTTGCTTAGTGATAATTATTTGGTATCAAATGAATCTATAGTTAGCAAAACTAAAGCTTTTTGTTTCCCAAATAAATAAAACGAAACCCTGTCTGTATTCTGGGACTGTTGATTACTATATTTTAAAGGACTTTGAAGCATTTTAAAAGAAAAATGCAAAAGCGTCGGGATTTTTGAAACCGGTGGTAGTGGTAACGCTCGTAGCAAAAGACAAAAAATGAGCGTAGATCGGTATGTCTGCCCATAAAGACTTACTCGCAGTGCCTTCAGTTATTCCGTAATCATGGCGCATGAAACTGTGCCTAAATATTCGATGACTCAAAAATCAAATCATGGTAAATATCCCGTTTTAAATGGCTTTAGTGTAATAACCATGATATTAGTATCAAAAGTTTTATTCAATTTACCATATTCCACACAGTACCACATTTTCGTAGCTTCACGTCCATCCGACACCTGTCCTATCTAGAGTACGTTTTATCCGAGCTATTTTATATCTCTGCGGGCACGTTTTTGAATTTCTCATTTCAAAAGGAATACCAACCATAATTC
Organism: Eupithecia dodoneata; assembly: GCA_947044415.1. NCBI lineage: Eukaryota > Metazoa > Arthropoda > Insecta > Lepidoptera > Geometridae > Eupithecia > Eupithecia dodoneata. The sequence goes on along the minus strand of OX345657.1, from coordinate 2,794,141 downwards.
CAAGGTTCGGGATCAAAAGGAGGGTAAAGAACATTTTTACTCGTTGCGTTATTTTATCTTTCAGACACAGATTATTATGATTAAGTGAAAACATAGAATTATTATAAACAAAATTATTATAGAGGTAAACAAAACTAGTTTTATGTGTAAATTTGTTGACTTCATTGGTCTATGTAACTCTATATTGTACCTCTTTATATTGTCTATGTACTGTCTGTCTTCCAAAGAAAGAAAAAGAAATTGTACAAGGCCTGAATTATTGAAATAAATTAAAATTTAAAATAATAATGCTTACAAAAGCACTTAGACAAGTCAAATATTAAGCCATAAATTATTATGAAATAGGTTATAGTGTGTAACACTTTGACTGCGATATTTTTTCGACGACTGCGATCTTTTTTTTAACCTAAGCCATTCGTGCTGCCGCTCTACACAGCGGTTGTGTTGCGCCGCACATGCGTTTCGTTCGAAAAACATTACGGCTGTGCTGAGTCACACAGATCTGTATTTTCTCAGCCGCTGCGCTAGTGTGGATTTACGCATATTAGACACTTGTAGAAAACACATACGGTGTGATTTCAGCAATCAAAGTGTGCAGTAGTACTCACGGGAATATTTTTAAGGGACCACCACATTTTCAATACAATAACGAAATAATTCGAAATTCAAATTGATCTATATGACAATATTCATGTTATTCATTTATTAATTATTATCAATATAAGCACAACTAACCACTCCAGCTGCAAAATCAAACGCTCATCCTCGCTCATCCAATCACCTGTCCATTACACATTCATTACACAGGTGGCTTTTAAACTCGACCTATTTGCGGTCGTTCGGTCTCGAGGGACTAACCCTTTTAATACTTACATACTCGTGTGATAAAGGTTTTTTTATATGACAAATATTCAACTTTTCAAACAGGGCTATGCCAAAAAGTTAAAACTCATATAGTGACCCAAATCATACGAACGATTGCCAAACCCTTTTGATTTTATACAATTGCTCGTATATTTTTTCGGATGCAATAAGATCTTGTAATCTACCGAATCTAGGCGAACTAATTTGCAGAAAGTTGGGTATGGACGACAAACAGTGGGGCAAACGTGAATAAAGACGACGACTCGGTAAAAGTAGTGTAGGACGCCCTCCGCTCCGACCAGGTGGGATGACGACCTGCGAAAGACAGCAGAGATGCTGGATGCGTCAAGCTGAAGATAGGGCGCTATGGCGCTCATTGAGGAGGACTATATCCAGCAGTGGACTAACATAGGCTTAATGATGATGAAGATAATGGGTATGGAGTGGGTACAATCGACTGCTACTTGAAATCACCTTCGAAGCAAACCTTTAAGGGCCCATACAACCTCAACTTTGTGTGAAAAGGCTAGACATATGATTTTGCGTTCATAAGAGCGGGACAGGGCATTGCAACGCAAGTCCAAAAATCAAGTTTTAGCTTATTACCTATTAATTAGGACATTATTTGAAAAAACCGAAACATATAACATTTTTATTTATACTTAATTCTATTACCACGCTTATTGTCAAGATCTGAACTTCTGTATTTATTGAGAAATTTAGGTTTTAGTAAAAATTTAGAGGTAACTTTGCGATTTTTTTCTATCGAGAAAATTTTATGGAATCGTGTTTTCGAAACATATGATCGATAGATTAAGTCCTGAACTTTACCATATATCAATTTCAAAGTTAAATATTCAGTAGTTTAGACGATATGGACATCCGGCGGAGTTGAAAATTAGCAGTTTGAGGTATTATACACTCTTAAGTACAAGCTGAAAAATAGGCTTCGTGACATGTGCTATTTCGCCACCTTGTCGGTATAAAAATAACCCTTTGGAATATATTCAGTTCACTCCAGAAAGTGGTGAGTGTGGATAAATCATCATCATCAGCCTATAGTAGTTCACTGCTGGACATAGGCCTCCCCAATGAGCGCCATGGCACCCTGTCCTCAGCTTGCCACATCCAGCATCTGCCTGCAGTCCTTCGCAGGTCGTCATCCCACCTGGCTGGAGGGCGTCCTACACTACATTTGCCGAGTCGCTCTCTCCACACAAGAGCACGTTTACCCCAGCGGTAAACGTGGGTGGGTAATAGTCACGGCCAGACAACCGCACTCAATATTGGCATCACCATCTTGTTAGCATGAAACCATTCACACCGAACGTTCGATCCCGCCTTTATTATGCAAATGTATAAGGGAAGGAACATTACTGAACACTATTTTCCTCCTTTTGCACTTAGCAAAGCTTGGTATTATTATGCATAAATTAAGATGAGTGGATAAGTAAGCGATCGATATCTCACTTACCTAGCTCCACTGTACAGAATTAAAGAACCGTATCTGACTTCACGACCTCTATGGCGCGGTGGGCGAAGGTCCGCCTGCGACGCAGGAGATCGATTCCCGCCTCTAGACAATTGTGTGTACGATCTTCAGACGTTTTTTCTGGGCGTTCTGGTCGTTATTTAAGTATAAGAAACATATCTATGTAATGTTTTCTATTATGTATATCGGTCATCTAGCTTGGAGCTAGATGATGCTGTGTGGATTGTCAAGCATTATTTATTGTTATTATTTTATATATATACAATGCATTATTTTCTAATACTGACACATTTGTAATATAATTGTACTAGCGGACCTTCCCGACTTCGCACGGTTTTAGTACGGATCCCTAATTTTTTTGAAAATATAATATATCCTATGTTCACCGCGGATAGTGTAGCTTCTCAACGGTGAAATAATTTTTCAAATCGTACTAGTAGTTTCGGAGCCTATTCATTACAAACAAACAAACAAAAAATCCAACATTTCCTCTTTATAATATTATTAATTAGTATATAAAAGAACGACGTAGGTAAATGTATTGTTTTGAATAACGACGCTGTTTGAACTAGTTTCAACAAGACCGTTTTCACTTTCGAATGTATACTATCCGATCCTACAGTTAAGGTTTAGGTGGAGGTACTCCTATTTCCGAATTTGGACTCGATTCGGTCCATTATGCGTGTTGTAGCTCTGAGAATTAGCAAGCTGAAGTGGCAGTGGGCCGGTCATATCTCACGAAGAACCGAGAACCGCGGAGTAAACGTGTTCTTGTGTGGAGACCACTACTCGGCAAACGTAGTGTAAAACGCCCGGCAACCAGGTGGAATGACGACCTGCGAAAGACTGAAGGGAGATGCTGGATGCGTCAAGCTGAAAACAGGGCGCTATGGCGCTCATCGGGGGAGGTATGCCTACTCGTATGTCCAGCTGATGCGTCTTGTTTGCTAGTATAGCCAGCCAAGCTCTTTCCATCGCGTCGGCTCGATCTCACAGTCAGCTTTGTTCCTAATATTGATTAAGTATCTCAAATAAATTTAATAATTGTCACTCTTAAATATGTTTAAACTTACGCGATCTGAACACATAATTAAGTACTAAAATGATAAATAAACTTGATAAATACCCGTTAATTTTACTTATAATTATGTCACTCTTAACTAGAATCTAGTACTTATTAGTGTCTACAGCACTAGAACACGGGGAAATCAAAGTGGGATCTCGACTTAGCAATACTACAAGTAATTTTAAGTGATGGTGGTATATAAACATATGTACATAAATAAATAAATAATGCTGGACAATCTAGCGCCATGGTAAGCAGAGCTTGTGTTATGGGTACTAGATAACTGATATACATAATACAAAGATAAAGATATTTATTCCCAGAATATACATATGTTACAATGTAGGTCTTAAATTTATCAATTATATTCTACCTTACATAGGCATGCAACAATACATTACATAGATAGATATTTTTCATTATACATAGAAAACAACCAGAACACCCGGAACAAATATCTGCAGATCGTACACACAATTGTTCCGAGGCGGGAATCGAACCCGCAACCTCCTGCGTCGCAGGCGGACCGCTCCTTCGCCCACCGCGCCACATCGGTACATAATTATAATATAATGAATAAACTTTACCATTACTAGTATAACAGTAAGATATTCCTAAGAATCATTTTCATTTCAATTCTATTATTGCAAGAAATATGGTCATAATACAAGGTCTTAAACATTAGAATAGGTAGTTTCACATACTTCACCAAAACACATTGGCATGCAAACTATTTCTAAAACTATGTTCCTACAATGTAATTTTAAAATGATTTAAATTAATAAGTTATATACTCGTAATATTAACATGTCAATAATGTGCCATTTAATTTTCAAATTTAGGTCCATGAGTTCTTTGACACTATAGAAAGCTTTTCCAATGAGCCATAATTTTAACTTTTTTATAAATTGATGTCATTAGGGATTTTATTAAAATCCCTAATGACATCAATATTTATATATATAATATATTATATATAAATATTAATAATAATAATAATAATAAAATCTTTTATTCTCTTCACACAATGCTTGGATTTAAAACTAGAATAGTACGTATGTAACTATATGAACAACATTGTGCGAGACTGGTGCCTGTGTTAGGTTTGTAAAAAAAACCTGTGTTACAGGTCACCAGGCTCCACCCTGCGGCAGAAGTGCAGTTAATACATATTATTGACAGTTTGGTTTACAGCTTTATGCTAAGAGTACAACTTAAGATAACTATGAATACAAAATAAAAAGCAAGAGTTAACAAAATAATATAGAAGAAACTAAGTATAAGGTTTAGATACAAAACATAATATATATGATATAATATGATTAGTTATTAATGCAGCATTTCCGTGTGGTGATGATATTGATGAGTGTATGCGAAAGTGTATTGTGTGTGTGCGTGTGTGTGTCTGTCTGTGAGTGTTTGTGTGTATGTTTGTATGAGTGCGTGAGTTTGATGTGTGATTGGGTGAGATCTTTTGAGGACACCAGTCTCGGAAGAGTCTGGGCAACAAGAGATCTCTACCGTGGTGAAAGATCAAAAGATATTGATGTCATTAGGGATTTTATTAAAATCCCTAATGACATCAATATTTATAAAATTATGACCATATTTCTTGCAATAATAGAATTGAATTGAAATGAAAATGATTCTTAGGAATATCTTACTGTTATACTAGTAATGGTAAAGTTTATTCATTACATTATAATTATGCACCGATGTGGCGCGGTGGGCGAAGGTCCGCCTGCGGCGCAGGAGGTTGCGGGTTCGATTCCCGCCTCGGAACAATTGTGTGTACGATCTGCAGATATTTGTTTCGGGTGTTCTGGTTGTTTTCTATGTATAATAAAAAATATCTTGATAGTTGTACACTATCAAGAAACAATCAAGAAACATACAAGTAAAACCTCCCTTGGAAGTGTAGTCAACCCCTTAACCATAAGTAAACACTTCATCAAGTATTTAGGACCTGCTTCCATAAAAAATGTCTTTATTTCTCTGTCAACTTGAAGGCCACTAATAGCCTATTACTGTCTGCCTTGGGACAAGGGTAGGGCTGGGCCTTAAGCGATTTATGGGAATGGGACTGCTCGACACATCTCTATTTTTAATGGCTTTTTGTGGACTTCGATTTTTTCATCAATTTGTCACGAAACATTTTGCAAGATAGGAAAACTCCATTTTTAACCACGGGGTGTATATGTATACGACGACCCATGTGGCGCGGTGGGCGAAGGTCCGCCTGCGACGCAGGAGGTTGCGGGTTCGATTCCCGCCTCGGAACAATTGTGTGTACGATCTGCAGATATTTGTTCCGGGTGTTCTGGTCGTTTTCTATGTATAATAAAAAATATCTATCTATGTAATATATAGTATTATGTATGTATATCAGTTATCTAGTACCCATAACACAAGCTCTGCTTACCATGGGGCTAGATAATGCTGTGTGAATTGTCCAGCATTATTTATTTATTTATACCTACTGTAAGTATGTAGATAGATAGATCATCATCATCATCAACCTATGTTAGTCCACTGCTGGACATAGGCCTCCGCCAATGAGCGCCATAGCGCCCTGTCTTCAGCTTGACGCATCCAGCATCTACCTGCAGTCTTTCGCAGGTCGCCAGGCCACCTGGTCGGAGGATGTCCTACACTACGTTTACAGAGCCGTGGTCTCCACTCAAGAACACGTGTGCCCGAGCGGTCGGTCGTTCGGTTCTTCGCGAGATATGGCCGGCCCACTGCCACTTCAGCTTGCTAATTCTTAGAGCTATTTCGATAACTTTGGTTCTCTGTCGGGTGTATTCGGTATTAATATAGTTTTCAATAAATTGCTTGTTTCTCGTAGCATATACTAGTCCACAGCTGGACAGAGGCCTTACCATCCGCTTGCAGTAATTTGCAGGTCGTCATTCCAACCCGTTTTACACTACATTTACCGAGTCGTGTAAATGTAGTGCTTGTTATTTCATTTGTTTTTATTACCCTGTAATCAAATAACATTATCATAGGATAATAACAGAGATAGCAGAAGGACTACATTGTAGTCTTTTTGCATTATTGAATAAAGCCCTATAACGCAACATTTCCGTCCCTTGCGTTTCGTATCAGTGGTTTCCACCCACGACTTAAATAATTAAAAAGGAAGGTAAAATATATAGGACAAGTATCCTTCCGCGGCATCGCACGCATTTTTGTATGGAAAGTTTTTAAGGTTCTTTGCCATAATATCTATGCCATGGTACCATGGGATAGAAAGTAGCCTGTGTTTTATTCCACGCGTAGAACTACCTGTATGCAGAACAGCCCGATGCGTACAGTAGTTTTGACGTGAAGAAGTAACAAACATGCATCGATACATCCAAACTTTCGCATTTACAATACAATTACTCTTTATTGCACACCAAATAAAAACATATACACAAGACAGAGAAAGAACCCATATTGTACAATATATTATATGAAAAATCCAATTTCGGACGCAGTAAAATAATTATTCATTTTGATTTGTTTTGAACTCGTACATATATTATTAAATATGAAAATGAAAAATGAAAAAGAAATGAATTTATTTGTTAAAAGACTTACACAGAACATAAAAAACTTAAACTAAAAGGTAAACTAAACGTGTCGGTAATCATGTAAGTCCAGTAACAAAATGGCTTTGCCTCAGCACGAGTTGGATGACTAGCATGCTAGCAACCAACGCTAGTCTTCCGGCAAAGCAACTAGTTGGCGTTACAGACTGACTACTTACTACCGCTATACAAACAAACAAAAACGTACTAATATAAATAAAATCAACAAGAATATAAATAAAAATAGAATGTGAATAATAAAAAATAATATGTTAAGTTTTTTTTCTGTTATGTTTGCTCTAAAATTCACTTTTGTTAAAATAGTCAGTCTATTTTAACAAAAGTGAATTTTAGAGCAAACACAACAGAAAAAAAAATATACTTAGAATAAAATATTATAAGATTTATATAGATATAAAAATATATAGATTTTACTAATATTATAAAGAAGGTTTGATTTTTGTTCGTTTGTTTGTAATGAAAAGGCTCCGAAAGTACTGGACCGATTTGAAAAATTCTTTCACCGTTGGGAAGCTACACTATCCGCGGTGAACATAGGCCATATTATATTTTCGAAAAAGTTAGCGATCCGTACTAAAACCGTGCGAAGCCGGGAAGGTCCTCTAGTAGATTATAAGAACTTTACCTATTTATTAATCCTCATAAAATACTTGTGTCTTGTCTTAGACTCTCCTGTTGCATCTGATGGTCGAACAAAAATTCCATATATATTTACGATATATATTTACTTAAAAGGTGAAAAATAAAGTAAATAAACAAGTAAATCTTCATACATTTTAAAACCCTTTGTCTTCATAATGTAGACTATTAAAATAAGCAAAGCATCAGTCTAAATTGTGATCTCTAAGTGCCACTTATCAGTTTTGGTGCTTGAATAGTTGAAATGTGCACTTTTACCAAACGTAAGTGCCATTGAGGGTAATGGATGGCTCTTATTTTGTTATTCTTCAAGTGCCACTTTAATGGTTAACAGAGAGTGGAATTATAGATGAAAATATTCACTTAGTGAAATATTTTTTCGAAGAACTGCTATTATTAAAGGTTGATGTCGAAAAACGACCCTTTAGCTCGCGTGTAGATATAAAAAAAGACATTTGCATGACTCTTTCAGCATTTTAAATTTGATTTATGACAAACTAGTGTCTGCACTCGGCTTCACTCGCGCTATTTCTATGAAAACGTTTTAAAGTTAATTTCTATCCCACGTGAACTGATTTGTAGGTAAAAAGTATTTTATCTTTAATTCCATGCCCAGAACTACTACCTGGATGCAAAATTTTAGTCCATTCTGTTTGGAAACTGTGGCGTGAAGAAGTAACACCCATCCAAACATCTAAACTTTTGCATTTATAATATAAGTGTGATGTGAAAGCGTAGTAGAAAGAATAATGAAAATATTCACTTAGTGAACGATTGTTTTCCAAGAAGTGTTATTATTAAAGGTTAATGTTGAAAACGATCCGTCTTTATTCCTTTAGAAATATTATAAAGACATTTGTGTGAATTGTCCAGCCATGGGTCCATGGCCATGTTTAATGAGCAAAAATAAATATTTTCTTATTTTATCTTTAAATATTCATGTTTTGTTCATATTTTATTCTAGCTTTATCCTTTGTACACCCCCTGCCTTTCTTTAATTCACATAATTCTTGTCATCCATAGGTTTCCTGGAAGAGATCGCTTCTAAGCGATAAGGCCGCCCATTGTACCTGTCAGGTGTAATCTCTTTCATAATGATCTGTATCATAATGGTGTACAATAAAGTATTTTTGTATTGTATTGCATTGCATTGCATTGTATTGTATTGCACTGTATTGTATTGTATTTTCTTTTTCTCTATAAATTGTCAGACATATACCTAATAGTAGCAATTCTATTATAATAGTACCACTACTACTACAATTAGTTAAATATATAATACAAACGGTCCGCCCCGGCTTCGCACGGTTGTTACTCAGGTATAATGTAGTATTTTAATGGTGAAAACCCTACATTTCCTAAAATCAGGTATCTTAACCAAATATTAAGTTCACGTTGACGAAATACAAAGTGCAAAAACGTGTCAGATGTGATGCTCCGTTTTCGTCTCTATTCCCCAGAGATAAAGCTCGTTATAGCTTGAATTGGACCAGTAACAGCAACCATGGGAAATTAAATATTTGGGTGGAATAGGCATTCCAAAGGTATCTCCGATATGATGTTTAGGGGGTCTCTAAGCACTTGGGTTGAATCGAACCACTTCCGTCGGCGACCTTTCTGATTCGCTCACATAGGAATGAAATGCTAAAGAAGAAGCGAGAGGTGAACATAATGGTCTTGATGACGGAATTAACCGCTTAGTCGACCCAGAATTAATGGTAGCAGGATCGATTCCCGTTTTTTTTTTGCATAGTTTTCTTACATACAGACGGACAGGGCAGGTAAATAAACAATATAAGTAAATACCTAATACTGGACAATCGACACAGCATCATCTAGCCCCAAGCAAAGCAGAGCTTGTGTTATGGGTACCAGATGGCTGATATACTTAATACAATAAATTACATAGATAGATATGTATTTTTTATTATACATAGATAACGACCAGACCCCGGAACAAATATCAGCGGATCGTACACACAATTTTCGCGAGGTGGGAATCGAATCCGCAACTTCCTGCGTCGCAGACAGATCGCCCACCGCGCCACGGAGGTTGTCGTCGTAGGTGATTGTATAATTCAACGAATGTCGTGTGAACTATCCAGCATTATTTATTTGACTCGCTACTAGAATTTTACCTGACCTAGCGTTACTTGGCGTTTCAGAGCTTACTCAACAAACTGAGTGAGAAAAGGTGTCAGCCCTCGCTCCATTAGAACGTCCGCGACAATTCTGTTACAAAGTTAGATGTACAAGTTGCTTTTAGCATTGTCCACGGCCTTATACATAGTAGGAACTTAAATAGATCTTGGTTACTAAGCAACCAGGCAGCTTAACTCTTGGGATGAACGTCTAGGTGACATACTTTGAATAAGCGAATAGGTTAAAGGTATCCCACGAGTAGAGTACTTTACTAAAATATTTCATTGGTAGTACCTACTTATATTAAATCTATTAATAGAAACTGCATGGTACCATCGTGGTAGTTTATTTCCTTCTAACTATTTACTTGTAGGTATGTATCAACACCTTAACATCATTATCAGCTTATAAGTTCACTGCTGGACAATTGGACATAGGCCTCCCCAATGAGTACCATTGCGCCCTGTCTTTAGCTTGCCGCATCCGGCATCTGCCTGCAGTCTTTCGTAGATTGTTATTCCACCTATAATAATAACAATAACAGACGACCGATGTGGCGCGGTGGGCGAAGGTCCGCCTGCGACGCCGGAGGCTGCGTATTCGATACCCGCTTCGGAACAATTGTGTGTACGATCTGCAGATATTTGTTTCGGGTGTTCTGGTCGTTTTCTATGTATAATAAAAAAATATATATCTATGTAATGTATTGTATTATGTATATCAGTTATCTAGTACCCATAACACAAGCTCTGATTACCATGGGGCTAGATAATGCTGTGTGAATTGTCCAGCATTATTTATTATTATTATTAAAACACTACTTAGAATACGAAAAACCTTATCCATATAACTTCGTACCTACTTCGTACCTTCTTTGAAAATTTAAGTGTGGGAATAACTATAATATAATAGAAAAATCATTTATTTGGACACAGGTAATAAATATAGGCATAGAACAAACAAACAGAAAACAAAGGAGCTTATTATGAAAGTAAGTGACACAAACGGGTGATATAAAGAAAATAAGACTACCTCCATGACCCTGCGCCGAAATAGGGGTTGACTCAGCGTGTGCTGAATATTTTATGTTCAGCGCTATTTTTCAGCTAACCGCTACCTTTTAATAGCTACCTTTATACCCACACTTATTTCAATAGAAAAAATCGTTGATGTTTTCCATAGAAATATAAAACTCGTTTCCTTGCATTACCTCCTATGACTCCCACACAAGCACCTACGCACTAACCTCACAATGTATTAATTTGCATATTGCTACACATGCCCTATGACAATACACCCACGAGCCTTCTCCTGTATCATAACTACATACGTCACACGGGAACACGTGTCTATGGATTAGGAGTCGTGGGTATGTGGTTGAAAGATAGGAAATACCTTCACTGTGGGTAGAAATAAGATGTGGCATCTTTCAATAATAAATCCATAGACACGTGTTCCCGTGTGACGTATGTAGTTATGATACAGGAGAAGGCTCGTGGGTGTATTGTCATAGGGCATGTGTAGCAATATGCAAATTAATACATTGTGAGGTTAGTGCGTAGGTGCTAGACCCGTGATAGATAGATAGGCATAGACCCGTGGGGCTGGCATCATCTAGTCCCAAGCTAAGCAGAGCTTGTGTTATAAGTACTAGATGACTTATATACATAATACATGATAAACATCGATTTTTTTTTATTATACATAGATAACGACCAGAACAAACGTAACAAATATTTGAAAATCGTACAAACATTTTTCCCGAGGCGCAAATCGAACCCGCAACCTCCTGCATCCAGGCGTACCTTCGCCCGCCGCGCCACAGAGATCGTCTACGGTTTGGGAAGGCTTAAGATGTGGACCTCTGACCATGTAGGATGATGACCTGCGTAAGACTGCAGGTAGATGCTGGATGCGTCAAGCTGAAAACAGGGCGCTATTGCGCTCATGGGGAGGCCTATGTCTAGCAGTGGACTAACATAGGATGGTGATGAAGCTGTGGCCTGTGTGCTGTTGGATGATGATCGCCCTTAAACGTATTACTGCGAAAATCCCCCGGCTAATATATTTATGTTATAAATCTATAAAATTTCTATTAATTCTCTAAAGTTCGACTCACAGGGCTGGTGCCAAGCACTTGGCACCGCCCTGTCTCAAGGACCCAAATTATGTTTCGTTTAATTAAGTCAGACTTTTCTGAAACAAGGCGACAGCTGCTTGATACAAATTAATGCATTTTTCGTGACGTCCCTATTTTATTTAAATTTAGTTGCAAAATGTTTCTTTTATATCTTTACTTGAGAAAAACAAAAATGTTTTTATATTTTTGATTTGACAAGTTGAACAACCTCGGGCGTTTTGGTTCAACGAAGTTATTATCAATTTCGTTGGAGACAGAATAAAAATACTTGTTTAGTACTTGCTTGTGATCAGGCAGTCTCTTAGAAGTTCTGAGTGGTTTTGGCCGCGGGTAATACAATACAGATGCTGTGGAAGCATTTTTGGGACACTACATTCGCGGCAGCAAAATGGAAATGTATCCAAACGTCTACAAAATTTTATTATTATGATAGATAGATAGACAAAAACTTTATTTATTATTTATTTATGTAATCTATTGTATTAAGTATATCAGTCATCTAGATGACTGACAAAACAGAGCTTGTTCTTATATCTTGGTGGGACTCGATGATGCTGTGTGGATTGTCCAGCATTATTTATTTATTTGTAACTTCAGACACAAAAAAATTCAGCAATTATATACAGTACATTAATAAAACATAGTTAACTAAAAAAACAAACAATGATATACTTACAAACGTAATTAAAATCTAGGGGACTATGTGTGCTGCAGTACGTCAAAAAAACCTAGGCTCAGCGTAATATTTTTCTAAAGAAGCAAAAGCACTGATTTTCAGCCAGACCTATTGAAAGCAAGCAGAACGAGTTTCAATTCAATGTGTACCTAGTGTCTAATGTGTCTTTTTTGTAGTAATAATGAAGTTCCTTAAATGTGGCATTTCCTACCTTCTTAATACGTGATGTAACATGAAAAATATGATGTTATTTTCAGGTTTCGGTACAGTATTTTTATTTTTTATTGGTATTAATAAAATAATAAATAATACTGGACAATCTACACAACATGATCTAGCCCCAAGCTAAGCATAGCTTATGTTAAGGGTACTAGATGACTGATATACTTAATACATTACATAGCATAATTTGGCACTTCTTGCCTGGTAATCATATTGGTTCCCACAATAGATACAGGCCCAGCCTAGTGTGGGAATCATTAGTACTTTTGTAAATTAATTATTTCAATATAATATCAATTCTGCATTTACTTTAGTTCTGTTTAAATGTAGTAATAAACATATTTTTCATTTTCATAGATATTTTTAATTATACATAAGTAAGGATATATAGTAATTTTTCATTTAAATATTATAATATAATAATAGTAATTAATGTAATATAATTAATAATAAATTAGGAACCATTCTAGTATTAACTGCAATAGTTAATACTAGAATGGTTCCTAATTTATTATATTATTTAAATCCCATTCTATTATTTTTCCATTTCGTCATACACATCCCTGTGTACACACTCGCCCACTCGTGATCTAACAGAGATAATTTCAACACAAACAAACATAGCATAATATGTTATTCTTCACTTAACTATTGTATAGGGGTTCTGAAGACCGGTAATATACACAACTAGGGATACATCAGCCAGTACCAAGGTCAAAGAGAATGTAACACTCAAGGTATTCGTCATTTTCGTCAGACGACCTCTGTGGCGCGATAGACGAAGGTCGCGCCTGCGACGCAGGAGGTTGCGGTTTCGATTCTCCTCGGGACAAAAATTTGTCCAATCTGCAGATATTTGTTCCGGCTGTTCTGCTCGTTATCGATGTATAATTAAATATATCTATCTACGTAATGTATTGTATTAAGAAGGTATATCAGTGATCTAGTACCCATAACACAAGCTCGGCAAGCTCGGCTCGTATTTATTTATTTACTATCGGCGTAAAGACATTCCTCACGGCTCTCCAAACGTCACCTCACAGTAGTTCTCCGTTCATCTGTCAAGACAACTTCCCACCTGCCGGCTATGTCAATGTGTCAAATGACCATGACAGTTTGCTCGACAGACGAGATGACGTATATGGAGGGTGTAAGGGGGACTCCAACGTCTCGTCTCCCAAGAAAACCTAACCTGCACCTGGTACACCCTGCTTCATTACCTAGCAGGGTGTACCAGGTGCAGGTTAGGTTTTCTTGGGAGACGGTGAAAATATCAATCCATCTTCATAATTTGATAATTTATTCATTATTTTCCATTACATACTTGACATTGGACTATTCATTTCATTTCATTCATTTCACATAGCTACATATTCTAATTCTTTTCCATTCCTTACAAATATCCAAACCTTCTTAATTCAATAGAACCCAAAACTTTATTCATAGGGGCTGACGGACAAACGGACTAAATTACAAACAAATACAGAGCATACGGACGATTTCCTGAAAAGGTTTTCGTGTACAAAAAGGTACGACGTCTATGAAAAGAGAATGTTTCTTCCTAGAGGGTAGATACGGGTATAAAAACAAAATTTAAGGAGCGGATCAAAAGTGTCCTTTCTGTACACTTGTGGGCTCGCAATGTGATCAAATTAAGGACAGCCGTTGGTCCAAGGAAAAGAGAAATATACATAAACTCTTGGTACGGTTTACATACCATACAGAGATAGGGACATTCTCCCGCGGGTCAGCGGTTATACGCTGTGACGTGTCTCTAAGGCGCTATTACTGGCAGTCGCAAACAACTGTCCTCGGGCAACAACGTCACGGCGTAAACTCGCAATTCTTCAACTTTAAACTAAATAAACTATGGACCGTAAACATAACTAAACTCTTTTAACTTAACTCTTTTACTAAACGAACAACATCAACTCACACGATAGTAGGGATGATACCAGGGTAGGGATGTAGATGTATCTACGCACCCTACACTCTTCTGATTTTCAGTAGTTTTTACGTGAAAGAGCAACAAACATACTTATATACATCCTCACAAGCTTTCGCTTTTATGATATTAGTAGGATATAATATAATGTACATTATAGCGACCTCTTCCAATTTGAACCAAACAAGGAATTCCCTTGAGCACCCGTCCCTTGAAACCTACCTCCGTCGCACGAATGGGAGGAATGTCGACTTTTTGCGCAGAACAGCTCATTCATTGTGCGGAGCCCACACACGCGTTGTACTGTACCGAGAGACGATACATCACGAGGGCGTTTGTATCTGTTACTAAGCAAAGTCTATAATTTTCCGGAAGCTTCCGTGAACTTATATAGAACCTAAGTAGTTTCTGTAGCGACTAGCGGACCTTCCCGGCTTCGCACGGTTTTAGTACGGATCCCTAACTTTTTTGAAAATATAATATAGCCTAGTTCACCGGGGATAGTGTAGCTTCCAAACGATGAAAGAATTTTTCGAATCGGTCCAGTAGTTTCGGAGCCTATTCATTACAAACAAACAAACAAAAAATCCAACCTTTCCTCTTTATAATATTAGTATAGAAGTATAGATAATTATGCATAATAGGTAGATATGTAAAGTTTAAAGTTTATGTAGTACAACCGAGTAACCGCGATCGTCTTTTGTTCTTCGTATACTGTGCTGGCAGATTCGTGGCGTAGTAGGTGTAGTCGCTTCTATGAAAAACAAAAGACTATCGCGGTTCCACTGAAATGTCATCATTACTCGATAGCAGTTTTATGTAATTTTGATATAATCAAATGATAAAACTGTTAAACCAATAATGTACACCACTAACATAAGAAAACTATTATGACCTAAATATAATTTGATGTTGCATAAAATATAAAAGAAATATTTATTTATGTTTAAATAACCGAGCTACGAGATTGAGACTTTCTTGCGAATTACTAAAGGTTAACCTGGACACGTATCTCTATATGCCTAAAGCACTCAGAGGTACTCACAGACCTGATGACGCCAAGTAAGCTGAATCGTCGTAATTCGTCGTATATCGTTTGAAAATAGTAATCGTTAGGCTTCCTCAGCTGTTCGTAGTAATCGTTAGGCTGTTCCTGTGGCCTCAGCTGTTCGGTTCGTATTTGTATGTTCGTATTTAGGCCACAATATTTGTATCTGAAGTCTTTACATTTTTTGCCATGCTGAGCGATCATGACATGAATACAGGACACCCTCCAGTGAGATGGCTTGATTGGGAGGTCCGCAGTTTGATTGACCATAGCAGTGGACTAGTATAGGTTGATGATGATGATGCTGAGCGATAATGACCACGTTGGCAGACACAGGTAACTTTCTTTTGTTTCGCCCCGATTTATTTTGTTCTCTGTGACACAATAAATAAATTCCAACAAATTGTCAAACATATCTTTTGTAAAAAGGCTTACTTACTACATAATTTATATCAGATTATCTATCTAGACGATAAAAAAGCTCGGGATGAGTTTTGCTTCAACTCGAGAACTAACAACCTAACAAAGTAAACGTTTCATGTTCGTTTCTTTAGGTACATTACCAAAAAGATTGAAGCGAACGAAAAACTAAGAGATCAATTAATTTCCTAGTTTTACTTGTTATTTGAACTTAGTGACGTGTCCAAGAGTCCTGAGGTCTAAAGGAAATAAAGCACTTTAATATTTTAAGGATTTTAAAAAGGATTTTCGTTTTTGTTCGCTAAAAATACAATAGTGCCTTGCAGCACCCCTACCGGATAGAGAGGAACTATTTTTCGTTTATTTACTATACTATATTAGTACTATATACTATTTCATTTCCTTTAAGTTATGCCCATGAATGCGATTGAAGCCTGAAACTTTCTTTGCCCTCCTACATAGTATCTAAGCGATTTGAATTCGAGTGGGTACTAGCAAATGAAAGTGGTCGTAGCAGTAATCGACCACACGCGCTACGCCGTAGTCATTCTAAGTGCTGTTCACCAATTTCGTAGCAGACTATTACACCGTCTAGTCTTCTCTGTTTGCAGTTTGACGGAATAAGCAATTTTGGATTTTCAAAGTCCCTATGGCAAAATAGAGTTGACGACCGATGTGGCGCGGTGGGCGAAGGTCCGCCTGCGACGCAGGAGTTTGCGGGTTAGAATCCCGCCTCGGAACAAATGTGTATATGATCTGCAGATATTTTTTCCGGATGTTCTGGTTGTTTTCTATGTATAATAAAAAATATCTATTTATGTAATGTTTTGTATTAAGTATATCAGTCATCTAGTACTCATAACACAAGCTCAGCTTACCAATGGGGCTAGATAATGCTATGTGAATTGTCCAGCATTATTTATTTTATATAACATAGTCAAAAAATTAAGATTTTAATCTACCCCCACAGTCACATTCCGATGTCGACCTGGGAGGACGACCTGCAGGCAGATACTGGATGCTGCAAGGAAGACAGGGTGCTATGGCGCTCATTAGCGGAGGCCTTTGACCCTGTGGACTATTAAAGGCGATGACGATGTTTTTGCGCACACTCTCGTGCACCAAATGCCCTGCGCACATTTCTATAGATTAGTCTTTTTATTGAGACTATTTTCGGTTCCAAAATTTGAAGAGGTCATTATCATTTTCACGGACGCTATCAACTCAAGAGTATTAAAGCTATCAATTCAAGAGTGAAAAGAGCCCGGTAAAGCGTATGCCGGGCAAACCTTTTGCGATATTCGTCTTAATATCGTCATTTCTAAGAAATGGGATTTGAATTCGTTCGGCTCCAAATTCTCTGGTACGTACGTGCTTCACTGAAATTATGTGAGTAATTCTGTAGGTATTTTTGGATTACAGAGGCATTTGTACTTTGTTGATCTGATGTTTTATAAACGTGAGAAAGCCCGGTTTTTATTCATTATTTTGGAATGGTATTTTCGAATTACTCTCGTTATAATAATTATATTTGTGTTTATTTTACTCTTGTTTGTTTATATTTGTGTTTATATTTAGTTCTTGAGTGGAGACCGCGACTCGGCAAACTTAGTGTAGGACGCCCTCCGGCCAGGTGGGATGACGACCTGCGAAGGACTGCTGGCAGATGCGGGATGCGTCAAACTGAAGATAGGACGCTGCTGTGGCGCTCATTGGGGGAGGCCTATGTCCAGCTGTGGACTAATATAGGCTGATGATGATGATGTATATTGTTAAGCTGCGCTTTTTTATAAACTCATAAGAAAACGATATCTTATTCATCGTAAGTAATTCTGTATTTACTTTCTAGAAAAGGCTTACAAAGTATAAAAAATACAAGCACAAAAGCAAGCCATGTACGTAAAGATAAGCTTTTGTCTTCTAAAGACTTTAAGCTAAAGTGCAGCTTTAAAGTACGTAGAGTTTGTCGAATCTCACGAAATCACCTTAATATTTCCTCCGGCCGGGTGATTATGTAACTTGCGACAGGCGTAAATTAAGCAATCGGTGCTGTCAAACGTCAATTTTGTATTAGTTTGACAACAGCTACAAAGTCAAAATTGGTCAAAATTGGCGTTTGACAGCACTGATTGCTTAATGTACGCCTGTCGCAAACCGGTCGCGAGTTACATAATCACCATACGGGTCTCGGAATAAGGTGATATAAAATTCTTTCACAGCAATAGAACTTACGTTAAAGGTAAAGGAAGATTCGATTTGAAGTGTAAAAGTATATGTGTCACTATTGATAGTTGATATTTTAAATTTTATTGCTTTCGACGAAAGATTTGGCGCGGTGGGCAAAGGTCCGCCTGCGACGCAGGAGGTTGCGGTTTCGATTCCTGCCTCGGGACAAATTTTTGTACAATCTGCAGATATTTGTTCATTTATCAGCCCATATAGCAGTCCACTGCTAAACAGGCCACAATGAGCGCCACAGTCGCTCGCTAACCGCCGCGCCCCGCAGCCGCGCCGCGTCTTACTCGCACAATACTCGCACGATGCCGATGATGAGTCGATCGCCTACGGTTGAAAATACATCGCGTGTTAGAAATGAACCGCCGAACAGTGATATACAGTGTAGTGGATGTAAAGTAGTGGTAAATGAGTTACTAGCCTTCACTAGTAATAAAGTGGATACCCTACCAGAACCAGCCATCATACAGATATGTTTGAGTACCTACTCCTGCGACGAGATTGAAACTGCTCGTTCTATAGCGTTCAAGCTCTTAGCCCCGTCAAAAAAGTTTATGAGAAGGAAGGAAGGATCTGAGCAAAAAAGTATTCAAGATATCATAAAGATGATTAAAGAATTTGAACCTGACTGCTTACCGAGTTTTGTAGCTAAAAACCTAAACAAAATCCCGCCAGTTTCCTTTGACTATATTGACGTGACAGCCTTTCTTAAAGAAATGGCATTGTTGAGAAAAGACGTGGCCAGTATAAAGACCAATAAAAATGACTCTCAGATCACTCACGAAACGGCAGCGATCGACTGTTTGAAGGTAGAATTAGCAGAGGTAAAAAAGATGTTGGTTGAACTTAGTACTGAGCAAAAAAGTTGTAAACAACTTTTTTCTACCAAGAAGCACCGTGAACAGTCTGAGACATTGACCACGCGTTGTACAGCAGATCCCGCATTGACTACGAGCGACTCATTGTTAGGCCTACCGTCGTCACAGAAAAAAGTGAATATGCCTACAGCGGCCAGTGACGCAAGCGCCGCCGTGCACTTAAAATGCACCGAGAAGGAAAGGTCGTCCGGCCCCCCTCCAGCCGGCCCGCCGCCGCGTCCGCCGCGTGCGCCCAGTGCAACCCAATACAGAGACATCGTGCGCAGCGCTAACGCAAAGAAATCGATTGAATGCCCGCATGATATGAATAAAGATGATGGATTTATATTAGTTGAACGGAAACAAAGGAAAAGATTGAGTAATTTCTGTGGTACGGGAAGGGGCTCAGGAATACTACAGGTTGCGGCGTTGACTTCAGCTATTTATGTATCGAGACTAAATAAAACTACATCAATAAATAATTTACAAGAGTATATTAAGGAAATGGGACACGAATGCACAAGTATTGAACTTTTACCACAGAAGCAGGAAACGGAGTTTGCTTCTTTCAAATTAGTCGTGCCGAGGCTGAACATTGATACCTTTCTAAATGAAGATTTTTGGCCACAGGGGGTTAAATTTAGGAGGTACCGGGAATATATTACGCCGAAAGGAAGGATGGATAAAAACAACCAACATGTGTAGTACAACCTTAAACACAACTTTCATTTCGTATAACTGCAAGTCCATCAAGAGGTCGGTGCAGAGTGTCCGTGATTTGTGCGGTACTGCAGACATCATACTGTTGCAGGAGACTTGGCTTCTTCCCCACGACTTAGATTTTGTGTGTAAAATTAATAGTGACTTCGGATGTGTGGCCAAGTCATCTGTGGACACGTCACTAGGTATTCTTAAGGGAAGACCGTACGGTGGCCTCGCTATATTGTGGAATAAAGCTAGGTTCCCGCTCGTGTCTCAAGTGGAATGTACTAGTGATCGAATCATGGCTATAAAAATCTCTGTAGGGTCGGGCTATATGTTAGTGATAAATGTCTATATGCCAGTAGATAAACCGGATAATTTGACAGAATTTACGGACTGCTTAGCCCAAGTTAGTGCGATCATAGAGGAAAGTGAAGTGCAAGTGGCCTATGTACTTGGCGATTTTAACGCCCATCCTTCTACTAGTTTTGGTGTGGAACTTGAACGTTTCTGTAGCGATCTTCTGTGGGAATGTGCGGACATTAACCTCCTCGGAGGTTCTTCGGACACTTTTACATTTCAGAGTGAAGCGCACGGTTGTCGAAGGTGGTTGGACCACTGTCTGACCACTAAAGCTGCATGGGATACTATTGTATCGGCGAGTGTCATCTATGACGTTACATGGTCGGACCATTACCCTCTGCGGATTGTGTGCGACATAGCAGGCGTAGCAGTAGGTACAGCCACCTTCGGCAGCTGTGACGCGTTGAAAAATATCAGATGGGGAGATAGAGAGGAAGCGCAAAGGCGCGGCTATAGTAAATATTGCTATGAAAATCTTAACTTTAATTTCAAAAATAATTTTAACTCTATTTGTGACTGTGATACAATTTTAGTATGTTTACATTTCAAAGACTATTTTAAATTATTAGATGAATATTATTATAATATTATTAATGTTTTACAAACTGCCTCTATTAGGAGCGCACGTATGATAAATAGTTGTAAAAATAGGCAAAAAGTCATAGGATGGAACTACCACGTCAGGGACAGCCACCAAAACGCAAGGTTACATTTTAACTGCTGGATACTGGCCGGCAAGCCATCGGAAGGTGGCTTATTTAGTGAAATGTGTAAATCTCGGTCTGAATTTAAGAATAAATTAAAATGGTGCCAAAAGAATGAAGACAAGATAAAAATGAATATTTTAGCTACTCATCGAAGGGATAAGAATTTTGGTAAGTTTTGGAATGCGACTAAAAAACTAAATTATAAACACAATGTACCATTATCTATTGATGGCTTGCAGGAACCTAAGTTAATAGCTGAAGTTTTTGCGAAAAAGTTTAAAATTAGCCCGCAACCAGTGGAGAGTGTGCCCGCTGCTGAAACCGTACTGTGTGATAACCCTTGCATGTTTTCTCTGGAAGACGTGAGGAAGGCCGTAAGATCTATGAAACGTGGCAAGTCTCCTGGCCACGACGGTCTCAGCATCGAGCACATTCTGTACGGTAGCGATAAACTAATTGAGCATTTGTGTCATTTCTACAACATGTGTTATAAATATAGTTACCTTCCGTCTGGTTTGATGAAAACTACTGTAGTTCCCGTGGTGAAAAACAAAACGGGCGATCTCAGCTCGTCAACTAACTACCGCCCTATATCGTTGGGAACTATTATCGGAAAGGTATTGGAGCGACTAATCTGCCCTAGGCTGCAGGAGAATTTGACTATTGAAGACGCACAGTTTGGATTTCGTCCAGGTCTTTCGACGGATTCGGCCATAATGAGCCTTAAAAGCACGGTGAATTACTACACCTCACAGAACACCTCCGTATACGCTTGCTTTCTTGACCTTAGCCGTGCTTTTGACCTCGTGAACTATGACATCTTATGGGCCAAATTAACAGCTGCCAATGTACCTGTTCACGTGGTCAATCTGTTAAAGTACTGGTACGGAAGCCAAACTAACTGTGTAAGATGGGGTGACACGACTTCTAGCGAGTACAAACTAGAATGCGGTGTTCGCTAAGGGGGATTGACCTCGACTGACCTTTTTAACCTGTACATCAATGGCTTGATTGAGGAGCTGAGGAGCTCCGGTACCGGCTGTTATTTAGGCAACGTATGCGTAAATAACCTGAGTTATGCCGATGATATGGTGCTTCTCAGCCCCTCGGTTAAAGGGTTAAGGAAGCTGTTATTAATCTGTGAGCAATATGCTATTGGTCACGGGTTAAAATACAATGTTCTGAAAACCGAAATGATGGTATTTAGGTCGGGTCGAGGTCCGGATAGGATTCCTGAGGTTCGGTTGAGTGGCTCTACAATTAAGGTTGTGGAGCGGTTCAGGTACCTCGGGCACCTGCTGACGGGAACGCTGAGGGATGATGAGGACATCGAGCGGGAACGAAGGTCGCTCGCGGTGAGGAGTAACATGCTTGCACGCCGCTTCACGAACTGCAGCACGGACGTCAAGACCACCCTGTTCCGTGCGTATTGTCTGGGCATGTACACATGCCAGTTATGGTCAAATTTCACCAGGAAGGCCATAAATACCATCAGAGTCCAGTACAATGACGCGTATCGGGCACTGATGAGGTTACCGAGATCCTGTAGTGCTTCGAGCATGTTCTCCGAAGCGGGAGTGCCCGACTTCTTCGCCATCGTCCGCTCTCGCGTCGCAGCTTTCTGGGGTAGGTTGGTCCGCTCCAAAAATAGCATTTTGAAGGCTGTCTCTGACCAGGTCTACAACAACCCCATATATATGCACTGGATTTCCCTACATATGGAGGGAAACAGAAAATGACGTGCGACAGCTTTTAAGCGTCGTGATATCTTTTGTTTTCAGTATTTTAATTTATATTTGTGCATATTTTTAAAATTTTTATTTTTAAAATTGTAATTGTATTTTTTGTGATATGGGTTTTTTGCCTGAAATAAACGAATATTATTATTATTATTATTATTATTATAGCGCCCTGTCATCAGCTTGCCGCATCCAGCATTTACCTGCAGTCTTTCGCAGGTCGTCATCCCACCTTGTCGGAGGGCGTCCTACACTACGTTTTCCGAGTCGTGGTCTCCACTCAAGAACACGTTTGCCCCAGCGGCAGCCGTCGGTTCTTCGCGAGATATGTATGGCCAGCCCACTGCCACTTCAGCTAGCCTAATGTATAGTGATTTAGCTTTTGAACATAGCCGAACTTTTTTAACTTAATAAAACTTTTGTCTTTTTTGTAACATATTTTCTTTCTTGTACAGTTACTATTATTCCGTATTTATTTTCTCTCCAACCATAAAAACTTTTAAACGAATTGCTATAACGAATATTCTAGACCCCGAGCGTTAGTATTATTTTAGATCTCTGCCCAAGCTTTGTGGCAGAGATTTCAGAGGCATTCGAGTTGAACGTTTCGTGCCGTTGTATTCCGCAGTTGAGACAACAATTTGCCTCTTGTACAAAAACATTGTTCATTGTACACAAAAACTGTTGAGTATAGAATAATGTCGTAGATTTTTGTAGACTTTGATTTATTTTATGAACAGTGAATATTGGTGGTTAATAAGACTAATATTCACCTGTTAGTACTCGTATTGTTTTTTGTTTGTTCCCTGTTGCTTTCCGTTTGTTTATTCTATGGCTGTATTTGTACCTGGGTGCAAATTAATGTTTTTTTCTATTCTATTTTTTTTATGTAAGTATTTCGGTAAGATGTGACTGCAGGTAGATGCTGGATGCGGCAAGCTGAAGACAGGGCGCTATGGCGCTCATTGGGGGAGGCCTATGTCCAGCAGTGGACTGCTATAGGCTGATGATGATGATGATGATGATGAGTAAGATGTGTGGGTGATACATACATATAAATATAAAATAGCGATAATACATATTACTTATACGTAGGTATGTATATTTCAGAAACTATGTAATGTTAGCACGCTAACCCTCTGTATAAACATGTGTTTTGCTGGTCAGTAGGTAGAAAATACCTCGGCATTAAGGCCACCCTTTATACCCTTTGTGGTGCATTCAAGTTTTAAAAGAAATTCTTTATTATGTGTGTATTTTTGTTTTGCTTTTGCTGGTCTACCAGCAGAGGTAAAGTGAAAACAAAGAAAACTTTACTCAGCAGCAATGCCACTCCCATTGGCTGAATAGAAATATGGACTTATTCAGAAGCATACAAAGCCAATAAACATAATATAAATAAGCTGATATTAAAATGAGTGGGTATATTAAAGATTGAAATACGAGTGGGCGTATGGAGCGTATGAAAGAAAATATATACCGACGCTCGAGCTCTTGGAATGAAGATAGTTTATTTACTCGTATAGAAATCTAATATAATTTTTTTTCATAAAAAGTTGTTCAATAGCAACGACTGACAGACTTTTCTACCTCGAAGTTATTATACCTATCGCAGCGCATACAGCGTAGCAATACAGCCAGCATCTTGGGGGCGCTTTCCATTTATATGGATCAGTTGAGCTAACTGTACATTGTTTGCAACAGTCTGTAATTTGCTTAACTGTTTTAATTTCTATTCTTTTAATGTAATTTTTTTAGACCTTTGCACAAGTTCATAATAATTGATTATACTTCCTAATTTATATTTTTTTCAGATTGTAAAAAGATTATGTTCCACGACAGGATACGAACCCGCAACGTCCTCCGTCGCAGTCGTACCATCCCCCGCTACGCAACAAAGGTTATCCTTCCTCAAAATACAAGCGGACCTTCCCGGCTTCGCACGGTTTTAGTATGGATCCCTAACTTTTTTGAAAATATAATATAGCCTATGTTCACCGGGGATAGTGTAGCTTCCCAACGGTGAAAGAATTTTTGAAATCGGTCCAGTAGTTTCGAAGCCTATTCATTACAAACAAACAAAAAATCAAACATTTCCTCTTTATATTATTATTAAGATAGATAGGTCTAATATAGGTCGCCTAAAATACTTACAAAACGTATCTTGAAACTATCCATACCTGCTTCGCTTCACGTTGCCTGAGCCACGATAAAGCTAAGTAATAATTATATTCAAAGTCTAGTAATCGTGCACGGAGATAGAAGACGAGTTCTTTTGTAAAGGCGCTTGCTCAGCGGACTGATTTAAATTGATTTAAATTCCAAATAATTCAGCTTGAATGTAGTCAGACAGTCGTATTGAAACTTTGTCGCTGGGCTTTTGTCGGTAAATCGATGGAAGTAGAATACAAGTGGAGTTTTAAAATTGATTACACATTTTCGTTTTTTTTCTATTTTGTGAATGAAAACGCCTGCCTGCCGACTTAGCATTTGCACCACACCAACTCTTCCCGCGGGAGACGTAAGAGGCGACTAAGGGATATCCAGCAGGGGATAGCAGTGCCTCAAATTTACCACCGATCTGCGATCCCCAGCCCGCATACCCAGCGTCGGGATTAAGTGTCTAAGGCGTGTTTTCGAGAGGAAGTACAATACAATACAAATACGCTTTACTGCACATCAAACACAGGAAAAAAACAATAAAGAACAAACAAACAAAGATACAGATGCACAATGGGCGGCCTTATCGCTAATAGCGATTTCTTCCAGGCAACCTTTAGATGAACACGTAACTATAGTATAGGTATAGACGGTGGCGTATTATAGACTAATGTTGTATATAAATTATATACAATACAAAACATGTACAAATACTTGTTTATTAGTAGAAGTTGAAGTAGTATTTTAAAACTTCAATAGTGATTTTTGAAAGTTACAGTATATTGAATTAGTGAGTGTAGTATATGCCATAGTTACTACCTTCGACGCCTACAGCAACGCCAAGAACTCATTGCAAATTACTTATTTTAATCAAGGAACAAACCCTATTCACCTGTTTCGGTGAATAGCGTTTGTTCGTGTAGCTAGTCCCTTATTATCTTTCCATCTACTCGGCGTCGTAAAACAACACTTTGTGAACTCCTCCTAACTCGGTAAAGATTAATTCGCGCACCTGTGCAAGCCACGGTCTGTGTGTATGGGGAAGTGAACGTGCCATCGCGCCGTCGAACCGTATTACCTGAAAAACTACTACGTTTTATAGTTTAACACTACTTATGGAGTAGCTTTTACCTGGGGATTTACTGACGCAGAGTACAGCGCAGAGTGAGCTCTGAAATTGCTTGATAAGACGTTCACTGCTTTTCTTACTTTCTCTGCGGAGCAACATGAAGGGGCGTGCTCGTCAGCATTCATCATCATCAGGCTATAGCAGTCCACTGCTGGACAAAGGCCTCCCTCAATGAGCGCCATAGCGCCCTGTCTTCAGCTTGCCGCATCCAGCATCTACCTGCAGTTTACCAAGTCGTGGTCTCCACTCAAGAACACGTTTTCCCCAGCGGCCGTCGGTTCTTCGCGAAATATGGCCGCAGTTTAACAGTATAGAGAAATGTTTTAGCTAGGGATTTACTAACGTTGCCAGACTGTGTGAGCCAAAAGACAGGTGCAGAGTGAGATGTCAAATAGATTTAAAAGACTTTCACTGCTTTTTAACCGACTTCAAAAAAAGGACAAAGGAAAAGGTTCTCAATTCGACTGTATTTTTTTGCGTTTGTTATCTTAGAACTTTCGACTGGTTGTACCGATTTTAATGTTTTTTTTTTTTTTTTTAATAATGGTGCTTCCCTTGTGGTCCCTTTTCCATTTGGTCCAGTTCTGACCATGGCATCCATGAGAAAACCATATAAGTCTTAAATTTGCAGTATTTACGCGAAAACGAATAACTGAATATCACGCCAACCGATTTCATTGATTCATTTTTTAAAACCTAAGATTTAAAACCTATTTTCATTATTTAGGAATTATCTTTCTTTATCTGCGGTGCAACCCGACGGAGTGCGCCGGTCAGCTCAGTTCAGTTCAGTTCATTTATTTATTTCTTTTTGATACAATCACGTGGACTTGGAAAAGTCATATACAATAGCATCATTACATAATATAAAATTCATCAGCAATAGCTTCGTCAATATTATAAAAGACTAGCTGCGCCCCGCGGCTTCACCCGCGTGGTGATAGATATTTTGGATAATATACAATATATATTTATAAATTGTAGCATAATATTACTGTAAAGTTCATTAAAATCCATTTAGTAGTTTTTACGTGAAAGAGTAACAAACATCCATCCATACTTACAAACATTCGCGTAGTAGGATGTACAATATTAAAAACTTCTAATTTTTTCACAAAATATCTTAAAATTAGCTTTCGCAACGTGAGAACTGAAAGTGTTAAAGAACAAAGAAGGAAAATAAATATAAAACCTTCCATTTAATCATAAATTTTGTTCCGCCATGTAAGTCTCCGTCACGTACGATGCCATCTTCTACTCGCTACTCGTACTGGAATTGTCCTCTTTAAATAATTTAGTCTTAGTAGATATCTAGGCCGGCCGGGTGATTATGTAACTCGCGACCGGTTTGCGACAGGCGTAAAGGGTTCGTGGGTTAGGCCCCCAGTGTGTGACGCCCCCGATTTTCAAATCAGTGCTGTCAAACGTCAATTCTGTATTTGTTTGACACCAGCTACAACGTCAAAATTGGTCAAAATTGGCGTTTGACAGCACTGATAGCTTAATTTACGCCTGTCGCAAACTGGTCGCGAGTTACATAATCATCATACGGAAATGGCCCATAATTATTTTACAGAATGGATAATCGACCATGGGTCAGAGTTACCCTTTCACCAATGGTGACTGGTGGCCAAACTGTCCTTATAATATATTTTTACCATCTGCGCCCCGCGGTTTCACCCGCCTGGTGATAGATATTTTGGATAATATACAATATATCTTTATGAATTGTAGCCTATGTGTTATTCTGATATGTAAGCTATATTATTATGAAGTTTCATCAAAATCCATACACTAGTTTTTGCGTCAAAGTGCAACAAACATACTTAGATACATTCTCACAAACTTTCGCGCTTATAATATTATAGTAGGATTAGGTAAGTACAGTACTTTCAGCTAGTAGCTCATATAGATAGCTCAGCATTTGGAAGCGTGCCCGACCCAGTTCTATATGCCATATAGGTAGGTTGACATTACTATAAGAGCAATTCTAAAGCTTAGGTACCTGCAACAAACAATACTACTCATAGACAGTCGTCTTCCAAT
The DNA here is from genome assembly GCA_947044415.1 of Eupithecia dodoneata. NCBI lineage: Eukaryota > Metazoa > Arthropoda > Insecta > Lepidoptera > Geometridae > Eupithecia > Eupithecia dodoneata. Next base: position 2,765,950 of record OX345657.1, on the reverse strand, counting down.
AAAGCTTTCCTTACACAATGCATTTGAAACTTTCTGGTTCAATACGATGAAATTCTAACAATAAAATACTGTTAACGATAAGACTGCCGTTTGTGCCACTAGATAATATAGTTGCGTTCAGTTTTTGTTTATATAATTATAAATATTGATACAACGGGTACATATCACGTTTAAAAAGGTAAATAAACGCGATAAATACCCCTTGTATCAATATGTTGTAAATAATAATATGTTTGTTTATAATTATGTGTTCAGATCGCGTAAGTTTTAAATATTTTTTGTTTATAGGTATGTTTTCTGTACCTATTGATGGTGGACTAAAGTAATAATATATCTAACGGTTCTATTTAGTAACCATTCAACTCTCAATGAGTCAGTCTTAACGGATACTACCTATTCTCTCTCTTCGTTGACGACCTCTGTGGCGCGGTGGGCGAAGGTGCGTCTGCGACGCAAGAGGTTGCGGGTTCGATTCCCGCCTCGAAACAATTGTGTGTACGATTTGCAGAAATTTGTTCCGGGTGTTCTGGTCGTTTTCTATGTATAATAAAAATTATCTATCTATGTAATGTATTGTATTATGTATATCAGTTATCTAGTACCCATAACACAAGCTTTGCTTACCATGGGGCTATATAATGCTGTGTAGATTGTCCAGCATTATTTATTATTTATTTATTTACTAGCCAAGTGCGCATGATATATTTTAGTGCCCAAGTGTGTGAGCAAATAAATGCATACTAAAAACGACACGGTAAACTTAAGTGTACCTTACGACCGAATACTCAAACGCATCTCAGATGGCAAGTAGCAATTTTTTGGCAGTTTTTAATGAAAATATGTTAGGAAATCGTCACCTGAGACGGGCTTAAGTCTGAGATACGCTCGAGTATTCCGGGTTTAAAGTTATCTTCTTCTTTGTCGTTGTCTTCATTGCTGAAGGTCGTGCCCGTCTTGGAAGGCTTTCACGGTGACGCTGATGAACCGATTCCACACCACTCCGTCTTCGGCCTGTCTCAGGGCTGCAGGCAAAGTGAGTCCCGTTATAGCCTTAATTTGATCAGAGCAGCGGGTTGGTGACCGTCCTCTTGGTCTTTTTTCTCTTTTTTTGCTAAAGTTATTGGCACTCTTTATTAATACCTACCTGTAAATTGTACATATGAATGCAGTTGACTGAAGCTATAAAAGCGGTAGTTTATTTCCAGATAAATCACATACTTGAATGAATTCTGTGATGAAAATAGCTGAAAACTCATCCGAACAGAATACAGCCTCCGGCAGTTCTTAATTTTTCTGACATCTAAATAAAACAGTATATTTTCCTCAACAAACAGTACGAATGAATGTAATAAGGAAGTAATATGGAATTTCGTACGATACACTGAGTGACTGGCGACAAGATCAGTCTTAGGAGAATGGTTTTATTATTGGTAGGTAATGCAATTATTAATTCTTAATTTTCTAAATCTTTTGATTAATTAAATAAATAAATAATGCTGGACCAATTCACACAGCATTATCTAGCCCATGGTAAGCAAAGCTTGTGTTATGGGTACTAGATAACTGATATATATAATACAATACATTACATAGAAAGATATTTTTTATTATACATAGAAAACGACCAGAACACCCGGAACAAATATCTGCAGATCGTACACACAATTGTTCTGAGGCGGGAATCGAACCCGCAACCTCCTGCGTCGCAGGCGGACTTTCGCCCACCGCGCCACATCGGTCGTCTATTAATTAATTTCTTTAGTGACGCATTTAACAGGTCCTTCATAAATAATCAAACATTCAAATATAAGTAGTTATGATATTACCCTGAATGATTATAACAGTTAATATAAGTGGAAAGTATTCCCCTAGTAAGTAGTATTAGGTGAAAAATAAATCCGTTGTTACCTACCAAAAAATTAGTAGGGATATGTGGAACAGCCGATTTTCGGCGCTGTTTGCTTGGAGCTTTCATTCGTCATCTCTTTCGGCCGCCACTCCATTCCACGTGGAACAAAGCGGCGACATTTTCAATTAGCCCTCGGTGGATTCATTTCCTAGCATGCCACGTGGCAATGGCTTCCGCTCTACGTCCGGTGACGTCACGATTGGTACGCCATTGCCGCTGTGTTTAGTTGTCTCTAAAGGAAACAGAGAAATTACATACATGTAGGAGAGTTATAGCTGAATGTAAAATGGGAAAAGGAATTGACGAGGAATAGGCAACCAGTTACCAGGCTGACGCCCTCCAATTCAGCTATGCATGCCGTAAGAACGTCGTTCGTAACGAATACATCTGACAGAGAACCAAATATATCGACACAGCCAGCTCTAAGATTATTCTTGAAGTGGCAGTGGACCGGCCGTATCTCGTGAAGAACTGACAAACGCTATGGTAAAACGTATTCTTGAGTGGAGACCACGACTCGGTAAACGTAGTGTAGGACGTGTTCCGAACAGGTGGGATGACGACCTGCGAAAGACTACAGGGAGATGCTGGATACTTCAAGCTGAAGACAGAGCGCTGTGGCGCTCATTAGGGGAGGCCTATGTCCAGTCGTGGACTAACATAGACTTATGATGATATTGGTGGGTAGCAGTTTTCTTCTTCGTATTTTAGCACCTTCACTGCGATCGCCAATACCACCAACATGCCCATAATGCGGAACGATTGAAGTGCCTCTTGGCGCTTCAAAGCGATTGGAAAAATATTGAAAAACTCCGAAGTGCATTTTCTGCAGACACGTCGAAACGATAATATACGTTTCGAGGATCACGATCTGACCTTTTATTACAGCAGTCTATGATGCATACAAAAACGACACCTTCGTTCCAGAATGGGCCCTAAATCTCTTTCTGGTTTTAATACAATTTGTAGGTACCCACAAATCAACTTGTATTACTTTTCAATCTGCCTAACTTTTCCTTTTATACCGCTTTCCCCTCAGAAAGGTACGTTTCAAAGATACATTTCAATTTAACCTGCAATGCCGTAGTCCTAATATCATATTTTAGGCAAAGTAGCTCCGAAGGTTGCGCATTGGGTTAAAGATTTGCTGAGTTTTATGAGTTTTCCAAGTAGGGATAGGAAAATAATTGTGCGCTTCGGTTGTTTTCGGCTTTTTGAAAAGAATGGAGGGCTGAGCTTATTTCTGTATCTCGATATTTGGTTATCAATTTCGTATTATTTTAATAAAATAAACACCAAAATAAAACTTGCCAAAAAAAATATTCTAACTCGCAATAACCACCAAATTTAGGTTACCTGTACCCATTGTACCTAATTTTTTTTTTCTTTGCCAATTATAAATTTAGAATTTTCAAAATAAGAGCTATAAGGTGTCTTTTTATCTTTTATTTCGTTGTGATCTTTGGCTATTTTGCCATTTACCATTACCTTCATCAGGATAATTGTGGTCAAACACACAACATAGGTAATGCTATAAGCCAACCATACAATAGAATGACAAAGTGACAATCCAAAGTGCACGAATTTTCTTACCTGTACCGGCTATGGCGCTCATTGGGGGAGGCCCATGTCCAGCAGTAGACTAATATAGGATGATGATGATGATGAATGTGACTTAGACTATACAATGTGTTTTGTCGAACCTTGATCAAACGAGATGTGCGAATACACGACATATATTTATCGATAAAAAACAAAAAATAAAAAATTATATGTTACCTATCTCAAAAATAAAGCCGATTTAATAATTTTTGGAGGATTTGTAGACTAAATTGTGGAGTTTAATACAACATGCAAAAAAGTACACCACAATAACCCAGTTTTAAAGTTACAGATCAAAAATAAAATAAAAATCGTTCTTTTTATGCAAATTTTTAAAATAATATTGATTTTACTAGGCTTATTTACCGAAATTGTTTTTTTTTCTTATTTTATTAGCTAGGTAAACTATCTAGCTTTCAAATGAGACTACTTTGAATAAAATATACCGTTTACTCAAAAAGAAACGAAGAAAAAACCAGATGAATTAGTTTTCATTAAAAAAAATATTAAATCGGCTTTATTTTTGAGATAGGTAACATATAATTTTTTATTTTTTGTTTTTTATCGATAAATATATGTCGTGTATCTGCAAATCTCGTTTGATCAAGGTTCGACAAAACACATTGTATATATAAAAACGCTCGGACGTTGTCTAACTTAGTACATGAGTTACCTGTACTCGCAGACCCAAAGTAGATATGGCCTCCGACACAAGACTTCTCCAAGCATTTGACAAACGATGTGGCGCTAAGCGAAGGTCCACTTGCGACGCAAGAGATTGCAGGTTCAATTCCCGTCTAGGGCCAATGTTTGTACCTGAAAATATTTGTACCGGATGTACTGGTATTTCTATGTATAATAAAAAATATGTATCTATGTAATGTATTGTATTACGTACGTACATCAGTCATCTAGTACCCATAACACAAGCTCTGTTGGAGTTGGAACTAGGTGATGATAAAATTTTTTTTATTTATCTCTGTTCTGAGCTGTCTTTCGCCAGCGATGGCCGAAGATGACATTTGCATTTCAAGGAAACAATTTATCCCAATCAAATTAAATTCACTAAATCGTTTGACGTGAAAATGTAATAAGCAAACAAACCGACACAGCTTTTAAATTCACAAGCGACAAGTTTGCCCTCAATATCGATACGAAGTCTATCTATTATAAAATAAACCACTGGACATCGCAAGTGCTATAAGATCTAAAATGCTCTGCAATAGCTCTTGATCTACAAAACTTTTCCCATATATTTCTAGCGGATGGAAGCACGCAAGAATATCCCTTCGGATATTCCCGAGCTACAAGTGTTCTTGAATTATGTTAGTTGGGCAGCCTTTGAGTAGGAATAACCCAGACGCGAATGGGCAGGAACCTTGTCGAAGCGTAGAAACCATTTTATGCCTATATAAATATTGTTTGTATGTAAAAGTATTTAGCTACAGTAAGTACTTGCCCTTTTAATTTCTCGTTTTAATTGTTTTATTGTACTTTTGTTTAATATTGTATCTCTCTCTATGTTATTTGTATGTGTGTGTTATTAGTACCAAATAAATGTTTTATTTATCTATCTATATATAAATATTTAAAGGTTATTTCTTTCAAGGGTTTATTTATGGGATAAAAAGTAGCGGTTGTTTTATTCTTGGATCTAGAACACCAAAACTACTGAACGGATACGCATAAAAATAATTTTATTTGGCCAAAAAACAGGTTAACAAAACAACACATTAAAAGAGTAAAACACAGCAAACATAAAATTAAATTAAATAAACCTACAGGGAAACAATAATAATAATACACGTGTAACCTGCTGACCAAAAAGGGTCAAACTCAGCTATGTGCTGAACCACGCATGGCGCGGAACAACGCTGATATTCAGTTGGTACCTTTTTTATTTAGTCACATCACGGACAAGGAAAGAGAGACGCTCTAAACAAACAAAAATAAAAATAATAAACTGTAATAGCTCGAAACAGACAAAAAAGAATAGTAAATAAAAATAAAAACAAAAGTAAATAAAAAGTAGTACCTAAGCAATAAGTAGTAAACAGTAAGCACGAATTAACATAGAAAAACAAAAATTATATGCTGGTTTATAACTCTTTTGATCACATGACACTGACAGAGAAGTGTGTGTATGAGTGGCAGCATAAATACACTTGCTTATCCGTTCAGTAGTTTTGGTGTAAAGAGGTAGAAAAACATTCAAAGATCACAGCTTTGTGCTATTACTGTAATTCCCATTTAAACAGAGCGTGGGTTTTCAGCGCTCTAAACTGGATCAAACCTTGTGAACGTGCATGAATGACTTTGTTTCACTTCGAAATGGTTCTATCCCATTCTAATCGCGCAGGAACTATTGTTATGAGTGGAGAGGTACGCTAAAGTTAGGCGGCTTATGTTGGAAAGAGGGAAGTTTTTCTTTGTACAAGTTTTTTGTTACAATGTTACTTTCAAAGAATAGTTTGTGTAGTCTGGTTTATTTGTAGCTTTGCTCAAGTTAATTAGCCTAGATTTTCTGCAGAACTAAATCCAGCAGAGGTAAAGCAGAATAAATCAGAAAAGACCTTTTATAATTCGTTAATTTCTTGTCATTTCAACGATATACTCTGTCTTTGTTTATTATGTGCCTACCCGAAAGATGACTCAGAGCCCTGAGATCAGTTGAAGTGACAGTGGGCCGGCCATATCTCGCGAAGAACCGACGGCCTCTGGGGCAAACGTGTTCTTGAGTGGAGACCACGACTCAGTAAACGTACATATTGTAGGACCAGTTTAACGATTGTAACGAGACGTCATTTGCGACAAAGCCCTTTATAATATTGAAAAAACGAGACGTCATCGTGACGATTATTTTTTATTTATTTTGTATTATATTTTGTATTATTTGTAAGACAAACAGTTTTACAAAATTAACAGATAACTTAAATAAAAACCTATAACCATTTATGTGTCCTCGCATATAGTAAAATGTAAATAATGAAAGCTTTGCTCGTCTAAAATAGTCTGAATAAACTATACATAGGTCAACGTCGGGCCGCGATGGAATTTAATCTGCGAACAGTGTAGCAACGGAAAAAACAGGGGCCGGGTTGAACCGGCCTTATTGTTAGTTGAGGCGCACACTTGCGCATTTAAACTGTAATTAAACGTAATTACATAAAAAAATGCTAAAGCAGATAACTCTTATACAGCTGCATTATTATATTATTCTTGACATGTATTCTTTTATTTATGTATTCAATTTAACTAATTCATTATTTATTTTACTGTGATAAATTTCCATGAATCTTTTATTTATTTTTTAAAGAAGGCATGTCTGTCTGCTTTTTCTGTAACACAATCCCTCATAAAACCAGTTTCTACGACAAATCCTTCTCCATCCAGGCCATAAGGTTGTGGAATGCACTACCTCCTGCCTGACACATCCAGCATCTACCTGCAGTCTTTCGCAGGTCGTCATCCCACCTGGTCGGAGGACGTCCTACACTACGTTTACCGAGTCGTGGTCTCCACTCAAGAACACGTTTGCCCCAGCGGACGTCTCGGTTCTTCGCGAGACATGGCCAAACAAAGCACTAACTTAAAAAAAAACAAAAAAAGCACTAACTTACTTCTATGATTAACAACCCGCTGGTCTGAACAAATTAAGGCAATAACAGGACTCACTTTGCCTGCAGCCCTGAGACAGGCCGAAGACAGAGTAGTATAGAAGTGGTTTATCAGCGTCTCTGAAAAGCTTTCCAGGATGGGCTCGATCTTCAGCAATGGAGAATACGACATAAAAGAAGACTCTCATGGCTCAGCGACCCGAAGTGTGGTCGATTCATATGGGAATCGATTCCAACACACCTGCGCCCCTACTGATGGCGATATTATTGTTTATGAAATCTATTATATGGTTTTATATAGGTAGTGAAAAATCCCTCAAAATTATTGGTCATATCGACCTCAACCACACCACCACCTCTGACCACTGTAAGGTCTATCTGCGTGGTTTATTGTTTATCCGTTTCTACGGTAGGTACACTTGAAGTCGTTAAGTTCTATTAGCTTTAAAATTATATTACGATTTTATTATATAAGTAACACACATTAATTTTGACATAGGAAACACCACAAGGGATTACAATACAATACAATACACGATACAAAAATTCTTTATTGTATCAAATTAATCATTACAAAAATACATTATATGCGACAGGTATAATGGGCGGCCTTATCGCTTAGAAGCGATCTTTTCCAGGCGACGTTTGGATGGAAAGAATTATATGAATTTAAGAAAAGGGGTGTACCACAGGTTATCTAAATAAGAATACTAAAAAACAAATAATAAATATTACAAATTCCAAAATAAAAGATTGAAAAGAATGAATATTGGTACTTACTATTTATTTATTTATGTATTTAAGTAGTGTATTATTTATTTTGGAATTTGTAATATTTATTATTTGTTTTTTAGTATTCTTATTTAGATAACCTGTGGTACACCCCTTTTCTTAAATTCATATAATTCTTTCCATCCAAACGTCGCGTGGAAGAGATCGCTTCTAAGCGATAAGGCCGCCCATTGTACCTGTCGCATATAATAGATTTCATAAACAATAATATCGCCATCAGTAGGGGCGCAGGTGTGTTGGAATCGATTCCCATATGAATCGACCACACTTCGGGTCGCTGAGCCATGAGAGTCTTCTTTTATGTCGTATTCTCCATTGCTGAAGATCGTGCCCATCCTGGAAAGCTTTTCAGAGACGCTGATAAACCACTTCCATACTACTCTGTCTTCGGCCTGTCTCAGGGCTGCAGGCAAAGTGAGTCCTGTTATTGCCTTAATCTGTTCAGACCAGCGGGTTGTTAATCATAGAAGTAAGTTAGTGCTTTGTTTTTTTTTTTTTAAGTTAGTGCTTTGTTTGGCCATGTCTCGCGAAGAACCGACGTCCGCTGGGGCAAACGTGTTCTTGAGTGGAGACCACGACTCGGTAAACGTAGTGTAGGACGTCCTCCGACCAGGTGGGATGACGACCTGCGAAAGACTGCAGGTAGATGCTGGATGTGTCAAGCTGAAGACAGGGCGCTATGGCGCTCATTGTGGAGGCCTATGTCCAGCAGTGGACTAATATAGGCTGATGATGATGATGAAGTTAGTGCTTTACCTCTATCTGCCCGTTTGCGAGCGCCCTTACGCCTCCGCATTCATTACCTCCCGTAACGCGAGGAGTAAGTGCATTGTTGCAGCACAAAAGATGCGACGTCCATCGCTTTTGTTGCTCATAGTGAGGCAAATACCGCGGGAACAATTTTCGTGTTTTTGTACCGAGCATTTTGTAAGCTACGTTACGGGCGTGTTTTAACGTTGAACGCGTGTAACGGAACGTCTTTTACCTTTTGTTGGGTTTTATTGCTTTAGAGATTTTAGTAGAGGAATTCTATAGTTTTTTTTTTTAATTTGGTTGCGAAGTTCAACCTAGCTTCAGCTTGACGCATCCAGCATCTACCTGCAGTCTTTAGCAGGTCGTCATCCCACCTGGTCGCAGGGCGTCCTACACTATGTTTACCGAGTCGTGGCCTCCACTCAAGAACACGTTTACCCCAGCGGTTGTCGGTTCTTCGCGAGACACAGACAGCGGCACAGATGTCGTAAACAATGTACTAACTACTAAGCTACCATAATATACCTACCATTACATTAAGCGTTATCCATTGGTTATGGTCGCTTAATCCTAAGTGTCTGTGAACTAGGTACCCTAATCACCTAGATTAGACAGAAAGGTCTGAACCTGACCCTAAACTTAATGCATTCTGTTTGCTAATGTCTGCAAATACTTAGGTACGTCTACAGGGTGTCTCACGGCTATGCCACATGGAGGGAAAGTATCTTAAATATTGTAGACAAAAAAAAATAAAGTAAAGACTTCATTGTGTTTTTTAAAATAATTTGAATTACTATCAAATATTTTTGAATATTCGCTTGTCTGAATCGGAAATCGAACCCGCTAATAATAAAAAAGCACCTTTAATTTTACGATACCAATCAAAAGCCTCAATCGTTAGAATTCTTTTTTCCAAAAAACATAGCATCTTAAATAAAAGATTTACAATGAAATTTTACTTTTTTTTTTCTTAAAAAAAAATATATATTAAAGATGGATTGATGGATGGATATACTGAACAGATAAGGCTGAAATTTTGCATATAGGTAGGATACATAGGATTTCTATCTCACAAATCAGTTCCCATTAAAACAATCTATGCTCTGTCTCGCTTCTACGAACGCGAAATCCTATGCCTATCCTTATCACAAAATGGCGCGCATTACTACAAAGGTTTCTACAGAAACATCGCGTGCATTTTTCAATTAGTGAGTGTCCAACATCAAATAAACGATAGAGATATAACTTGTTAGCGCTGTATCCTCCTAAATCCTAACGTTCGCATTTGGCATTTAGAAGTCGTTACCAAAAGCTTAGCAATATTATTGCGGTCGAGATAATAACTTTATCATTAAATAATTCCCGAAAACTTTGTTTTAGCGCTTGTAAGTCTGGAGATTATTGTGTGTACGCACTGTGCCCAATTCTTTTCCGATACCGACGTAACTAAAGGTTCGTCGTTCTCTATGGTCGGGAATGTCATCTCGTGTATGTGCTCTTTGTCAAAATTGCTAATTAGACTACCAGATACCAAGAAATTTTAAGTACTTATTATTGTCCAGAAGTTCGATGGCTCATGGCGTAAGAAACTGTGTTGGATTGTTATCAGTGCTATAACTTGCCGGATCGACCAATATTAACTAAAAACGATGTTTGAATTGTTGTTGAGTGGAGATCACGACTCGGTAAACGTAGTGTAGGACGCCTTCCGACCAGGTGGGATGACGACCTGCGAAAGACCTAGATCCTAATAGGTGCTAGGAACTGTAGTTCCTAGCACCCGGTTAGTGGCGAATTATGAACGCCGCAGCTTCAGAGCTGAACGTATAAAGTGGCGATCACAATAGGCCATTGAAGGCCTATCATGGCCGCAGTGACACCCAAGCCATCCAAAAGGAATTGGTACCTAACGTAGTAGAGTGCATGAGTTTGTAGTTTAGATAAATACCTACCTACCTACTGCCGCTGAAAATTGTACCTGCATAAATGCAACAAATCAAAAATCATTTTAAAACTATTATTAAAATAAGTTTCCGGGCTGAGATGACATCATTCGAACAAAAAAAAACAATATAAGTATTCTGTGTTGTATTTTATTGAGTCGTTGTATGGTAAACCAACAAAAATACATGATAAAGATTCAATATACATACATATGTACATTCAAGACATTATGACATACCTAAGTGTAATGTCCGGCCTTATATGTAGCTTAGAAGCGACTTAACTACGAAGTACTTCATTGGGTTGAGGTCTAATGGATTCAAATACAATTTTTATTTGAAACCTTGCGACCAAGTAGACCTTCGAACTAAAAAAGTGCAATAGTGCAAAATAACCCTAGAACAAGTATTTTAGGAAATAAAACACGATTTGGACGCAATGCGAAAACACGAGAAGACTTCCATTTTACCCTATTGTTGGTTAATCTACAATATTCATTCGTGACCAAATTAATCATAATTTCTTGTCGTAAGCGGGACAATGCCGCGATAATGGAGAATATACAGGGTAACAATAGAATTCCAGCTTTTGTAATAATTTTAACAATATACTGTGGAAAGTAGCAATATTGAGTCGGGATGGGTTATTTAGTTGTTTTGGATAGGTAAATAATGGACGGCTTGGTTGGAACAATATAAGAGACATTTTTATAGGAAGGAACTGGTTAGTAGGTATATTATATTAAGAAGGTGGTGTTAGTTATGTATTGATGAACGCTAAATAAGATATGGTCGTCGTCGTGATATAAAATTCGTATAAAATTGGAAAATTTAGAACTGTAGGTACCTTATTTGTCCAAATTATTTTAATCATTACTTGTTTAATTAAATAATTACTTGTTTAATTAAATAATTACTTGTTCAATTAAATAATTACTTGTTCAATTAAATAATTACTTGTGTAATTAAATAATTACTTGTTCAATTAAATAATTACTTGTTCAATTAAATAATTACTTGTTGAATTAAATAATTACTTGTTTAATTAAATAATTACTTGTTTAATTAAATAATTACTTATTTAATTAAATAATTACTTATTTAATTAAATAATTACTTGTTTAGTTAAATAATTACTTGTTTAATTAAATAATTACTTGTTTAATTACTAACTTACTTCTCATTTTATCAAATACGTAAAGGCTTGTACTGACATGCATAAAAAGTGATGTGTTACAGTACAATTATTCTTTATTGCACACCAATTAAAACAGATAAACTAGACAGGAAAAAGACAAATACAGAATGTGTTGTACAATGGGCGGCCTTATCGCTTATAGCGATCTCTGCCAGGCAACCTTTGGATGATCATGAAGTGTTAGAACAAGTATAGACGGTGTTATTCTAGATATTTAAAGTTGATTATTGATTTATTTTAGGACCCACATTTTAAATATTCCAAATATCTGACAATATTAACCTCAGCCTCGCGAGATATTATAGTTTGAAATACAAAATAGTAAGAGGTAGCCAAAGCAAACACAGTAATAGGCATCAAGTGTATTTAGCATCAACTGCTCATAGACACAGATACATGCCTAGAAAGCAAAAGCAAGTAATTGGCCCTTATTATTTTTTTAACAAACTTCCATTGTGTATTAGACACATAATTTATGACAAGTTTTTTTTTAAATGTTAAGTTGTTAGATGTTACGTAAAATCATATACTCTATAAGCGAATTCAGAGGCAATGAATAAGACGAACCTTCCCTTTCCTCTACCTACCTACATGCCTAATTCGAACAACATCATCATCATCAGCCTATAGCAGTCCACAGCAGGACATAGGCCTCCTCCAATGAGCGCCATAGCGCCCTGTCTTCAGCTTGCCGCATCCAGCAGTCTTTCGCAGATCGTCATCCCAACTGGTCGGAGGGAGTCCTACTACATTTACCGAGTCGTGGTCTCCACTCACGTTTTTTTCGACGTTTCCACACACGTTTGCCCCAGCGGCCGTTGGTTCTTCGCGAGATATGGCCGGCCCACTGCCACTTCAAACAAATTCATGTAATTTATACAGAATTTTACTGGACAAAATACTGATAACACCTTACTTCAACTTTACATAGAGTTTACCATAGGCATAATGTATTTCTTCTTCAGTCAATATTTTCATTTAATTTCAAAGGCGGAGGTTGCGACGACATGTTCCAAATCGTTTGTTCTCAGTTACGAGACTATAGTTATAAAAAAGCTTAGATATAAAAGACTCAAAGCTACGGAAACCATTTGATAAATATGTATAAACTATCTATCTTATCGCTCTTGAGCGATAAGACCGCCAAATTGTCACATATCTTGTATTTTTTTTTTTTTTTTTACCTTGTTTTTAAGTGTGCAATAAAAGTATTGTCTATCTATCTATAAACTTTACCGATTTTCCTTTGAGAAGCTACACTGTAATACAGGTCTTGCTGGCGGCGGAGCAGCTAATTTCCGGCTTGCTCGCTTCTATCGTTGCATCATAAACACAAGCAGATATTTACTATCTGTAAAAGCAGACTTATCGATCAGTTTATATTTTATAATCTAGAAAAAAAACGTGTTTTTATATTTATTCAGTTAGGTATCGTCTATACCTAACTAAATAAATATAAATTGAGTTTGTGCACGAGTTCCAGCATGTCGACATATTTCACGACAAGCTCAATGTTATTATAAAAAATCTGTTAATATATTTAAGTTTGAACAATGTTTTATAGTCCCATAAGATAGTGAGTGCTTTGGTTTATACTGTAAACTCCTATCTTCTTAAATAAATAAATAAAAACACGCATATAAAAGCAATATAAAAACGAGCAGCTGATCTGATATGACTATATCACAGTGCTTATGTTTTTCGCTATGCTAAATGGTAAGATTGTGCGTTCGTAACCAGTGATCGAGTCGAAGTTTGAAGCTGTTCTCAGTGGGAGGCTATTACAAGAAAAAAATATAAATTGTGTAGCCTTATTTCACTAAATCAATCGCTTCACCGTAACAATAGAATGACACATGTTGTTACCTTTAATGAAAGAAACTACAGGATAGAGTGGCGGAAAGTGTCAAGGTTGAAACCAATCTATCAATCTCTCCCTGCAACTTGCACCGCATGCACTATCTAGAGGTTATTTCATCTATGAACGATTCTTCGACAATTACCATTGTCATAGTAAACAAATGAGTTACCAAAATGCGGCCCCAAAGCTATAAAGTAACCCTGTATAAGCAATGGTTAATTAATGACAGGCGGTTGACGGATACAAATGAGATTGATCAATCGCGACTTTCTGTCGATGAACACAAATGACTGGCAGAATGGTGCCGATTCATCCGGCTTATATAACCTGCGAACTTACATAAAGGGATTGAGAATTTCATCCTCTCTCATGCTGTGCTGTTTCGCTGTTCGAAAACGATCTGGGCGGGATTGTATGCGAGATGATGTTATCCTCAATGCAATAATTTATTTACGCATTACATGAGTTCTACATTAACTGGTCGATGCAAAAGTATTCGTGAGAGTATCATACTATTTTTGCCGCTTATTGGTTGCATTTTACAAATTACAAATAAAATACAAATCCAATTAGCGACGAAAACACTTGGATCTGTGTTCACCAAAAGATAAATCAGACTAAAGCAGCTTCGACGTTTAACGATTAATTTATAAAACAACCGTTTAAAAATAACTTAATTTTTTAGGTTAACTCGGGTCTTAGTACTCATACTAGATTATATTTTATGAATGAACATAAACAGATGAATTCGAGATTGTATCTCGAATTCATAATATCATTTCATTCACCCGCACGGTAGAAAAATAGAAGAAAACTTTACTTGAGTCTTGAAAATAAAAGTTCCTCTGCCAAGTTCTCAGAGATTGACGAGAATTAAAATTAAAAGCCTTGAGGAAAATGTTAATAGTTAATTCAGACAAAACAGAAAGTACCTATTTTAAATGGTGAATAACATGACAATAAAAATAGATAGGCCCATAATTTTTGGAGGATTTTTAGACTAAATTATGGAGTTTAATACAACATGCAAAAAACTACACCTCAATAACCCAGTTTTAAAGTTACAGATCAAAAATAAAATAAAAATCGTATTTTTTTTGCAAATTTCTAAAAAAATATTGATTTTACTAGGTATGTACCGAAATTGTATTTTTTTCTTATTTTCTTAGCTAGGTAGACTATCTAGCTTTCAAATGAGACTACTTTGAATAAAATACATCGTTTACTCAAAAATAAACGGAGAAAAAACCAGATGAAGTAGTTTTCATTAAAAAAAATATTAAATCTGCTTTATTTTTGAGATATAATTTTTTATTTTTTGATATTTATCGATAAATATATGTTGTGTATCCGCAAATCTCGTTTCATCAAGGTTCGACAATACACATTGTATAATAAAGCGTAAGTCCTGGTACTCGTTAGAGCATTCCCGTACTGAGAGAAAGTAGCGGGTTCAAGTCTACAACAGTGTTCAAGTCTACAACAGCAATGCGGGCGTAAAATAAATAAAAAACAAGAAAAAACTTTAAAATGTGTTTTTAACAGTGGGTAAAATATAAAAGCTTGTGCCCATTAACTACACTCGGGATATTTGAATTCTTAGGATGAGTTTCGCATAGTTTACGAAAACTATAAATCTTTTCGTTTTTTTCCATGCATTAAGTGTCTTGCAGGCAGCGCCCCTACCGGATACAGAGAGGAACAAATTTTTATAGTATGAGCACGTTACTTTTTATTATTAATTATAATTAATTACCAGAGAATAATATAAAAATAGAAAAAAAATATTGTAAACCGGTAATTTCAATATTTATGCAGCCGTTGGATAACTCGATTACCTATAGTTTTCGAATGAATTAATGAATGCATTTTAGCAGTATAACTTTGACGGCTAAAGTGTACAATATATCGGAACTATTACTTTTATATTATCTCGTAACCTAATAACATTATAGTTTTTTTTCGTTTCATGTTGTAAACTCATACTAGACTCTCAATACCACTCTGATGCATATTCATGACCGATCTGTTCACCGCTAAGTGCCCATTACTGCTTTGTAGTTTTTCACTACAATTTTCATAATAGGTAACCTTACTTATTTTTATTTTTCCCTTAGTGTTTGAAGTGTCTAATCGAACCGCTAAGTACGGTAAAAGGGGCTCCATAGTTTGTCCATTCTATTGTTTCTTTTTGATACTTCGTCAAATTTTACCACTTAACTTTGTACTATCTAATTACTAGTTGGCCAGGCTTTATTCAAATATTTCATTATATTGTTTCAATTACTCGTTATCGACATAAAAAGACTCGGTAAACGTAGTGTAGGTCGCCCTTCGACCAGGTGGGATGACGACCAGCGAAGGACTGCAGGGTGATGGTGGATGCGTAAAGCTGAAGACAGGGCGCTATGGCGCTCATTATGGGAGGCCTATGTCCAGCAGTGGATTAACATATACTGATGATGATGATAATGATGATATAAAAAGCGAAAAGGCTCTAAACCTGGCCCCTTAATAAACTGGAGGAACTTTCTAGGAAGTGTTAGGAGTACTTCCCTCACGGAGCCTATAAAATATGGTATCTACACGTGTTGACCTTTCTTGGACAAGCGTCACAAGCATGGCACCAAATTGCCTTGTTATGAACTGTATAGGGACGACACGTGGACAATTTTCTGATCATATTGGATCTGAGCAGGAACGTGCTGGTAAAGTTACAAATTGAATGTAGGTACTTACAAAGCCAGGAACTCCAAAAATTGCGCAAGCTAAGGAAAGTTGATAATTAATTTTAGTGATGGAAAATATCGATTTAATATAATATCGATATGAAATGTCTTAGATAAATAAAAGAACAAAAAAAACTGTACTTATAACTAAGTACAATTTTTTTCTAGCAGTCTAGCAATGACGTCATTAGTCTCCTATTCGTGATCGTGGGTTGCAGCGGATGTTATCACGTACATTTTATTGCAAAGCTAGACGTGCCTTTCCGTGCGTAGCCTCTCCGTGCGTGGCGATGGGACAGCAGGTTTAAGTAATGAGAGTTTGTACCGCTTATGAGTGCGACTCCATTTGCATGATTAACGAACTCGCGTTCATGTCTAATCTTTGAAGGGTGCTCAGGCTATAATTTGAAATGTAAATATAATTTTACTAATTGGGTTTTTGTATTCCTACGTTAGTGTTGGAAAATGCTATGGAGTTTAAAGAGGCGTTTTTCCACTGAATATAAGTAAAGTAAAGTAAAAGTAAAAAATCATTTATTTCTTTAGGCTTACAAAATAAGCACTTAGACAAGTCATATTTTATATATAAATTATTATCAAATAAAATTATTTTACTGTTCACTTCAATTTTTTGTCCACTAGTGGAAGAAGTGAAAAGAAACCACTAGCATGTTCATCTCTTATGTCTAATACATGGTTATTTGCCTATTTAAGTCTAAATATAATATGATTCGATACATGTCAATATTTAAGTAAAGCTATGCACAAAAACAATTCACTTACATACTATTGTCGGTGCGAAACTGAGCGACATCTGGCCAAGCATTAACATCATTGAGATAATCATTTATGGAGTAGAAAGCCTTCTTGATGAGATTTAGTTTTATGTAATTTTTAAATTTACGTATAGGGAGCTCAGTTGCTTCAGATGGAAGCTTATTATAGACGCGCACGCTATTGCCCATAAATGATTTCCCTACCTTGTGTAATCTAAATGATGGGATGTGTAACTTGTTCTTGTTTCTTGTATTTCTATTGTGAACATCACACTTTTTCATAAGGCTATCCTTATTTTTGTGGGTATACATTAAATTTTATGAACCTAGCGTTATTTTCGGAACTGAGGCTAGTCATGTGCAAAAGTAATATTAAAAATAAATAAAACTGGACAATTCACACAGTATCATCTAGCCCCAAGATAAGCAGAGCTTGTGTTATGGGTACTAGATGACTGATATACTTAAAACAATACATTACAAACATGTTTTATTTTATTATACATAGATAACGACCGGAACACCCGGAACAAATATCTGTAGATGGTATACAAAATTGACCCGAGGCGGAATCACAACAGAACTACTCAACAGAAAAAGTGAGAATTGTATTCCCATTTGTTTTGTGGACAGAACTAATCAGAAAAAAAATCCCAGTAGTTCTGTCAACAAACTACTCAACAGAACAGGAGTAAACGGAAATTTAACCCGCTTGTTACCTTATAAGTTATAACTTCCGACTGGGGAACCGATTTTGATAAATATTTTTTGATTGGAAGGTAGTGCTTCCCGTGTCAATTTGGTCCATTTTTAACAATGGCATCATGAAATCATTTTAACTCTTCAATTTGCAATATGACGCCAACCGATTTCGATGATTCTTGTTTTAAAACAAAGTATTAAACCCATTTTCATTATTTAGGAATTTAAAGTCGGTTTATAATTTTTTAAAACACACAAAATTATGTTATTTACAATATATCTACAAACTTTTCATGGCCCTAATTTGGTCCGTATAACCGCAAGGCCGGTTCTCAGGACTTCTACAAACCTCGCGGTAATAAGGACCGAATATAACTTCTAACTTTAGGTAGGTACTGTTGAAATCGGCGCCATGATCACGGAACCACTGAAGTAACAAAATAACAAGTTTAGTAAGAATACCTACTTCACTTTGATTTAGACGACATCTGTGGGCGAAGGTCCGCTTGCGACGCAGGAGAACGGGATCGATTCCCGCTTAGGGACAATTGTGTGTACGATCCGCAGATATTCGTATCGTTCCGGGTGTTCTGGTCGTTTTTCAATGAATCATTTAAAACTCTATCCGTGATCTATTGTATTATGTATATCAGTCATTTAGTACCCATAACACAAGCTCTGCTTAGCTTTGGGGCCATCGGTCTATGTAATCTATTGATTTTAAGTACCTAATATATCAGTTATCTAGTACCCTTTGCTTAACTTGGGGCTAGATGAAGCTGAAAGGATTATCCAGCATTATTTATTTATGACGACCGATGTGGCGCGGTGGGCGAAGGTCCGCCTGCGACGCAGGAGGTTGCGGGTTCGATTCCCGCCTCGGAACAATTGTGTGTACGATCTGCAGATATTTGTTCCGGGTGTTCTGGTCGTTTTCTATGAATAATAAAAAATATCTATCTATGTAATATATTGTATTATGTACCTATAAGTCATCAGTCATCTAGTACCTATAACACAAGCTCTAATTACCATGGGGCTAGATAATGCTGTGTGAATTGTTCAGCATTATTTATTTATTATTAAGAACTTGACTCGATAAATTATACATTCAACGTTACTTCGCGTAAATCCATTGCAAAATATTTGGATAAAATATATTTCGTCACCATTCCGCGTAGAACTGTCTGATGAGATCCAACATAATTCAATTCGCGGTCACCGCCCTCCTTCCCGCGAAGCCGAGCAATCAGAGAAGGTAGAAAAACAGAATTGCGCAATATAATACTGCCAAGTCACTTACCCTTCCAACTTCAAGCACGTCATCAGTCTATGTTAGTCCACTGCTGGTCATAGGCGGACGCCTATAACCAGACCGGGAGCAAGACAGGGCGCTGTGGCGCTCATTGGGGGAGCCCAATGAGCGCCACAGCGCCCTGTCTTCAGCTTGCCGCATCCAGCATCTACCTGCAGTCTTTCGCAGGTCGTTATGAGTCATTTAAAACGTGATATTATATAGATATACCATGATTTTATTTTTGAGCTATTCCATGGCGCATGAAATTTTGCCGAAAAGTTTGGAAAACTCAATAATCAAAGCATTATTATAATTCCGTATCAAATGACTTTAGTGTTAATAACCTGTAAATGGTACTAAAGTCATTTAAAACGGGATATTTACCATGATTTGATTTTGTAATGGTAGTTTTAAATAATAAAAATGTAAATGGTAGTTTTAAAAGTTTTAATTGCAATTGGTGTGGTTTATCTTCTACAATTACAATTAACTTT
This sequence comes from Eupithecia dodoneata, assembly GCA_947044415.1. NCBI lineage: Eukaryota > Metazoa > Arthropoda > Insecta > Lepidoptera > Geometridae > Eupithecia > Eupithecia dodoneata. Next base: position 2,746,277 of record OX345657.1, on the reverse strand, counting down.
TATTTTACAATTTAATTGTTACAAACCTTTCTAAGGCAGATAGCGAACTCAAGCTATATAGAGTTAGAATCTACTAAAACAGATAACCTACAAAGAAAGAAGTACATAATAAAATGCATGGTAAATCCTACTAATATTATAAACGCGAAAGTTTGTAGGTACGTATGGATGGATGTTAGTTACTCTTTCACGTAAAAACCACTGAATATATTTTAATGAAACTTTACAATAATATAGCTTATACATCAGAATAACACATAGGCTACAATTTATAAAGATATATTGTACATTATCCAAAATATCTATCACCACGCGGGTGATACCGCGGGGCGCAGCTAGTAAAATATAAGTCCATTTCCCTGGGCACTATTACGCGCAGCTAATGTGGTATAATGGATCCTTCAAAGTAATGTGTCTATTCCATAACAAAACAGATATAAAGGAGGCAGTAAAGATGAGAGAAGTTATAAATCAGCAACACGCTAGGATGTTGCTTCGTGATAAATTGTTACATATACGAGAAACATATATTCCAGCTGTTGAATTCAAATACAATATCACACTATAATATAAAAGCGAAAGTTTGGGTGTTTGTTACCTCTTCTACAATAAAAAAATCGTTAGCTTAGCTTAGATTTTCCCCAGAGGATAAATTTTGTAAGATTCGATGGTTATTTTACTGCGTGTCCAAAAACCCTATTCAATTTAATTCATTATCATATTGGACTGTACCCACTGACTGTACCTACTAATTGATGTAGTCTAAACAAACGGTCTACATCTATTATTGATAACTAAATACCTATTCGCGTTCGCTCTCAATTGCACCCCAAAGGAATGGCTCGCTCCACTCCTCTTCAATTGTTATCTACCCTCAATCAGCAAAGCTATGAGTGGTTAGACGTTGCAGTTATCTGCACAAAGCAATGCTATATCTATTCAAATAAGTAACAAATTGCTCTGTGCAGAATTGATCGAATGGACAGATAGACAGAAGCGTTTGTACGTGTTTCGTACACTGCACATTGCGGAACACACGAATAACACACGAATGTTGGTGAAAGTTTGAATGGATGGTTTGGAAGTCGTTTATGCCAAATGTACTGAATGGATCAGGCTGAAATTTTGCATTGATCTGGGCGAGACATAACAAACTTAACCCTTAATAAATTGATTGTTCTGTAAACACTAAAAACCGATTTTTAATAATACTATATAAAAAACATATGGGACGGTGGGATTATTCTTTATACAATTTTGAAAGAATTTTCAAAATTGGTCCGTAATTGCCAAGGAAATTCGCCTCGAATCAGCCAAACATAGAACCTCCTTCTTTTTTCAAAGTCGTTTAATAATAAATTAACAAGGAACAAGATGGGAACAAGGTTAATATTATTTATTCCGGACTACAATTAGAGATATGGAGGGACGGAACTTTTGTCCTGTGGCGTGGCGGGAATCAACCTTAAAATCATTTTCAACTCGGTGACTTTTGCCTACTGCGTCATAGAGGTTGTCCTAATAGAACTTAGTGGAAAGTTCAAGATTTCCCCATACAAACAAGGCCACATTCACCAACATTCAATTAGTCTATAAACGCAATCTAAAACAACACTTCAGTTTAATTGATAATATCGTTACCTTCCCGACATCGTGGGAACTTGTTAGCGATATAATAGCCTCTTCATAAATGCAAACTGCATGGGGCACAGCGTAGAGAATTTGCAGCTACCCAACTTTTTATTTCGTGGGTTTCAACAACATTGCATAACAATATGTGGGATTTTATTTAAAGCATGAGTCACATATAGCAAAACGGAGCAACAAGCACAGCAAGCTAGACCTAGAAGGATCTAGATGCACTGCGTTACGCGTGCGTTGCTTAGCATCGCATTCATATTATATTAATGTCGTCAAAATATGATTGTTTAGTAAAAAAAACTTTGTATGATAATGTTTCAATTGTTGTTATTTAATCCGTATCTTGTAGGATACTGCAGGGTAATAAAAGTCACAGGACAATATAAATTTAAAAGCGTACAATCGAAAAACAAAATCTATTTCTTGCGCGTAAAAATAAAATAGGGAAGGCAATAAATAATATAATCTTCCAACTACATTCATTGTTATTTCGGTCCATTTCAAAGTAACGTATACACTAATGGCTGAGGTACGGTCGTTTCGGTCTTGCATAGACATTGATTTAATTTTCACGCGTCGTGAATGTGAATGAAAGTCTTAAACAGAACTTACACGAACTTAACATACTTATAGATACAAAGAGAACTATAATCCATCTACCTACACTCTACAGACGTTTGTGAAAAAAACTTTAAGGAATTTTGTTTCTGGTTGCATTTCAAAGTTTGGAATTCTTTACACGAACGAAGATGAAAGTTCTGGCTTAACCGTTTAGTTGGTAAGAAAACTTTTACCAACTTTTAGCAAAGTTCGGTTACTTTCATACTTGTTTTACTGCACGATGTAGCTAAAATCGATTACACTGTGGAGTGAACCCCTAGTGCATGCCATAATGACTTCTATGTTAATAGGATTACCAACTGAATTACTGCAAAAGTAATTAGCAAAATGTTAATTTATCAAGAGCTCAGGTCTGTAAAGGCCGCACATGTTATTTCTGTAAATTATATCGAAATGGTGGAGCCAGTGTTTCTCAATTTATAATGGTTCTTGTAAATTCCGATCTTATTATGGTAGTGTAGTTCTTGTGTTCGCAAAATTCATTATTTTGCAAGATGGATCATTCGTCCCTGGAGTTTTTATGAACTTATCAAGCAATGATTTTCTAGGATTTCTCAGGATTAAATTTCATTTGAGGTTTTCCAAATAATATCCATCATCGTCGAATTCATCTTTCTTTTGCTAAAAACTTGACTTGACTTGAGAAAATCACAAGTTCTCAGTAAATAACCAAAGGTACATTTATTATTTTTCTTCCAAGTCGGCATAAAATCAACGGCAACTTTTTGATCATTACTTAAAAACAGGGTTTTTACAAACGACGCGACAGTACCTACATCAACAACCTTTGATCATATCAACAAAAGTTAACCTAGTTACGTGTATACAAAATTTTGTACCCAAAAAGATTGAGAACTTCAGACCAAGCGTAATAAAACGATAAACATTCACGTCTGTACACGTGTTTTTGGTGAAAAGAATTAAATGTAAGTACAGACATAAGTACTCATTAATAAACTTATAGCCTTGTCTCGGAGATTGCGGGTAATTTATATTTTTATAAAATATATCTAGAGTCGAGTCACGTAGGTATAGGGCAGCATTTTCGTTTGTCGGAGCAGTAAGGGGCGGTATAAAATGGCCGTTGCTACATGAAAGTGACCTTAGGAGACTATTCATATTTTTATCAGAAATATACAGCCGTTTTCTCGTGGTCCTACTATTTTGTCCCACTAGTAGGACCACGAGGGAGACCAGTTTCTGTTCGTCCTACTATAAAAGAATAACAAATACTGCCCCCTGTAGATGGATAGATAGAAAACACTTTATTGCACACCACAACGCTGTTAACAGCGTGAGTGAAACCTTACAACTGATGATAATTTGCATTTGATGCATCCTCCGACCCGGTGGGATGACGACCTGCGAAAGACTGCAGGTAGATGCTGGAGGGCAAGCTGAAGACAGGGCGCTATGGTGCGGATTGAGGGAACCTTTCACAGATTAAAATATTGTTACAGTTAGTAAGAAGATGGGCATTTTACACAAAATCTTTTTTTGCCAATCGATCCTGGTATCTCAAACTTCTATCAGTTTCTTGGGTTCAACCGAAGTTGTAGTACTAAAAACTAAAAAGACCTATTTTTTGCAATTATATTATCAGGCAAAAATAGTTTTTTTGCCTTCATTAGGAATGGATGGAATAGATGGATTGGGTGGCAGATCATAATAATACCAACTATTTTGCCCCCACTTTTCTGCCAAATTTAACGTATGTCTGACCCAACAACCATTCTTTGAGAAAGAGTGATCTTTCAAGTTTCAACTCATTCGCTATTATTCCGTAAAATTATTGCGTCTAGGTTATGACTTCGTGGTCCAGAGAACTTTCCCGGTAAAATGAAAAGTTATCTTTGGTACGTCTCGCGCATATAAATGAGTGGTCTACAGAGTAGAAATTCGTAAAGGGTACCGCTTCAGCAGATTAAGCTTATTTAGGACAGTTATCCATCAACGGCAACACCATTTTCATCATCATCATCAGCCTATTTTAGTCCACTGGTAGTCATAGGCCTCCCCCAATGAGCGTCATAGCGCCCTGTCTTGAGCTTGACGCATCCAGCATCTACCCGCAGTTCTTCGCAGGTCGTCATCCCACCTGGCCGCAGGGCTTCCTGCACTACGTTTGCCGAGTCGCAGTTTCCACTCAAGAACACGTTTACCCGGCGGTTGTCGGTTCTTCGTGAGATATGGCCGGCCCACTGCCTTTAAATTGCTAATTCTTAAACCATTTTAACCAAAAAACCATTTGATCGGCTCCCATATGTATTTATATTTATATATATTATATAATAACACGCCAACCGATTAAGATGATTCTTTTTTTAACTAAGAAGTCGGATTAAAGTTTTTTAAAACACGCCAAATTATTATTTTCACTGTTTGTCAGTTTTCCTTACTCGGTGTAAGAGAATTCTAAATAAATAAATAATAAAATTGTTTGTTTCCGCTTCACATATTACCATCTATCTACTTTATGCACAAACGCAGCATTAATCTGAGCAAGCATCTGCATAGCCCAGACGAGGTGCGAGACATCATCCCGAAGAAAATCCTACAGTTCCTAGCAGCAGCAAGAGTTAGTGGCGAACTATGAACGCTACGGCTTCGGGGCTGAACGTATAAGTGGCGATCACAATATCATGGCAGCTGTGATACCCAAGCCACCCAAAGAAAAAAAACCTATCTACTACTGTCCTATATTACTACTCTCAGGAGCCAGTCGCCGGTGGCAAAATTAGATTGGTAAGCCGGACCACGGGCAGCACAACTAAATTGCTGGGTAGATATTACTTGGGTAAATTATAATTATCAATTTGCCCACATAACTTCATCAACGGCTGGGAAGACGCTAGGAAAATATTGAAGCGTACGTTGAAAGATATTTTAGGTTGGCATCTGTTTATTTTGCCCTGAGGCAAACATTAAAAAATAATTCAGGACACCTCTTTCGTCCTACAAAAAAAATATACTTTGATACAAATAAAAATTATAGTACAAATAATCACACAAAGAAAGTTTTGGTAGTTTTCTATGTATAATAAAAAAACATCTATCAATGAAAACCAAACCCATAACACAAGCTCTGCTTAGCATGGGGCTAGATGACTCTGAGTGGATTGTCCAGCATATATGTATATACATATATTACGTATATAAGTCTACTTATCTTTACAAAGATTTGTTCAATATACCTTTCCTATCTAAAACGTCCTGCAAGAGACAGAGAAAAACACTTTTAAGAGTGAAAGAGAAATAATAGAAACTGATGTTGCCGTGAGCGACAAAATTAAACGTTTTTTTGTACTGAACATTTGCAGCGCAGTAATTATTTCCGAGACTGGCCAGCGGCGAAATTAAGTTAACACGGACAATTTGATTTCGATTAAGGAAGATAGATAAAAAACCTCTTTCACAATAGCAGGAAGAAAAATAAACATATTTATGCGACGAGTAGCCTGTGGCTGAAGTATTTATTATCACACAGTTGAATTTATTCATTGACCAGCGCTGGCTAAGTCTCTCACGGAGCCAGCATTATGCTGAGTTAGAGCCCTTTTGTAACAACTCTCTACATGTACCTATTTCTATAATTGTGTTATTTGTTAATTTTAGTTGTTATGAATAAATGTCTTTCTATTCTATTCATTGCGTCACATTTTTTAGTTTGTTTTTTTTATCTCGTAACCGTTTATCGAGTTTCTTCTTGAAGGCGTTTCTTGATGTTACTGATTTTAGTGCCTTCTGGTAATAGGTTGCACCACTCTGCACCACTCTTTCATTTCTTCGGTAGGTACGGCTGTTTGTCTCTCCACGTAAATAATTTCAACTTTAAAAATATGTAGGTTTACTTTAGTAGACTACATCGATTTCAGTTCTTCTACTTTTTAATTGTTATAAAATATACGGTACTTCTTTTGACCAGTTTGCATCCCCAAAATTCTAAAGTATACCCTTTTGCCACATGTAGGTACGAGTAAGTACAGCTATACACACTTACCAACTCGTTTCCTCTTAGTTTAAGTTTATTATGTTCTGTGTAAGTCTAATAACAAATAAATTCATTCCTCCTGCCTAATTGTAGTGGACTGTATCTTGCTTGGGTAGGGTGCGGGCGAGAAATGAAAGAACTTCTTTACAACTTGAAAGGTGCGGCGCAGGTACAAAGCTTCGGTCCGTTACTTGTGAGAACGCGAGTCCGACTGGCGGTACAAAGCTTCGGTCCGTTACTTGTGAGTATACAATATTCCTAGACAATCAAGATGATTGCCACGAAAAATACTTCTAGATACCTGAAAACAAGAGGATAAAGACTATAAAACTACAAAAGTAAAAGGCCTTAATCAACTCTGATAGTCCCTCTTTGCTACATAAAACCTCTCTGCAAGTTGATTACACCGCACTAGTAAATTGCCGCGTCCGTTCCTGAAGATGAGTAAGCACTACTCTCTTCCATTTAAAAAGTTATATCAATTTCCTGCACATAACACAAGTTTTAATTGGATGTGGCACTTTCTGTAGTACAAGAGGATGTGTGAAGATTATTGTATGGTGTATGCAATAACGTGTATGAAGTAAACTTATATTTATATACAAAAACTTTGCAAATCACTTAGCTGGTGGTATGAAGTGTAATCAAAATCGTAGAGGTATTCCCTATGGAATACAATACAATCAAATTACTCTTTATTGCACACCAAATAAAAAACAGATCCAAAAAAAAATCCCCTGGAACACCCAGTTATCTTGAAGTACACCATGGAAAGAAAAATGCCCCTGGCACAGCCAGGTGTACTATGTGGTGCAGGGACCGATCTATTTCCCTATTTTCCATGCAGATAGCAGACACGCTATAAATTACGTCGCCGGCTATCTTGATTCCAGTTCGAACTTCAGAATGTATCCGACCAACTTCGTAGACGATTGATAACAACTCGTGCCAACTCGAACCGGTATTTCGAAAATTATTCATAAATAGCTGCCAACCCAACCTTTCGTTATAGCTTCACTACTTGAAATAGATACGGGTCCTCGGGTCCTTTCGGTAATGCCTCAAGTTCAAGGTCGCATAGAGGGTTATGGTTGGAGTATCTCTGCGAGATCGAATCAGTAATAGGCTTAGGTGGAGGTACTCCTATTTCCGCATTTGGACACGATGCGGTCGACTACGCGTGTTGTTTGCTAGCATAGCCAGCCAAGCTCCGTCCAGAAGCACAGAATATTCCTGGGGTCTCCGCAGGCTTCGCGGAGCGACCTCGACAAGTTGAGGATTTCTGTTCGTTGCGCTGATACTCCCTCGCATTCCAGGATTACGTACCAATCAGTAAAGAAGAGATTCGCAGAAGAACCAAGGAAACCGATATAGATCTCAGAATTGCGAATCTCAAGTGGCGTGGGCAGGGCATATAGCTCGTAGGACCGATGAACACTGGGGCCGCAAAGCGGTTGAGTGACGACCACGTACCGGAAGACGCAGTGTGGGTAGGCCCCCCACGCGATGCACCGACGATTTACTAAAGGTCGCGTGATGGTGACGCCTCCCTGAATATTTAATAAGTGGGTACACAATAAGTATTCTTATTTATAATTACACCGTATTTTATAATCTAAAAAGTCAATGGTAATCTGGATTTATGTGACTCGTACAAATTGCCTTTACAACAAGATTACACCGAACAGGCAAAAGACTTTTAACTGAGTTTATTTGTTATTCATTATTTAGTTATTAATAAACCACTTATACTTACTATTAATAGGTACCTACCTGTATATTAGATATTTTAATTTATGTACTAAGTGAAAACTGTGTACCTTCAGTTAGACCACCATTGTTTCTACTTATTTAAGTTTCATAAACTGTTCGTTTTCCATCTAAATAAAAGAAATATCCAACCCGTAAATAATCAAGGTCTTTTCGACGTCCTTTATTGGGATTCTCACGTGAGCTGTCATAGGTTAAGAAGTCAATATGTCAGTGAAGACGATTGGCCGCAATAAGCACCTGTCAATATATCATCATCCTCAGCCTATAGCAGTCCACTGCTGGACATACAATCAATATAATAATGAAGTGTAAAAGATGCTTAGACTAACCTCATCCAAAATTGCCTTCGTTACCGCACTTAAAATTAACGGAGGCGGAAAATACCCGAAAAGTGAGGATAGCACATCAAAAGAGATGGCTGGCCATTTATTAGAGGCAGAGTTTAAAGCCTACTGAGCAATCAGCGTAATTCATTCGCTTTATCAAGATGATTGCGAACTCAACGCGGGAGCCAAAATACTTGCTTGCCTAAATACCTGTTATAGTTCCTGAGCCACGATAGTAGCTTCTTCGAACACATAAAATTGGTCAGACCAGTCGTCAAGTGCTTATTGAGTTGTTTTTGAACTAAGCTTAGTTGACCATAATTATAATCAATAATACAACGGTTATTCATCACAATTATTTACCTTTTTTCCCGACGTTTCAATAGGTTTACACACTGTCTTGGTCACGGTTAAAATAGGTAAGTAAACACGATAAATACCAGTTGTATTACTGCTTATAATTAAGTGTTCAGATACTAAAGTTATAAAATATATTTAAACTTACGCGAGTTTAAAAATATTTTATAATATTGGTTGGCCAGTCTAATAAAAATCTAAATAAGTGGTCAAATCATTGAAATAAATGGTTCTATACACAACGCGTGCGAAGCCACGAGCAGAAACTAGTTGTACGAGTAAACTAAATAAAACACACAATCATAAGTACCATTAGTGACCATTATTTGAATAATACTGCTCGGTTGGCTTCCCCACTACTGCGTCATCATTACCTATTTCCGGTCCTTGCAATATTGGTGACGTTGTCTTGTCTGACCATCGGGCGGGTGGTCTGCCTCATTTTCGTAAAACGTCATTACGGTAACGTGTTTTTAATTACTGAATTCAACTTCCACTACTGTATATCTTTGTTAATAAAGAGCATTAAGATTGCAACACGAAACCATAAAATGCCATGTAAAATTGCAATAAAAAACTGAAATGTATGGCCAATTGCCAATTTCACTATCGAAACCTCGTCCATAGTTTCGATGGCAATTTCCTGATTTATTTTAATGGCAGGCTACAGTGCTTTCTTAAAATGTCATTAAAACAAAACTTTCCATAGTTCTGAACTTCCCCTATTATCATCATCATCAGCCTATATTAGTCCACTCCTGGACATAGGCCTCCCCCAAAGAGCGCCATAGCGCCCTGTCTTCAGCTTAACGCATCCAGCATATACTACCTGCAGTCTTTTGCAGGCCGTCATCCCACCTGGTCGGAGGGCGTCCTACACTACGTTTACCAAGTCGTGGTCTACACTCAAGAACACGTTTGCCCCAGAAGCGGCCGTCGGTTCTTTCGCGTTCCCCTATAACATTAGCCAAGTGCCAAAAATAAATCAAGATGGTGGCTCTTACATAACTCAGCATTATCAGCACTTAAAATAATATTTTTCAGGAAATTACTGGTTTTTCTTGGCTGGCTATAAATATATATAGATTCAACCCAAATTTTTTTTGTTAAACGACCGTTTATTAAACCGTTTTAAGATTGGTTATAGATAACAAAATAGTCCTATATTTATATTTTAGTGTTTTTTTATGTCTCGATAACAAATTACACATTGCACCTGTATCCATTATACGACGACCGATGTGGCGCGGCGGGCAAAGGTCCGCCCGCGACACAGGAGGTTGCGGGTTCGATTCCCGCCTTGGGACAAAAGTTCGATCTGCAAATATTTATCCCAGGACTTCTGAGTATAGTATATACCATACAAAAATACTTTATTGTACGCCGGAAAGAGAACATTACAAGAAAGACAAAAGATGCTATAATTAAACGAGGTATCTTCTGGACAGCAATATAAGTATGGAAAGAATTATGTGAATTTAAGAAAGGCAGGGGTTGTAACAAAGTTAAGCTAGAATAAATATTATTAAATATGAACATGTAACTGCGTACAAATGTGAAAGTAGTAACGAACTAATTCGGGTTCCATTTCGGCGAGTAGTTCAGAAATCAATTTATTTTGCCGTTACGTCAAAGCGAGCTCTTCGGAGCTTTCGTGATTCCTACCTGAAGACCGCACATCGAAAAGTACCAAAGAAATAACCCTACTAATATTATATACGCGAATTTTTTTATGGATGGATGTTTTTTACTATGTAAAAAGAATAAAAGAATTTATTGATAGCTACACACAATGATAAACAGTTACAAAAAAAGGAAAACACACAAAAATACAGAACAACATAAGGTATTGTTGTCTTTCACGCAAATACTACTGAATGGATCGTGTTGAAATTTTGCATACAGGTAGTTCCAGGCCCGGAATAAACCATAGGATACTAACCCATAAATTCACACACATTGCCACAGTTCCCATGGGATAGAAATAACCTGAGTGGCGTAGTGGACGAAGGTTTCGGGTTCGATTTTAACTGCAGGTATTTGTTTCGGGTCTGGTGTATAATTATTAATGCATATTAACAGTCATCTTTTAGCAGATGTCGTTTAAAATATCCAATATAATATCAATCTCCTTTAATTGAACATTTTATAATACAGAATAATAAAATGAAGCCAATTCTGCCACACTGCTGAGCAACCTCCCACTTTTTCCCTGAAAATTTTACTGTTCTTATTTTTTTATGAAATTCAGAGACTGTATATAGATAGATAGATAGATAACACTTTATTACACCACACAAAATAGAAAATAATATAGAATGTGTTCCGTTTCGCAGTGCAACCTATTATATTTTCCCTTTAAATATTTTACCCAGACTTCTTAGCAGATTACGCAAAGAAATCAATTACTCAAAGAAGATTTGTTCCATTAATAGGAACAGAATGTTGTTTATAGAGATATTCACAAGACTTTGAAATTATACCACGGAATTTATGAAGATAGGTACTGTAATTTGTGTTGCACTGCACAGTCACTACTCGGCTAGTACAAATATCAACCTTATTTTAACCTTTTTAAACCGTTTTCAAGAAAAGTAGGAAGTTCTATGTTCGGCTATACGTATATTTTTAACTTAAAACTTTTGAAACCATCATGGTAATTAACACTAAAGTTATTCAAAAGGGATATTTACCATGATTTGATTTTTGAGTTTTCCAATATTTCGGCACAGTTTTATGCGATAAATAATCATCATCATCTGAAGATATTTATCGAGGATGCCTCGCGATATTCAATGGGAAGACTGTTCCATAGCAGAGTGGCCTTTACAGCGAGTTTTCTATGATAGCCTACGGTACAGGCGTCTGGAGCTCCAAGCTGCAGTCGTTTCGAGTGCCGCGCAGGAATGAATGAATGAGTTGCAGTCGTTTCGAGTGCCGCGCAGGAATGAATGAATGAATGAATGAGTTGCAGTCGTTTCGAGTGCCGCGCAGGCGATGATGATGATAATGCAAGATGTATGATGTTTAGCCAACGGCTTCCACATCTCACGTTGCAGCAATCTAACACAATTTGTATTTGTAAACCATTTACTAACATCAAAGTAACTACATCGGCGGACGTATCTAGGGCATCGTGCTAGGCCTTTAGCCATGGACACATGGTGTTATTGTTTGGGGCGACTATTTTTCAACTTTAAAAACACACCGCAAGTATTGACTAAATAGACGTAGAGCCGTTATTAACAAGTTGACGAGCCTATTTTATCGAAAAAGACAACTTTAAACAAAAATGAATATGATTTTGTGATAATAAGAATTATGTTTTAAATTTTACTCAAAGCATAGGTTGCACTTATTCCATAGAATCGCGCAAGAGCCAATTAAGGCACATAACAAAGCCCCAAATGCGAAACTGCAAACTTGTTACAGTTTTAGGGTCATACTAGATACTAGAACCATACTAGATATTTGGTTCTTCGTCGCTGCTAGTTCTTTACAGTAGGTACTTACTTAATTTTTAAAAGTTTGGACCTGATCAAACCAACCGTGTATAAAGTTTTAGCCAAGCCTGCCTATTACGTGGCCGCAACACAAACACCGACTTGAAATTGCTAACCCTCACCATGAGGCTTGTGTAGGGTTATTTATGTGAAATTGATACTTGCAGTATACTTTACACTCGTTGGTTTAGTCCGCGTGCAAACTGGCCAAGTGCAAACTGGCCAAGTGCAAACTGACCGAATGCAAACTGGCCAGTTTGCGAACTGGGCTCGTCTATGGCAATGGTATCTCAGAAGGTCAGATTATGGCATTTTACCTTTGATGAAAGAAAATACATATGCGGGACGCGTATCAAACGTAACAAATTTGAAGCCATTCTAACAAACTCTCCTTGCAAATATCACCGCACGCACTATCTAGAGTTTCTTTCATTTAAAGACGAAGTAAAGCGATCTGATTGCAGCATTCGGCCCCAGAATGGGATGGATTTACTGGCTGTTTTGAGGCATGACGAAAATAAATCTACGCTTAGACACAGCGGGTTAGAAGATCCACGTACGAGTACGTGGACGAGGTAGACCACGAACCCGCAACCTCCTGCGTCGCAGGCGGACCTTCGCCCAACGTGCCAGTGGTCGTCAATAAAAGCTTGTAATAAAACTTTTGAAACTATCATGGTTATCAACACTAAAGTCATTTAAAACGGGATATTTGATTTTTTAGTTTTCCAATATTTCGGCACAGTTTCATGCGCCATGCCAGTTTCAAATCAAAGTCGAGGTTATTGCTATATTGACAGTTCAAATCGCTGTCATACTTTATATTCTCTTTGAAATCGAGTCGCTACTGCTGTCGTGTTGCTTTTACGTAATACCAATTTGAACCAAGACATATGAAAAGTATTTGAAAAGTAAGCAATTTTTAGTTCACCGATTGTCCGGCAGAGGGAAACCTAGTGCTCGATTGTTGGTTGACGTAGTACCTGGTGTCATCTAATACAAAATTGGCTTTTGACAGCACTGATTGCTTAATTTACGCCTGTCGCAAACCGGTCGCGAATTACATAATCAGGAGGCCGTTTTAAATGACTTTTAAGTTTGTAATGAAAACTAGCTCAGTTCTTAATAATTCCTTCCTTCTATTCATTTCTTAGTACTAAGTAAAAGAAGTGAGCATGTTTGATCTGGGACATCATGAGATAAGATGTTCATATCGGCATTATCTTGAGCACAAAGGAAGTGGAATATGAACCTCCATATTGGAAATAAAGATGTCTTGGTACCATGAAGTAAGCGAACTAAAAGACGTTTTGACCTTGCCAACATCAAAAGAATACGGAAATAGCGTAATGTTCACGTAAATTCGTTCCTCGCGTATAAAATACTAGAACATTATAAGGTGAAGAAATAAATAAAAAAATAATGCTGGCCCACTCTATGATAGTAAACTAGCCAAAAATTTCCCAAGGCTAGAATCGAACCCACAACCACCTGCATCGCAAAATACTACTCTAACACTTCAAATCTAAGATGATATTGTAAAATACAGGATGTCAGATAAATCTCCTTTACTATGGTCAGATTAAAAAAATCTATTATTAAGCAACATTAACTTTGCTATAAACATTTAAGTAATTTTTCACGCCTGCCCAAAAGGGGTAAGTATGTTATATTCAGCTTTGATTAAGTATTAATGTCTACTGAGCTATGAATAGACCATATGAGACACAGTTCCCGTCGACCAGAGCACTTAGCACAGTAAAGTAACGTGTTGCAAAGCCACTTTGACTTCGAGGTCCAAACTATAAGTGTACATTGTACAGGATGTTCTAACTTAACCCATTAATGGTCAAACCAAAACTACATGGATTTATCCGAAACTTTGTTTATTTATTTATTCTATATGTTACAAAAAAATATCAGAAAAGGAAAAAAGTTAGGTTTTTTTGTTTTTCAGCATTTTGGAGGGGTGTGCCCAAATTGGCACAGTGGCCACTTATGAGTGATAATTTTCAATACAAGGTTTTTCTATGCACAGGGTTTTCTTGCATTTTTTGCAACCCCAGCGGCTTCTATTATGGAAAATAACACAGCGTACTCGTTTCGGGAGCTTTTCAGGTACGTCGTCGGCGCCGTCCAGTTGCAAATCCTCGATATTTGAAGGACGAGCAGAGCGTCTTTAGGGCGATTTCAGATAGAATCTGGCTATGCTTCGTCGAAAAAGCAGTTGGTCCATGGTAGGTAGCTTATGATAACCAGACAATATTAGTATTCCGAAGAAAATCTTTAGCTCTCCAGCACTGACCGTAAAATTGTGTCGATTATTTTGACTCGCGTACAAAATACTAAAGTCCGCAATCATGGCAAAAACTTCGTCGTCAAAAAACATTTCAAATATTTGAACAGGTGTAAGTTCTTTCACTGTTTCTTTCATGCGACTTTCATTTAGTATTCGGCTGTCAGATTCTGTGTGGGAGTTGGTATAACTCGGGGTACACTTACGTCAAACTGGTGCATTTGATGTAGAAGGACTCGGTCTGGTCGGATGGTCATCTGTTTCAGGTACATTGGCTCTAATTCGGACTCTCTTGGTAGCTAGAGCCTCGTCATCACTGTTATTTTCAGAATCCGAGAGAACACCAACATCACGGACAAATACCTCAATATTTCCCGGAACATAATTTGGAAAGTTAGATTACAGCATCGTTGTCGTCGAAACCTTCTTCATCAGTGACGATACTGGGTTCTGGAGGAATTATCGCCAAGTCATACTTCCAACAACCAATGTCCTCTGCTATGGAATTTATAGCCTCTTCTAAGCCTTGAAAGTTGTTACTAGCGCTAAATCTACGCCTTTGACTCATTTTCAAACTCTGAATAAATTATGGATAAACGTAGTACACTTGTGGCCACTGTACCCAAATTGGCACAGTAATGTTTTGAACATCACAAAAATATAAATTATCATAATACGTTACTGCAATATGCTACAAATCATCAATTATTTATTGTATTTTACATATAGTAAGTAATCAGGGTGATTATATTTATCTACTTAATATAATATTTAAAAACCAATACATACCTCCACACGTCTCTTGATATAAAAATTCAGCATGAAATTATCAAAAAACCACTAATGATAGCAAAATCGTTTTAATGTTTATTCAATCACTGTACTTCCAACTACTCAAAACTGCAATAACATTACGACTGGTGTCAACACTTTTTGTATCTACCCTCATTATTTAGGTGTTCCCAAATTGGTACGGCGACCATTAATGGGTTAATGTATATTGTCTAAATTTTAGTCTACAATATAGATCAATCGGCTGTTTCGCTGTATGGACTACTAGTTTTTGCCTGGGGCTTCGCTCACGTTGTTCCTTTAGAAACGTTTAAAGGTTATGTTTGATTCCGGGTCAAAGCAACGTTTATAGAAAAAATATCAGCCATATTTGTTTAGAAGTTTTGGCGTGAAAAGGTTACAAACATCCAAACTTCGCATTATATCATACGAGTGTGATATATTACACCAAAGTCGCCGACACAGCCCGGCGGTTGGTGCGACATTTCGGTGTATGAACATTGTCTGCAGCTGACAGTGTTTTTTGAACATGTCATCCGACTTTTGTGTTATGACTCAATTAGATAATTTTATAGAAATATCATCAAGAAAATTGGGGTCAAAGCAAGATGATACCTAGAAAAAAAATCAAGAAACATACATGCATATAAGAATCAATCTGCATTTATGTATGTTTCTTGATTTTTTTCTGTAAATCAGGGACGATTTCGTTCACTTTTGATTTTGACAATTAATTTTTTTTTTTTATAAATCTACTTTGTGACATAAGCATTCGACAGAGGGCCGTTCCGATGAAGGTTAGAACCCTCGAATACCACTTTATTGGATCTTCTGAAATCGGAGCAGCCTGTATAGTCATTGAAGTTGGGCGCGGCTTACAGTGAATAATCTCATTTATCTGTCCACAAGTCCAAAAGCTCGCTAATGTTTGAGTTTACGGCTTTGTCGCGTTTTCGCTTTCACTTTTACAGATTTACACTAACGACAATGTCAAGTTTATCAATACATGTTACAGATGAACAAATGCGATAATTATCTAGTTATAATTCAGCGAAGGTAGAATAGAACCACCTCACAAGGAAAGAATCAACAAAATATATTAAGAATTCGCGAAGATATCACCGGAATTCTTGTAGCGAGTCATGATTTTCCTAAATAATTGTTTTTCCACTTGACGGGATAAATTTAATTATACTCACTCGAGAATTATCTATACAATAGCGAAAGAATTTTAAAATCAGTTTTTAACTGACGGCGAAATCAATGAACAGACATAAAAAAATACATACGTATGTATGTATTTTCTTTTGACGACCGATGTGGCGCGTTGGGCGAAGGTCCGCCTGCGACGCAGGAGGTTGCGGGTTCGATTCCCGCCTCGGAACAATTGTGTGTACGTACTGCAGATATTTGTTCCGGGTGTTCTGGTCGTTTTCTATGTATAATAAAAAAAAAATATATCTATGTAATATATTGTATACCTACAGTACAAGTCTTCACGACTTAGTGTAGGATCTGCAACTATGTAATAGATCTAACAAGCCACTTACTCTCTTAGTTATATATTAATTTATATTTTTAAAGTGTTGTACAATGTGTGCTTAATGTTAAATAAAGATTTTATTATTATTTTTATTATTATTATTGTATTATGTATATCAGTTATCTAGTACCTATAACACAAGCTCTGCTTACCATGGGGCTAGATAATGCTGTGTGAATTGTCCAGCATTATTTATTTTTCATAAAAAATAATATTAAATCTAAAAAAATCTAAATGTAAAAAAAATACCGGTAATATTAAATTACACTAAACTCAGTTAATTGTCGGTAGGGTCCTTATCACTTGTAAATCGCTGTGGTAGCTCTGTTCATAATTGTAGTTTACAATTTCAACAGAGATAACAACTTGTTAGTTGTTTGTTTGTTTGTTTTGAATTGTGATTCTGTTATTTGTATTCGTACTTTGATGATATGGGCGAAAATGGATCACAAGCTTCTTCTTTAATGTGGCGTTTTTAATAAATAAGGAATAGTCTAAAAATCAGACTAAGAAGAGGGTGCTACTTACGTGAGGTAAAAATATGTGAAGTGCTATAAAAAATTATATATTAAACCAAAAAAACTTAGAGATTTCCCCTAGTGGTCTAATGCACTATAATAAAAACCTTAGGTAGCTGTATTTGGGCATAATATCCCATTACATCTGTCTCTCTGTGCAAAATATTTCCGACATTTTTTGAGTTCTAAATAAGAGCTTTTCTTTTTTGAAAAACGCCTCATTAATTACTTCGAACGAATAAAACACCTTGGAAAATATTATATCTTTAAAGTTAATAATTTAGCGGTTTTTCTAAGTGTATTAAATTTCTGTAAATCGATAGTAATCAAATGAAATCAAAAGAAATTAAATGAAATCATCAACATACCTACACATCTTATTTATTTTGCGTAAATTGTAGTATTATTTGCAATTAGTAGAAAGATAGATCCGCAGACATTTGTTCCGGGTGTTCTGGTCGTTATCTATGAATAATAAAAAAATATCTAATTACGTAATGTATTGTATTATGTATATCAGTTATCTAGTACCCATAACACAAGCTCTGCTTAGCTTGGGGCTAGATTATGCTGTGTGGATTATCCTGTTTATTTATTTCACTCAGGTATGTGACGTTAACAAGGCTTGTGGCATAGAACCCACACAATATATCTTCTACTAATTTATGTCGCTTGTGACAAACTTTGCCTTGTTGTGAGACTTTGCCTCAATACTGTCACATAAAAACTTATTTAATCACTTCAACGTAAAGTTATTGAAGTTGTTACCTACTTACGAACTAGGAGGTACAATATCCGCGAAGAGACGGTAAGTTTCGAAACTCGGGAGTTGTGATTGAACGAGTGTTGGAGAACGAACAGTGGGCGTAGGCACAAGATAGACAGTAAGGTTGGGCTATATTCCAGAAAGTTTACTTAATATAAAACTAGCGACTCGCTCCGACTTCGCACGGATGAAAATGTATGTATTATATGCATATAAACCTTTCTCTTAAAATACTCTATCTATAAAAAAATCGCATCAAAATCCGTTGCGTAGTTTTAAAGATCTAAGCATACATAGGGACAGACAGACAGCGAGAAGCTACTGCAGTTTCCAGCAATATATAGAGAGATTCAAGAGGAAGGTTAATAAACCATCTGACACATATATTCCCACGCGAGCGAAGCCGCGGGGCGCAGCTAGTAACATTTAATCGTCATCTCTGACTACGCTGTCCACCAAATATGTATAAGTGAACCTTCTGTATCGTATAAGTCAACAGTATATTGTGTACGTAAAAGGTTGTTAATGTGATTAGAGCCGTAACGCAACTTTATTATGTGTTGATGTACAGCATCAGCCTACTGGTATGAGTAACATACAATGGAAGAGGTAATTATGTTATCGCGGAAAAGGAAAGTTATCTACGTAAACATATACTCGTAGTATAAGCCAGATATAGCCTTAGGATGGCACCTGCAGTGTTATAGTACTAAATTTTAATGTAAAAAAAGAAGGCATTCCCGGCAAACCCACGATTCTCCCAAAAACTCCTCAATCTTGAACGTGACAGGTCGAGTCATTCGGTCGGTATTGTCACAGGACACTGCATGCAAGACGAACACATATTTTTTGTAGACAGTAGGTTGGCAGGTATTTACTGACAGACGTGTGTCGCTGGGCTCGCCTTGTCTCGTGAAGGTGATAGCTGAAAATCAGTGTTTGCTCATAGAGCAATATTATCACTGAGGTATTACCTTTTTGGTACACTGCTACACACACGCATTTCTTAGTAATTACTTTTGATAATTATGTTTTGTTTTAATTTTGTACTTTTATGATTAAACTGATTAATTGTATGTGTGTGTTTTATGTGTCAAATAAATGATTTACTTACTTACTTTACTTAATATTTCATTTGGGGTAACAAACTCGGGAAAGTCGACGTTATTGTCACACTGCATGCTAAACAAACATACATCTATTTCATTTGGGTATCACGTACCTTGGTATATTGTACCCTTTGCAGAGGCTACATGAATGTAAAGGAGACGGCAGCGCATGTGCTTGTAGATTGCGATAGCGTAGCTTTTCAAAGATTGCAACACCTTGGGACACCGAGGACGCCTAGGGAGGCAAGCACCGGCATAAGCGAGCTGCTAGCCTTCCTGGAGGACATCGGATGTTTAGACTAACAGCCTCCTGCACCCAGCTCACACAAAGGGCCCACCTGTGGCCTAGTTGCGGAAACCGGTCCAGAATCAAGTATCACACGGCCTTTACAAATGTGGATCTATTATGATAGCACAAACTAAACCCAGTTATAGCTACAGAAATTCCGAGTTCGCGAGTGAGTAGTATGTGAACTAATCTGTCTGTTCATGCCTGATATCTTAGTTAGAAAAGGGTCTTTAGTATAGTGGAGTAGAACTCAAAATGAGTTGTGGAGATCAGAAATTGTAGGCTTTGAATTGATAGTGAATTTGAAATGTTATTGTAGCAGAGCAGCTAGCAACAATAATACCATTATCTGAGTCTCCCTACTGAATCTTTTTATCGCCTATTGTATCACATTCCACTACTAGACGTAGGCCTCCACTGAAAGGCGCCTTAATTATTTTATACTAGCGGACCTTACCGGCTTCGCATGGTTTTAGTAGGGAACACTAACTTTTTTGAAAATATAATATAGCCTATGTTCACCGGGGATAGTGTAGCTTCCCAACGGTGATAGAATTTTTCAAATCGGTCCAGTAGTTTCGGAGCCTATTCATTACAAATAAACAAAAAATCAAACCTTTCCTCTTTATAATATTAGTATAGATTTATTAACCAATTTTAGGTACATTACAACTATGATTTAACAATACTGTAATCTAAAGTTACCGTTACCATTCCGTTACATGATTGATATGCTACTGAGGGCAAATTGCAGATATTGGTGGAGAAAAGGCGGGTTAATGCTTAGCCCTGTATTAAAAATGGGTTAGTTACCACTCAGGTTACCATTCTTATTTTTTCTCATTCTGACTAGACGAAGACCAACGGCAATTGCATAAAGTCAACTACATTTAAGTAGAAGGTGTCTAAAAACTCTCACCAAAACGACAATTTCGTAACCTCGTAATGATAATTCCCCCAAGGGGCCGAGTGATAAACGGTCAATCGATTTCAGCTTATTGAAATCCGATTAATGCCTCGATTCTACCGCTAAGCACTTGACTCTTCAATATCGATATAATGCTCTTGGTTGAAAAGGTCGTATCTTGGGTGTGGGGTGCTGATTTATATTATTTTATGAATAAAATAAATTGTTGCGTGCGAGTGTTTTAAGTGTTTGTATTGAAAATGAAAGGACGATGAATGTACAGAACGAATACAAGAATAAAGGCGAATGAATGGTGTTACAGATATCTGTACTAATATTATAAATAGGAAAGGTTTGATTTTTTGTTTGTTTGTAATGATAGGCTCCGAAACTACTGGATCGATTTGAAAAATTCTTTCACCGTTGGAAAAGTACACTATCCTCGATGAACATAGGCTATAATTATAATTTCAAAAAGTGATTATTAACTCATTTATTGTGAGATTCACAATCCATATACAAACTTAAAAATAAAAACATACAAAATTAAAAATAAATGTCACAAAATAAACCACACATAAAATTAAATAAAAATAGAATAATATATCTTAGGGAAATTAAAAAATAATAATAATAAAATACAAAATGAATACTTACTAACATATGTTGTGGATCCGTACTAAAGCGGTGCGAAGCCGGGAAGGTCCGCTAGTATATAATAAAATTGATGTTTTCACACAGGTCATGATTGTTCTTGAAGTAAAGATAAAATATTAGACTAATAAAAATATCGTTACGATTAAGAGCATTTATTCCTAAAATGCGCAGAAACAGTACTTTTCAAACCCGTTTATATCATGAACCACTTATCTTATAGTATATGTTATTTACTAATAATTTTAGAAAATTTTAGTGTCCAAATAGTTTGACTATAAAATATTTCGATTAATATAGTATGTACGCGTTCTATCAAGATAACTTGTGAGAGGTTTTCATAATTTCCCTTTCAGCATCAGTTTCGAAGCTCAAAATAATAGAAAATACTGACATATCTAATTAAGAAAAAAATATAACCTACTGATGAGATTTTTGGCTAAAAAGTTACTTAGATAGATGTTTGGTTTTGGTATCCTACTATGAGAAATTAAAATTAAAAAAATGTGAAATATTACGAATATTTCACATTTTTAAATGATGTTTTTACCGATATACCTTATTTAATTTAATATAATAATAGCCTACCAATAAAGTGAAGCATCTTTTTTAAAATCATACATTTACAATTTTTATGATTTTGTTGCTATTATTTTTCTATAAATATTTTAAAACTACTATAAAACGCTGCGCGAAAATCAGTCCGCCGCGAGGCTTTCTAGAGTGTGGTCACGTCGCTCATTAAATATTTATAGAAAAATAATAGCAACAAAATCATAAAAAATTTAAATGTATGATTTTAGAAAAGATGCTCCACTTTATTGGTAGGCTATTATTATATTAAATTAAATAAGGTATATCGGTAAAAACATCATTTAAAAATTTGAAATATTCGTAATATTTCACATTTTTTTAATTTTAATTTCTCATAGTAGGATACCAAAACCAAACATCTATCTAAGTAACTTTTTAGCCAAAGATCTCATCAGTAGGTTATATTTTTTTCTTAATTAGATATGTCAGTATTTTCTATTATTTTGAGCTTCGAAACTGATGCTGAAAGGGAAATTATGAAAACCTCTCACAAGTTATCTTGATAGAACGCGTACATACTATATTAATCGAAATATTTTATAGTCAAACTATTTGGACACTAAAATTTTCTAAAATTATTAGTAAATAACATATACTATAAAATAAGTGGTTCATGATATAAACGGGTTTGAAAAGTACTGTTTCTGCGCATTTTAGGAATAAACGCTCTTAAAGAAAATATAGGGCGTCAGATACAAAACGGTGACGTATGACGACCTCCGTGGGTTCGATTCCAACCTTGAGACAAACGTTATTTACGGTCTGCCGATATTTGTCCGGGTGTTTTGGGTATTTTGCATGTAAAATAAAAATTTCTTACTATTTGATGTATTGCAGGTTTTCTAAGAAAGGTATAGGTAGAAGGTGTATAGAAAGGTACATGGTATTGTAGGTGAAGGTTTCTGCAAAAGACTGCAGGTAGATGCTGGATGCGGCAAGCTGAAGACAGGGCGCTATGGCGCTCATTGGGGGAAGCCTATGTCCAGCAGTGGACTGCTATAGGCTGATGATGATGAGGTTTTCTAATACTCCTAACATAAGCTCTGTATAAATGCATAACCAACATCATTCGTAGCACCTCGTAGCACCTCGTAGCACCTCGTAGCACCGCGTATCACCGCGTAGCACCACGTAGCACCGCGCAGCACCGCGTAGCAGTAGCTACGGGATGCTACGACTCTACGACTTTCTTGGATCGATATTTTTTGTTGAATGTGTATTTTCTGTTGTTGTATGTTTATTTATTTATTTAAAGCATTACAACTATTTTTACAGGTATTACCTAATAAAATAGTGTAGTCAACATAATAAATAACTAGCAACGAATGTAATAAAACTAATGCACGCATGTTAATGAGCAAAAATAATGCAATATACATGTCAATAAGCAAAATACAATAAAATACAATCACAAATGTCCTCAAGCAAATGTTAAAAAATCATTACCTTGGTAACATACATATTATTATGTTTTTGATACTAAAGTAGACATAGACATATCATTTATTCGTTTATTTGCCACTACATATACACTATATAATTATATATACTATATAATTGTGTGTATAATTATATAATAATAATATATAATATAATAAATATAAATAAATCAAATAAATAAATATAAATAATGCTGGACAATTCACACAGCATTATCTAGCCCCATGGTAAGCAGAGCTTGTGTTATGGGTACTAGATAACTGATATACATAATACAATACATTACATAGAAAGATATTTTTTTATTATACATAGAAAACGACCAGAACACCCGGAACAAATATCTATCATAATTATATAATAATAAATATACTATATAATTATATAACTAAAGTGATTTCTTACTAACTAAAACTTTTGTTATTACTTATACGTATAATTAGTAAAACAATGATTCGCTTTATTCTACGACAGTAGATCCCTATCTTTCTAAACAGGTAAAAATGTCTACCTTTTAGATTTATGCTCGACACAAAAATTCCATATAATTCTTATTAGCGCCCCTGGTTTATTCAGAAGTCTGTATAAAAACAATTTATCATTGTAATGGGCAGACTTTCTGTGGGCCACGGATCCTCCGACCTTTTCGAAAGATACGAATTAGGCTCATAATACACGAGCCTACCTACTATAAGTATAAAAAATAATAGATAAGGTCTTGTACCTATTATTATAATAACGTAACGTCTATGCTGTAGTTTAGTTTCCAATGTATATTTTTATTGTTTGAAGTTGAGAAATGGCCGCTATGATTGTAGTGGACGAACATAGTATTAATTTTATTACGTACTAGCGGCCCGTCCCGGCTTCGCCCGGGTTGTCATTTGTTTCAGGCAATTTTAAAAAATTTACTCTTTTTTCTCTCCGTAAGAATATTATAAAAATAATATATTATATTCTAAAAAAATAATTAGCGAAATCGGTTCAGCTGCTCTCGAGATTTGCGCTTAGCAACACATTCAGCGATTCATTTGTATATTATAGATCTAGTGCTTACCTATTATATCTATTGCCCTGTTTATCCATTATATCGTATATATGGGCAACGGCAACGGTGTTAAGGGTGGCATATGTCCAGCAGTGGACTAGTATATACTGATGATTATGGTGAATAGTACTTTTAAGACAGGTAAGAGTATTTGCCAATCAAGTAAATCCGCGGTCAAAAGCGAGTTATAATATTAGATAAACTTTTCAAGGAGCGAGATTCAAATGCGGAGTAATCAGAAAATAAATTGGGTCCCGAAGGTTGAAAGGAATTTGAATTAGTGTTTGGTTAGGTACGATTTTATTTATAAACCAAGTAAAGTCAGATTCACAATTAAAAGATCAAAAATATCTGACTAACTTAAGCAGACGAAAGTTAATGTAACAAATTAGCTAGACAAACCTACCATAGGCTTAACTATCCACTAATTTATGTAACCTATTTGTCACTACATTAATATGTAGTAAAACAAAGTCGCTTCCCGCTGTCTGTCTGCCCCTATGCTATGTATGCTTAGATCTTTAAAACTGCGCAACGGATTTTGATGCGGTTTTTTTAAATAGAGTGATTCAAGAGGAATATTATGTATATAATATATGCAATTGTACACGTGCGAGGCCGGGGCGGGTCACTAGTAATTAATAAATTAAATTAAACTCACTTTTATGGTCACTAGTAATAAATAAAATTCAATTCAATTCAATTCAATGACACAGGTAAATAACTTTTTCAAGTTCAATATATTAATTTATCATAACGATGTAAGTAAAGTCCCAGACCTCTATCTAACTAAATAAATGAAGGTAAATAAATAAATATAAATAATGCTGGACCAATTCACACAGCATTATCTAGCCCCATTGTAAGCAAAGCTTGTGTTATGGGCACTAGATAACTGATATACATACATTACATAGATAGATATTTTTTATTATACATAGAAAACGACCAGAACACCCGGAACAAATATCTGCAGATCGTACACACAACTGTTCGAGCCCGCAAACTCGTGCGTCATAAGCGGACCTTCGCCCACCGCGCCACATCGGTCGTAAGAAGCGGTGACTATAAGCTGTCATATCTACTAAGTTGCCTCCTCGGGTCGGCACATGTTCAACTCTCACGAAGCTTTGTAAAGCATTATGTTATATTCTTTACTCAAATCCAAGCCTGACTTATTCTCCCTCATGTAAAATGTCATACGTTCATCCAGCAAAATCTCGTGGGAGCTAAAAATATGGAGACTTTGCTAGCGTAAGCTCTGTGTTCACTAAAAGCAATTATGCAGTTTCGTCGTTTAACTTTGACATATACATAAAGTATGAAAGCATGGATAAAACAACTGTTAAACACACCACATATAAAAAACCTTCCGTCTCCATCACCGTTCTATGGCACCATAACATTTTACTGTCACTAAAATGACATAAGTATGCCAAATTTGAGCGCGAGATTTGTCCCACCCAAACTAACAGGGCAAGTAGAATAATAAAGACGGCCGATGTAGCGCGGTGGGCGAAAGTCCGCCTGCGACGCAGGAGGTTGCGGGTTCGAATCCCGCCTCGGAACAATTGTGTGTACGATCTGCAGATATTTGTTCCGGGTGTTCTGGTCGTTTTCTATGTATAATAAAAAATATCTATCTATGTAATATATTGTATTATGTATATCAGTTATCTAGTACCCATAACACAAGCTCTGCTTACCATGGGGCTAGATAATGCTGTGTGAATTGTCCAGTATTATTTATTTATTTTATTTTAAAGCTTGTAATAGCTTTGTTTAGTAACACTTGTGAACACTATTTTAATAATTAAACTAACCTTCATAGGATGCCTTTACTAGGATGTGATGATAATGCAATATTATGAAAAAAAAAATATTATTATTATTTAATTATCTTACCTTTATCGAAACTTTTCCTTTTATCATGTAATCATTCTTCTACAATATAGATCGACTGAGCAAATGAGTGCAACAGTTTGAGAAAATGTGCTACGCTCCTGATCTTCCGATATTCCGTCAGGTACGTGATCAGAATGAGGCGTCTATACGGCTCACGGACTTGTCAATTGGCATTTAAAGGTCGTCGTATACCATAGTCCCCAGGCCTACGTCTCAAGTCGTGTTGACCGCACGCTGTATTCGCAATATCGACGCGGTGACTGCTTGCAGTAAGCTCGCTGCCCACAAGCACTCAGCAAAACGACGATTGATCGTACAACTTGCTTCAAGCAATCGGCTACAGTACGCGTCACACTCGCTTGAAGCAATGCGTCAACCAATGGTTACGACAAGCTTGCTTACTGGGTGCTCTGTGGGTCCAATGTCGATGCGATTTTGCAGTGCCCAGGCCTTGTTCGCCCAGGCACACACCGACACCTTCGTTTCTATCTGGCAAAAGAAGTCAGCCTCACTACTCAGCAGAACCCGTGGCGTAGCGGCAACAGCATCCTAAACGCGATAGCTATAAAAATTTACTGTACCGTAGTTTACATATTGGTCCAAAATTTATTTTTAACCATTAATATCAAGAGTTGGCTTATAACTAGGTGTTAACATATATAAAAGAATTGTAAAACTTATATAAATAAGGTATACGATATACGTAGCTTACCGTGCCGCTGAACTGTAAGTACGAACAAAGAAGTCATCGTCGTCATCAGCCTATCCACTGCTGGACATAGGCTTCCCTTAATAAGCTCCATAGCGCCCTGTCTTTAGCTTGACGCATCCAGCATCTGCCTGCAGTCTTTCGCAGATCATCTTCCCACCTGGCCGGAGGGCGTCCTACACAGAGACAACAGGAAATTTACATTCCCAAATCTGTGGCACGGGCTTAGAGCCATATTGATGCCTTTACCATATTAACTTAATGGCCATCAACTAATCCCTTGTGTAGAGGCAAAACCTAATAAATATACAGATCAGGTGCTGCTTTTAGATGAACGGCCATCTTTTTGATGCGAACGCACCGAAATAATCAAAATTTTGAATTGGTTGTAAGAAGGTTGGAGCATGTTTCTTTTTTGAAATTTAGAATACGGTTAAAATATTAAGGAGGTCGTATAAAATTGAATAAAAACTATAACTCTCGCCCACTTGTGTTACCTTTTTACAGTGTGTGACAAAATAACCTACAGGCCGTTTTTGCAGAGACCGAAAAGCATCTAAATCGAAAATGAATGAAACCTTTTCAAGATATAGGTATGGTATAGATATAGGACAAAATATACATGACACACCCATATAGGGACACATCTTGTTTGCTTCAGTCCCAAAACGGTTCGAGTCTCCGCATAAATTGGTTTTATTTACGTACAACCAGCGTTGCTGGTCACTATGTATTTTCGGAACATCGGAAGTTCGTTTAAATTTGATTACTTCGGCTTATTCCACACGTAACGTAGTGTAAGGACGCCCTCCGACCAGGTGGAATGACGACCTGCAAAAGACTGCAGGGCGATGCTGGATGCGGCAAGCTGAGGACAGGGCGCTATAGCGCTCATTGGGGGAGGCCTATGTCCAGCAGAGGACTGCTATAGGCTGATGATGATGATGATGATGATTCCACGCGTCGTATAGTTATACGTTCAGACTTAGCCAGGGTCGGTTGAGGAGGTTCTAACCGTATGGTTGCCTTTAAGCGAGTACCCTATTACCGTCACCTGACGTAAAGTAATGAACTATTGAATCCAATCGCCGTGAGAAATACGCGACTTGAATCGAATATGGACTCTGTTCTCAGCTAACTAAATCGCTTTTTGAGTGTAAGTGCTGATTGCGAAAACGTTGTGGAAAAAATGGCGAGTCGAGGTGGTCTCAAACTTGAAACAAGAAGGCGACCCTTGCAATGCCTTGACTCGTGAAAATGAAGGTTAGTCTGAAGAAATTTAGTTAGAGGATAGTAATGCTTGATAATTCACACAGCATCGGCTAGGCCCAAGAAAGAAGACTTTATTTAATTTTAAAAACAATTTAAACTGAACAAAAAAATCGCCTGTATGAACCGGGAATCGAGCTCGCCAAATTCTAAAATACACTGCATTAATTTTAGAATTTGGCGTTCATTAAAGAAGATATTTTCCTATGTATGTGTAGATACTTCAGATACACCGTAGAAAAAGCCCAAGAGATACAATTTCCATAGACGCCATTTATAGGGATTCTGGCAGATAATTGCAAGACTCATCGCTACGGGTTGAGGGAATAAGTCGAAATGTTCCTCATAGATCTTCAAAGTCTGTGTTTGTGTCTTTATTTACTTAGATACATCATTCGGATTGGAAGAAAGTTACAAACAAGATTTTTTCGCGAGCTCATTCCATTTCTTTGCTAAGTATTTTTGGGAAAGCTAATCTGAGTTAACTTATTTTACTTGTCGGGGAGCGAAATGAAAAATACGAGATGGCAGCTGGTAAGGTACTGTGTATTTTATGGTTTGGTTTGGTTCCGTAGAATAATTATGAAGTCTCGAAATCCTACTAATATTATAAACGCGAAAGTTTGTAAGTATGGATGGATGGATGGATGTTTGTTACTCTTTCACGTAAAAACTACTGAACGGATCTTGATGAAACTTGGAACATACATAGTATGTATACTGGAATAACATATAGGCTACTTTTTATCGTGTTACCACGCGAGTGAAGCCGCGGGCGAAAGCTAGTATAAAATATTTCTTTTGTTTATGCTGTTGGAAAAAAATGTTTGTGCTGTAAACATTCTATAAAATTGCTTTCTTTGTAAAGTTCAATGACGTCGTAATACATAGTAAAGTCACAAGTAATTGTTGATTCTTTATTGATAAAGAAATTTGCAATAAAATAATAGAAACAGTTTAGAACCAGTATTTACAATTGAAACAATTGAGATACCTGCAGACTGTTGCAAACAGTCTACAGGTTCCACTGATCCATATCAATCTTTTAAGTTAACTTTATTTTAGTTAGATTTGATTTTGTGTTTTTCTGTTAAACTCACCAGGGCGACATAATCGCGTGTGCGACAAAGCCCTTTATAATATTGATAATAAAAAAAAAAAGAAAAAAAATCAATCTTTGTTGAAAATCCAAAATATCGGAAAATTTTGCTACATAGATTTAACAATATTAATATAAATTAACTTGTATTGTTGTCAGATCGTTCGTTAACTTCAGTACCTAGATTATCAATTTATTTTTAAATTAAGTGAGAACTATAGTGCTAAGACAAACCTAACATAGGCTTTAAGGCACTACTAACTTAATGATGTAACCTATTTGTATGAATAAATAATCTATCTATCTATCAAACAAAAGTCGAGCAGTTACAGATTGTGATTGTAAATAATATCAGGCTGTCCCGCTGTGATCGTATTTGACAAATACGATCTAACCTCTCACCTGCCCGTCGCGCCGCTCGCTTACAGCATGCCGTTTGCAATCCCAATTATTATCTACTCGACTTATACAGAGCTCTATTATGCCTTCGTGACGAAGGCAAAAGATTCATGACAGTTACATATATGATAGATAGACGAGATATTCAGCAAAAGGGTTCCGTTGCCACTCGTTGGGTAGAACCCTAAAAACAAACCTAAAAGGGCCGAAAACGGTTAATTAGCTTGGCCGTGGTCGCGAAGACCCAAGGAGCCACATTAAAAAGAAATTACACTCTCTAAACGAACGTTAAGGAATCTCTTCTGAGTTTAACCTACTTTTGACTAGACCGTTCTTACTCAGAGTCATATCAACATCTATTTATATCTATATATATGTATATATAAAAGAAAGTCGTGTTAGTTACACTATTTAAAACACAAGAACGGCTGAACCGATTTAGCTGAAAATTGGTTGAGAGGTAGCTTAGAACCAGGAGACGGACATAGGATACTTTTTATCATTTAAACCATTTGACACATAGTTTTCCACGGGGGCGAAGCCGCGGGGCGCAGCTAGTATAGTATAAAATAAAGTTCCTTCCCACTTTCCGTCCGACCCTATGTATGCTTAGACTTTTTAAAACTACGCAACGGATTTAGATGCGTAGTTTTGTTTTAGCGATAAGGCCGCCAATTGTACTGTTATTATGTAAGATTTAGATATAAGGTGTTATTTTGGGTACAATAAAGTGTTCATTCATTCATTTTTTTGTGTAATAAATAATAATACAAGTAAGTACAAAAAAATTACAAATACTACTTTTAATTTGTTTCTAATGTTTTTATTTCATTATAATTTTCTTTGTTTAATAAAAACAAGTTTAATCTTAGCCTCCAGCCTCCAATTCGTATTCTAATTGTTTCAACTTTCATCTAAGAAAGTCTTCAGACATGAATGTTGAAAAAATCTCGGTATCGTATCTTGTCGACTCTTATTTTAATCAAGAGGATGTCCTAAATTGGCTTCCACTTGAAGGAATGTAATAAAAATTGTCGTACATTCTTTATTGCTTATCCGGGGATTGTGTTCTATTTGCTGCTTATTTTGCCTTGCTTTGAAATTGAATAGAATAGAATAGGAAAGTTTTTATTAGCACACACAAGAGGCTGAAGGAAAGTACAACCAAAAAGAGAAAAATACATTAAAACACATTAAAGTAAATAGAATTAACTGTCACAATAAAACTAAAAGATAACAAAAACAAATTTTTTTTGGTCAAAAGCGAGCACTTTCATTCGCGTTGCTTATTATAGACCTGAAAAAGTCTAGCACAAGCGTCCCAAGTAATAATTTTTCTGCCATCCAACGCAACTGCTAAGTTATAGGTACGTACGAGTATGTTGCCCAAACTACTCGCACCCACGGTCCTGCCACAAAAGTTACTCAACTTTTGTGGAGCAACATTAAGCTGACATGCGGCCAGTAAGTTCACTGGGTAGGTACTTGTTATTAACACTTTAACTGCGATTTTTTTTCGACGACTGCGATCTTTTTTTTAACCTAAAAAATTCGTGCTGCCGCTCTACACAGCGGTTGTGTTGCGCCGCACATGCGTTTCGTTCGAAAAATATTACGGCTGTGCTGAGTCACAAAGATCTTTATTTTCTCAGCCGCTGCGCTAGTGTGGATTTACGCATATTAGTAACTTGTAAAAAACACATACCGTGTGATTTCAGCAGTCAAAGTGTTAAAACGTAGAGTTCAAGATAAATTTAATAATTATTTGATTTAAAAAAAACGGAAAATCACTTCAAGTTCCTTATTATTATTACAGGGTTTTTAAGTTTTTCGGGGCAAGAACTTATTTATCGTTGGGGAATAAAAATTTTATGTTTATGGGAGCACCTTGGAATAATTTTCCGTACAATATCGAAAGACTTATCCAAATCCATCCAAATTTGACGGCAGCAATTGACAAACACATAAATGAATACAGCTGAACATAGAACCTCCACCTCTTTAGTTTTTCGTCGGTTACAGAATATAATTTTCTTTCATTCGTTATATTCGGTACATACATATATTCAGGAATGTAAGAAACATGTATGAAAGAAGAAAAGAAAGAAAGAAAGCTCCATAAATCATAAGTTACCCTCTTCAAATAAAACTCGTGCTTTCCAAACTTCGTTTTTATTACCAACATGAAAGTGAGAAAATTACGACAAAGCTCGGCCAAGCGAGAGTTTTCATTAGGTTGGCACTTTGAGTATTCTACAGCCATTCGAGTTCCAACTTTCGTTGATTGAAGTTGTTACTAAGCGAGCTAAGAAATAGGGCAATTTAGAACACAGAGGAATTAGTAAATATCTTCTGACTAAGCAAAAACATCCACGTTTGTTTTACGAAGATTAATAAGACTCGTTTCGTCAGAATTATATAGATGTAAGCCGTGTGGTGGCCGGCTTAGAATTTGCACCACCCCAATATTACCTGCGGTCGTCGTAAGAGGCGACTAAGGGGTATCCGTCGGGGGGCGGGCAGCAGCGCCTCCTGCAGAACAATTCTACCACCGATTTGCGATCAACAACATATGCATGCCCAGCGTGTTATTTTGTTTGAGGGAAGGACGTTCAGCGTGGATCATCAACGGTATAAATGAAATAAAGGTGTACAATAAAGTATTATTGTATTGTAAAATAAGCCTTTATTGCTGGATAACAGAGTTGAGAATATTTAAAAAAAAACACTTAGGTATTTAAAAAACTTAAACAACTATTGTTGCTTTGGAAACTGTCATAGTTATTACACTAAAGTCATTTAAAACGGGATACTTACCATGCACTCTTTTCTTCTTAAGTTCTCCAATATTTCGGCACAGTTTCATGCGTCATGATCACGGAATTTTGTTATCAAATCATGGTAAATATCCCGTTTTAAATGACTTCCCTTCTTCTATCCAGCTTGTCTTTCGGCACTTGGATCACCACCCTTACCTCCAAAGAATTAGATTTTTATTTTATTTAATTTTGGGTAAACTACAGCTAGGTAACTAAATACTAAAGTTCCAAGGTTGCCTGGAAGAGATCGCTCTCAGCGATAAGGCCGCCCTTTATACCTTTATTCTTAGTTTTTATCTCTGTATTATTTTCTGTTTTTGTGTGGTGTAATAAAGTTTTATCTATCTATCTACTAAACATAGTAACGGCGTTTTATCCCTAGCTATTAAGGTAAGGACAAAATTTAATAGGAAAAGCTTTTTACAGTATTATTGGTAGGAGGTGGGAAGATAGTGATGATGATCCAGCTAGGTCGTTAATTGACGGAACTCTAAAAAGCCGAGCGAGGCCAGCCTCACCGATTCGTTAAACTTGATTAATTAATCCTCACTGAAACTTTCATCGCTGGTGAAATCAGAAAGTATTTTTTGTGGAAATGTTCGAGTCACGTGATGCCATGAGTAAAAAGTAAAGTTTGGGTTTTTTGTTAGTTTCTAATCTATTTTATTTTTATGTAGGAATACACTTGGTTTTGATCTGTCATCATCATCATCATCATCATCATCAGCCTATATTAGTCCACAGCTGGACATAGGCCTCCCCCAATGAGCGCCATAGCGCCCTGTCTTCAGCTTGACGCATCCAGCATCTACCTGCAGTCTTTCGCAGGTCGTCATCCCACCTGGTCGGAGGGCGTCCTACACTACGTTTACCGAGTCGTGGTCTCCACTCAAGAACACGTTTGCCCCAGCGGTACTGTTGATCTGTACTTATGTAAAAAAATATAACATACAGCCGAACATAGAAACTCCTCCTGAAGTCGGTAAAAAGAGGTAATTATAATAAATTATCCTACTTATATTATAAACGAGAAAGTTCGATGTACTCGTAGAAGTTTGTTACTCTTTCAAAACTTCTTAATGGAACGGGCTGAATTTTTGCATACAGGTAGTTCCAGGCCGGGAATAAAACAAAGGCCTCTTTTTATCCCATAAATCAGTTCACATAGGATAAAAATAATCATAAACCGTTTTCATAGCAACAACGGGCAGAAACTAGTAAGTATAATAATATCAGAAAAAAACACAAACCTATGGGTTTTAAATGTATAACTAGGTAAACGGGAACTGTCCAAGTGAGAAATTCAACGTTGTGGTTATGCTCATAATTTTCTGAATTTCAATTCAAGGGTAAAAGATTTGGCCCTATACAGCGCCTTAACAGGCCCAGCCTCAGCTTATTTTAGTTACTGACCAAGGACCGACCTACGCAAAGGCCTCTCCCAACAATTTCCATGCTTGCTTAGATGTGGCCACTCTGTCTCTTGCTATAGCCTTAATTTCGTCTATCTATCTTGTAAATTGCCTCTTACATTTTCTTTTCCCATCTCGAGAATACCAATTTAAAATAGATTTAGTCCATTTTTCGGCTCGTAAAATATGTCCCAGTTAAAATTGACATTATTGCTTGCATTGGTAGTTTGCCCTACAATGGATAAAGGGACACAGCGGATCCAGAGGTAATGACGAAGCTGATGCACTGGCGAGGATAGGTTCAGAATGACAACCGGCAGGGCCTGAACCAATAATTCCCCTCCCCTTTAGTCAAGTCCGCTCATGGATCCGTTAACGCACAGTCAAACGACACGAAGAGCACTGGGTAAGTATTCCAGATTGCAGGCAGTCGAAGGAGGCATTCCCGGTTTTAAACCCACGATACTCCCGAAAACTCCTCAATCTCAAACGTGACAAACTCCGGCAAGTCGTCGGTATTGTCACGGGACACTGCATGCTAAACAAACACCTATTTAATTTGGGTATCACGGACAGCCCCCGTTGCAGAGGGTGCATGAATGCAGAGGAAACGGCAGCGCATGTGCTTGTAGATTACGACAGCGTGGCTTCTCAAAGAATGCATCACCTTGGGACACCGAGGACGCCTAAGGGAGGCAAGCACCGGTATCAGCGAGCTGCTGGCCTTCCTGGAGGACATCGGGTGGTTAGACCTGGTTAGAGCAAACACAAACTGGTTAGTCAAACCCGACACGCAAAAAAAGGCCCACCGGCGGCCAAGTTGCGGAAACCAGTCCAGAAACAAGTAACAAGTAAGTGTACTCTTGTTTCCACACTTAGACTCCGATTTGTCCTTTGTGCGTATATATTTATATATGTATATTTCTTACATTACTATTATTTAAAACTAGAAGGTAAGACTCATGATTTTGTTTATAGTTACAGCTTGAGCTAGCTTGACTAAACTTTGACATAAGGCTATTAAAGCTAGCATTTCCCCGGCTTCGCACGGTTAGCAGAGCATATATTTTTAATTCTTATAGAGCCAGGCTTTGATTTTAGATTTATAATAATTACTTAATAAGTGAACAAGTCAAATTGTCTGTGGCTGAACCAGTCGCGAATCGAACTCAAAAATCATACAGCAGAATTGAGAACCTCCTCCTTTTAATTTCGTCAGTTAAAAATCGTTGATTATTAAAAAGTAAGTGTATATGTATATATATTAAAAATATGACATTGGAAAAGTAATCAGATTTCGACGAACTCGGCACAAATTGCGTTCGCTTTACAACGTTAATTGAAAATCGGTATCCGTACTCGAAATCGGAGTTTTTAAATCGATTATTGACCGTACCAACGCTTATAAATAGATTATTTAGTCGTATTTCTTTTATATTGGTTTACTCAAAAGCATCGCTTTATTTGTTTTGTTAAATCGTTATTATTCTGTATCGTAATTTGACTCAGAGAGCAAAACAAGATTTATATTTAGCCCAATACGAAATAACATAGCAAATCCATCCACTACCTAATTGGCTTTATTAATGGTAGGTTACAAAAATAGTCATTTATTATTTTTTTTATAAAATTTTATAGTACAGTTAGGCGTCTACATGACTTTATTTTTTAGAAACATTTCATTTTTTTTTACAATATGATAAAATAGCTTTTTTTTATTTGCACGCGGGATTACATACGTTTTACCTGGATAAAAGCTGAGACTGATGATATAATATGTACTGTGGTAAATATGTGTTTGTTCTGTAACTCCAATTGGCTGAATTATGCATACAGTTAGTTCTAAGCCTGGAATAAAACATAGGCTGGTTTTATCGCTTAAATCAGTTCCCATGGGATAGAAATAACCTTAAAACGTTTCCGTAGTAACAACGCGTGCGAAGTCGCGGGCGGAAACTAGTTGTAAAATAAAGTTACATAATTTGAGAAGTCCAAGTTCAGACTCGAATGAAAACTGTTGTTTCGTACGCTTTGCAGTACCCTAAGGCTAATTATGGTTAATTAGCGGGCCAACTCTACTGCCATACATAATTAGGGTATTCAAGACCAAGTTCAGTCTAGCCTGCCATATTAGGGCTAATGATAGAAAAAGTGTACGAAGTACAATGTAGATATTATCAGGGAAGAATCCTAGATGTGTCTGGATTCTTATAATAATAATGCTGGACACAATTCACACAGTATTATCTAGCCCCATGGTAAGCAGAGCTTGTGTTATGGGTACTAGATAACTGATATACATAATACAATATATTACATAGATATTTTTTATTATACATAGAAAACGACCAGAACACCTGAAACAAATATCAGCAGATCGTACACACATTTGTTCCGAGGCGGGAATCGAACCCGCAACCTCCTGCGTCGCAGGCGGACCTTCGCCCACCGCGCCACATCGGTCGTCAAAATGTATTATCTCTCTATCGTATTGTATATCTATATCTCTGTATTATCTATTATCGGTCGTCAAAATGTATTTGTCTTATGTTAAACAGTTCTTACACCTTTCATTGTTTTCCTTTTTTCTAGTGGCCAAGATGTACAAAGTACAATGTAATTAGGGCGAAGGTACGTGCGATAGCTAGCGGTATTGCTGAGCTACAATTGTAGGAAGTGAACTTCCTACAGTTGTAGCTCAGCAATACCGCTCGTGCAATACTTTATTATTATACGTAAATACTATGTTCCGTATTAAGTCTTCATGTTAACCTAGATCTAAATATTAAATCAGTTGCGAACTATCATCGTTGGAGTTATCATTTCAGGCACCCTGGTAGCTCTGACAAAGAGGAATCCGTAATGTCGAGGGGTCGCTGTCATCGAAATCGATGAGGAGGCCTATTATATTATGGTTAATTCAAAATCTCTAATCTACAAAATGCTTCCATATGCCTATTTAACGCCATTCCATGGTCCACAACTTTATTTCATACTTCATATTTATTTTTAATGGCTACGTATCTGTAGCCGAAACTAATGTGACGTGTATTTCATGAAAGTTACGAAATAAATGATTATTGATTATTATTATTATTTATTGTATTATTGTGTACATTTGTAGGTCTATTAGTATCTAGGTAATGTATACGAGACACAATGGTACCCAACCAGGGTGTGGCAATATGTACAGTTAATGGAAGTGAGCCTGGTTTCTTAAAAGCTCTGTTTAATAGATAAGATAGAAGAGAGCGGATCGGAGTTTCCCATGCATCTTCATTTATTCCCTTTCCTTCCCTCTAAAAGCAAACTTTACTAAGTCTACATTCGTCATATACGCGTGGTGT
This sequence comes from Eupithecia dodoneata, assembly GCA_947044415.1. Taxonomy (NCBI): domain Eukaryota; kingdom Metazoa; phylum Arthropoda; class Insecta; order Lepidoptera; family Geometridae; genus Eupithecia; species Eupithecia dodoneata. The sequence continues at coordinate 2,709,150 of OX345657.1, read as the reverse complement.
CGTAAGCCCATTGTAATCCGATTACAGACGATGTTATTGCAAACAAGAGACATTGACGATATTAATATACGAACGTATACATTATAATAATAGCTAGAATACAGACTACTACCAGGTAGCTTTGATAATTGATAATTATTTGCAGGAAAACGAATTAATTTTAAAATTTCTGTTGCTAATGTTATTTATTTTGCATGTATTTAAGCTGTAGGCCTTCCTTAAAATAAATACATAAATACCAGGAAGGTTATCTAAGGTTTTCACGGAATATAAACAGTATTACTATGAACATGTTAATTAGGACAATTCTACTTGAACCTAATGAATGTCGATGATTATTTTTATATCTTGTTACAATGACAATTTTAACCATACATACATATGTATATATATTTTTTATTCTCATATGTTTTTTTTTTATTCTTATATTAAGTATATATGTATATATATATTTAAATACTTAAATAGTTGCAGACTGGTCCTTAAAAGGTTTTTTTTCACAGATGATGTACCTTTTTCTGTTGCCGCTTAACAAATGCCTACTAAAATAGTGTTTTTTTTTGGTCGTTTTTATAGATAATGGTACGGAACCCTTCGTGCGCGAGTCCGACTCGCACTTAGCCGGTTTTTGTTAGAAAGAGACAAAAACTTTTATCGTCATCCCAAACGAATGCAAACTGGTACTTACTACAGACCGATACGCGAACATGTAGGTAAGTGTAACTCCCAGATGTATCATAGGCTTTAATTCATCCAAACCGCAAAAATGTTCAGCGGCCACAACTGCCATGGTAGTCCTGTCTAGTCTTCATTCAAAATGACCGCTAGGAGGGCATTATAAAGTGCAACTATTTTCAACAGCCATTACCAGTCCACTGCTGGACGTAGCATCCCCAGTTAAGCACCCTGAGTGCTCATATCATTATCATACCACAGGTACCAGCCCCTTAGCCAGCATTATGCTTAGATAACCACTTGAACGCCCAGCGCTCGCAGCCGCGGAGGGGGACTTACGCCCGCGAGCAACCGACAACCAACGCTATCAAAACGCCGCGCAACTTCACCGATAAAAACGTTTGCCAAAACAAAAGTATTAAAGTTATTCCTAAACGAGAAATTACATTGTTTGCGTTAATATCTGTAGAATAAACTTGAATTATCATCTTATCATTAAACCTACACCTTGATCGTTAAAAATAATATTAAAAAATATAAGTAGACATTTTCGACCGGTTTTTCTGCAACTTTATTTTTTCATGATCAACCTATGATATCTGTAACAGTAATGAAATGTTCTAAATAAAGTAAGTTTTCCTTTTTTTCCTTTAAAATGGCGCCAATGGCTTTATACTAGACTCATGAGAAGTATATCAAAAAAATTGATAAAAACAGGACTTCTCGGCCCACTTGTACTCGCGCGAGTGCATATTACCTTTGATATTTTCGTTGAATCTAAATCAAAAAAGAGCGTAAATAGTTTATTCTATGTACTATATTATTCTAGATAGATTATTTTATGCTACTATAGTAATATTTTTGAAGAAACCATATTGATTACTACATAAACAAATAAAATACCGGCCATGTTGATACACAAACGGTACTCGGCGATAGTTTTTACAAATTTTATAAACTTTAGAGGAATAATAAGTATGATGTTCATATACCATTAAAACCAGTGTTTTATCTAGAAAAAATACATATACAACAATCTTAGAAATATACAATACAACAAAGGTACTTACGACATGATTGATCAAAGCACACTTCAGGTTCACAGCACAAATCACACCTGTTTTATTTTGTTGACTGGCAAAAGTTTTTCTAGGAATCTCATTTGACAAGTGGTTCAGTTCGTTCGATGAATGATTTCTGCTTCGGTTATACCATAGATTAGGCCCACAAGAGCCACAGAAAAAAACTAAAATCATTTTTTCACTAGGGTGACCCTCTGGGTACTGTAGTACCCGGGGCGTATGTTTCCAAAAGTTTTTAGGGAACTGCAGTACCCGTGGGCGTTCAAGTGGTTAGAGCCTTTTTAAAACCACTTTATACATGTACCTATAAATAAATAATGCTGGACAATCCACACAACATTATCTAGCCCCATGGTAAGCAAAGCTTGTGTTATGGGTACTAGATAACTGATATACATAATACAATACATTACATAGATAGATATTTTTATCATACATAGAAAACGACCAAAACACCCGGAACAAATATCTGCAGATCGTACACACAATTGTTCCGAGGCGGGAATCGAACCCGCAACCCCCTGCGTCGCAGGCGGACCTTCGCCCACCGCGCCACATCGGTCGTCATATTCTATAAGTCATCGGTACCTATTCTATAAGTGTGTTTTTTGTTAATTTATGTTGTTATTAATAAATGTTCTAAGTAAATAAAATATAAATATTCTGTTCCTTCAATCCGCAGAAATGGGAGCTTACAGATTACGAATTTTTTTAAAGAGACAAAATCTTTTAACGTCATCCTAAACGAATGCTAACTGGTACTACAGTACAGACTGATACGCGTTCATGTAGGTAGGTCTACCTCCAGATGTATCATATAGGCTTTAATTAATCCAAACCGCAAATGTTCGGCGGCCACAACTGCCGTGGTATTTGAAACATGCGCCATGCGAATGTTCGTAAATGGAATGCACGGGTATTGGCTGTTTGCTATAGGTGCCTAATTAGAGTCATTGATATTGGTCAGATGTTATGCATGCAAGTGTTGCCAACTTCGGATTTTGAGAATGAGAGAATTGATAGTGCACCTGTGTTTGCGTGCACACTTGTGCACTATAATATTTCGTGTCCACCTGAATAGTCCTCATTGAGACTAGGACTATTGACCTACATGACGCGAGGGCCTCGCCTCATTTTGGTTTGGTTCCCGCCTCGCCTTATTCTCCTGCGTTATAGGCAGACCTTACCCCACCACGGCGCTGTAAATTGTCAAAATATGTATCTACGTAAAATACTTGCTTTAACAAGGTTCCGTCCCATAGCTAGTGTTCATAACAATAGACGACTAAAACACTGTATTGTTGAATATAAAGTTCCTTTGTTTATATAAGTATATGTAAATTGAGTCTCATTAAGTCTGGAGCCGGCTAATGAAGACGAAGCGGCGCTGTTTTCCGAGATAAGGTGCTTACAAGAGCAGGTGACCTGACCAGAACAGGAGTACCATGGAGAGGGCCGAAAAACCTCGTGAGTTCAAATTTTATTTATTTTTATTTTATTTATGAACAAAATCCACAGCTCTTAATTATAAATTAACTTATCTTATAAATAACATCCAATAAACGGATTTACATTATTATTATAAAGACAAATAAGGACGACATCACCAACAGTGCCATTATAGAGGCCAAGAAGAATAGAATAATAAATTTGTTTTTAAAGTTTAGCGTTTATTTTATTTTTATTTATTTGGAAGACAGACAGTACATAGACATTATACAGAGTTACAATAAGGATTTACATAGACCAGTGAAGTCTCCACTATTAACAAATTTAAACATAAAACTAATTTAAACTAAGTTAGTTATTGGCGGCAGAATCGGCTGCAAGCGTTTACATAGTTTTTATCATTACGGGGTTGGCTTAAAATTTTCACAACCCCGAGATGTCTTAAGAGGCCACTGAGGTATCCGAGGGCCGGCCGCGGTGCCTCCTGTAGAACAGAATCACCACTGAATTGCGACCCCAAACACGCCAACCACTTGGCAAACTGCTAGAATCACTAACCTGGTGGAGTAGTGACTAAAGGTTAATTGTGACTTCCAAATTTGTAGTGTCAATAATGCGCTCATCAGTGTATATACACACTGATGAGCGCATTATTGACACTACACATATTTTGTCCAGCTGTGGACTGGTAAAAGCGTATGTGTATCATAACGGACATTTATAAATATGAAGCCTTAAAAAGTTTTATTCAGTTATAATATAAAAAGTATGTTCTAAAAACATAGCAGAGCTTGAAAAGTTGAAGTTGAAATAAATAAATAAAAAGTAAAATGTAAAATGTTTATTTTCGAGCACAGGACTCATACAAAAGATAACATTAAAATTTACATACTCAATCACAAATCAATGACATAAAATAAAATTTAAAAAAATATGCGGACGCGAGAGACCATCAGTGACCGAAATAAAATCTTTTCTTTTCTTTAAATCTTATCTTTTTAGGACGATCTTTTTCTCAAAATCTTTATAAACAGCATGGCCACAATTAAATCATTTGGTATTCCATATTTTTATGCAACATTAGTTTCTTGAAATAAATTAAAGTATTGAATCTGTAAAATATTTGAGTTACTAAAATATTTAGCTTAAAATCCACTCCATAGACTGTGGTCTACTATATCTGCATTCTTCTCCCTAATGAGTCCGCTGCAGTCACTACAAGGAGCTTTTGTCCACGGCAATAGATGAAACTTTCTTTATTTCAAAGAGTAAATTTGCCTTTTGATCTTTCAGAGAAATATGGTTTGTTATAAGAATAAAGGTCTAAGCTTCTTCATTTACAGACTTTAATTGTTTTTTATCCGTAAAATTAGGAAATATTAAAAAATAATTACACTAAACATAAAATAAATCTACAAAAAAAAATCACTATACCTACTACACGCGCAAGACAACACAGAAGTATGAAAAAAAGGTTTGGAGCGCGACACCACAAACGTTGTTTGTTCTTTTTGATTTATCTGGAAAAACCTATAAAACGCGAGTATGGCAACCCTGACTGTGCATATATTAAATTTTATAGATAGGTACTTTCGGGGTATAACTAAATATCATTTTGTAAACATACAAAACAGGTGGATTTGAATAATGGCTTCCGTCTTAAATCTTTTTTTAATTTCATTTATTAATATTCTTTATTGTGTAAACCAAAAAATTACCGAATTAACAAAGTATAAAAACAAATAATAACTAGTATTTACAATTGAAACAGTTGAGCTACAGACTGTTGCAAATAATCTAGGGGTACCAATTAACTAATCCATATCAAGGAAACATCCCTTAAACTTTGACTGCTGTATGGCAATGCTGATGCGTTGCGCTTCGACCTGTAGGCCAAGCACGGAGATTGTTCTTTAGGGTAGAATAGACAAATTATTAGAACATATATGCACTGCACAATATAACGTATATCTACTGACAGATTTACCCCTAAAGAGTCAGAAATAAGAGCCCTAACATCTTCATCTTAGTAAGATTTAGGCGTCATAATCCTCTGATCTCAAAGGTCAATCCGAAGTACGTACAGTACACACTGATAGACTTAAACCTCAATTAGTTTGTTAAAAAAAATGTAACAAAATTATGATAAGCATTATTGTTGTGGAAATAAGTTAATAAGTTGAGGGAATGTATTTCAAATAAAATTAGGCATTCGATAACAAAGTGACGTAATTTTTTTATGTTCTGCCCTAAACAACAATCCCCGCGCTTACCGACCCTCTGATAGATTTTTGAAAACCCGGAAAGCCTAGATACCCTGTAAAATAACTGGTACATACTCGTACCTCACGAAAAGCCTAAAGTTTTTCGCACTTGCTTGTTCGCACAGAATCCATTCATTTTTCCATTCCAAAGAGCAGTTCAAACAACGAAATGAAACCACATCTAAAACTTCTCATAAAACTTGGCTGCCTTGTTGTATGCAAATCAGATACATTTTGAATTTCAAATTCCTTTTCTGCTGAGAATTGGAGCGATATACGAAGTTCAATAATATTGTGAGAGAAAGAAAGCAAGTTTGTATGCTAATCACAAGACCTACGAGTACGCGGCTGATTGGTTGAATCCGAGACGCTTTATAAGTTTGTTTAGTTTTATCTTCCAGTTTACATTCGTTGTTTTTCTTTGTATTTTTTTTACTGAACCTACAGCAATAGCTTTTCTTTTCAGATGAATAGAATTAATGACGATAAAATCGCATAAGCGATAAGACCGGCAATCCGCCTATTCGGCAATTGCCTCGCTATAGGATAAGTTTATATTACGTAGGTACGAGTACTTAATTCCCGACAATTTTTAAGGCTATGAAATCAAGAATAATAACATACTAACGTCTATATATATCCAAATAGTTAAACCAGAGAAATATCAGACTTCTTCAGATTGTTATCGATAGTGTTTTGTTGTGAGGTAACTTAAAAAATATGCTTGATGTTGATCAAGCATATTTTTTAAGTTAGTATTTTTTAAGCAACAAAATACTAGCGATAACAATCTGGCGTAAAAAATATGCTTGATGTTGATCAAGCATATTTTTTAAGTTTACGACCTCACAACAACGCCTCACAAGGCGTAATGTAAACTTTTCTTACGAACCGACCGAGACACTCATTTGGTCCAATATAGCTGTTTTCTCTGCATTGGCAGCCGAACATTTGATACCATATTTATCAAAAAAATAAGAAGTAGCTACATTCAGCAAATAGCCGATAGTGTTTGCCGTAGTTGAGGACAAGTGGAACCCTTCCTGTAGCATCCTAAACAAGCAGCGTAAGGGCGGGAAACAAAAGTAATTGCTCCAAGGTTGTGATTGAATTTCTAAGGGAAAACTTGAGTGCCAATTTGACCGAGGTGTGTTGCCTTTATGAAATACTAGCTGTTTCCCGCGGTTTCACACGCGTTAAATTCGATTTTCTCATTTCTAAAATATAATATTGCCTTTGTCACCCAGGGATAGGGTAGCTTCTCAACGGTGAAAGAAATTTTAAAATCGGTCCAGTAGTTTCAGAGCCTATTCAATACAAACAAACCAAAAATCAAACCTTTATAATATTAGTATAGAAATACTTAGATTGGTACAATAGTCCTCGGGCAAGAGTTAAGTCATTTCCTGTGGTAGAAACATGGATATTAGATAGGTATATGCCAGCGGCGACGTGAGACGTAACCCAAGCCGTAAGTAACCAAAGTTTCAGCCCTATCCTTTTAACACTTTGACTGCTGAAATCACACGGTATGTGTTTTCTACAAGTGACTAATATGCGTAAATCCACACTAGCGCAGCGGCTGAGAAAATACAGATCTTTGTGACTCAGCACAGCGTAATATTTTTCTAACGAAACGCATGTGCGGCGCAACACAACCGCTGTGTAGAGCGGCAGCACGAATTTTTTAGGTTAAAAAAAAGATCGCAGTCATCGAAAAAAAAACGCAGTCAAAGTGTTAATAGTTTTGGTGTGAACCAATAGGTACCAGGTTAGTTTAGTGTGGCCAAATGGAGTTAACACGCCAAAGTTGTGTCTGGGTGCTAATGAATATTGGAGACAACCGACGACAGTGTTTTGTCAACTTTTCAGCGGCCCGTCGACTTTGGTGTCTACACACAAAGCGCTCGTTGGGTGCATGGATGTTGGCTATGGAGTCTACACTCCATAGCCAACATCCATGCACCCAACGAGCGCTTTTAAAACTAGTTTCTACTAGTGGTTTCACCCAAGTTTCCCTGGATGAAGCCTAGAAACTTTATTCGGATCTATAAAATGCTAAATTATAAAGTATTATTTAACGGGTATCCATCGCCTGTTAAATAGTACTTATAAATATATGTTCAAATCGCATAAGTTTAAAATATTTATATAATTCAAATTTCAGTTGGATCTTAATAGATGTATGTTTTTATGAAATTAGACAACTTATTCACATTAACTTAGAAGAAAAGATGTCGCCAAACTGGCTAAAATAATACATGAAATACTTACACTTTGCATTAACCACCTGACTTGACAAAAAAGCCCCTTGTATCAACACTACAAGACTGTAGCCTACAAAATGTACCAATAGTGCGTCCCAAAACACTTGAGCTGTGATTGGCCGCTCACAAAGTCAGCTGTTGTGTACACGCTTGAGTACAAACGTTTGCGGTTAGCTGGCAAACACTGCTGGGAACCATGCTTTAGTAGTTACGTTGATATGTTTGAGACTTCAGAGATCCCTTACAATGTTACCAGAAAATTATGATGGAGCATTTTATTACTAGGTAGGCATGATATCCTATTGTGGGCAATAGGATATCATGCCTCCAGTGTGATTTTTGTTAACATGTTAAAACAAATACACACACTTAGAATGAATAATGTTTATTATTTAATATATCAATTTCAATCATCATTATGCCTATGCCAGCCAGGCGTTTGTCCACGGACATAGACCTTTCCTAATGAGCGCCATAGCGGCCTATCTTCAGCTTGCCGCATCCAGCCGCTGCAGTCTTTCGCTGATCGTCAAAAATTTCAATATTTTAGGCAAAAGAATGTTTCATATTGATATTAGTTGATGGTTCGAAGTTTGATTCTGCAATTACGGTGTAAAATAAAATTATACCTCTTCCGTTGTTTATTAACTGAATGGATCGAGGAGACAGAATATACTCGTAGGTATCGTAAGGAAGGATATAGAATACCTATTCAAAATAAATATAATAGTCAGAAGCTATTATATTTATTTTTACTTATTGAGCTAGTACAGAAATACATTTCCAATAACATTAGTCATAAGTACAGAATTATTCTTTTTCAAGTCAAAATAAAATATTTAGTTTAAGCTACATCTAAAACATTAAAAATTCATAGATAAACCAAAACTCACATCAAACGCAATTAGCTTTCCAACTTCCCGAGGACATTTTTACAAACTGCCAATATACATAAATCTCCATACATCTGCATACCATCCCGAGCATGCTAGCTAATCACAATTACCGCACTCTCTCGGGTAAAGTTTTAACTAATACTCACGTACAACATTCCTTGGGGATAGCACAGTACGTTCGTAATCAGTACAGCAACTTGCGAATGGAACTGATTCAATTATGCTGATGAACGCAACAGTTTATGCAGTCGAGAATCGTAATGTTTAAAAATGTGCGGTGGTTGGGTGATCTGCAATCATCATAAATAAATGATGCTAGATAGTTGACACAGGATTGTCTAGCTTCAAACTTGGCAGAGATTGTGTTGTACTATACACAAATAACATAAATAAAGATAACTTTTAATAATCCTTTGTTAGCAAAATTCGCGACGCGACGCCAACACATATTCGCGTCGCAAAAAAAATCGCGCACTTACGACAAAGGTTAATTATGATGAGGTACGAGTAATCAGACCAACTCTTTAGATAATTTCCTCTGTGGTACAATCCTAAAACTACGAAGGCAAGTGAAACTTCAAATTTTGTAACCGAAAGAGGTCTCTTGGCTCTTCATGTTAATATATTAAATATTGATTTAAGTTGGTTAGGAGTTTAGACACAGCTTCACCAAATTTGGTTATTATTATCAACATATTAATAAATCCAAAATATTTAGGGACCGCATCCCTCACGTCCGTCCCTTTTGCCCTATACTTTTTCTCATGGGCGGTGCTAAGAGCGGTACCTTCTGGGGGTAAGCTTCGGCCGTCGCTTTCGCCGTACGGACTAAAAGTCCGTGAAGCAACTCTGTCGTGTTTTAGAATGTGCGCCGGAGTAGCTATCATGGAGGAGACGGGTCTGAGCAGTTTTCCATTGCAGCAGCAAGAGCGTGGCAAGACAGCAGCAAGACAAGTGTATCGGACAGCTGGACATGAAGGATAGCGGAATCCGAAACTCGGTTAAAAAGACTGCCTCGCTAAAAATTCCGGAATGACGAGCATTCCCGGATTGATAAGACAAGTAAGTATCGTCATACTCGCATCGCATAGTATGCGCTGCACGCCTGCAGCACAGGTAAGTACTGATATAATTTGATTATTCAAGTACTTTTAAATACAATGTTGATCCGAAAATGATATTCCTTGACAGTGGGTACAAGACTATTCCTACTACCTACTAAGTTGTTGTCCACACTACCAAAGGTTAGCAAGCAGGTAGAGAATGCTATCTAGCATTATGCTCGCCTATGTACAACTTTTGTCCAATAAAGTATATTCTATCTATCTATTCCTGTAGCTATCTTATCAAAGGCTGCGAGCCTCGTCTCAGAATAATAATTCATACTATGTACTGCAGACCCGAGGTATATCCTATTCTAATTACACACCACGGATAATAACAAACCCCAGGCCACAGTATGCATATGTCCTTATGTATACTGTGCCCAGGCGTTGTTGGTTAGGCTATACGAGCCTGCCGCTAGAGTTTCTCCGTATCTCTAATTTCCTCAAGTTATGCCCCTTGTGGGACTAACCCGACCTCAGCTGACGTAATAAACGGTGCATTCGGCTTTCGTTACAAATTCATGGAGATCTTTCAAGATTTTTCCTCGGGTTTTGGTTCAGGAAATTGATGTTAACCGCATCATGACGTGTCTTGATTCACTTGTTTAGGTTTATCACGGCTTTGAAATGAAACAAAAGAAAGTTGTGATGCCTCTTATCTAATACAGTAATTGTTTTTTATTGTAAAAAAATTGTTCCAGTAGAATGAAAAGATGGCGCCTTTAGATTTAAATGAAAATGGCATAACTCCTCATAGGGTGACATGACACTGTATCATTTTTCTGTTTCTATTTAATTATTCTTCCGTGGCTGAACCTAGTCATCTTCTGTGATGTAACGAAAAAATACATCTCATTGGACGAGTTATTAATAGAAGTTTTTAGAAAAATATGTTCCGAATTTCAAAGCATGGGTAGGTCCTACCTATAACTACTTACCTGTAATCTCCAACGTGCAACCACAGCGTTTTGTGTTATTATTGGTTGACAATGCATAAGTACCTATAGGTAAATCTTTAATACTATTGTTACGTAGTATTGTACGCATTTCCTTACCCAACCATCACACCAGTGTGACTAAGCAGTTTGAAAATAAAAATTGGCCGTGGAAATTATATGATTTACTACTCGTATTTATGTGAATCAAATAAGGAATTGGTTTTGGTTCCAGATCACATTGTATGATCTGAAATCAAAACTTATTCCCGAAATAAAAAATACCGTAAATTTCAGCCGATGTTATTGACAAGAAACTGTCCGGGGCTTTGATTAGCACAAAGTGGCGAGGCCTTTGAATCCCAAAGCTAAAATTATATTTTTCAGTAAGTATCCGAAATCAAAAGCAGAAGGTTTTGCATAATTCATAAGCCTTTGGAAACCGCCGAACTTTGCCACTCGAAGGCGAAAATTCCTTGCGAATTTGATAATAAATTGCCTAAAAAGAAAATGAGGGCGATAGATTGTAGCGATGGACTGGTTTTGTTTTGTAGCGATCTGAATATCTTTTGTATTCAACAGTCAAAACTAGAAAATTTTCTCGCCGCTACGACAAACGACGAAAAATGTGCATTAAAATGTGGGCTTTAACTCGTGAGGTATTTTAAGATACTTACATTATATGTGAATTAAAATTAAAAATATAAAACTTTTATAGTAACAAAATGGCTTCCCAAAAGCTTAATGCTTTTGGGAAGCCATTTTGTTACTATGTACTATGTACGAGTGTCATCTGATTCCGTCAATACTCAATGCATCTAAACAATACGAATTAAAGTACATATGTATTTGAATGCACATTTTTGTGCTGTGTGGTAGCAGTGGCCTCTGAAGAAACCATCTTTATTTACCTACCGTCCGAAAAAACACTGAACAAGAAAGCACAAGCTTAAGCTTTTTTGGTTTGTTTATTTATTATTAGTAGGTATCTTCCACTAACACTTGTGATCTGTAAAAAGAACTACCAACCTGGTGGTTACTTAAATTAAAAATGAGCTCATAGCTTTTTAGCCAATGTTCTGTTAAGCAAATGATGTCAATATCAAATAAATAATTAAGAAAATAATCGAAATATACATGAACTATGTATGTACCTACCTATGTACAATTCCAATAATTCTTGAATATTTTAATGTACCAAATTAGTAAACTTTGTATTGATATTAAAAATCCCTGTTGTTTCCCTAAACATACACACGCCAACAGAACTCATATAAACATACACACGCCAACAGAACTCATATAAACATACACACGCCAACAGAACTCATATAAACATACACACGCCAACAGAACTCATATAAACATACACACGCCAACAGAACTCATATAAACATACACACGCCAACAGAACTCATATAAACATACACACGCCAACAGAACTCATATAAACATACACACGCCAACAGAACTCATATAAAAATTGCCTAACCATACCTTTGAAACTTTCGAAGTTAGACACACAAACCTCAAATTTTGACAGAAAGAAAGTAGATACTGTTTCTTTTATGTATAAAAATCATAACTACCTACATACAAACTTTTTTTCTTAAAGTTATTGCACACTTACAGACCTCTTATAAAAATAGCTTTACAGTTAGGTACTTGAAAGAAAAAGAATTCGACCCACAAAAATCTCTGATATTGTCATTTTTCAAGGACCGGTTTCCTAAAAATTATTAATTAATTCACATCACATCCTGAAAATCACAAGAAAAGACCTTTGCTAGAATTTTGAGAAAACTGCATAATAATTATACACGCGTTCTTAACACTTTGACTGCGATTTTTTTTCGACGACTGTGATCTTTTTTTTAACCTAAGCTATTCGTGCTGCCGCTCTACACAGCGGTTGTGTTGCGCCGCACATGCGTTTCGTTCGAAAAATATTACGGCTGTGCTGAGTTACAAAGATCTGTATTTTCTCAGCCGCTGCGCTAGTGTGGATTTACGCATATTAGTCACTTGTAGAAAACACATACCGTGTGGTTTCAGCACTCAAAGTGTTAATATCCTAAATTATTTAGTTTCAAAATTATTAATTTCCTAGTTGCGAAATAAAGACTTACGTCAAAAATCAATATACGTAAATACTTGCAAATATCTATCAATTAACAAAAAAATTACCGGACACCCTTCTGTTCTTATTTTTAGTGACATCGACTGTCAAAGCACATGGTGAACAGCTAGATGGCGGCTGGGTGTTGCCGACGTTGCCGTATTCGCAGCCAGTTTCGTACCAAGATTGAGCTTGATAGCTAACGGAGTAACAAACAAGCTATCAAAAAGTTTAATACGACATCTATCGGGTTTATACTTAACTACCCCGCCGTTGAAGTATAAGAAGCTTTCATGATAGGAATTACCTACCCAGAATTAGTACCTACACAAGCTTTCATAGTAAAGTAAACGCTTATTACCATAGAGAAATTAAGTCTTCTTTCTGTAAACATATTCGTAATAGGGACTATAATAATTATAATTATATTGAAAACAAGACTAAATATTTAAATCGCAAACGGATTATAACAAAATTCTTTCAAAAAGTTTTATTTAACGCCATCTATCGGCTTTTCACTGGCTTGAACTAGCACAAACATAGCAGCAGGGTTAGATAGTAGTGTCGAAATTTTAACATAGAGGGCGTTTGTAGGCAACTTTATAAAATTGTTCATAAACAAGTACAATCTTAAAAACGTGTATGGCATAACACCTATCCGAGAATGTTTATAAGGTTAATGTCATCAAGGATTTCATTGGCGACGTCCTGGACTAACGGACTGATTATTTCCGTTATTTCCTCCTGTAACAATATTTTTTTATTAAATTCAAACAAATTATAATAGAATTGTTAAAAAATATCGTCCCTACATAATTCTTACCGAGTAATTTTCCAAAAATTCAAGCACAAAATTCTTCAAGAATAAGTTGACAAAGCTGTCCACGATAGGGTTGTTGAAGAATCCGTTGATTTCGGGCTGAAAATCATACAAAAGTAAGATATTTAGGGAAACATCGTGAAAGGATTTTTTATTCACGATATTTTTCTCTTGCCCATGATGACTCAAGGACTCAGTACAATGAAAAAATTAAAACTACATAGGTACTTATGTTTTCTAAAATCGTATTCAATTTTCATGCCTTCCAAAATTCTTTAAGAATAACTGTTTCATCGAGGATAAAGACCATTAAATTACAGTTTGCAAACTTGGCCGAGGCCGTGAAATGATACAAGCAAGAAAAACTTTTTTAAAAGAATAATAATTAGTTTTAAAGTACCGACATTTATTTTTCTTCGTGCCTATCGTGGCCCCAGTGATACCCAAGCCACCCAGCTTGGGTATCACTGCGGCCACGATAGACCTATTGTGATCAACCTATGTTGGTCCACTGCTGGACATAGGCCTCTCCAATGAGCGCCATAGCGCCCTGTCTTCAGCTTGACGCATCCAACATCTATCTGCAGTCTTTCGCAGGTCATCATCCCACCTGGTCGGAGGGCGTCCTACACTACGTTTATCGAGTCGTGGTCTTCACTCAAGAACAGGTTTGCCCCAGCGACCGTCAGTTCTTCGCAAGATATGGCCGGCCCACTGCCACTTCAGCTTGCTAATTCTTAGAGCTATGTCGATAACTTTGGTTTTCTGTCGGACCTACATACCTACCTAATAATAAATTAATTATAATACAAACCTGGATATCCGTGATGCTGACTTCAATTCGCGTGCTCAGTACATTCAGGTAGATTCCCAGCCGAGGCCTAAGTCCCACCAAAAGTTCTATCTTCACTCTAGGCTTTATAATGGTGATTCTAAAATAAAACAAAAATGCAACATTATAATTACCCTGCCATGGGGCCATGGAAGTATTACGTAAGCACTATAGAGGAGGTGGGGGGGTCTTGGTCTTGCTTATTTTTGATGACATGAGGGGTCTTAGAGGGTGATTACGTCAGCAGATATATTTTTTTACACATTATATCAGCCCACACATTATCTATGCTTGAAAACGAAACGCATTTTCGGGGATTCCAGAAATAACAAATACGTTTTGGTACTCACTTAGAACCAAGTAGGGGAATTAAGCAAGTAGCGAACTTTGGATACCAACTTCAACTTCTTCCTAGATGGCTCTGCGTCTGGATTGACGCAATTCTGCCAGTGTACCAAATTAAAAAGAAGTTAAAAAACCTGTCACATATCCCAGTTTTCTTTTTCTGTTATAGGAACGTCAGTTATATTGAGCACGTTGATTTGTATTCGATTATAATACGAAGAGATTGAAGGTCTAATAGGTTATAGGTTAGGTATCTTACTTAGCGTCACCATTTCCAAATAGGCTCAGACCATTTGTGCTCAAAAATAGATCGTAGTTACCTGAAACAAGATACATAATTCTATGTAGTATATGTATATGTATGTATGTATTGAAACTTATTTATAATATTTTTTTTTTTTTATAACAATTCACACAGCATTATCTAGCCCCGTGGTAAGCAGAGCTTGTGTTATGGGTACTAGATAACTGATATACATAATACAATACATTACATAGATAGATATTTTTTATTATACATAGGAAACGACCAGAACACCCGGAACAAATATCTGCAGATCGTACACACAATTGTTCCGAGGCGGGAATCGAACCGTCATCAATAGGTATAATGTAGGTATTGAAACTTATTTATTTATAAGAATAAAGTAAATAAATAAATAATGCTGGACAATTTCCACAGCATTTAGCCCCGAGCTAAGCAGAGCTTTTGTTATGGGTAGGTACTAGATTATATAATATACAAAAATGAAAGAAATATAGACGCTACAATGTTTTTATTTTTCAATTATGTAAGTTCCTTTTATGTTCTTCTATGGCTATAACATGTACCTACATACGACGACCGATGTAGCGCGGTGGGCGAAGGTCCGCCTGCAACGCAGGAGGTTGCGGGTTCGATTCCCACCTCGGAACAAATGTGTGTACGATCTGCAGATATTTGTTACGGGTGTTCTGGTCGTTTTCTATATATAATAAAAAATATATATCTATGTAATGTATTGTATTATGTATATCAATTATCTAGTACCCATAACACAAGCTCTGCTTACCATGGGGCTAGATAATGCTACGTGAATTGTCCAGCATTATTATTATTATATTATTAAAGACGACTGTATAAATACTAAAGTCATGTAAGTATAACGGAATATTTACCATGATTAGATTTTTGAGTTTTGCAGTTATTCCGTGATCATGGCGCATGAAACTGTGTCGAAATATTGGAAAACTCAAAAATCAAATCATGCCAAATATCCCGCTTTAAATGATTTTAGTGTTAATAACCATGATACCTTCAAAAGTTTTACTGTACAAATACTGTCCTAAAGCGAATCTGTCGTAAAACGAATCTATCCTAGAACGAATCTGATGTAAACAGAATCTGACTTTAAACGAACAAGGGCTTCAAACGTCCTTCTGTTCTTACCAACGTCCACATCAATGACTGGGACCTCTGCATCAATCACCACGTTGTACCGCTGGAGCAGGACTGAAGCTATGGAGATGCTGACAGTGTTCAGCTCGAAGGTACTCAGCTGTGATACTGTCAGATCGTTGATTGCGACTCGGGCGCTGCAATCAAAACAAAGGACGGGAATCACTACCACGCCGTAACACAGTGTGACACTAGAGAGTGATAACAAACACAGTGTGACACTAGAAAGTGATAAAAAACACAGTGTGACACTAGAGAGTGATAACAAACACAGTGTGACACTAGAGAGTGATAACAAACACAGTGTGACACTAGAGAGTGATAAAAAACACAGTGTGACACTAGAGAGTGATAACAAACACAGTGTGACACTAGAGAGTGATAAAAAACACAGTGTGACACTAGAGAGTGATAACAAACACAGTGTGACACTAGAGAGTGATAAAAAACACAGTGTGACACTAGAGAGTGATAACAAATTTTTGATATGCTTAAAATTGTAACCTACCGCAGCGTAGACTTACTATTAGAAATTAAAAGTCGCATATTCCAGAATTCTGATTTGAACCTAATGACGACATTATTCCATAGGAATAATGTCGACACTATTCCATAGGAATAATGTCGTCATTAGCACCTATATTAGTCCACCGGAACATAGGCCTCCCCCAATGAGCGCCATAGCGCCCTGTCTTCAGCTTGCCACATCCAGCATCTACCTGCAGTCTTTCGCATATCGTCATCCTTTGGTCGGAGGGCGTCCTACACTACGTTTACCGAGTCGTGTTCTCCATTCAAGAATAAGTTTGCCTCAGCGGCCGTCGGTTCTAAAAAAAAATATAATATCCCCTTACCCATGCACAGGAATAACAGAGTCATCCAGGTAGATACGATTGAGACTGAAGGGATCCAGGACCGGTATGTCATCACTGCCCGTCACCATGGTCTGACGGAAGTCTTCTAGCGCGCTGATCAAGGCGTTCTCG
This sequence comes from Eupithecia dodoneata, assembly GCA_947044415.1. Classification (NCBI taxonomy): domain Eukaryota; kingdom Metazoa; phylum Arthropoda; class Insecta; order Lepidoptera; family Geometridae; genus Eupithecia; species Eupithecia dodoneata. The sequence goes on along the minus strand of OX345657.1, from coordinate 2,691,936 downwards.
AGGATGCTGTTCCTTCCATTTGCGTCTGTAGGTAATGATAGCAGCAGTTGAGACGTTTGGACCTCATAACACAAGCTCTGCTTACCTTGGGGCTAGATGATGCTGTGTGGATTGTCCAGCATTATTTATTTATACATATTATTTATAGAACGTGGATCCACTGGTTCAGGATCAACAGTCAAGCTTAATATATGTTCGATCTACAATATTTAAGGTACTTTCCCTTCATGTGGCATGGCTGTGGAATACCCTGTATACTGCGATTTAAAGACGAGATTTGGGTAATTATCGTAAAAACAAAAAAATAAAATTTATATCTGCAAACCGTTACACTTAGGACATCGATTTTACCAGAGATATAGCCCGACACTTTCCCAAAAAATACATCGGTTTCAAACAACCTTTATAGCTTGTAGTGTCGTAGTTCACGTGAACTAGACTTTAATTCATCTATACTAAATCATAAAGAGGAAAGGTTTAATTTTTTGTTTGTTTGTATTATTTTAGAATAGACTCCGAAACTACTGGACCGATTTGAAAAAAATAATCATTCACCGTTGGGAAGCTACACTATCCGCGGTGAACATAGGCTTTATTAAAATTTAGAAATGTGAAATTTGAATTTAACGCGGTTGAAACCGCGGGAAACAGCTAGTCACAAATATAAGCACAAAACTCAAATCTAACAATGAAATGAGAACATGCAATCGTATCCTGCATACCTGTTTGGGAAAGAAGTTGAAGCAATGCTTCTTGATCGTTGTTGACTGGTAGCGCCAAAGTGACACCAAATATGGCCACCAGACAAATGAAATTTGAATTCATTGTACCTGAAATCAGTTAAAGCAAATGTAATAATAATCTAGCGAGATACTTTTTTATCAACTTGAATTTCATAGTACCTAGCTATGTAAAAATAGGACGCCCTCCGACCAGGTGGGATGACGACCTGCGAAAAAACTGAAGGTAGATGCTGGATGCGGCAAGCTAAAGACAGGGCGCTATGGCGCTCATTGGGGGACGCCTATGTCCAGCAGTGGATTGCTATTGGATGATGATGTAAAAATACTTAATGTAAGCAATAGCAGACTGTTTCAAGAAAATAATAATTACTATAAAACTTATTTGAACGGACATACCTTCACAGAGACTTTGATAACACTAATAAATTAATCTTGCAGATATAATAATTTGTAATTAAGCTATTTGATTTAGATAACATTATCGTTCGATACTCAGGATTAAACCAATGCGAAACCAGTGGCACTTCATCACCGCTTCTAATGTGGTAAGTACAGAGGTAAATTGTAAATTGTAAGATTACAATTTACCTCTGTACTTACCACTATATGGCCATATAAAGCCATATCTCGCGAAGAACCGACAGCCGCTGGGGCAAACGTGTTCTTGAGTGGAGACCACGACTCGGTAAACGTAGTGTAGGACTCCCTCCGACCAGGTGGGATAACGACCTGCGAAAGACTGCAGGTAGATGCTATATAAACATCTATTGCTGTTCGTTAGTCTCGCCGATTTTGATGATTTTGGTTTTGAAATGTTTGTCGTAGTCCAGGGAAGGTTTAAACGGTGAGAAAACACGGTGAAATTGCGCAGAAGTTTCCACGCGGGCGAAGCCGCAGGACGCAGCTGGTATTATTAATTTTTATCTTTATTAATATCATACACCTCCGCCCATCGACTACGTACCCAGTCGATGCCTCCGCCCTCCGACCCGGTGGGATGACGACCTGCGAGACTGCAGGTAGATGCGGGATGCGACAAGCTGAAAACAGGGCGCTATGGCGCTTATTGGTGGAGGCCTATGTCCAGCAGTGGACTGCTATAGGCTGATGATGATGATGATGACTAGCTGCGCCATGCGGTTTCACCCGCGTGGTGATAGATATTTTGGATAATATACAATATATCTTTATAAATTGTAGCCTATGTGTTATTCTGATGTTGTATTGTTTGTGTTTTTTTTTGTTTTATTGCTATATTATTGTAAAGTTTCATTAAAATCCATTCATAATGTTTTTACGTGAAAGAGTAACAAACATCCATCCATCCATACTTACAAACTTTCGCGTTTATAATATTAGTAGGATACACAACACAACTCTGCTTACTTTGGGCCTAGACAAAGTTTTATCAGTTTAATCTAGTTATCTGCCCAACTACCTACACAACTCTATAGATAATTCTGTGAGGTAATTATGTCCGGTAGGTCCCATTTGTCCTATGGAACATGACGTAATCACATAATACATACGTATTATCTGTGATTGTTATATTACATAAGTAATATAACAATTTGAGAAAATATTGTCCCTATTTAGTTGAAGTGGGTACTCAATTCTTTATTGTTGTTTGTTTACAATGATTAGATTGGATCTTTGCAATCAATAGATTTCTTTCCGGCCCTGGTGGGGGCGCAGAGAGGGGCCTCGAGGCTTCGCCTCATTACCCCGGCGTCAACTCGAGGGGTGACGACCCCTCGGTCCTTGGGTTTTGTGGGAATCTTTTCTTTCCCTTACTCTCAATGTTTTTTTGGCATCATTCCGTTTGTAATCTTTTTTTTTTTAAATAAACCCAAGGACTCTATGGTGGTTCCGCAGGTTCTTTGCTAATCGTAATGGAAATAAACGTAAATTTTGATAGATTGAATTTTCTTCACGTCTTATATATCTCATCATGGAAGAATTTGGGAAAAGCGATTCCCATTTAGTTCTGTGCATTCACAGACAAATAAAAACAGGAGCAAAAGCTAGTATGTAGTTCTATAGTACAAATAGGGACAATATTTTCTCAAATTGTTATATTACGTCATGTTCCATAGAACAAATGGGACCTACCGATTATGTCCCTCATTATTAAATTGTCTTCGCTTAATGTTTCCATTGAACACAATAATAAGTAGGTATAATAATCTAAAAAATAATAATAAAGATAAAAAAAAATCAGATAACACTTGTTATGAATATTTTTATTTAATTGGAAAAAGTGTCGTCGGCACAAATTTTTGTAAGTAAAGCTTGTCGCAGATCGTGAACAAAAATGTGCATTCGAATAAGGACTTTAACTTGTAACATTTAGAAGCATTTTACTATATTGATGGCATCACATGACAGACAACTCGCGGGCCACTCGTTTGAATCTTGTGAAAAGCTATTCCGTCACAATGTACTAAATTTTAAAGGTAACACAATTTATGGCAATTTTTGAATGCACACTTTTGTGCTGGGTGGTAGCGGTATTGGATAAATGACCGCACTCCTTAATGCTTTACAGGTTATCGTTGATGACGTCAAGGAGGACAATTTCCAAGAGTTTGTTGATGTCGCTCTGAAATTAAAAAAAATATGGTTAGTATTTGATGTAATTAGCTTGTTTTAAAAGTTCCTGAAAACTAAATCAGAAATTTTAGAACGGGGTACCTAGCAGGTTGGCGAAGGTCCACCTGCGACGCAGGAGGTTGCGGGTTCGATTCCCGCCTCGGAACAATTGTGTGTACGATCTGCAGATATTTGTTCCGGGTGTTCTGGTCATTTTCTATGTATAATAAAAAATATGTATCTATGTAATGTATTGTATTATGTATACCAGTTATCTAGTACCCATAACACAAGCTCTGCTTACCATGGGGCTAGATAATGCTGTGTGAATTGTCCAGCATTAATTATTTATTTATTTATAGGTATATTCTTAGCTTTGTTCTTTTGAGAATTTGACTCTTAGTAGCTAAGCTTTGGTTATACACACGAGTAGTACAATTCGCATTGAAAATAGATATTTAACTTGACATTGAAAACACCCAGAACACACGGAATCTGCAGATCGTACAAACATTTTGTTCCGAGAATCGAACCCGCAACATCTTACTAAACGACTTAGCAAATGTCTCATACATCCACCACCACCGCATGGCACCACTTTATGCATTCAAATTTAGGCTTAAACTCTTCGTTAAGCCATTTTGTTACTGGACTTACAAACTTACCAACTCGTTTCCTCTTAGTTTAAGTTTATTATGTTCTGTGTAAGTCTAATAACAAATAAATTCATTTCATTTCGTTAGTCACATATTTTACAGTGACTTAATAGCTACCGCAAGCTTCAAGCCAGTGGTACTCGTACCACGAGCCATCTTGTATCTGACGCTGTCAATAAAAATGCACTTAAACATTACGAGTTAAAGATCATATTTGCATGCACATTTCTATGATGTGCGATAGTGTAGTTCAGTTCTGCGTCTTTTTTATCAGGTCAGCTCACACTTAGACGCGACGCGACGCAGCGCTTTTTTTCTGCGCACAAATTTACTATTTTTTTTTTTTGTGAAAATATGAAAGTGCCCCGCGGCGCAGTGAGATACCGTACCGCGCTGCGCAGCGCAAAACCACAGGCGTCTTCAAGCATCGTCGCGTCGCGTCGCGTCGTCGGGTCGCGTCACGTCTAAGTGTGAACAGACCCATAAATCTACTAATACTACTAATTACCTCGAAATTGTTGAGTGTGTTGGGGACGATGATTCCGATGAAGTGGTTGACGAAGGAGGAGATGTCACGGCCAAAACCAGCCACGGCAAGGTCAGACTGAAACAGAAATAAACAAGTTAAATTATTTGTTTTTTTTATAAACTCATCTGATTCGGGTCTATGGACGACAGATGATCATCCATGTGTCATCAAATTAAATTAGACCCAGATTAGAATGTTTGTGGCGACAAAATTTACCATCATAATGGTAAATTTTTACCCCACAAACATTTACCCGACAAAAACTGTTTTGAAATGTACAAACTTTGATCTACCGTTCATTTGAACAAATATGTATATTATGTATATGGGGCGCAGTTAGTATAGTTATAAATTAGGATATACTTCTAATTTACTCATAAGAACGATTACCTACTACACCCACTACACTCATTGGGGACAGTGGGACTGGACCAGATAGTATACAGGAAGCACCTCTTTATTGCGCCATGTTTTCTGACCCTATGGTTGTACTAGCATTTCCTTCCCTGTTTGTTAAAAAAATGGATATTTATAAATGTCTCATTGTTTCCTTACATGAATCTCTCCTATATTGAATTTAGCGTCAACGCTGTTGATGCTGATACCAGTGATGATACCAATGCGCACGCGAATGTCTGTTTCCACGGTGATCTCTTTGACCGCGAATCTGCAACGAAAAATAACTTTTATTGACACTAAATAAGACTGCAATCCACAAATTTCTCTCTCAAATTTCTAGTAAAAGAAAAAAAACGTAACAAAAAACTTTTGACGGATTGACGGTACTTACAGCTATATCGTAGACATAAAATTAAAAAAAAAACATAAATAAGTTATGGTCCGTACTCCGTACGTATCACACAAAAACTGTAGTTCTAATGGTTAAGTAATCAAACTAGAATAGAAGGTGTCTAGGCAGAAAAATAACATCGAATTAGTGAGAACATTGTTAAACTGAGCGAAGTAAAAGTATCACAAAAGACTCCATCATAAGATGAGAATAAGTGGTAATGTAAAGAAAAGAAAGAGATAATAAAACAGAGAGTATATAATGATGTTCACGATACGAACCTTCCTGATGCTGACAAGTTGATCTTCTCTCCGAACAAGACCGCATTAATCTCGGCGTTATCTGACGAACAAGATTAAAATAGAATAGAATGGAATATTTTATTTGCAACTCTATAAACAAAAAATAAAACAGACATGATTAAAAATAAAAGACCAAACAGATTTTTGTAATTGAGCCACAAAACGGTCTCTGTCTCAGCATGAGTTAGTTATAAGCATACAAACAACGCTGGTCTTCCGATAAAGCCGTTTGGTGACGTCATGGAAGATAACACATACTAATTATACAAGTTTTAATTTTTAGAATGAAGTTAGTTGTAATTTTCTTTGTTAATAAGGATTTTGGTTTATTATAAACACACAAAATAGAAATAGGCAACTGGCATATGTAGGGAACCAAAAGAGAAGACTCTCTTTTGGTTCTCAGGTCTGTGAAAGTTTGTGCTGTTATATAAATAGTTTGTATGAATGCTTAAATTTTGGATGGATGTTTGTTGTTGATCCATGAAAACACTAAGAAAATATCGGACTGTAATATTAATAAGATGTATATCTAGACCTGGAATAAAATAACCATAACCCAGGAAAAAGTCGTGCGAAGCCGCGGTTGGAAACTAGTAAATAAAGAAAGGAAGAAAGAAAGAAACAAAATTTGTCTATTAGTTCACTACTTAAGATACAGCTTGCTGCTTTTATAAATAAATGAGAACATCACAAAAAAATACCTATTTCAAAAACAACAAAAAGTTACTGTACGCAACGAACCAATAGGTCCTGAGACAGTAAGCTAGCATAAGCTAAGCAAGCATAATGTTGTATTAAATAAAGGAGTCTCACCAAGAGTAGCTTCGATGAGAGGCAGCCTCAAGTCAAGGCGCAGACGAAGGGTTAACGTGCCAAAGCTCAGCCTGGTGACCAGGATATCGCTGAGGCCCTTGCAATGGAACTCCTCAATCTTGCCCAAGAAATTGAACAGCCTGAAACAAAGATTTATCATCATCACTGCTGATTGTTGACCTTGCCTCTCTCTGTTTTGGTTTGACCATAATCACTAAGTTTTGCTGGTGGATTCTTGATCGTAGTGTAGGTATTAAAAACACAGATGGAAGCGACTGCCTTTCCCTCTGGTAGGTTTATTTTACATACCACACTCAGGGGGTAAGTTGAAGCGGTCGATTCATTCGCCTCTACCACCACGCATTATTAGTATTTACTTTTATTTTTAGGTACAGAGCTTATTATCACACGGGCATAATAACTACTCTGTATCAAGGTCGGTCGCATGCGATTGCTATCTTTGTCGAGACTACATGAGTTAAAACTGCCGCTTCGTAAGTTTTAGCTTGTTTTTGCGTTTAGAAATTTTAGTTCTGTAAATAATTAGATTATGCCTAGATTAAGATTAATATAGGTTAAGATAACTATGATGCTTATATGAGTAAAATAATATTTTGGTAAGTATAACTTTGAACCTATGTATGTTAATATTTTTAAAAAATATATTGTATGACCGAATAGGATTAAATTGTTGATACTATATAATATTTTAAATATAAGACCTTCATGTAACTATGATTCACACAATTTTAGAAAAAACGTATTCTTATTCTTAAACAGATTTGTATGGCGCCATCTACCAGATATACTCAGAAGCACTTAGTTAAGTTCTTGCTTCTCACTAGCTTCAGTTCTTTGATAGTACTTTATAGCCCGGCCACACGCTTCGTCTTGCTTGCATAATCCAATCTTTAGCTTGTCATCAATTGCACAAGCAACACTTCAGGGCCTGCGCGACCGTGTTACTGTCCACCCGCTTGCTCTTACCTGCGCAAACTGGTTCGTGCAAGCATGGTCGCAAGCAAGAAGGAGCGTATGGCCGATCCATTATGGAGCGCCTCTATTGACGTCAATTATGTGCTTTAGGTAGCGTTGGTAACTGAAAACTTTAAATGAGTAGGTACTTACACAGGCACGGGCAGGGCATAGCTGGCTTGCTGAAGGGGAATGTGCGCGGGGTCTAGCCCAGCATCCTTGATGCTTTGGGATACATCTTCGATGGTACTGGCAATGGTGTCTGTTATCAGTCGCTCGTCGGACGTTAATAGTCCTGCAAAACCAATCATAGAAATTTTATTACAGAAAATACATACTGACCGATTTGACTGCCATACTAGAACTTTAAAGTTATTCTGTCGCCATACGTAAAATAAAATGCATTCTCAAAGTAAATACATTGGTCATCTTAGAGTACCGTTTTTGGGGACATTTACCTGATGCTAAAAATAAACGTCTTTCGAAAGTATCGCCGTTTTTAAAGGAAAAAAAGAACTCCATTTGGTTCATCATCAGCCTATAGCAGTCCACTGCTGGACATAGGCCTCCCCCAATGAGCGCCATAGCGCCCTGTCTTCAGCTTGCCGCATCCAGCATCTACTTGCAGTCTTTCACAGGTCGTCATCCCACCTGATCGGAGGGCATCCTACACTATGTTTACCTAGTCGTAGTCTCCACTCAAGAACACGTTTGCCCCAGCGGCCGTCGGTTCTTCGTGAGATATGGCCGGCCCACTGCCACTTCAGCTTGCTAAAGTGGCAGTGGGCCACTTGCCATTTGGTTCATTCGTTCCCAAAACTACTGTAGACTAGTCTGGGGCCATTTACCCGATGCAACGGCGAAAAATACACTTCTTTTGATAGTCTCACCTTTTTGCAAGAAAATAAAAAAAAACCCTTTTGGTTTTTTCCTTACTAAAACTACTTTAGATTAGACTAGTAGGTACCTTTTGTGAGCTCTGATGGCAGAGCACTGATTCCCGCGATGATAAGGGCGAAAACAACGAAGCTTTTCATAATTCGGCTGAAAATTTAAGACACGTTCTTATCATTTTTGATCGAACATAAAAAATAATTTAAACCAAGAGCCTAAAAACCATTGTCTTACAAACAGAGTTTTTATTTTCTATTAATCGATAATTGACATTCAAACGGTTAATTTTGACTGAATCTTTTTGTGATATGTATTTAAAAATATTTCGAATTTCTTTAATGAATGACACGCTTCTTACCTTTTAAGACACCAATGACCATCAAATCATGTCATGATTATTCTTTTATAGTGCTATCAAGACAGATTAACATATTCTTTATCAATTAATCCGTTTTTTGTTTTATAATCTCTAGAGGTACTATTCTATAAGGAAGCAAATACATCGACGGCGTCTCGCCACTCTAGAGTTAATTATTGTGTAGCTTGGAAAATAAAAATAAACAATAATAATACTTCATATCATACCTAATTGGCAAGTAACTATGCTTTTATTGTTGCAGTCTACATCTATACATATATGATGATCAAACCATCTACGTTCTTAAGACCTGGAATATCTATGGAGATGGTTTCTTTGTAACAGGCTCTGAAACCGGCTTTCCCAAGCATTAAAGGTGGGAACTTTTCTCTTTCACCACAACAGTAACCACACAATTTTGGTCAGATAGATTCCTTTGTAACGTGTGCTCATAATATGAGTGCTCGTTTAGATAACAGTGATAATACGGTATAAAATCAATGTAATCGCATTATTACTGAATTAATACCTACGCTGTTTACATCGGTCGTCTTTAAAATTAGGCAGGTCTTAAAAATTATAACCCGACAAAATTTCCTGAATAATGATTATGGCTTAGGATTTGGAATGATTAGGGTTGTTGTGAAAGTTTTATAAATGGAACTCTTGGATAGCACGATCTATATTTTGAAGTGGCGACATCTAGCACATATTTGTATGTATCTGATTTAGTTTGTGATGTGATGAGTGATGGATGACACATGGATGAAACGACGAACGACAACTTTGTAAAACGAAATACGAAGTTTCGGTTTCCAGATCGCACCAAACGAACAACCCTACTGGACGTACAAACGTCCGTTGTTTTAATAACTCTGTAATAGTTTTATTTTATGTAGTTTAGGCAGAGATGCGAAGTTGCCTTTGATGGCCACCAAACTCTCTGCCATAACTATTAGATATATAGGTACTACTATAGACAATATACATACCTAAAATTTACGTCAAAAACTAGCAGTAAAAGCCCATTTCTACCCACACCCATTTTTTAATAGGTACCTACTAAAAATGAGATTAAAATTGAAAAAATGTATCAAAATACAATCAAGGCATATATAAAATAAACATCAAACAAAAAAGAATCTTATGAATGAAAAACAGAACATAAGGAAAACAAACTAATTTATATACAAGCGTTTATTTTCATAATGAAACACAAACTTGCAAACATTCAATAATGCAGTTACAGCACTAATTACGAATAATTTACTTTAAACATCTTTCGCTATTAGAATTTAAAGAGTAATGACTTGCTCTACCATGATTCAAACATTTTTTTATGTTGTTATTTTTATTTTGTTTACTTGAAGTTTCTACTACATAGCCTCACCCATGTTCATCAATGTCCAGTTTTATATAAAAACTGATATTGACTAGAATAGTATGGCTGACAGGGGGGGGGGGGGGCAATGGGGCAATTGTTACAATTATTCTTCTAAACCAATCGCTTCACTATGACAATGACAGCTTTTAGTATTCTACACGTGGTGATTTGACGACGATTCCATTGTCCTGTTATAGCGATTCCTTTAGCAGAATAGGCCCGAGGTATTCATTACACTTCAGCTTCTTTTCTTAGTTATAAACTTTTTGGTGGTATCGTTGTATTTGAGCCATGGTAAGACAATAAGTCAATAAAGAAAACAATATGCCGTGTTGCGTAGGCCCTTCAAGTGTGTCACCAAACGCATAGTTTTAGGCCATCCCTTATACATTGATTCATAGATTTTATAGCCAAGCAGATTTGAAGCTAATTATCTTAGTAAGATGATACAAAATATCGTTATCACGAAAAACAATAAACTATACACTTATACAGTAACAGTGCTACTGACTATGAAATTAATACGTTTTCGTACATCAACTTCTAATTTATTTCTTGTTAAGTATAAATAATCAACAAATATATAACAAACTAATAAAAAAATATTTTATACTCATAGTTATGTAAACAAAGAAAGCTTTACAAAGACAGTGAGAGGAATTCAAAATTACCGTGTTGTAATATTTCGAACCTAATACATGAAGATCTACCTGTATTGGGTCCAAAATCTAGCTATATTTTATAAATCTGGATAAATTATGTGAATTTTTACAAACCTTTATATTTTAAATCAGTAGATATATCCTTCTTCTTACATTGCATAACTTTGGCACTACGCGACTATCGTTGGCCTTTATTCTAAAAGAAATCAGTGCATCGTAAATAACGCAGCAGGTACTTCTACATCTACTTAATAACCTATGTGTATCAATATATATAAAAGTGAACAAGAGGCACTATATAGGTTTATACGCAGATTAAAATAAGCGTAGTTCTTGAAACATCGAATTTTGAACTAGACATCGTGGATCTAACTATACGCAAAACTTATTTCACAGTTTTATAACAAGGATATCTCCGTATTCTACATTATATTCTCCGTCAACGCCAATTATCCATTCAATACACGAAATCTAATTTTGAACTCTATTATAAAACTGTAAAGCAAGTTTTCCGACATCAGCGGACGCTGATGATACAGACTAACGTCTGCCAGAAATACTTCTAAATAGTAAAAAACAAAAGCAAGAGATTCTAATTACATATTATCTCATAAGGTATCGTCTTCCACAACAGGTTATATTTTTCATATAATAATTACCATTATAGGCACCCGTACGAACCACCCTCAATATAACGGGCCCCTACTTTAACTAACACTCAATACATTATTTACACGTGTGTTGTAGTTTACAAGATATCTCATTTATGCATCTCTTCTCTTGGTTATATTTTTTCAAAAGGATTCTTGTCACTTTTACTATATTATAGATCATTTATCGCGCACCTTTCGTTTTATTTTCCCCTACGTTTCCATTGAGTTGCAGCAATCGTTTTCGGTCAATACCCGATAAATAATCGTTAATATGTTAACATATCGCGAAAATTTAAAAAAGTTATATGTTTTACTATTTCACGAGAACCGTGTAGATAAAAGCTGCTTTTTCGTACTTAAAACGATGTAGGTACCTACTTCCTTAAACATAGGTTATATTGTTTATCAATCTTGGATAACTGGTTTGATCATTGTCTTTTCACATGTCTTTTTAAGGTCTAATCAACATATAATGAGAGATCTTATATAAATTATCGTAATTCTTGAAGGACTTGTAAAGAGTTAATAACACCAATATTCGAAAGCTGACCGCTGGCACTACGTTTTCTAACCTAGATGTACGTCGACCCTAAAAAACGTTACTTACTAATTTGTATGCTCTACTCTCTGCTCCCAATAAGTAATCTACAAACTTTACATTTCAACTCTCTTTTTACATACATCTTATCTCTGTTACTGTATCTTTTCTCGTAGTTCAAGATGTCTTTCTACAATTTTTACTTAAAGTTCTGAATTGTTATTTTCCATGCATGTTATTGCATATCTTTTTCCATTTTTGTCGAACCACATACACGTACAACTTTCTAATATTGGTCCGCTACAGAGTTGTGAAATGACCTAGCTTACCCGTAACTTATCCTAGAATGAACTTAAACATCTCTAGCTTTGCGTGATATGTCTTGCGTTAGAGGCGCGTTAAAGCTAACATTTTATTATAATTACCATCCTCTACGCCATCCTAAACACCGTACCTACACGACCCTTAAGTTATTAAAGTTATACCATCAAAAAGCTTATATGCTTGTTTAAGTAAATTCTTATAATAAACGAAGACAAAGTTTACAATTTCATTATCATTGTCACTTTCATCTGGCAGAAATACCTACTCACAAGGATATGTACTGACTTACATCTATGACGAAATTACGTCTACATTAAATTTACTATCCTATATTTTGTTATTAACAAGTGATATGTTGTTGGAGACATCACTCCTTGTAATTTAATGTTAATTTTAAGTTAATAGAAATTTTACACTTATATTTTACTGAACATAGTAATTTTCTAGAGTGAATGGACTTAGTAATTTATCTTGAATATTAAAACTTAATATACAATTAAAACTATACATACAAAATACATATAAAAATAAAATCCATAAACTTGACGGCAACAGATACACTTATGTAACTAATAATAACAAAAGTATTACATGAAATGAAACATGTAAATAATTTGAAAGACCGTATTGATTTGAGTGGTCACTTAGATGTGACGAAAAATTCATGTGATGAACTTGCAGATTTTGCTGCAGACACAGCCTGAGCCCACGAAGATAATGAAGTTGACCCAGTCGTTGATGGACCAGAGGGCATTAGCATTGTTGGTGCAGTTTCGGGGTATCTCCGGTTTAGCTGAAAAACATTTGAGATTTCAACAAATTAACTTTTAACAAAAAATAAACGTCAAGCCTTAGTATTTTCTCTGTTATGAGTACCTATCACACAAATCACACGCATATTATAATGTGAAAATTTAGATGTTCAAATGTCTGTTTTTGTTTTGAATTCAACTATCATTATCTAACTAATTATAACGGCGTGACTTGATAAAGATATATATAAGATAAGTGTTCTACGTAATTAAATATTTTGGCCATAATACGAACTAATGCTTCATCAGGTTATATAGTAAACAATATATAATAGGTAAGTAGGCATATGCTTGCTAAGAGATAACTATCTCTCCATTATACAAAAGACTAAAGGAATCTGGATTGCCTAGCTCTTTTATAAGACGGTGATAATTTTGTACACTTTGGCTTGCAGGATCGAAGTGGTGGTCATAATAGCAATATGCATCAAATGAAAATAAGCTTACTTGTAGCTGTCATCAGCTGTGGTAGATACTTCTGCCAGAAGGCGCATTCCTTGACTCTCACTCCGTAGCCTACTGAGCTAGAGTTAACATCTAAAGACAGGTATTCTCTGTGCAAAGCGGTGTGAGCTGGCCAGTGCACGTCCGGGGGTTCACTTCCAGGATTCTGGGATGGGTTCCTGGAAAGAAAACTACCTGTTAACAGTGTGCAAAGTGAAATAAATTAAAGGGTTATGTCCACTTATAAGGCGAGGCGCTGCGAGGCAACGGGATTGCTAATGATTTGTAATATATCTATATTTACAGAATATATTTCGCGAATCGCCGCTAATCGCGTCACTGTCGTCTTACCAGTGCAACAACAGCATACTATTTCAGAGATACGCACCCGCTCCTGGCAAAGTTAGACCAATATCTCATCAGACGTTTGCTGAACTCCACCTCTTCAGGCGAATAGTTCTTCCCAGGGTTCAATGGCTCTCCGAACACAAAGTTTATCTCATCAGCATGCATCACTCCTGTCCAAGACGGCCAAGGATGGTTCTTACTTCGATGCTTGTAGTAATAAGTGAACACTTTATTCCCAGTTTCTGCGTAGCGTAGCGCGAACTCGTTCACTCCACACGTGAAATGGTAATCGCCGACCATTTTGTCAAGGGAATTCCTATTCTTTACAGGATCGTCAGGGTTTAACCAATCTGTGTATTCGAAAACGATTGCTTGCTTTCCTACATCATTCACGTACGGGTTCAGCTCCCTCACAGCTTGTAGATACTGCTCTCGTGTTATGCCTACGTTTTCTTCTTTGGGAAATAGTTCTGTAAGGTAATACAGTATGAAGTAATATCCCTCCTCCGTGTTTGAACCCATTAGAATATTAGTTTTCTTAAAGTTTTGATGTATAAGTGCTCGAGAAGGTGACTCATCTAAGAAGGCACCGTCTATTATAGGAACAAAAGGGAACTCGCATATCCCTAAGGTCCCCCACTCGTTGTTGACTAATTCATCAGCACTCTTCTGACGCAAGCAATCGATCATTGGGCCCATGTCTGTTCGTGAATGTGGACAGTGAACAGCTTCGGCCAAACGGATGCCACGTAGAATACTTTCCTCTCTAGAGATTATGGCCCAAGGAACGGTGGCAGATCCTGATTGCATAATCGCTTGAGAGAACAGATTTCTTGAAAGTGGAGACAGTAAATGCAGAGAAACAGATGCAGCACCAGCGGATTCTCCGAACAAAGTTACATTGTGTGGGTTCCCTCCAAAGTAGCCGATATTGTCTTTCACCCATTGCAGAGCCATGAGCTGGTCGAACATCCCGGCGTTGCCTGGAACGTCAGCAGTGTCGAAGTACAGGAAACCAAGTGAAGCTACTCTGTACTGCATCGATACGTAAACTATTTTCTCTTCTGAGACCAGAATCTTCGGGTCGTATATGTCTAGAGTAGCAGTGCCGGAGTAGAAGCCGCCTCCAAATACCCAGAGCATTACAGCGGCGTTCTTCGGACGGGGTCGTGGCGTCACTATGTTTATGTAAAGGCAGTCTTCCTGCATATCAGTGTTTGGGTTCCACATCATCGCTCCCGGGAAGTCTCCAAACACTGTATCTATAATCTGGACGCATGAATGTGGCAGTGTCGTCGTGTTCAAAATCTCATCTCCCCAATTCTCGACCGGTCTCGGGTGCCTGAACCTAAGGTCACCGAGAGGTTTTTGCGCGTAAGGTATACCGAACCAAGCGTCGACCTTCTTTCCGGTCGCGGCTGTTAGTGTGATGCCCCTGACGCGTCCCTTCCTGGTCCGAACGATGAGGGGGTCATCCTCATCCGGTCCGTAGTGCTCTTTGGGGGTTTGCGTGTGTGGTTGGGGCTCATCGGCCATAAGCTGCTCGTAGAGCCGCTCGTCGAACTTGGATCGCTTGGAGGAGGTTTCGAGGGCGGCTCGTTTGGAGGAGGTCTCATGGTCCTCGACGCGAGGGAGGATTGTGTCGAGGTCGGGGTTGTACCGGACGGCTTCGCCGTGGCCGCGGTAGGGCTGCGCAGGGGGGTGGTCGGGGGCGTGGTGCCGCGCGCGGTGCTCGTGCGGGCCGGCCCACGCACGCGCCGCCAGCGCTGACAGCGCCGTCAGCGCAGCCAGGACCACGCGCATGCCGCGCTTGTACTACGAACCACGGGATCCACCTGGAATACAAGGAAACGTACACATTGATTAGAGGTATAGTTTACCATACAAAATAGAATTATTTCAGATGTTTCTAGGTCCATATTAGCTAAACTTATGAACCAGAAATGCATGCACTCGGTGCCAGGTGTAGGTTGCAAGCACCGAATGCATCCCTAACCAGTGCCTTAGGCCGAGACCGTCCACATTTCCTGCTATCGCTGCCAGGAGTTGTTGCAACTGACGGCAACAAAGCGATACATAGCCAAAGAAGCTGGTATGGTCTGAATATTTTATTACTTGAGTCCTATCACTGCTAGGTAAAACCACCCCGTTGCCGTTCCAAAATATACAGGCTTAAGTGGACTAATCTACTCTCCGATCAATCTTCTTCAAACTTCTCTGCCTCGTTGCTTACAAAATTGTTACAAAATCGTATCGTTGACATACAAAGTTTAGAGCTTTTTATTTCGCAACTCCTAATAAACATTATATTTATTATATATAGGAAATGATATCGATCGTCCCAACATAGCTTTGCTATGAATATGATGAGGTTTGACGTAGGTTTCTTAACAGACCTTTTGATTCCAGTCAAGTGAAAAATTTTACTACCTTCCAATATCTTCTAAACAGATAAAGTTCATGGCAGTTGCCAAATATTTTGTGAGATTAGATAAAAATGATAAAAGATATCTACCTACTATAGATATCCGAATATACCTCTACATACACAATCTATCTATGTACCTATGTATCTGCTATTCTAAGCAATGCGTTGGGAGATGAGAAACATAGAATCTATGAGACTGCATAATATTATTTTTTTCTATAAATAATTGTTTAATATTCTCTGTGAAAATAAATATAAGCTCCATCAAAGTAAACAGTTAAATCCGATTCAGATATTGCAGAATTGAGTTATGGAATATCCGATAAAACACGAAGTGAAACAACAATATTGGCTCGCGCTGTTTGCGTTGGCGAACAAACAGACAAACTCTTATTACTGGTCATCCGATATTGAGGGAAGTCGATACCTATGGTACTTGAATACTGCGATGAAAGTTCGATATTGCGAAGTAAGGTAAATAACGATCAAAGTTTAATATTGCGGTAAAGTTAAATAATGCGATGGAGTTTTTTATTACAATGGATGTTGGGGAGTAAGGTTACATTATCATCATCATCAGCCTTATATAACTCCACTGCTTGACTAAGGCTCCCCTAATGAGCGACATAGCGCCCTATCTTCAGCTTGCCGCATCCAGCATCTGGCTGTAGTCCTACGCAGGTCATCATACCACCTGCCTGCGCTCTACACTACAGGCAATTCTAGGAATTGCCGGGCTACTTTAGGTTTACCTACCATTCATTTCGTAAGGTGATAAATTAATAAAAAAAAATAATAAATAAATAAATAATGCTGGACAAATCACACAGCATTATCTAGCCCCACGGTAAGCAGAGCTTGTGTTATGGGTACTAGATAACTGATATACATAATACAATACATTACATAGATAGATATTTTTTTATTATACATAGAAAACGACCAGAACACCCGAAACAAATATCTGTAGATCGTACACACATTTGTTCCGAGGCGGGAATCGAACCCGCAACCTCCTGAGCCGCAGGCGGACCTTCGCCCACCGCGCCACATCGGTCGTCAAAATTAATAGTACCTAAGTGTGGGTTTATATTACTTAGTAATTTTTACAGTAAAAGTTTCAGATTAAAGATTTATTGATATAAACTTTTCACAATTTCGCTTTACAAAATGGTCAAAAACACGTAGAACATACATTATTTTACATAGGTAGGAGTGGATCTACCTATGTAAAACAATTTATGTTCTACCCTCAAACTCCCGTTTTTTTAATCCCCTCAAAACTTTTTATTATACTAAATACTAAAACAAACATCTATATCGGGTCAGGACACCACTATGCCAACAAGCCTCATCGTTAAAACTCATTGTTTCAAAAATATCGTCACCGCATTTTAACCCACAACCCGTTACACCCCATGAGGGGGTAAAATGGGGTTGAAGGGGGTCGCAGGCAAATGGTTGCGAGAGTGTTTTGTTCAGCTGAATGCGACGGAAACCTATTGTTGATCGACAATGACTCTGTAATTAATTGGTTTTCATTCGCTGCCGTATTTCAGGTGAAGGTTGTTCAAAGTTTTCTATAATTTATTGGACATTTTAGCTTTGATTTTATCTTATTTCGTATAACTACAGGACGTCCAAAGGTTTGTAGAGACGGGCTGATATGATGATGACATATGTATAATATTTTGTTGGTATTAACACCGATTGCAGCCTACTACTGCCTTAGTAAAGTTTATTTATGATTCAAAAGATAAATGAAACGAATTAAAGTAGGTTATTTTTGTTAAGTTTATAGCTTCGTATAGATGTCACCCTCAAGATCTACGCTATAGCTATAATACGTCGTAGCTAGTCTACGTCTTAGCTGATCTACGTCGTAGCTGGTCTAGGTCGTAGCTTGTCAACGTCGTAGCTTGTCAACGTCGTAGCTAGTCTAAGTCATAGCTGTTCTACGTCATAGCTGGTCTACGTCGTAGCTGGTCGACGTTGTAGCTGGTCTAAGTAATAGCTGTTCTATGTCGTAGCTGGTCTACGCCATAGCTGGTCTACGTTGTAGCTAGTCTACGTCATAGCATCTTCGCCGTAGCAGTACTGCGTTATGTAGAAAATGCATAGACCAGCTGGTGCATTTTCTATGTCTTTGTGACATTAATCTTTATTGATCATAGATCCATGCACCGAACTAATGTCAGTTTATTTAATAATAATAAATGAACCCGCTGCTGGACACAAGTCTCCCCGTCCCAAGCGTTTTATTGGCTTTTATCATATGGGGAGTAATGCAAGTAATCCCAACGCTGGGCATGTGGGTTCGGGATCGCAGTTTGGTGGAAGAATTGTTCTGCAGGAGGCGTTGCTGCCCGCCCCCTGGTAGATATCCCTTAGTCACCGACATCGTTGCCTATTAAAAATCAACCAATCAAAAATTACCTCTGCGCAAATCCGATCAATCAGTACCTTTCTTCCCGGTCAAGTTACACAATCGTGGAATCACAAAACAGCAATTAAGGCCCAAGGGCGAAAGATAAGACGTTCTGTCGCAATGCCACTTTGAATTGCAAATCGTCTGTGACCTTCGCACGCGAGGCGATATTGCCCGATAGGCCTTTATAGGCCCTGGTCATCGGAGGCTTCAAGAGTTTGATTTAGCTCAACAGTGTAAAAATCTGATTGTGAGACATCCCTTTCTTCATCAGCACGCATACGTCCACTGGTGAACATGCCTCTTCAAACAAGGGGGGAGAGGATTATGCCATCATCTCCACGCTTGAGCGGGTTGATAATTGTGAAACATGATGGGATTAACTATCACTGAGTTGAGTAAGTATTACACAACACTAAGACACAAATTTAAGTAAAGTATAGTATAACAACCGAACAAAGCCAGGATATTTCATAAAGTGGACGATTGGCTCTCGTCACCGGCTAGTAATTCTCTCGAGAAAATATACTTGAAGTTTCAAAACTCCTCGGTCTTGCTGCGACTTGGCCATTTAATGTAGAGACCTCGAGTAGGGTAGCCATTTCTTAAAGAAAACATGTTAAATATAAACTGAATAGCTATAGTCATCGAAAATTATGTGTGTTTAATTACAATTATTTTTTGCATAAGCAGCTGTGAAAAAGTGGTCAATTTAGTCATGCCAAAGGTTTATTTTACTAGACATTCCTTCCGCAGCTGCGGCGTATCCCGACTGACCCCACAGCACCGCAGAGGCATTGGCAATGAATGCGATATACTAAGCTAAAAAACCCTTATTTTTCTATTACTTCCCGAGAGCCTTAAAAATAGATAAAAAAACAACAAAATATTGGCGTGGTATCAATTGATCCACTACGTAATACAATTTGTGTTTACCTAAAAGTCTCGAGGGTCAAAAATCCAACCAGCACAAGTACAAATAATAATTCTGATCAAATCCAGAGGCATCCCAAACAAAACCACAAAACTACTTCCATCCCAGTGGTTTTATATACGAAAGGTAATAACTAATTATGACCCCTATCACCTCATCCAAAGGGTTGGCTTTGCGAAATTACGAAAGAAAATCAGAACCAGAATAAGTTCGTCTATTGAAGGGTAAATTGTGGTCATCCTGAAGTGTCAGGGTACGCTGGTCAGCGGAAGCTCGGGAAGTAATAGGCTTCCAACGGGATATAGCTGCGACCGAGGGCTGCTGCTATAAATTTGGTTTTCAGCCACTTCGTTCAGCTATATTGGCCATGGACCGCTAATTGGAAAATGGTTTGATGGAAATGATTACTTTGCTTCTTTTGAGAACTTTGCCCTTTACAGAAGGCCGAGGTAAGTAGATAGTAGATGTAAAGATAATTTATGAAGCGCTTTTTACGAATTTGTCCTAGCATTTAACTTAAAATTTATATTGCAATGCCCTTGCAGGGTGCATGTTGGACTTCTATTATACATATTTGTACATATAAGCAATAAAATATTGACTATTGATTATTGTATAGCACAAACTTTTTGATTAAGAGAGATCTAGACAAAATCTATTGTATTATTTAGAACTGCATTCATAATAATTTGTCCAGTTCCTAAAGATTCACAAAGAATGGTTTAATTTCCATTAGATAAGTAAGGTATAATAATATACCAAGTGCTTATTTTGTAAGCCTAAAGAAATAAATGACTTTGAGTTTGAGTTTATAATCACTAAAAAATTTCGAGTAATCCATAATTTATCTCAAAACAATGACCTCGAGGTGATGCCATACAATTTTTATTTCCTCGGGATAAGTATTTGTTCCTTAACACTTTGACTGCGATCTTTTTTTTAACTTAAAAACTTCGTGCTGCCGCTCTACACAGCAGTTGTGTTGCGCCGCACATGCGTTTCGTTCGAAAAATATTACGGCTATGCTGAGTCACAAAGATCTGTATTTTCTCAGCCGCTGCGCTAGTGTGGATTTACGCATATTAGTCACTTATAGAAAACACATACCGTGTGATTTCAGCAGTCAAAGTGTTAAAACTGGCGCAGGCTTGGGCCAGATGAATCTATGTAGATTGTCAAGCATTATTTATTTATTTTTCTTACAATTTTAGGTATCATATGTACTGAAAATTGTAAGAAAAGAAACCTACTTTGTTTTTTATATTCTCTACTCTATAATTTCAGGGAAGCACAAAGAAAACTTAGACAATTAATGGATTCCAGTGGGACGTATATCTAACATTTATTCATTTTTAACCTTGTTCAAAATAAAGTTGTTGTTGGAAAACTTTTACGTGGCAAAAAATACTTGAGTAAAATTGGTACACAAAATTGGTGGCAAAAAGGCAAAAAGTTCCTGAAAACGTGACGTTATTTCATATTTTTGTTGATGCAATGCCTCGGGTCTCATCTAAAAACTCAGTTGACGTGAGCACATCCTCAGAAATACCGTACTGTTTAGGGTTGAGACTCTGACGAGAGAAGATTTACTTATCGATGAAAATAATATCAACTCTCACGCCGAGGTCAAGCGTACGATGAAATTGAGGATTCGATTTATAATTTACTCTTCTTGATTGCCGTTTAATAATACCTGCTGGTAATAAAAATATAGGTATTAGGCATAATAAAAAATATCTATCTATGTAATATATTATATCAGTTATCTAGTAACCATAACACAAGCTCTGCTTAGCTTGAGGCTAGTTATGCTGTGTGAATTGTCCAGCATTATTTACTGCATAATTTAAAAATGTAATTTCGTCATTAGATTTGTTATTGCTGTAGACTAAACGTCAAACATATTATAATTAGGTGTTTTTACTAAATACTAGAAATCTTTATACATAAAAATCTATTGCTGTTCGTTAGTCTCGCTAAACTCGAGAACGGCTGGGCCGATTTAGCTGATTTTGGTTTTGAAATGTTTGTCGTAGTCCAGGGTGAGAAAACATGGTAAAATTGCGCAGAAATTTCCACGCGGGTGAAGCCGCGGGGCGCAGCTAGTAATTTAATAAATAACGTCCTACTTACACAACATTCGTGCGTGGCCTATTGTTCTCAGGTGTAGTATCTACAATTAATAAAAACCCTATCAGGGCACAACAATTCTATTTCTATGATTTCATTATTGATATATTGATAACTTTACATTTACTTCATATGTATAGAATTCGTTAATATTGGAATGTCATTTGGTTAAATTGAATAATACTTGTATTGGATAAGGATACGTTTTATTCCATCGATGTTTTTTATATATCACAAGTCACAACTCTAAATGTCAAGTACATAAGTCTCGTACGCCTTCTCCGTGCTTGCACATACAAACGACCTAATTATACAGGGTGAACCCAACCACTGCCAGAAACATCATCTGGTGAAAAAGGACCATCAATTTTTTTTTTATTTATTATAAATAAAAATTTATAAATAATTCTGGACAATCCACACAGCATTATCTAGCCCCATGGTAAGCAAAGCTTGTGTTATGGGTACTAATAACTGATATACATAATACATAGGTAGATTTATTTAAAGCATTACAACTATTTTTACAGGTATTACATAATACAATTTTGATGTAAACGTTCACGAATTGGTAGGAATCATACAATGTGGTTGTCAGCGCCCCTTCACTGGACCAGCTCGAGCAGCGGTTGAACACGGTCGCCCGCCAGGTGGCACAGTGGTTTCAGTGGAACGGACTCGCTCTGAACCACAAGAAAACGCACTTCATGCATTTTTGCATATCTGGGCGTCAGGTTAGGAGCTTGTCCGTATCTATAGGAACAAACACCATTGAACAGGTTCCAGTGACCGGGTTCTTGGGATTCCAAATAGACCGTGGCCTAACCTGGGATAATCATATCAACAGTCTGTGTGCCAGGCTGGGTAGTGCATGCTTCGCTCTCCGCAGGCTATCGCGCGTGGTGTCCGCCGACGTGGTCCGCTCTTGTTATTTTGCGACTGTCCACTCGCTGCTCCAGTACGGCGCAGAGCTGTGGGGGCGCGCTGCTGATCGAGAGCGCGTCTTCCGCATGCAAAAACGTGCTGTGAGGGCGATCGCAAAAGTAGCGTGGGACACACCGGCGCGGCAGTTCTTTGTATCGCTCCAGATCCTTACGTTGCCTTCCATTGTCATCCTCCAGATAGTGATGCATGTTAGGCAAAACCTGGAGCGGTTCAAGACGCGTGGAGATAACCACACGCGATGCTACAACACTCGTGGAGCTGGCAAGCTATCTGCGGTATCACACAGACTGGCGAAGTCGGACAGACTCACGCACGTGCTGGGACCCGCGTTGTATAACAACCTACCAGATCAGGTAGTCACAGCACCGAGTCTGTCTTCCTTTAAACAAAGACTTAAATCGTGGCTCGTCGAGAAGGCGTTCTACAGTATTGACGATTATGTGCGAAAAATTATATAATATCTTGAGTATTATTATATTACTTAGTTATAATACATTTATTATAATCTAATTAGCAGTTATTTGATTATTGTCTAATTATTTAATTAACTTTAATTTATAATTATTATGTGACTTGTAATATTCGTTTTTTTACCAATAAATTGATTATTCTGATTATTCTGATTATACAAAATTTATTTTGTAAATTTATCAGACTTACCTATTCATTCATTCTGTGGCGCAGTGGGCGAAAGTCCACCTACAACGCAGGAGGTTGTGGGATCGATCCCCGACACGGGACAAATGTTTGCACGATCTATGCTCAGATATAGAGCAAAATTCTTTAGTTGGTACAAGGTTCCACAAGGGGAAGTCTAGTTAGAACTACAATGTTATCGTGTGATAATAAATAAATAAATAATGCCGGACAATATTATACACACAGCATCATCTAGCCCCTGATTCTAGAATCATAATATACCTAGACAGTAGGAACTCGTATCATGAGAGAAAATAAAAGAATAAAGGAAGCACTATTTCTGTGGCACCCTCTCCCAGCATGTTGCAAGCGCACCATTCGGGATCATAACCCCTGTTACTGGGATATTAAGTTCCAAATGAAAATGTTTAATGAGGTCGCGGGAACTCATTTTATGTTCTCTCTGCTACATTTTTGTTGTGTTTTTCTTTGCGGTTGAGGATGGGGAATGTTTTTACATGTTCTTTTGCTCATTATAATGCTTAATGTGTTTTAAATTTTCTTTTACATGTATTTTCAGCACGTAGATATGTGGTAGAAGAAAAATCTATGTAATGTATTGTATTATGTATATCAGTTATCTAGTACCCATAACACAAGCACTGCTTACCATGGGTCTAGATAATGCTGTATGTGTTGTCCAGCACTATTTATTTATTTATAATTTGATTAAAAAAAACTAAAACCGAAAATGGTTAGCGCAATTGGTAAGCGTATCCCGTAGGTACGTCGGGAACGTCGTGGTTTCAAGACTCACCGAAACCGTTTTTTTTTTTGGGGGATATTATTTAACAGATATATTTCAATGATAAATTTAAGTTCATGTTAAATTGCCAAAGACATGTGTTATTAAAAAAAAATGTTTTTATTTCAGACACAGATCCATGGGTCATAGTGGATATCATAGTTAGTACATACTTATACTATGTTAGTATGCAGAGCAGGTTATAATGACATAATTATTAATGACACTGATTCGAATGCTATTTCAGCATTGTTCGAATACAGTGTCTCAATATTGGACTGTCCCATTTATCGGACAATGAGCTTAGGATGCTGTTGGAGCTCTCGCGCCATCTGCGCATCAGTGAGGCTGTTTTCTTCCGCATGCAGGCGTGGAAGCCGTCGGTGCGCGCCTCGGGGAACATGCCGGAGGCGCTGCAGAACCGCGGAAGCCTCAGCAGCATCCTAAACGCATTGTTATATTGGACGCAAAGGGCGCTCCCTGCTTTTTATTACATGTGGTCCAAAGGCTACTCGTGTAGAAGGTTTGACAGTAAGATTTGAATAGACTAATTTTGACCTCTTCTGAAGAGTGAGAGAACCTTGGAACCAACATATTAGCTCTTACAGCCATGTTATGTATGGCTTAAGATATTTTTATTCTCAATAAGACACAATCACTTACATGAGAATAGTTATTTAGCTTAGTGTAAACTATTCTTAGAAGTAAATAGAATAGAATAGAATAGAAGAGAAAAAACATTTATTTAGACACAGGTACAAAATACAGGCATATAATACACAAACAAAGAAGTTTATCATGGGGGTAAACGACACAAATAATATATAATAAAGTGATATTAAGAATAAAATAAGACTACCTCCATGACCCTGCGCCGAAATAGGGGTTGGCTCAGCGTGTGCTGAACATTATTTTATTCAGCGCTGTTTTTCAGCCAAAGACCTTAATTTTTAGTTGAAGTCACGGACGAAAATTCGGTGACAACAAAGAGAAAAATATTTGATACAAATAAACAAAAGTAGAATAATAGGAGAGTATAATATGTATATGTCTAGTAAACAGATGATATAAAATAATAATAATAAACGAGAGAATAAAAGTTGTTGTTCGATCTATAGGCAGGTTATTACAGATTGCACAAATTTCATTTCCAGATAGGTAAGAACAAAAGAGGAAACATATACATACACACTCAAATATAAATCTTTATCTTTATCTTATAAATTAAAAAAATGGCTAAAGGCATATATGCACTAAAACAACTGCGTCCCTATGACATCCCAATTAAATCTCAAAGACATTTATTACTCTTATATATATAGGTACACTCTATAATTAGTTATGGCATTATATTATGGGGAAACTCTACAGATTGTGAAATAATCTTAAAGATGCAGAAACGTCTAATTAGGGTGCTGGTTAGCGCAAAATTCAAAGACACCTGTAGAGAAAACAATATAAAAATACTTACCTCTTCCGCATTTTACATCTGTGAGGTATTAAAGTTTGTAATATAGAATATATCTCAATTTAATGTAAGATGAAGTCAATGCTGATACAGTAATAGGCATCAAATGTATCTAGAGTCAAGTGCTTATAGATTCAGATACATGTCTAAAAAGCAACCAGAAGTAATTGGTCCTAAACTTTTTAACAAACTTCCATTATGTATTAGACTTATGTGAAAAATTATTTTTATGTAATGTGAAACTTCTTCTATTAGATAAAACCATATACTCTGTAAGCGAATTCCTTGATAATTACTATAAAATATTTGCAATTCCTCAAAGACGAACCTTTCCTGATCTCTACATGCCTAATTCAAACGAACTTATGTAATAGTAATTATTTTAATTGACGAGAAACTGATAACACCTGACCTTAGCTTAACATAGAGTTAACCATTGTTATTGTGTATTTCTTTTTCAATAAATATTTTCATTTCATTTCTTTATAGTTTGGTGATTAGTACCTGGCACTATCTCCGGAGCGCCATGCCTGCTGGCGGCGAGTGTGTCTGATGCCGCCGGTCCACTTCACATCCCAACGCTCCTGCAACGGACGAACACCAGTTTTAACTAGATTTCATCTCAATTTAAGGATTGGTTTAAAATATATGTGAAACAGGGGGGAGAGAGGGTGGCACACAACTCCTACTCATATATTATATATTTATTCGCCGTAGAAGCACAAGGCACACACAGGTCTTTTTACATTTTACTTATATTAGACTAGCGACCGCCCCGGCTTCGCACGGGTGCAAATGCATCTATACATAAACATTACTCTCGAATCACTCTATCTATTTAAATAACGCATCAAAATCCGTAGCGTTGTTTTAGATCTAAGCATACAGACATACAGACAGACAGCGGGAAGCAACTTTATTTTATACTATGTAGTGAAGTGAGATAAAATAAATAATACATGCAACATAAAGCAAAGTAAATTATACCTATATTTACTGTATGGGCATCGTCACAGAATAATTATGTAATCAATTACTTGAGCTGCTGAAATAAAGCATTGTCAAAATTTTGATTCCGGAACCGGACAGAGGAAGCCTTTAAACACGATAGTTGTTTCTGACAAGCTGTGTAGGTAGACAGACAGAAAACTACTTCATAGAAAAATAAACATGCAGGGGATACGATTCGTTATGAAACATTGCATTTTATTCATTCAAAGAAAACAAACACGTGGACGGTGTGTACGTATTAATAATCATTATTTATATGAAATAATTTTTATTACATTTCAATTTTGACGGGCAACAATGGAAGATGTGCCTCGAGCTCGTCGTGTTATGATTATAACCATGGTAGTTTTAAAGTACTTTCAAAAACATCCAATCGTGTGCGAACAGCGGTGTCTGAATTCCCTCGGCGCCTTCTGATTGGACAGGTAGAAGGAGTACGTGGGCCACGTGTAAGAGATCTAGGTAGTTTGTTGGTAATGTTTATAGTTTACTGATCTTCTGGCCTTAACTATGAGGAATTTCCTCCCGCGAACACTCAGTTCGTGAAATTATCTCTCTGCTGATGTTCGAAGGGCGAAGCTCCGCTTGCGACGCAGGAGGTTGCGGGTTCGAGTCCCGCCTCGGGACAATTGTGTGTACACGATCTGCAGATTTGTCCTGGGTGTTCTGGTCGTTATCTATGTACAATAAAAAAAACTGTGTAATGTGTTTTATGCTAAGGTTTTATGAATATCGGTTATCTAGCACACATAATACAAGCTCTGCTTAGCTTGGGGCTACATGTGAATGTCCAGCATTATTTATTTATTATATTTAAAAACATCCAATCGTGTGCTCACAGCGGTGTCTGAATTCCCTCGGCGCCTCCTGATTGGACAGGTAGAAGCAGTACGTGGGCCACGTGTAAGAGATGTAGGTACTTCCTACTAGGTAGTTTGTTGATAATGTTTTTAGTTTGATGACCTACTGGCCGAATTCATGGGAAATTTCCTCCCACGATTTGCGGACGACGCGTTTGCTAATGATCGCCCTGCTGAGGTTTTTCCTTAAGACTACAACATTAGGTTCTTTAAAATGGGTGTTCGAAGGCGCAAGTAATGTCCCTGACGATGCAGGCTATGTATGTTTTAATAATGTTCGTGATTTTTTCCCTCATTTAGGACCGATTTTGAGAATTCTCAAAATTTTCGCTATGGTATGGTACTATAAAAATGTTATTCCCGAAGGATTAGCATTTGATTCGCAAAACTTAAAAGGAATTCGAAATCAGTTTTAAGTTTTTTCGAATCTATTAAATTATGTATAGATCTGACAAAAGTCTAAAAATCCACCCTGAAACATATGCTACCGCATTTATAACACGAATAAAACTACGAACAAAGCTAGTAGAGCCATAAAACCAAGTAGGTCAGCCAACAGGGTAACAAAAAACTTTTATTAGAGGGAAAGCGCTGCAAATCTAAAACGTTTTATACTATGTATGCGACTGTCCTCAATCTCAGCACTTAGCTGATTGCATGTATGACGTACAGTCGGCAACATAATTCATGTCCAAATATATAAAATGGTGTTGCTAGCGAACAATAAATGGCTAGCTCAGGCTGACTCAAATCATCATCATCATCATCAGTTTTAGGGAATTGGAACGGCTTTTTTATGATTGTAATACCTATCTACTTTGTATCGCGACGACTGATGTGGCGCAGCGGTCGAAGGTCCCCCTGAGATGCAGGAGGTTTCGGGTTCGATTCCCGCCCGGATAAATCTTTATACGATCTGCAGATATTTTTTTCGGGTGTTCTGTGTGTTTCTGTGTATAAAAAACTTAATATAATTCAACTTTATTTTTGTATATTTTAATACAAGCATTAACTGTTAATGCTTGTATTAAAATATACCAGTTGAATTATAAGTACTAATACAACAGGTATTTATTGCGTTTATTTATCTTTTTTTGTTCTGAGTGTGGGTGTAGCAATGATATTTTGAATCCACCAATCGGAAAGGGCAAAGTCAAAAAGTTTGGATCTCTTTGAGATTTTGGCTTAACCTTATAATTTCTACTCTAACAGGTAATCGATACATTGGGGTTTATTTCAGTGGGGTGTGTTATATAATGAGAAGAGTCCTTTATGGATTGGTTATTTACTTGTATATTATACAAGTAAATAACCAATCCATAAATGACTCTTCACTTTATAATAACCGTAAAGAACAATGACACACCCCACTGAAATAAACCCCAATGTACCGATTACCTGTCAGATTACAGAGTAGAAATGATAAGGTTAAGCCAAAACCTCAAAGAGATCCAAACTTTTTGACTTTGCCCTTTCCGATTGGTGGATTCAAAATATCATTGCTACACCCACACTTGGAACTAAAAGGGAACCTCTCAGCGATCTATTCATATTCTCTGGCTCCATTACGATCCGCATTCAACGCGAAAGCTTCTGAGGGTTATGGTACGGTTTGTATTAGGCGACTTTTCTAAAATTGCTTCTACATTCTGAAATAAATTATCTGTAGTTGGATGTAGATTTCAAGGGGAATTAAATAAATATTGGTGGAGAATATTCTACGATATTGGTCCAACACAGAAAAAGCAAGTTCGATAAAAATTTGGTTTCAAACCTTTTTGCTGGTTGTCGAACAAGGTGTGGAGTTATTTTCTTTTTTGGTGTTATTTTAACAATAAATAAATTCGTTTAGTTAAGTTTCCATACATCTACATATCATACTCACACACACAAAGCACATACATATACAATCTAAATCTTCTTTCTTCGCTCGCTTTATATAACAGCATTTGAACATATTCGTTATTCTAGATATCACGAAAATGTTACTAATCTGGTATTAAAACCAAAAAAATATTCTGACGCTATATATATGACGTCAATGGCGACCTCTTAAACCAAATAGGTAATTCTTTTTTCTAGTGTCTGTAGTCGTATGAGAAATATTCCTGAACCACTCTCCTGGGAGTTCTAAGCCTGAAGGCTGGAGGCGTATAAGAGAATAGGCATAATAATATACCGTCAAAATAATAGCGAACTTCTAAGCATTAGTGTTTAAGTGTATTAGGAAAATTGTGTTATAATTTAAGTTAATTGTCCTTATACTCAATATGATGTGGATAGCGTGTCTGTTGTCTTGCTAACTTTTTATAAACCTGTACCAAATGACCGCAATCAAAAGTAATTGAGAGTTGAATGTTATTTCATTTAATCGCGTTCACGAGGGTAGGATAAGCTGATCAAGTTATTTATCTGTACTTAGGTATTTACAGAACAAATGAACGTTATAGAATCAACCCTATCTATGAAGGACTAGGTACGGGTCTATAAGATCAAAATACGCCTCGAAAGTCGCGCAAGTCGCCGTCCTCGGAACAGCACTCACTTCAACCTTCAAAGCAATACAACACGGCCATTAAGCCGGGTTCTAAAAACCTGTTTTATTGCATCGCAGTTCCCGTTGTCATAAAAATCACTTCTAAATTCTGCTATAGGATGCATTTACACAGAAAACTATTTTTTTACAGACCAAAAAACAAAGGCTCAATTTATGCGTCCGACAGCGAAAACTTTTCGAGCGATACTGGTCTTTTAAGTGTGTATATAAAAAGGCCAGTTAGTGTAGGAGATTTTAATGGAATTCAAAACTATGTTCATACAACACTAACCAACACACACGTGTGAAATTTCTCATGGCATTGCAATAAGGAAGATATACGTCACATTGACATATAATATGTTTAGGCCTTGACCGGCATGCAGTGGGTGATATAGCTTCCATGGCCCAAGGACTTCCATTAGTCTGCCCACGAGTGGACTAAGTCGATATAGCCATCTTATTTAATTTAACAGCCTGTACAGGCTATAGAAGTACTCGATTAAAGTATACGGCTCAAGGCCCCTATTTTTGGAGGGGCCTTCGGAGAAGGCTTTTCAGCAGTGCTCGTTTACGGTCTGATATGAGAGATAACTGATATAAGCATATAATACGGATTTAAGCGGGTTAACTACGAACCTTATTTGTGATTTGTGTGTGTAGATATAGGCATTTTCAAGTTCTCAAATAAACCAAGAGGCAGTCAAATCAACGACAGGAGTCAACGTACGCTGTGACTCATTCAAAATTACTTTGCTAATAATTAATTATTATTTTCACGAAATACGAAAGATTCGCTTGTATTTTATAAATGTAAACTTTTTGTTACTGACTACAAACATAGGTAATGACGAGATAAATTGATATCATTCTTAAATATTGCATGGTCAGCATAAAACAGTGTAGTAGTTACCCCTTCCACGTTTGTATGATAAGATGAGCGACTTGTTCATCAGTTTAGTTATTTCCACCGTAGGCACACATGTTACGCTTGATGTCGTTAAATACTATATAAAAGTTAAATTACATTTTTATTCTATGGCATACTTACTTTTGTTTAACCTTAAGGGGCCTCCGGAGGGACGAATTCTTCATACAAACGTAATACCAAAATTATTTCTAATTCAAGCATATTTCCACTATAATATTGCATTATTTGTATTAAAATAGTACTTATCTAGGTTTCCAAATAGTTTTTTTTTTTTCAAAATACTTACCTAAAATGAAATGAAAGCCAATCTCATTTTGCACATTTTTATGCGAAAATGGACAAGTTTTCTTGCTATTTGTTTCGTATTAAACATCAATATCTTACGTTTTATTTATTAAGGAACATAGCTTATATTGTCTAGTTACAGATTAACAATACTTTGTGAAGAATACAAAAAGTTTTCAGTCATAATTTTTGGTATTACGGAACAAACCAAATTTTGAACGGCTAATATTGCTATCGCGCACGCATGTGGCGCGGCGCAAGAGTTAAACAGGGACAGCGATATTCGGAGCGATTTTTGCAAGCGAGGGTCGCCGGACCCTTAACAAGTCGCTTCTTCGTCAACATAAAACAGTGTAGTAGTTTCACATTTGTATAGAAAGATGAGCAACTTGTTTGACCTTAACGAGGGACTTCTTAAGGGTGAGTGCAGTTCTAGTCGCGTGCGTTCCTACTACAATCTCGGTTGGTAGTTAACCCGCTTGCGTTCATAATGAAGAAATCATCATCATTAGTGGCCAGGTCCAGACGCCTGTTTCCGTCACAAATGAGTCTCACTGACACTAATTACACTGCTCTTGCAGTTTTACGGCCGCTTTACGAGTACGAGTAATGGCCTGCAGCATTGCGGTCTGGTACACTCAGCAAACAAACAGGCATGCTTAAATATTTGTAGATATTTTTAGAAATATAGCTTGCAAATAACCATTTGGGAGTAAAGGGAGTAAAAATTCTCGAGTGGCGACTAAGATGCAATGCAAAACGGAGTGTGGAAAACCCGATGGACCAACAGCATTATAGCGATCGCAAGGAGTCGATGGAAGAAGGCGGCTCAGGACCGCTATTCGTTTGGCGGAGGCTATGTTCAGCAGTTAATGACAGGACTCATGATGATTAAGTTGAGAAAAGGTGTACAAATGTTTATAACAGCCTAAAGCTGGACACATCTATGCGAAGGAGGCCAAGGAGTCAAACATATGAGCGATGTGGCGCAGCGGCTGATTGTCCAGCATTATTTTATTTATATTACTATCAATAAAAAAGAAACAAATAAATACTATAGATTAGTTAGACTTGAGTGTGTGATGTTCATAGATCTATCTAATTGTGTGTAAAGATCTAATGTTGCTATAAACTTATCCTACAGTCAAATGTACACAGATCTGAAGCTGACTGTACCTACGTGTTGAAGTGCTTGTAATGTCCCAAGTTGGGGAATAAATTAGGGGAGTACGTGCAACTTCCCAAATGTCCCTCCCCCATCTTACCTGCTTCGTTATGTTCGCTTTTCGCAATTGTGGAGATTCACGGGAATATTCTTTTGATATTTCGGGGAATTTTAAGCAATTTAAAGCGATCTGATAAAGTTTTGATTGATGTTACTTTCGTGTGAATCAAGTGCAGCAAGTCGTAAATTATTTTAGTGCACGTGAAATACTTTTTTGAACTTTTTCCACTGTCTCGTTTTGTTGTTTGCATTTTTAAACTAGAAAAAAGCTTACTAAAAGCTGGTTTGTATATCATTGGTCTTCACGGAAGACCAGCGCTATGGTACGATCTGCTGTACCATGGCACATGCTGAGACCAGTATTGTTAAGTTTTCTGTAAATTTAACGTTTTTATAATGTATCTTATTCGTCTCTGTTCTGGTAAAAGTCTTTTTAATTTACAATCGAAAACTTTCTTGAGTAATCTCGTATTTTCCAAATAATCCTACAAGCAACTATAACTTCTGATTCGAAAACTAGGTATCAAATTAGAAATAATAGACAGTGGGACGAGTATTTGGCAAGTTAACAATGCGCCAGTTTTGCTTTGCCGCACTGGCGGTTATAAATTCATATGTCTAACTTTTCCGCTAATAAACAAAAACAGTCAAGGCCAGTTTTGGGCGGTAAGCAGGTCACAAGCGCATTGTTAGGAATACCTGGGAATAGGAGCATTTGACTGTCAGTTGTTTTTGGTTGCTGTTGTGTCCGGTGCAGCGTAGTGAAGATATAATTAAATACGATCCGTCGTACTAACTCATACGAGACCTATAACCGAGGAGCGACGTGACACTTCACGTACTTTGATTCAAAAAAGGTATTTTATTGGTGTAGCGGTGTTTCGCACCAAATTGTTCGCACCACAAGCTAAAAGTAACAATAATTGTTTAGTTGACATAAAAAAAAACACCCCGCGGACGCCTGTCCGCGCGCTGCGCTTGCACCAATTTGTATATTTAAAGTAGTAAATAAAGTTATATAACTTATATTACTTTTATTTATATTATAGTTGTTATTAGTCAATTTCAGACGTCGTTTTTTATCAACGAGTTATTCAGTCATACAATATTCGCCTCTCATCGGCTGCATTTTGAAGACGCACAGGAAAAGATGGAGCTTAAGCTGCTCCTCGGCGATATTGAAAAGCAGTTAGACGTTCTTCCTGACGTCACAACCAAGCTCGAGAGAATTAATTTAACTGACCAATAAAAAGCGGGAGGGCGAATCAGGTAACAATGCTGGTCATGCCCCGAGCATTACTTCCCGGCCATTAGGCGACTGCCCATCCACTCGTGAAAATTTAAAATTGTCTCCGCTCCGGTACGTTTTCCACTACAGCTAGAGATATTTTCACTGGAGTAGGTGAGGGTTGGTCGAGCTCGAGTAGTTTGGAAGTCTTTTCGGAGGTATTATTTATTGTAGATTGAGATATACAATAGCGAAAAAGTGGAAATGTTACAGTAAGATGAGCAGGACAGAAGTTTTATGAAGATAAATAAATAAATAATTATGGACAATCCACACAGCATCATGTAGGCCCAAGCTAAGCAGAGCTTGTGTTATGGGTACTAAATTACGGATATGTTAAAATTAATGAATTATATATACTTATAAATATTTTTAATAGAACACAAGCTTATAATTCACTTATTTTTTTATTAAAATTAACGTAGCAAAAACTCAAAAGAAACGATTCATCATTTATCGATTCGAACGTAAAGATTTTAAAGAAACAGAAAATTTAATTCACTTTGTGAGTGAAGACAGACCAACAAACAACCAGTTTTCAGTGTAGAAGACACTTGGTAACGGACTAATTGCCCTCCAGTGGCTACTGGAAACAAGAGTCAAGTAATTTCACACGATTTTGTGGGAATTTCGTAGCTTGTCTACGCTTTTCGTAGCATATAGCTACGACGTAGAGCTATCTACGTCGTAGCTACGTGCTACGTAGCCAAGTCTACGACGTAGAGGTATCTACATCGTAGCTACGTGCTATAGAGCAAAGTCTACGACGTAGAGATATCTACGTCGTAGACTATGCAACGTAGATCCACTCTTTTCTAACTGTACATTTTAAACGATCAATATCATATTATAAGGCTCTGCTTATGGTAAAGAGCTAGGCAAGATGCGGATTTTTGACAGATCAATCAAATCTATCGCACGTCTAAGAAATCCCGCGGTTACGTTTGCACCATTGATCGTTTCTTAGACGCGCGAGAAATTTTCTTTTAAAACTTCGAATTAAGTTGTCCTCCAACAACGCATTCAGAAAGTAAAATTAAATCTACTAATATTTTATTCAGTATAACACTTATGACGACCGATGTGGCGCGGTGGGCGAAGGTCCGCCTGCGACGCAGGAGGTTGCGGGTTCGATTCCCGCCTCGGAACAATTGTGTGTACGATCTGCAGATATTTGTTCCGGGTGTTCTGGTCTATCGGTCGGTTTTCTATGTATAATAAAAAAATCTATCTATGTAATATATTGAATTATGTATATCAGTCATCTAGTACCCATAACACAAGCTCTGCTTACCATGGGGCTAGATAATCCTGTGTGAATTGTCCAGCATTATTTATTTATTTAATTGAAACATTGAAAGGTTTCATTAACCCTTAACATTATCGGGCAGGTAAACTAGGTGACAATTAATATACGCTAGCGTGTATTTAAACTTGAACAATCAAATACTGTAATTTTAACAAAATACGATGAGTAGTCACGAGAACCGCGACCAAAGTAAATAAATAGTACGGCGTTATTTATAAACGTAGCCTGAGCTCTTGACAAAAGAGGGTGTCGAATGTGTGACGTGTGACTCTTTATGTCTGTATGTGTGCTTCGTGCTCCCAAATGGATAAAATGATTTTAACGTTTTTTTTGTGATGTGACGTCATCGAAATCTTTGTTTATATTATGATAAAAATGGGTGCTAAAAACTGTTGAGATGGTTCATAGTAAAATTTTCGTCAGGGGTTTTCGATTTTGCATATCTCCCGAAGGATAGACAAACGAATTGAGATACTTGAGTGGAGTGATTATTTGAAAAACATTGTGAAAATAATAAATAAAGAAAAATAGAACAAATGGTACTGACTTAGTCGCAATAATTATTATAAAAAATCTGTTAAAATAAGTCTTCGTCCTCTTTTAATAATTAAAATGATTTACGTAACTTGCTTGCACCAATAGCTTTATACTCGTAGGTACATCATTATTCGCTTTTAAGTTATGCAACGTTTATAAGTAAGCCCATTAGAAAGTAATTCAACTCTGAACCACATAACTTTACGTCATCGAATGTTACTTTAGACTTTATCGTCTATAGAATAAAGGTCATATTATTGTTTGTAGGTGCAAACATGCGGGGTGAAACGTAAATTGGTGGTTATGGAGTTATGAAAGTTCTAACTCCATAACCACCAAGTATGAAATGATGTATGAAAGTTCTAAGGTTTGATTTGAGCGGTGATTCTAGGGTTCCAGCTTACCTACATCGAACAAGAGCCCTATTCTGGTGAACTAATTGCTTCACCATGACAATGGTCCGTCACAGGATGACACGTTTTTATGTTCTACTTTAGGTTAAAGAAACTACAGATGGAGGAACGCACGTCAAAAGTGTAAATAACACCAAAGCATATCTTCTTTCTTTAAATAGGTAGTATGTACACACTCAAGAATTAGCAAGCTGAAGTGGCAGTGGGCCGGCAATATTTCGCGAAGAATCGACAACCTCTAGAGGTTTTCGGTTCTTCGTAATATACCTTAGGGTAAACGTGTTCTTGAGTGGAGACCACGACTCGGTAACCGTAGTGTAGGACGCCCTCCGACCAGGTGAGATGACGACATGCGAAACACTGCAGGGAGATGTTGTATGCGGCAAGCTGAAGATAGCCGCTATGGCGCATATGGCAGGGAGACCTATGTCCAGTAGTGGACTAACATAGGCTGATGATGATAATGATGTACAAATTCTACTGCATGTTGGTTCGTAGGTACAATTCTCAATTGTATCTAAAGGAAGCACATTTTCTGATAGTTTAGAACATGTTAAAATGTCAAATCATGATAAGCTCTGCAAATACAAAAACATATAAGTCCAGAATAAATCTAATGAGAATAAGTCCCCTTTTGTTCTACTTTCAGTTTAATTACGCTGTCATGTCAACAAAGAACAGTTATCATCAGCTAAGCCCCGCGGGAGGGCAGTTACAAATCGAGTTTAACAAACTAACTGGGGTCGAACCCGTGTTATCCGCAATCCGATATCGACCGATTGCGAACCGGATCGGACGGTTATCGTGCCGTCGTCAGCCTTATTGCTGACACTGTATAATGACCACCGACAATAAATGAACGCGGGCGACTAGAACCGCACTCACCCTGAACAAGTCACTAGTTAAGGGTTGAAATGTTGGTGTTCTTCCAACACAAACTAGGTCCGAAGTTAACACACTTCATAATATAAAATAAGCTATTACGAAGTTCACGTGTACATATATCCCTATATAGGTGTAGGTATCTATAAGTGGCAGTATGTCTAAGTGCTTATTTGTAAGCCTAAAAACTTACAAATAAGTAAAATTTGAATTTTGAAAAGTATTTCACAAATAGAGAGTTAAAGATAGTGAACGTTACTGGTTCGAAAGGATGGTTCGAAAGGCGATTGAGATCAAGAAACGACCGAATTTTAATTTTAAAGATGTTTTTTGTCTTTCTTCCTCGTCGAATTCTGTTCTTGATAAGTGTGTGTTTCGTGCTCCGACTGTACTGCAATCGGACACATGACAA
This sequence comes from Eupithecia dodoneata, assembly GCA_947044415.1. Taxonomy (NCBI): domain Eukaryota; kingdom Metazoa; phylum Arthropoda; class Insecta; order Lepidoptera; family Geometridae; genus Eupithecia; species Eupithecia dodoneata. The sequence goes on along the minus strand of OX345657.1, from coordinate 2,654,650 downwards.
ATACTGAAAGCGTCCCTAATGCTGGATTGCCCCCAGCATAATTCAATTCAATTCAATTCAATTGGTTTAATAAAGACCAAACCGTTTTATTACAATTCCTTACAGAAAAATATACAACAAATTCAAATATTTATTTAAATATTTATATCATTTATCCCTATATCATTATATATATATACGATATTCTCACAATAAGTGATTTCAGCTACTACCAGCATTTATTTGTTATTTAGATTTGGCTTCGCATGCTTTTTGATCTTTAATTAAACTTTTCTCTTGAACCACTCCATCTATTTCTGAAAACTGCATTAAAATCCGTTGAGGAAAAGATCTAAGCGAACAGACAGCAGAATCGACTTCATTTTATACGGTGTAAATATTAACTTTTTATCCAGCAGATAAATAAGGTCCAACTCCAACTATCTGCACCCTCAAAGGCTCCGTTAGGCCAATTTCCGGAGGTGGCTGGCCAACCGGAGTCCGGTGGAACAAAGATACAAGCACTACAAGCGGAATTAAATTATTATGCTACTTTAGAGGCAAATAGTGTTCTGTTTTATTGTTCTCAGGTGCAAAATACTCGCGTTTCTCAAAATTATGAATATGGTAATTGTTAGTATGGGTGTTTTATCGCAGAGATCACTTAGCTGGATATTTTTTGTTATTATAATGCGTAAGGCCTTACGCTACGAGTAATTAAAAAGAAATGTTTGAGATATTATTTTCTGAAAAACTAAATATTAAAATACAACTACCGACTATGATAAAATATATGATAATTATGGTGAATACATCTCACGACGCACTCAATGAACGCATATGCGCCTGTGTCATGTCATTCGTGCTTCAAAAGGCAAAGAAATGAATTATAATTTAAACTATGTAGTTTGTAATACAATACAATAACAGTTTACTGTACACCAGCTACAGATCATTACAAATAAAGACATTACATGTGACAAGTACAATGGGCGGTCTTATATAGCTGAAGTAGTCTGTTCTATAAGTAAACTATCTTTCAAGTAAAACTCTAGAACATTCTCCCTATATTGCCTCGTGGAAGGGCTTCCGTAGATTAAGCACTCGATACCGCCCTTGACCTCGTCCATTAATTCCTATTATTGGCAATTTGGCCATCCCTGACGCGGGCAAAATTATGCTTACCTTACGTCCCTTTTCGCATTATCCACTATGTATTAACATTTTTAGGATTGCGTACCGTCATAAAATATGGTACAAAGTTATAAGGATGTTATTTAAACGGCTGAATAACCCGGTTATTTTGCATAAATATATTAGTTTACTACCTAGAACTGCGGCACTTATTTATTATAAAAGCGACCCGCCCCGGCTTCGCACGGGTGCAATGTAGATATGAATATGATTATTATACCATACATGGTTTACACGTAAACCTTCCTCTGGAATCACTCTATGTATTGCTGAAAAATGTATTAAAATCCGTTGAGTAGTTTAAGAGATGTAAGCGCACAGACAGCGGAAGCGACTTCATTTTATACTATGTAATAAAGATATGCGAAATATGTAGGTAAGTCATGCTTTGGCGCATGGTTACCTCCATATTTCGTCTTTTATCTTTTCAACAATATATATAATATTATTGTATCGAACATCTTACTCTGCATATGGTTCAAAATCAAACATTTTGTTACTGTGATATCCAAATCAACAAGGTAACTGCAACATATTTTACTAATCAACTTTATTCCAAAGCTGGAAACTTTGCGCCGCTCACCTATCCAAGCAAAGTTTAAGCCTTATTGAAACATCAATGCATCTTATGAGTCCGCCCGTATGCTGGCGACTGCAGTCGCAAACTTTGCGCATTCAATTTCGAGTTTGCAGGAAAACTCGTTGCAGCATACCGATTTACTTGGAGACGAATAACGAAATATTTTTGAGACTTAAAATTAATTTTAGGGTTATTTGATCCACGTTTAGACAGTTAGATGAGACCCACACATTACTGGTTGAGCTGCGTGCAAAAGAGAAAGCCATTATCATTCGAAACATTGGCCGGGATGATAATAAACTAAATTTTATAAAGTATTTTTGCTTATTAATGGCTAGGGTTTTACATGACGGGCGCGCTGCTGAACATGCCTCTTCCTCGTGGGAGACATGTTCAGCAGTGGACGTAGGTCACATACCTACGACCCCCTGTTGATTAGGAGGATATGTCAGTATAATACGAGATTAGGTGTCATCGGTGAAACTAACTGGGAGCATTAGATATGTATATCTACATTTTAATTTTCTATACACACAACCCAGGTAAGTAGTTGGATATTTCATGAAAAAATGCCACTTGACCCTTATGGTGTGACCTGAATAAATAAGTAAGAAAAAGGTGAAAGAATTTTTAAATTATTTAGCGGAAATTTCTTCGATAAAACTAAGGCGACCAAGAATTTTTTTCAAACTAACATTGCGCCAGTTTTTATAGCTTGAATTTAAGGTGTGTTTCTTTTTGCTATTTTTTATAGTTGGTTGCTTATACATACGTGCACATTCCAACAACATACAAACTATCATATTTTGTTAGTGTATGTTCTAGCTATCGGATATTCACATCGGACGCTAGTTTATAACTCATCCCAACTTTGCCCATCTTCCCGGGTTCAGTATTACGTTAGAATCAATGAAGATACTGAACCGTATTGACTTTGCTATAAGTTCTGTTCTCTATTATGGAAGTAGATTGAGAGCTGAATTTCGAAATCCACTTGTCGACTCTACCATGGAGTATTTATCGCAAAGGAGGTTCAAAAGAGGTGCAGTTTTTAAATCGGCTAAATACTTAGATGCTATGTTAATTTACGAGTTTTGCTGATTCCTTTCCTTATGTATGGAGAATTATAAATAATAATATCATCTTTGGGTGTATCATATTGTGCACCCGAGGATGATACCCGCTATGTGTAGCCATCGCCTTTAGATTAACTTCTCAAAGGGCCTCTGTGCTGTTGGCTTCGGCCCCACGCAAGCCTTCCAAAGGACCGGGTCACTTTATGGCCCGTGATCATGGTATATTAATTATTAATTTATAATAATATATTGATTAATAAAATATTAATAATAATGCAGGGGCTACAATCTGTCGTTTAAACTTATAAAAATCAGCAAATTTATTTGGGAATATGAAGTTGGTTTTAGTTTCTGTATAATAAAAAAATATATACAGTTTAATTACGAAAATAAAAACATTTAACGTATTATAATTTTCCCAAATTCCCATCAACATTCCATCGTTGTTTGTTTACAAATAACGAAACCATAAAATATAATAACGCTGACATACACACTCCTCGTCAAGGGTAGTAGGTAACACTTGATGACGCTAAACACCCCCATAAAATATGAAACCTCGCCATATTCCCAACGGAACCCAAATTCAGCAAATTACCCACACCGTCCTAAACACATTTAGACCGGAAGACATCAGCATACCTCGCACACATAACCTCCTTTCCTTCCGCAGTCGCGTAAGCTTTGTTACCTGTTTCAAAATCAATACATTTCATACGCGAGGCGGAAAATGAGCATACCTACTCTTTAGCCATGTTGTTACAGCACAATTTTTCTGCCTGACGCATTTCGGTGATGTAAAAAACCCCAGCAAGCTGAAGACGGGGCGCTCTTTTGGAAGGCCTTTATCCAGCAGTGGATTAATATAGGCTGATGATAATGAAAAAAACTCTCCTCACTAAAAACTAGTTTTCAGTGTCCATTTGTGGATGGTTACGCTCTACGGTCTAATACAATGAATAGTAAATTGTCTATATAGTATCCACGTTTTCTTAGATAAGATTTTCTACAATAGGTCTTTATAATTTTCTTCGTACAACAGACATACATTTGTGTATATTGGCTCATTTTTTACGCAAGATTAAATCGAGTATTTATAAATAGGGTACTGTAACAATTTTTTAACACTTTGACTGCTGAAATCACACGGTATGTGTTTTCTACAAGTGACTAATATGCGTAAATCCACACTAGCGCAGCGGCTGAGAAAATACAGATCTTTGTGACTCAGCAGAGCTGTAATATTTTTCGAACGAAACGCATGTGCGGCGCAACACAACCGCTGTGTAGAGCGGCAGCACTAATTTTTTGGGTTAAAAAAAGATCGCAGTCGTCGAAAAAAAATCGCAGTCAAAGTGTTAAGGAGCTAACTAGTTTCTGCAGTGAACATGACTGGATATGTATAGATGTAGATATATTAGGCCTGCATTCGGACACATATACATTTATTAGTGACGCGAACGGTTCCAGAAGGTGGTTGGATCACTGTATTGTGTCTAAGTCAGCTGTTCACTCAGTAATCAATGTTTATGTACAATATGATGTATTATGGTCTATATTTTTTTCTATATTTTTATAAAATGAGGGTTCCATTAACCCTCATTTTATATCTCATAAAATCAAGCGTTATATTATTGAGATAGCTTAGGCAAAAAGCAATCGGAAAATGTTTTAGTTAATAAAAGACAAAATAAATTTAAAAATTCAATTCGAAGTTTTCAGTTTTCTGTTTTTTAACACGATGAAATAGTACACGTAATGTTATTACGCAATGTTATTGAAAAATCAAAAGTATCAACTGTCACCAGCAACATTGCATAAGGCTATATGGCGTCCAGATATAGCTCTGTTTTTATGACGTCATTAGGCTATGTAGTTACCTTATGCAATGTTGCTGATAACAGTTGATACTTTTGATTTTTCAATAAAATTGCGTAATAATAACATTACGCGTACTAATTCATCCTGTTAAAAACTGAAAACTTCGAATGGAATTTTTAAATTTATTGTGTTTAGCGTTTTCATGAAATTACGCGTGTTACAAGAAAATTTTATTTAGTAATGTATTTATATGGCATTTACCGATTGAATAACAAAAACGTATTTTTATTGATTGTACAATCTTATTGAGCCACTTTTTTAAAAATGGGGTACCTAATACTGTAATTTGAATTTAAATTAGGAAACGTTTTCGTTTATGTTACATAATACCTGCTTAATGTTCCGTTACTTGTGAAAATACATCGAATGGTCATTGTTATTAAAAAAAATACCTAAGTCATACTACTATGCAAACGCATCAACCAAAAGTAACTGATTTTGATTCCCTCACCTCATATTATTTCATTATGCTACGATGGTCTGATACAATAACTAAATCACTATATTCCTACGATAACCTAAAAAGTAGGTAGTAACCAAACAGCCGTCAATCAAACCTCGACACAAACACGATATAATTAATGTTCCTTTTTGCTTGAGCTCGATACGAATCGGTACAAATGACCGGGGCTTTCTGTTACCTACCAATTGTAATAACTATAGGTACCTTAGTGGTTGGTAGCTATAGGCTTTTGTGGTCGCACAATTAATTCAAGTGTAGGTGACGCTTAAATTCAATAATAGTTCTTGGGCAATGCGATATTGATGTGAAAAATACTATACTACAATTTAGCTTCTGGTGCAGTATCACACGTGTTTTTTCAATCAATAGAATAATATGATTTAGATGTTTCAAGAATGAACGAAGCGTAAATATCTAGGTGGTCTTCTATTTTTAAAAACGCTTTGCTATAAGAACGAGCTCGCACCTATTTAGATCCCATGTTCGATATTCAAACCTTACCCAACCAGTTTAAAGTTTGGCTTGTTTTATACGGTCAAGCTTTTAAACTTGACTTGACGTAAATCGCATTGCCTGTGTTCACAAAAGCTATTTGCTAAACGAGACCTTATATCAATTTTAATAAGACCGTAATGAGCAATGACGCGGAAGGAGAGTCGTGAAACTCAGTTGGTGCACACCAGCGCTTTCAAATTGACGATGAATCAAGAAGCGGCGTCTTTGATACACTCGATTGAGTGATCTGTTGAGGATGGAAGACTTTTATGCCCTTATTTTATTTATTACCTATTTAAAACTTATTACTTGATTACCTTATCTTAGGGTTTCCGCTATATTGAATAAGAGATAAAAAAAATGTTACCTACCTACAGTAGGTTAGGTACACATAAGAGATTTTAAAAATGCCTAGAGTCTAGCTAGAGCTACGTAGAGTTTTTAAAAAGTTTATTGTATTTGACTAGGCCACTATTTTCGATACTTGTTCATAATTTTAAAAATGGAGTGAGTGCTACTAGAAGTGTTAGCCTATGTACAGTACAATATGTACGTACAGTACAGGCTTAGATACAGACGATAAATAGATTTGATTCAATGAGTTTTACTATTAAAAATATATGTATGTTGTTTGTGTACCTCTTACTAGGTAGTATATATTCTACCGCTTACTAGGTAGATCGAAAAGCTGGTTCAACGAGAAAGCACTCAACTTTAAAATAACGGATGCATTTTATGGAAGACGGGATCCACTCAAGTAAAAACATCAATGAAAATGATACCTATAGGGTGGCATTTCGAGATGGGATCATACGTTCATATGCAAAATTGAGTACTTAAGAGAAATAAATTAAAATCGTGTAAGGAATCATTAGTTCGAAAAAACAAAATGGGTACTCAAAAAGCCACCCCGTATAGTAAAGAACATACCGTATTTCAATGATACCTACATGGTCCTCAATTCCATAATTATTCATTGCTAACACATCGAGCTTGATCGTGTATTCAGCGCCTAACGCCGTGACCTTTCAGTACCGTGCTGGGCCCGCGATAACCGGCAGATAGAGCTGAATTTATAGCGCAGTTCTGCATAAGAATGTCCTAATAAACTTACAGTTAGACTCCGTCAGAATACGACCTCGGTGCAAACCGACGAACGTACGGGCTAGGACATAGATATGTCATGTATGGCCGCATTCTAGAACAGAGTCTAAATGGAATTCAAAAAAATATTAGACTTGATTCGGCTATGACCCGATGCTGCATGCATCGGATCTATATGATGATAAGTTGGTAGGTTCTTGGTACCTTCTCCCTACTTATATATTCTAGGCATTTATTTAATATGTGTTCAACATTTGACACGTTTATTCTTTAAACGTGAGTGAGTTGTGGAAGTTAATCGTCTGCATGGATCAATAGAAAAATAATTGACAATCCTCTAAACACTCCCACAGTCATGATTACCCGTCCGCCATTGCTTCTTCAGTTTTCAATAGACTTCGAATAAGGTCCCTTAAAAATTGTACTCCCGATGGATTAGTACTCGTATTTATACTGCAAAATTTAAAATACTTTAAACTAACATTAGAATTCGATTTTTAGATTTTTTATAACAAAGTATTAGAAGTTCAGTGTGATTACAACCATATTTTTTCTTAGTTAAAAAGGAATCCTAAAAAGTTGATCGAAAAAGAAAAACTTCAAGTTTTCTGCGTCCATTATCGCATGGTCAAATTCTAGGTGTTGTATGGCAGACGTTTTCATAACAATATCACCATATCCTCCGTTTTATTTCTTTAATTTTTCTTTGCAATTTCTCTACACCTAGCGGATCTTCGGATGTATCATATTGTGCACCCGAGGATGATACCCGCTATCTGTAGCCATCGCCTTTAGATTAACACTCTTAAAGGGCCTCTGTGCTGTTGGCTTCAGCCCAACGCAAGCCTTCCAAAGGACCGGGTCACTTTATGGCCCGAGATCAGGGATATGAAATGAAAGTTTTTTTTCCTTAGGCTTACAAATAAGCACTTAGACAAGTCATATTTTCTACTATTCATTATTATGATGTTCACTTCAATTTTTTGTCCACCAGTGGAAGAAGTGAGAAGAAACCACTAGTAGGTACCTATGTTCACAACTTATGTGTCAAGTACATATGATTTGCTTATCTGTAAGTTGTTAGATTTTGAGTTGGAGCAAAACTCGTTCCAAGCTTTTTTATCTTCTAGATAATCTGATATTTTGTAATACGCCTTTTTATAAGGAATATGCTTCACAATTTTTAAATTAATTTTTGCAACTCACTTGGAGTTTTGTTGTAGAAGCGTAAACATTGCCCTTTAAGAGATACACTTATCTTATGTAGTCTAGTTGTGGGAACAGCGAGTTTATTCTTATTTCTAGTATTTACATTATGTATATCGCTTTTTTTAATGAACCGAATGATGTTTCTGAGATATGAAAAACACATAATAATAATAATAGCAGCTTCGTTGTTTTGTGTTATGGTCTATCTATGTCGTAGAAGGAGTAATTTCTAGAGAATTCGATATCCTAAACTGAGCTAATACGTATCCTCCCATATATAAACCTCGTACGTGGCGCTATGCCAGGTGATTCAGTGACCTGGTACCGACTGCATTTGACGTTGTAAGTGGAAAACAACCTTGTAGAATACTTTGGCAGTCGCAGGTGGGTACATACTTTGTGTTTTTAACTCTAAACCTTTTAAAATGTATTTTGCTGAGGGAGAGCGAGTTATTATAGCGTTTCCTTCCTTTAAATGTTCGACTAGTTTTTACCCGCGGCTTCGCTTGCGTTGTTTCCATAGAAACAACGCAAGCGAAACCGCAGGCAAGCATTTTAAGGTTATATCTATCCCATAGGAACTGATTTATGGAATAAAAAGTAACGAGATATGGCTGGCCCACTGCCATTTAAATTTTTCTTTGCTTGTTAATTCTTAGAGCTATGTTGATGACTTTCGTTCTCCGTGGTTAATCCTGTTTTACCTAATATCCCTACATGTTGACATTATAGTGACTTGACGACCGATGTGGCGCGGTGGGCGAAGGTCCGCCTGCGGCGCAGGAGGTTGCGGATTCGATTCCCGCCTCGGAACAATTGTGTGTACGATCTGCAGATATTTGTTCCGGGTGTTCTGGTCGTTTTCTATGTATAATAAAAAATATCTATCTATGTAATATATTGTATTATGTATATCAGTTATCTAGTACCCATAACACAAGCTCTGCTTACCATGGGGCTAGATAATGCTGTGTGAATTGTCCAGCATTATTTATTTATTTATAGTCTATGGTACATGTATGTATGTAGAGTAGATATGTGGTATATAGTCTATGGCTACTCAAACTGAATACATGAATGATGAAGCATTATATATATAAATCAGTTGATTATAGTTTGCATCCAATATCCCAATTGGATGGATGATATTGGCTTATGATAATCGGTTATGCATTAATTTGTATTAAAGTCCTCGGTACTAATCTACTTGAGAATAATTTATTTATACAAATTATTAATTAACTGTTAGTTAATGATTTGTATAAATTAATCAATAATTTGGTTACTAGCTAGTTCCTGCCCGCGGTTTGGCTCGTGTTGTTTCCGGGTTAAAAATAGCCTAAAGATCTACGTTCACTCCACGTAAACATTATATCTTATTTATATATCTAATTTAAATCTTATTTATATATATATATCACTTATATTCCTAAGTTTAAAATATACATTGTTTTTTATTGTTCCTGGACTAAATAAAAAAACAACACGAACGAATGTTGTGCGTCAAACAAACCCCCAAAGTAATTCTATTTTTAAAACGAAATATGCCATTGTGCCGGCGGCGTCCCAGTTCCAGGTTAAACGAGTTAAATCGCACAAAGGAGCGCGTTCCCGAATGTTCCCGGTTGCAGTCAAAGGGTGCATTATCGCAGAACACTGGCAAGCTTGTAGGTACATCATGTTGGGGCATGTAGGTATGCTATTGATTCGGAGAGCCAAGCATAGTTATAGTTTAGTTTAGCTTGCTCGATAGTTAGGCTAGTTATTTATTGTAGTAGCGAGTAATTTTGTAGTCAGAACAAAAAATATATGTATCTAAAATCTACACTTAAATAAAGTGAAATGTTTGTGATGTCAAAATAACAGCTTTTTAACTTAAAAAACTGCATAATGACATAAAAGTGATGGGAAGGAACTTAAAACAATTATCCAATTTATAAAAATTGTACTTATGTCATCTATTTGTTTTAACCGGGTAACTCTGATTGTTGTAACTCCTACCGAAATGGCTCAACCAATTTTTGCAGAGTAATTAGGCTACTTTATTTAAGAAAAACCAATTAGATTCACTTTCCTACCTACCGCGTTAAAAAAACACAAGAAATCCCCGAGGGCAAAGCCGTAATATATAAATAGAGATAAAATCAATATAACTCAATGCAAATTATCAATTCCAAAAGAATGGCTCAGTTGAAATTTGAAAATCGTTCGAAAACCCGCGGCAAGAATTGAAATCTTGAACGCCGGAAGTCGTCAAAGTAATGGATATCATAAGTTGAAGACATTGCCATAACTCAAAATTGTCACGAAACTTTGTCCATTCCCTGCATTCGAAATTCGAATAAGTTCCTGGATACCTTATTTGTATTCGCGGACTCAACTCTCCCGAGCTTAGCTGTCAGAGTCCACCCAACCCTACGGAATCACATCTTCGCTATTGTATATCAATGATTCAAGGCGATTCTTCGCCACGAAACTCTTCCTGCTTAGCGATGAAAGTCAAGATAAAAGTGAACATTTCAGATTTAATTGCTTTATTTTTACAAAATAAGAACTAACCAAGTCAAATATTATAGTATAAATTATTGACAAATAAGAAATAAGGTGTTTTTTTAAGTAAAAAAGAAACCACTAGTACATTCATATATCACAATAGATACCTACATGTTTGTTTTGCATATCTAAATCAAAATATTATGCGATTTTAGAGTTATATCAGTTATCAGGCAACCATAACACAAGCTGCTTAGCCTGGCGCTAGATGATGGTATTGTGAGTTTTCCAGCATTGTATTAAAAAAATATGTAGGTAATAACTCTAAATAATAAAAACGGCACCATAGCGATTGCAGCATAATGATTGTCAGTTTGAATGTTTACATTTCATACAGCCATATTTGATTTTCGCATTTAAATATGCGCTAAATAAACCATACATCGTACATACGCGGATGTTTTTATGACTAAAGCAAAACTTTTATTGAAAGTGTTGCTAGCCTCTCGCAGTAAAGCAAAACGCTCGTAAAGGTGTCACTCCAGCGGACGGAGGGCCGCGCGCCGCCGGTATATTCGAATTCAGAACACTTTATGAATATTATTTGAGTTACATTGGCGGGTATCGAATCATGGTACTCTATGATTTGTTTATTTTATTTGAAATTGGAAGAAGTAAGTTTAAAAAAATCCGAACACGAATTAGGTAGAGACTTTAGTAGCTATGCCTAAAGGCACACACAACGCCACGTGCCACCTAGCAGCAGCGTGCGTGCTTTAAAGCCTCTGGGCGCACCGGGGCTAGCCCGGCCGCAAGGCCGGCGTAAGGAGTCTTATTACTTCTTTGGATAGAGACGACAATCTATGGTTTCTTGCTTTTACTTATTAAGCGTACTATACGGTCTTTGTTCTATGTACGACCCTTGGAAAAAAAATTGCATGCTATTCTTCTCTTTAAGAAGGTAGGTACGATTTTTTGCGTAGCAATCTATCAACTATTGATACACACTCACAACAAGACTAGTTGTGTCATACAAAACGAGTCATGAAAAACGAGTTCTTGTGAAGTGACTGAACATTAAACACCTGCTCAGGCTCATCCACATTAGGTAAATACATTTCATCTATTTACCGAGTCCTGCATGTCACACAGCTCACGAAAACACACAATCATTTTACTCGTTCCACTATCCCGACAGTCACCCACCATTTTTTCTCAACTCTCGTGAGGTGCCTTGCAGCCAATAAGCACCGAAAATATTGTAAATAATTGAAGAAGACCCCCAAAAAATATAAATAATTAAAATATAATGGCAAACACTGACTTACTGACTTTATATAAATAAATAAAAAACTCTGTCATATGTATTAGGAAGTTACTTTACTGCATGATAGATTAATGAAACTACATGAAAATCATAGATAAGAATCATGATAAACATAATGACTCGGTTTGCTGGCAGAAAACTGATGATACACGTAATGACTCTCAGGTTTGCTGCAAGAAAATTCTTCTACAGGGTTAAGTTCAGTACATATCCGATTTAATGAAGTTCATGCTATGTATTATTCTGTACAAGAAAGTCTGTAACTACGTAATAATTTTATATCTATCTTCATCGTGACCTAGCAAATCCCCCGCAGAGTTGTTTGTATTTATTCTTCGTTAAACCGCAACTATTGTCAATTTCCTGTTCTTAGGTTGGCAGCACTCAAGCGTCCAACTTCCAGTGGTCCACTTAACTCCAGCGCTTAATTTCCGGACTAATAAAAATCTTCGCGGCTTGCCTCGTTGAAAGAGAAATTAAAAAGTTACAGGGCGCGTTCCGCGGACTTTTGAATTTGGAACGCCAACGTGGCCAGCGACAACATCTCACCAAAAGAGTCAAAAACGAGTTCAAATTTCCTAAAGATTCTCTTTTCAAAAAAAAAAAAACAATGCTAAAATGTACCTAAGGTACTTTATGTGCGAAGGAGGATGTTGACATAATTATTTTATGAGCTTCCCAAAATTCAGGGATGCGGTTTTAATTTTTTTATATAGGATAGAAGTCAGTGTGGCAACTTATAATGGTTTTGATGACAAATAAATTGTAGTGCAAAAAGTTATTGTTATTGCGGTTCGAACCCGCGATCGCAGTAGCGATAGAAAGAACTATGAAAAATGCTATTGCATACATTTTTTTATATTTTAAGAGATGTATTATTTATTATGTAGTATTAAAAATGAATGCCTAAAAAATGCTCTGAAAGTAATTGAATCGAAGTTCGTTTTTCATTGGTTCATAGATAAATGGTTACTTTTCCGCAAGATTTATTTCTTTTAAAAAGTAGATAATATTGAAAACCGCACAAAATATTCTCGTGAAAACATGGAGCGAGCCACCTTACTTAAAAATTAGGTAAGCTGCATATTTGGTGATGAGTGATGGGTTATGAACGAAATCAAAGGATTTATTAGATGAAATCGGATAAAGTTTACTATAATTGGTTCTTCACGTACGGCCATTACAGAGCAAGAGAGAGAGCCTATATAGATAGAGACGACAGTAGTCTAAGCTATTAGCACTGACATGTGATACTTCTCAACCTGACTTTGACAATGACATAAGGTTATGTTTACCATTCCAACAATGAGTTTCTAAAAGTGTTCATCCAGCTTTAGATGAAACAATCATATGTATGACTCCCGACTCCCAACTCCCAATGCACAATTCATCTAATCATACGAATGAGGATGTCGTTATTGTAAGTGGCATTACGAATTGGCACACTGACGATTGTTAGTAGGGCAATGTTTGTCATATTTAGTATAGTAATCAACATCAGCCTATATTAGTCCTCAGCTGGACATAGGCCTCTCCCAATGAGCGCCATAGCACCCCGTCTTCAGCTTGACGCATCCAGCATCTGCCTGCAGTATTTCGCCTTTCATCACCCCACCTGGCCTACGTTTCACGTGACACTACGTTTACCGAGTCGTGGTCTCCACTCAAGAACACGTTTACCCCAGCGGTATAGTATATCGGAGTATGATCCGACGCGGGGTAAAGGCTATAAAAAGAAACTTGTCTATTGTTCTAAAAATACTTCTACGATGAAAGAAAACTATATACTAACACTTGTGTGAATAAAATACTATGAAAAAAACGCAACCACTGCTTCCTTTTCATTTTATTGACCAGCTCGTTATAAATAATGGTCAATGTCAGCAGTTCACACACGTGGGAACCTGGCGCACCACTGCGAACATGAGATATGCGAGAAATAGCTTAGGGGACTGTTCCCCTGAGCTATTTCTAGCACGTCTCTGTGGTCGCCAGATTTCTATAAATCTGATATGACTTTTTTAGACTTAGGTACATAATAAGCTAATATAATAATACAAGTCAAATTGTTATCAATTAACATTTATGTAAATAAATAATTAATTCATTTTATTTAATTCTCTACTACTGGAATAAGTGAAAAAGACAGAACGGAGGTTTTGCCAAATAAGGCGTTTTCTTAAAAATAAGTGTAGTTTGATCAGACTAGAAAGAGGGTGCTCTGGCCTAGGGTAATAATTGTTTAGTGATATTATAGACCGTGCATAGTTTGACATAACATGTACCTATAAGCGCTTGACAGATGCTTATTCAATTATCGGGTCAGGGCCTAATCAAAATTTGTTTTTAATGTGTGATAATGTGGTTGGCGAACTTTTAATAAATAAATAGGTACTTAAATATAACGACTATGGGTTAAATAGTTGAATCAAGTTCCCCTCAAATCAATTAAGTTTCAATTTCCGTCTAGAGCTAGAGCTAGATTCAAAATTACTTATTAGGTATACCTACAGGCTGTTCGCGTAAAACTCAAAATAGAGGAGTCTCTGTTTGCATCGGGGGTTAAAAAATAGCATATCTTGAAGTGGAAGAGACGTATCACGGACAAGGGTATTATGATTACGTCAATTTTCCTGAAAGTTCAGAATCGATTGAATTCTTGTTATCAACACTATCAATTACTTTTGCAGTGAAAGGTCAACTTGCTGTTTTATGAGACTCAAGTCAGCCTTGGATGGTCACTGAATAGAAGAGTAGTAAATTGCATTTTGTATTAATTTAAGAACTAGTTTCTGCCCGCAGCTTCGCACGCTTTGCTTATAGGTATGAAAACTTTAAAATGCTTTTATGAATAAAACGCGCCACTGTCAAATCTGTCATGTCTGTCAATCAAAATTCAGCAAATGAGTGGTGAAAGTAGTATTAGCTACCCTCACGAATACATCTGAATCGGTTTCGAGTTAACTGGATTTACTTTCCACTAGTAGGTTATAGCTTAGTTGCAAGAAGCTTCTTCTGAAAGATGGAGGAAACTTTGTGTAAAGTACAGCAGCAAGTCAATAAATGACGCCCTCAAAATTTTCAAAAAATTTATCTCCGAAAATACTTTAAAGCGAGTCTCTAAGTAAATATTATAAATTCGGAATGAAGGATTTAAAAGTATCTCAAATACCTAGCAAACAGCATTCTAGCTGGGTTTCAGGTAGGTATTGAATTTAGTGAGTGGTCTTAGGTGGGCATGACACCATAACAACACCAATGACGCTAAAGACGAGAACTTGAACAAACCAAAGGTTACTTGGGTTGTGTTCTTGGAAAATAAAGTTCCAAGGAAAAAGTAGAAGTTTTAAAACTACATTTTAAGTTTGGAACAACAACTGTTTTGAACACGAATACTTGGTACCTACTTTTTTTGCTGTGTTGGTATATAAAATTATGCCTGTCAAGAGATGCTTTGACTGAGCGAACCAGCACAGCGCACTTTTTACTTTTGGCTGACTTAGGACAATACAAATTAAAAAAGAGTTAACTAGGTAGTAGGTACTTACCTAATCAATTTTATCGCGACGTTGGCACACCTACAGAATTTTTATTCCAAATTAAAAACAAAAAACCCGCATTAATCATCTCCAGGTAAACCTCGGAACCCCAAGTTAAAAACCATTCCATTATCAGGTATAAAAGTTTATGAAAGTGCCGCAATGGGTAAGTTTGGCCGTTACTCCAGTTATTTGTCAGGGTAAACAGCTCGTGTCGAGCCACCGCAGCCAGCCGCACTGCGGAGCCCGGACGCGCTAAAACATTGTTGACGTTGGCATTTTTGACAGATGTCAAAATGAGTACCTAAGCTGGTTGATAAATTGGGATTCAAGTCTTACCGCTCTTTTCTTTGCTGTGGCGTTCGTTGCCTATAAAAGTCTAAACAGCGTTCCACCTCCATTTCTATTACTGAAAAAATGCTAGTCTTTTTTTTCTGAGATTATGTTTGATGTGTGTAGTCCCCGTATTCGGGTGTACCTGGCTAAGTATTTTTTCTTTTGCAAGGCATTGATGGCTGACAATTTGTTTTCGTTCAAAAGATAATTACATCAGATATAAGTTATTGTTATTAAAGTAGGTACCATAATGGGTACCTGTGTATTGTATGCCTTAGGTCCTATCTAAGACTAATAAATACAATACACACAACACGAAAACATACTAAATAAGTAAGTCAACTTCAAATTTTTCTTGATTGAACTCTCTATGTTAAACCAGGCGATAGTTTAACACAACACACAGCCACTGTCTGTAGGTCACTTTTCCTTAAAAGTATAAGTACAAAGTGACAGCAAGCGACCGTGAATCAGCCCGTACACACCTCCGTACACAACACGTAACAGCGTAAAAACATCACGTGTATATTAGCATAGTCCTGAACCTTGAACGCCCCCGCTGTCGGCTCTATTTCGGTGCCTGCCCACGCATCAGCTGCAAAGTTCATAAACTCAGGCACAGTTGGTTCAGCAGTTACTGTAGCCCTGTGACCCGGCCACACCCACTGTCGACCACGGAAATTATACTTCAAAGAGTTTTTAAGACTCAAATTTGATTAGGCTTGTGTTGTCAGTAAATGCGTTTAAAACCAAAAACGGGTCAAGCAAGTCAGTAGAGCAAGTCTAGTTCACAGCGACTTGTTTATTTTGCCTAGAATTGCAACCTTTAGATGGGGTAGGTTAAAATCGAAGATATTACAGTTATCTTATACCCATAACTCAAGTTCTTGTGCTTAGCTTGGGGCTAGAGGAAGCTGTGTGTGTTGTTCAGTATTACTTCTTTATTTAGGTGTACACATAATATCCTAATAACACCTTATAAAATATTTATAAAACAGTAACTAATTAAATCTAGTGTGGCTCAACCTACGACCTCATCGCTGAAAGCGATCTCTTCCGGTGCAACTGTTATTTGCGTTGATGATGAAACCAAATTCAAATAGGTTTGAATTGATACGTTTTTTTGCGTTTTTAAGCATAAAAGGCAGCAGAAACAAATGTTTCGTTTGAAAGGAGGCATAATATTGCTCAGACCTAACTTGCTGTCAAACATTTTTTGTAATGTTACCAAAGACCCCATACAATACTAAGAATACTACACTAAAGAGTAAACAACAAATAACTTCAGAGACGCTATTCAATAATGCAACCCTGCAGCCCTCATCTAAAGGCTCTCTAATGGAAAAACTTCAAAAGATAAGCAATCTTTTCCAATAACGCAACTTTCTTGACTTTCTTCGGAAATTAATTAACTTTTGCATTGTTTTTCAACAAAACAAATGGAGTTGAATTCTTGGGGTGTACTGTTGAAGTTAGGGGGTTGTAGTTTGGTCCCAAAGGTCAGAGACCTAAAGCTTGTACACACCTTCGTGGAACAAAGGGATTACGGAATGTTCCAGCATAATGGAGCACTGAAACTAGGATAGGGATAGTTTCGCAGGACCCGTATAGTTGATTACACGAGGTCATATACGATAAGTGAGGCTAGAAAGTGCATGAATAGACACCAAAAACCGGCTGCCAGGGTTTGACTTCCTTAATAATGTCTACTTCTGTGGCAGGAAGTGCTTTAAACAAATAATAAGGAAAGAAAAATCCCCTTCGTCCGCGTACGAAACTGGAGATTCGTAAAAGAAAAAATATTGTTTTTATGATATACTACTAAACATTAGGTTTTTTGACTAGACTAAGAAAACACCTGTGTTCGGTCAAATTAGACCAAAAAATAGAAAATAGGATTAAAGTTACAATAATTCGCACCTAGCTGAATGTTGTAGGATGGTTCAAAACACCATCATAAATTAAATCTAAAACCTCTGATGTCTAAATTGAACGTACCACTACTAACCTAACAAGAATACAGATGACGTTGATATGTCTTCTATACTTTATTAGATAGGTATGGATACAGAATGGGGTCAGTGTGTGATGTATGGCGGGACGGGAAACTAATTGCCGATTGCCGATGACAAATGCATATGTTGTCACAAACAGTTCAAGTTATATTAATTACTTTGAATAGAATGTATACGTAATGTAAGTACAAACAAACCTTATGTTTAATTCAATGTTTATAAAAAAATAAACTTCTGTAGATTGATACTACTAACTAATCATAATCAACATGATGTTTACTTAGACTAGCTGCGTTTGCGGCTTCGTCTGGGTGGAAATTCGAAAAATATTAAAAATAGTTATTTTCTTATTTTTTTTTTTTTAAAAGATGTATGAAATCAGTAAAGCCTTTCTCAAACAAGGAGAAATAGGGGTTCATTTTTATATATATGTATATAGATAACATTTTGATATACATAGATATGGTACATATATTCTAGATTGACCTTGTTCGCATGTTTTGGTGATGATGGTACCGAGTTCCCCCATTGAACCGAATTCATCTGCTCTCGTATTGTACGAACCAGTTTGCTCCGGTCCAAACCAGCCATATCCCCTAGCACAGGTAGGGGACCGCGACAGTACAATGTTATGATTTCCTTATGGCACTGTCCTGATTACGATTCTTTAAAAACATCCGGGGTCCACGCTGTTGTGGGATTTTAGCCCGCAAATTCTTGAAATCCTTGAAGCATGTAAGCTTGAAGGCTTTTATCATAACGAATGGTCGATAGAGCAAACGCCAAGGTGGAAATCCTCAATAAAAGTGAGAACTGAACTGAACTGCTTTGACGTGTGCTGTGACCCACATTTCTGCCATCAGTGACCTAACTGTGGATCTAACCAATAGATAACGATTGATTTCAGCTTTAATAAGCATTTAATCTTCATTTGCTTTATCTTCGTCTTAAAAGTCCCTGCCATACTCAAGTTCTAAAACATCCGAGTTGGCTGTAATACGTAGAAATTGAAGAACAGTTCCATTACAAACAATTGTACAACAATTGGTGTAGAAAAACTATAAAAATAAATTTATTTCAAAAAAGATGCCTAGTTTATGTTGCTAACTAAGCAGCTATAATGCTGCAAATCTCTTACAGCTTCAAACGATATCTACCTCACGCCATATCTAGCTATAGTTGCTACGATAATATCCAATAGGAAAGAGCTAACGTGGTTGTTCAGCCACAGTAACCTCAGACTATGTTTTAGCCTGTACAAACTAACATTTTGTTTATACCTATGCGTTACGGTTGCCGCCCAACGCCACGGAAAGTCGTTAGCGGTACTAGTTTACTTTCTTTGTTGACTTGTGCAGGGCAGGCGTACCTACGACTTCTGGATGTTGTTTTAGTGTCAAGTAGGTGATTGAAATCGATAACTCGTAGCTTGTATTAATGACCGCATATGTTACTTCGTATTATAACTTCATGCTATGAAATATTGTGTACCTGTTTTATTCCTTATTTATGTATTTGTTTTGGTAGAGTGAGATTCCCTTACGCAGCTATTTCTTTTAACTTAAAAGCGAATCTCAAACACTGTTATATTATTGTACCTTAAGTTAAAGAAATAAATATTTTGTGTTTTACCTACATGAGTACAATAGCCAAATTAATTCAGGGAGCTTAAATCTTAGCTTCGGGTGATTTGGGTTTATAATGTGTATTATTGTTCATGCTCAACTATTGAATCATTGGCCTCCGTAGACGAGTTCTACAATTTGCCTATTATATACATTTTATTATTATTATTTATTTCATATACAATTGTTCAATTATGTTTTTTTAATGACATACCAATATACATAAATTATTTAAGGACAATATTTTATTTCTATATTGCTTGCCATTATTATTACTACGTTTGACTTGTAACTTGGCGTTATAAATAAAGAATTATATTGTATTGTACTGATCTGTAAAATTCAGATTTGGTAAACAGTTTTGACTTGAAAATTGGATAACCCATGGCTAGATACCAGTTATCTAGTGGCTAGAGATAATTTCCATAAACCTCAATATTATCAAGGTAAGATGTCATGTTAAAGTCTGTATAACATTCCAAAACTCCTCTTTTCTAGCTAGAGCCACGAATGCCCATTCAATTCCCAAAATAAAGCATTTCTTGTAAGTTCATAAGTCATCTGATTCATCAGTTGAAAATAATTTATGTTTGAACTAAAGATGAAAATTGAGATTCGTCATTTCGTCAATTAATTGAAATTGCGATTGTTGGTATTTCGGGAGTCCCGCGGGAATAACCATAGGGCTACCATGTATCAGGCAAGTCATATTCATATTTTTTGAATAATTCCAGTGAATAATTGGAATTGAATAATTAGTGTTTTCAGCTTTTGGAATAAGTAGGTATTTTTTAGACTTCCAAGAGCTTTTCTTTTCCGTAGGAGCTTTTTGCGACTGGACAAAAGAAACCTATCTATTACTTAATTGCGTTTGGTTTATCAGTGTACCTATATCTTAAGAGTATTTTTCTTTCTATTTCAACTGATAATTTGCATTAAAACCGCTAATGCGCGTTAATTTATGCGAGTAGGCGGCCTGTAGTCGCAGCGAAGGCGTTAGCTGCGGGCTGTTATCATAACCGTCTGTCGTAGCCGTAGTATCCTCCAGCCACGCTTTTGCGCAGTTCCATTTGAACAGGACCTTTCCATTTCCTTTCTTCTCTCAACACTATTCGTTATTCACACGTACATAAGCTACAGATTCACGTATCCGGAGATATCACGAAAGCCTCGCGTGGAATAAAAAAATAAAAACACTCCGCAGAAACAAAGAATTCATGGTCCGTACAAGGTCGGCGATTCAGGACAATTATGGCAAAATGACAGCGCGCCGTAGCGCTGCCTTCTAAGACCTTGCCTTGACCGTGAACGCACAATCTTATCTGGCACTTCCGGACCGATCCTGACCTGTTGGTAATGAGCAATTACATAACAAAACAGGTGATGATGGCTCGGTGAGACTTACTTGATATAGACGTCTCGTTCTTTCGCTGAAGGTCGAGATGAGATGACACGGGCGTCGCGGGCGACGGCGGCGGGCGGCGGCGACGGACTGAGCCCGGCCGCGAGCGCGAGCTCCGCCGCCGCCCCGCACCCCCGCGCACACGGATAAACAACGTGCATTGTGGACCCCATCCAGCCGCCCCGACAGCCACACATCTCTCCAACACTTTCCACTCCGCGATACCCATTGCTGCTCCCACCTACAAGCTCTGGGAACTTCCCCAACGAGGCTGGCAATGTGCGCGCTTGTATTCCTCGCTCGATACGCCCGCCGGGAAGCTGAGGTTATCAAATAATTCTCCGCACAGATAGTAGTTCTAGCGTTATAGATTTTGGATTAAATTCCCTCGTAGTGCAAATCCAGGAAAATGATTATGTGTTGTTTCCGTGAAATGGGGCTGCAAATTGAAGGCTTTCGTGGAAGCGCCGAGCGAGAGTTATTAGATCCAGCTTTGCGGTTGTTCTTTGCAGTATAAAGCCGCATGACGTACAAATTCCATTTAGAAAACTGGGTAAAGTAGAATATTTTTTGTTTACGTAATAGACATCTAAAAACCTGCTCAAGAAAAGGACAAAAACATGAGATAGCCCAAGAAAATTACGAGTCACTGGGTCCTTAGGGAGCCTGTACATTTACGTATGTCGTTTACTTATATGAAAATGGTGACTTTTTCACTAGTATTCAGCTTACTTGAAAAGTTTATTTACATTTTCGTTGAGTCAGGATTTTTCTGTTGTAATATTTGAATTGGAATAGGTATCCTTTGTAGTCGCATTTCCGGTGGACTGTGACAAAACATAAAAGGTTATAAGTTTTAGGTTATCTGTTAAGTGTGTTAAACTGTTTGTCTTCCGAATAAAGCAAAAAAAAAAACTGAGTTTTGTGACAGTCAAAGAAATTCTCCCAGGGGGAATTGCCACTGTTCCTTCATGTCCAGCCCATCCTAAGGTTACCTGGAAGAGATCGCTCTCAGCGATAAGGCCGCCCTTTATACCTTTATTCTAAGTTTTTATTTCTGTGTTTTCTGTTTGGTGTGGTATAATAAAAGGTTTTATCTGATCAGAGCTATATATGTCTCTCAACACATGGCCTGTCCAAGAGACTATTATACCCCTTAAATCTTAGAACAGCTAGTGCCCTAGTGTGCAGTGCCCCGCGGAGGGGTCCGAGACGCGCCTCCAATTGGATCGCACAGGTAACGTGCTCATGCATAATGAGCTCGTCTACCCTTCCCTGACTCCAAACTATTTACCTATAGCTCTACTTGTTTGTGTTATTCACCAAGATTATCTGATATTTCTGACTGCAAGCAGATGCTGGATACGGCAAGCTAAAGATAGGTAGCTATGGCGCTCATTAGGGGAGGCCTATGTCCAGCAGTGGACTCTTATAGGTTGTGATTATGATCTATTCTGTCACTATTAGTTCGAAGGTAGGCTGTTATTAACAGAGTAACTGTTAGCCTGGTGTGTCCCACTGCTGGGCAAAGGCCTCCCCCGTTCCTCAACGCATAAGAATTCTGAGCTGGACCCAAGATTGGTCATAAATCCAGTTTGTTACGACATCGCTCACAATAATAATGATCATCTAGCGTCAAGCAGAGCATGTGTTATGGGTACATATAAAAAAAAATGTATATAACTGATATACAATAGGTACATATTATATAAAATGTACTTTGGTAACTGATATACGATATACGTACATAACATAAGACTTTAAATACATATAGGTACTTTTATTTTAAATAGAAAACACTCGAAGCAAATATTTTTTATTTGTTCGTTTTTCGGAATCCATGTTTGTACGATATCTGCAGATCCTACAAGTATGTGCCCGAAGCGGGAGTGGAACCCGAAACCTTCTATCGGAGGCAGGTCAGAGGCAGGATTTCGCGCGCTGCGCTACAGAGGTCGTCTGCAGGTCTCGATCGCTTAATAATCCACATTTTATCCCAGATAGGTACACGTTCGAAGCTGCGAGCATTACTTAGTATGCAATACATAGAACAATAAGGGGTTTGCCAGGTCACTGCGCGAGCACCGAGAACAATGACGGCCAAAAATCAATGGCAGTACGCTATAAAGCTTGATGCAATGGATTGTTCGTAGCTCTCATAAAGGCTTTATGTGTATTTAGCCAGTGTACCGTAGCTTTGCATTGAGGGATTTTAATTAAAGTCTGTAGTGCGGAAATGTAAGTAAAATGCGTTTTTTGTGATGTGTGCAGACACGAATGAAAAGCTACGCATACTAAAATTACTACCTGCTTAGTTTTACCTTAGAGGAAAGCAAAAGTGGCTTTAGAAAACAGACACTTTGCCACGCTACGCTTTGCACGCGTATTTTCATCTTAAGTACTTTATATAATATAATTAAACTATAGGGTTGGGACCGCAACTCGACAAACGTAGTGTAGAACGCCCTCCGGCCGGATGGCATGACGACCTGCGACGGACTGCAGGCAGATGCTGGATGCGGCAAGCTGAAGACAGGGCAGTATGGCGCTCATTAGGGGAGGCTTTTTTCCAGCAGTGGACTACTATGTAGCCTCATGATGATGATAATGATTATGATGAGGGTAAGATATCGTATTCATTTACCTACCGTTCCCGAATCTTCTGTTTCAGCAGGTTTACTTTATTTTAGTTAATTGCCAACCATCGTTTCGGCGTAGCAAATGTTACATATAACCATCCTTTTGGCATCAAAGGTAACCTTAAGCCATCATTTTGGCACATTAAAGATAAATAAAATAAAATGGCGTCGCATCCATCCCATCACTAGTGGAATGCTCGTCACTACCGCCTCCATAAACAAGATTGGATTGTATCCGTTTGTGCTTTGAGAGCGCAGTTTTAATTCAATTTTTATTATTATGCGCATTTTAATACTCAGATATAAAATTGTGAGCTTTACCTCGGATGCGGAATAAAGCTGGCTTTAGTGGAATTCTCGTTATTTTTCATAGATCATAATAAATTGCAGCCATTTCATTTTAAAATTTGGATTCGTTTGATATTCCACTAGAATGTCCTACAGTGAGTTGTTATGATATTGATTTGTGTAAATAATAATTATTTCCTTAAGGTAGGTTAGTTTAGAAATCTAATCTACATCGTTATCTAGAAATTATTATATATTTAAATAAGCTAGTTCAAGTCTAAATTCTTTTTTAGACTTAAATTAGAATTTAGACTTGAACTAATCTTGAGCAACGGTCTCTGATAACGATGGAAAAATAACACAAAATCACTTTCAAATGAACGACCACTTCATCTAAACACTATTATAGCCCAACGCTGGACATAATCATCCCCTGTAGAAACATCGTTGATTAGTTAAAAAACACATTAAATTTCAGTAATAACTCTACGATCGACGCGGACGCCATATTGGGTACAAAGATTCAAATAATTATAAGTATTAATACAACCAGAGAATGCAAAACGAGAGATGGTCCAAAGCTATAATGAATTGGTACCCAATAAACAAGAAACGAAGAAAAGGAAGACATGTAAAACGATGGGACGATGACATCGTAAAAATAGCAGGGAAGACATGGAGTAGAGTAGCTGGAGATCGAGGAAGATGGAAGGAGCTGGAGGAGGCTTTCACCGCTGAAAGCGGTACTCACATATGTGTAGACAGAGATAATATATAGATTAGTATTTAAGTTAAGTGTGAGAAATAAAAGCTGTTTTATTTATTATTATTTATTTATTATTAATACAACGGGTATTTATCGCGTTTATTTACCTTTGTATTCATACTTATAATTATTTTATTTATCAAAAGTTTATTGCACTACTAAGGGTACAAAGGGTGGGCTTAATGCCGAGGCATTTTCTACCTGCCAACCAGGAAACACATGTTTAAAAATTATGTGTTCAGATGATTCAAATTCCACCGGCATCAAATCTTTAAATGACCTTTTCTTGTAAAAACAATCATTAACATGATTAAGAACCAGATAATTTCACTCTCGCACACAAAAGCCTTAGAGACCTGTAAGCGTCGCTCTCCAAGAAATTTAATTAGAATTCCGCTGAAAATTTCGTCCATAAAGATGTTCCTGATAAAAGAGTAGGGAATTTAGTAGAGGACGTATTCTGGGTCAAATATATAGTAAATTAGAGTGAATTTTTAATAATATGCAAGTGATATTTTATATAACAAATGCAATCTTATTTAATTATATTCTACGTGTTTGCCGAATTCCATCTTGTTTGCCAAAACTGTTGTATAGATCATACAGCAGGTTTGGAGATATAAGGAAATTAAATAATAAATAATGCTGGTGAAGTCACACAGCATTATCTAGCCCCAAACTAAGCAGAACCTGTAATATGGGTACCAGATTACTGATATACATTCCCGAATACATTACATACATAGATCGATATTTTTGAACATATGTACATCCAGTGCGAAACATATATCTGGAGTTCGTACAAACATTTGTCTCGAAGCGGGAATCGAACCCGCGACCTCCTGCGTCGGACCTTCGTCCACCGCGCCACAGAGGTCATCGGGGGATCTTTACGAACTTTTACTATAGCATAAACTACGACCACGGCTTCGCCCGCGTGGAAATCTATGTTTCAAATAATTATAAACTTTCCTCTTGAATCACTCTATCAATTTAAAAAACCGCATCCATATCCGTTGCGTAGTTTTAAAGATATAAGCATACATAGGGACAGACGGACAGCGGGAAGCTACTTTGTTTTATACTGATAAGGTTAGAAACAAATTATGAACGTAGCTGCTTAGAGCGTAGCACTTGCTACGAACAAAGCACTGCTACGCTCGTAGGCACTGCTACGCTCGTAGGCATTGCTACGAACAAAGCACTGCTACGCTCGTAGGCATTGCTACGAGCCTTGCAAATGAATACCTTACTCTGGGGGAATAAAGCGACCTACGAAGTCGTGGTAAATACTTAGCAAAACCAAAAATCGTATTATTTATATAAAGGCGACTTTATATAAAAAAATATAAAAATAATGCTGGACAAATTCACACAGCATTATCTAGCCCCATGGTAAGCAGAGCTTGTTTTATGGGTACTAGATAACTGATATACATAATACAATACATTACATAAAAAACGACCAGAACACCCGGAACAAATATCAGCAGATCGTACACACAATTGTTCCGAGGCGGGAATCGAACCCGCAACCTATTGCATCGCAGGCGGACCTTCAACCACCGCGCCACATCGGTCGTCATTGCGTATTGCCGAATGCAATTTGTCCCAGATAAACTTGAGATGATTATGGCTAGCAAAATATCTATGGCTGGCTAGACTGGCTCAAGATTGCAGTAAAACAAAATAACATTTACACTTAAACTAGTTTATTGTAACGTTTGTAAAAAGCAGTCAAAAAAACATAAAAATAAAACATTTTGAATGAATAATTGAATTAATGAACACTTTATTACAGTTAAAACTATAAAGTAACACCTTATATCTAAATATTACCCATTAAAAGTCCAATAGGCGGCCTTATCGCTGACAGCGATTTCTCCCAGGCAACCAGGAATATTTAACACCATACCATTAAAAAGGTCTCGATTTCACTTGGAAGACAAGATCTCGACATATTGCATTATGTCGGCATTGCAGTTGATTTAGCCTGTTATGGCAAAAACGCCAAAGTCAAAGTGAATGGTATCTAATTATGGTATCGCTGGTATTACTATGCAGTGCTTCATGGTGCAATGCTGTCTTCTAATTTCGTAGAAAAACTATCTATAATAATAATATAAAAAGGAATGGTTTGATTTTTGTTTCTTTGTATTGAATAGGCTCCGAAACTACTGGACCGATTTGAAAAATTATTTCACCGTTGCGAATCTACACTATGCGCGGTAAACATAGGCTTATTTAGAAATGTGAAATTCGAATTAAACGCGGGTGAAACCGCGGGAAACAGCTAGTTGTTATTTAAATTAACCGTGTTAATTGTACATATAGTCTTGGTTCTTAAAGGAACATCCGATGGGGAACCTGGAACCATAAATAAATAAATAATGCTGTATAATTTAACAAAGCATCATCTAGCCGAGCCTATGTTATGGGTTAACCCATAACGCAGCCGGCGAAGGTCTGCCTGTGACGCAGGAGATTGCGGATTCGATTCCTGCCTCGAGACAAATGTTTGTTGATCTGCACACATTTGTTCACGGTGTTCTGTCTATGAATAATAAAATCTATCTATGAATATCTATATATGCAATGTATTATATTGTGTATATTAGTCACACATAATACAAGCTCAGCTTAGCTTGGGGCTAGATGATGCTCTGTGGATATATATGATACTTTGTTTATTATTTATTTATTATTATTTGTAGTTTCCATTTAGATGATACAAACACGAGACAAATATGCCAGTACTAAAATGATGTAGTCCCTTACCTATCGATTCAAATAAAAACATGATTTCTCGTTCTGCTCGTGTGTTTTGTGGTATCTGAATTGACACCCTACAGCTTTAGAATAACAGCCTTAGAAGGAAGTCACGACGATATTTATCAGTGGGTAATTGAAAATGTTTCAATTCGTCGCAGTAAGCCAACAAAATGGCAGAACGACGACGTTTTTACTGCATTCTTGAAGGTTTATTAGAATAAGACCCACTTACCGTGAAGCTAAATTACGGTAATTGAAACCTTATTGCGAATTGTTTTAAATTGCATTTTGTAAATTATGTTTTTATTTACTGTATAAACATATTAAATTTAAATAAATGAGATTAATTTATTGCTGGATTCTTTCTCTATCTACGGGCCTTATTGTGTTAAACAAATCGTTTTACAATGGTGATGATGGTGATATCCTCCAAGCCGAATTACGACTATAGCGGCCAGTCTTAACTAGCCAGGTACCTACGCAAGACTTATTATAGTGCACAAGTGTGTGCTTCACCATGACAATTAAGCATTATACAGAAAGATACTCGTATCTTATTCTATTCATTATAAAAAAATATCTTATATGAAAGAAACTGCAGATGAAAGAAAGCACGGTCTCTCAATGGAAATTGCACCACACGCACTATCTCGAGTTACTTTCGTCTAAGGATTCTACGTGAAGATTTTGCGATGATACCATTGTCATAGTGAAGCGATTAGTCAGCAGAATTAGACACCTGGACAAAGACAAGACAATACAAAAACGCTTTATTGCACATCAAACACAGAAAAAAAATAGTACAAAACAAACAAACAAAGATACAAATGCACAATGGGCGGCCTTATCGCTAAGAGCGATTTCTTCCAGGTAAACTTTGAGACCTTTGAGAAAGACAAAATAACACAACATTTTACCCACAAAAATATATGTTAGTCTTACTATTATACAGATTAGTTCATGTTTTGTCACAAAATCATGACTACTTCCATCCCAAACAATTCCTATATATTCTATTAAACCTGATCTTCTACAGATATCGTTTCAATCTATTCCATGGAATAATCAAATCTGGTATTCCATTAGTTTTCCAGTAACACAAACCTATTCCCCGCGCAATCAGAATGAAAACATTCATACTTCGATTCTCTGAACGCAAAAAATTGCTATTGATCGGAAATTCTAATTAACGGAGCTTACGTTCAATGAAACGAATTCAGTTCTCTTTTACTATTAAGCATATTGGAAAACGTAGATATCGGGGTTCATAAAAACGGAGATACCTTGTTCTCTTTGTTTTTTCTCGAATAATGACTCTCTTGGGTTAAAGTTATTTTAACATAATATTTGCAACGTGCCCCGGCTGGGTACGAGAAGAAAAGTGGTTTACCGCTTTCACTGCCCAGCTTTTGCGGTGCCATCCGAAGGGGATCGGGCGGCTGCGCCCCGTAGTTTTACTAGCTGGAATATGGGCAGTGAAATTGTTAATAGATAACCGAATGACTTCATAGTAGACTTCGTAATCAAATAAATTGAGTGAGTTTGGATGGATAGATAGACGAATGAATATGTGGATGAATAAATAAATAATGCTGGACAATTCACACAGCATTACCTAGCCCCATGGTAAGCAGAGCTTGTGTTATGGGTACTAGATAACTGATATACATAATACAATACATTACATCGATAGATATTTTATTATACATAGAAAACGACCAGAAAACCCGGAACAAATATCTGCAGATCGTACACACAATTGTTACGAGGCGGGAATCGAACCCGTAACCTATTGCATCGCAGGCGGACCTTCGCCCTCCGCGCCACATCGGTGTTTGTTAACTTGTTATGTTTTTCCTCTTCACGCCAGAACTAATTAACGACTCGTACTGAAATTTTGTTAACGTTGAAGTTGTTCTCAGCCTAGAATAACATATAATATACAGCTAGACCGGAAAAACGCGTGAAAATCCGGTAATAAAGAAAAAACTGAGTACTCAGATATAAAAACTAATTTATCTTGGATCCGCTACAAAGCATGCCGCTGCATTGATACAGGTTCTCACGCATCTGCAGAGCCGGATTTGGCAGACGTCCACGGTGGCTATTCATCGGGGAGATAGCTTTTAAAACTTTGTATTGGCTCTTTCAAACTCTTTGGGAAAAGAAAACAAGACTGCACCTGTTTTTCTTGTCCCTTGACGGGAATCAAATAGTTGCGCTGCCGAATCTTACTCTAATGTTGCCACATTGTTGCTATACAGCGCGGCAATAGAGCCAGCATCTTGGAGAACAGATAGCTTTTAAAAACATTGTGCTGGCTCTTTCAAACTTTTTGAGAAAAGAAAACAAGACTGCACTTGTTTTTCTTGTCCCTTGACGAGAATCAAATAGTTGCGCAGCCGAATTCTACACTCGCAGCATATCCAGCATTGCCAGCGGGGAAATGCAGCCAGCATCTTGGGAACGCTTCCGATTGGTATTATTAAGGATCTGATCTTCCTTTAGATTGCTTACAGTTGTTTTTGTCTGCAGTAAGCCTTACTGTTAAAATGTAAATAAAAGTTTTAATTTATTTCTATAATTGAATTGTAGTTTTCACTGTTAATAAAGTCTATTAAAGTAATAGAATAAAATAACTGTGGTTGGTATTCAGTAATAGTCCAAATACATAATTCAGGTTTAACTGGTCCCAGCCTTAGGCAAGACTGTTATGCGAGTTCAATACAATACTCGTTGGAAGCTAACATATCCTACTAATATTATAAACGTCAAAGTTTGTAAGTATGGATGGATGGATGGATGTTTGTTACTCTTTCACGTAAAAACTACTGAATGGATTTTAATGAAACTTCACAATAATGTACTATGTATCATATCAGAATAACACATAGGCTACAATTTATAAAGATAAATTGTATATTATCCAAAATATCTATCACAACGCGGGTGAAACCGCGGGGCGCAGCTAGTTCATCAATAATCATTTAACTATTGAGTCGTGGAAAATGCCGTCAATTCTCTGAGGGAACATCAGTCATGTCAGTCTGTGACTGCGATCGGTGTGACACAAAGAAAACGTTGGGAAAACGAACAAAACGGACGAAAAAACAATTTTTAGCCTTATTAACGTATATTATTATAGTATAAACGAAATTTAAAAAATCGTACCTTATACATAAAACATATGATGTATAAGGTAATAACTATTACTAGTCTAGTTTATTCACATCTAGGTTGAAATTAAAATAATTTTGTTTGATAATAATTTAATGTATAAAATATGACTTGTCTAAGTGCTTATTTTGTAAGTCTAAAGA
Source organism: Eupithecia dodoneata (assembly GCA_947044415.1). Taxonomy (NCBI): domain Eukaryota; kingdom Metazoa; phylum Arthropoda; class Insecta; order Lepidoptera; family Geometridae; genus Eupithecia; species Eupithecia dodoneata. Next base: position 2,624,147 of record OX345657.1, on the reverse strand, counting down.
AATAAATGATTTTTTACTTTTTTTTACTTTTGTTGGTTTGGAATGGTGTACAAATTCTTAGATGGAGATAGATAGATTTTGATTAGTGAAAGAATTTTTTGTTTTTAAGCACGAAAAAGCGTGTGTGAAGCAACTTGTGAATAAACTAGACTAGTAATATGTAGTAATTATATAAAAAAACACAAAAATGCTTTATTGTACACCATATGCATAGATCATTACAAAAATACTTTACATGCGACCGGTACAATGCGGCCTTATTGATTAGAACCGATCTCTTCCAGGTAATCTTTAGATGGAAATAATAAAATGAATTTAAGAAAGGCAGAAGGTGTACCAAATATAAGTTAAATATGAACATAACATAATAACCGGTTATAATATTTTTTATATAGATAATTATTGAGATATTAACATAATAACATTTTTTATTAAGCCCTATTTTTTTATTAGACTAACTTATTAATTGGGTCTAATGTACTCGTATATACAACCTATATACAATACTAATCAATTTATAAAATTCAATACAATATCTGCCTTTTCCATGGCTTTCGGTAGGTTTTGGTAAAATACATTATATCTACGCTGTTTTGGGACAGACTATTGAGTAGATAGATAGATAGTATACAGCAGTAGTTCCCAAAGTGGTCCAGGTGGACCCCCAGGGGTCCACGGGAGACTCGAAGGGGGTCTACGTTGGCGTAACAAAAAAATTGGGGGTTCACAATTCGTAAGCGGGGTCCACGAAATTTTTTCTGCTTTCGATAGTGAAGAACTAAAATGTTGGCTTGACTTCACCTATCAATGTAGGCAGATAATATTTTAGGAAGCTCAGCGACTGTTACTTTCTGATAAATTCCAACGATTGCTCTTCCATACTGAAGTACGCTGGTTGTCGAAAGGTTTGCATGTTTAACAAGATTTTACTCACTTTTTGAATCAGTTTTAGAGTTTCTGGAAAGTAAAGATCCAGATTTAAAAGAAAACCTAATCAATTTGAAAGCAGACATTGCATATTTGACAGATTTGTTCAAAAAGTTTTTTGACATCCACTTACAGCGCAATCAATTCTCACTTTTTTCGAAAACTATTAATTCGTGGTTGGAACTCAGCCTCAACGCAACTCTCATAGTTAGATCTAAACTTCACCTTTTTTGTCGAGTTTTGGGAATATGATAGAAATGTAGCTGCAGGGGGGTCCACCGAAACCAGCAAAATTGTGAAAGTGGTCTATGAGAAAAAAAAGTCTGAGAACCTCTGGTATACAGTATAGTGACATGGGAGCAAACTTAATAAACATAATAGATTGCGTTCATACTAAAATAATGTACGAGTATGTAACTACGCGCCGCTCCGGATGCAATTCGCGGACGCATTGCGGCTGTGGCATTATGCTGTTACCTGGCCTACACTAGGCCGTTGTAAATCTGGGCACATTTTAACGCCGGCGTATCTATTGTTCTGTGGCAACAGATTCCTATTACCTTGTTAGCTGTAGCAGAGAATATCAAATTATTCTACGTAGCTTTAGCATGTATGCAACTTTAGGCTGGAAGGATTATTTAGTATTTAGTAGTAAAATGTATTTATTGTAAATGATGGAAACTGCACAAGACTGGGGAAAGTGGTGACTTCTAAAGGTGTTATCGGAGGCCAAGACACATTTCAGAGTTTTAAAAGAGGCTGAAAAAATCAAAGAAATTCTTTAACCAACATATATTTGTTCATGAAATTATCATAATATATAGATCCTAACGGATGCATTAGAATCTATCACTTAAATAATTGATGCTGGACAATTCACACAGCATCATATAGCCTCAAGCTAAGCAGAGCTCGTGTTATGGGACGATGACTGATATACATAATACCGTGCAGAGTTTGTTCAAGCATTTCTCAGAAATACAGAAATACTGAAGACTTTTCAGTCTCAATCCCCCACGCTAGTAGCTAATACAATACATTACCTACATAGATGGATATGTTTTATTATACATAGATAACGACCAGAACACCCGGAACAAATGTCTGCAGATCTTACACACAATTATCCCGAAGCGGGAACCGAACCCACAACCTCCTGCGTCGCAGGCTAATATGTATGATTATAATTTCGATCTTACTATAAGTTATTGTAGGTTAAGGTCTTGGATTGCTACACATCCGCATTTCACGCTAAGGGCTATAAACTAAACCATAACCATACCCATTACTCTAGTCCTAACTGATAACACCACTCTGCAATAGGCAAATTCACGTCTACGTCATTAGCGCGTAGCACCGTAGCACTGCTACGAGCTACGGCGTAGCAAGCTCTACGAGACTTCAGTTTTATTTAGTTTGACTTTTTGTAGCAGATTTTTCCGCTTTTGCGGAGAAAAATATAGCTCTTTTGCTGCGCGATGGTAATTTTTTTGTTATTAATAAATGCTAGTTTCTGCCCGCGGATTTACACGCGTTGTTTCTATGGAAACGTTTTAAAGTTATTTCTATCCTATGGGAGCTGATTTTTGGGATAAAAAAATAACCTATATTAAATTTTAGATCTAGAACTACCTACTCTAATAAATTTGCCCGATCCGTTCAGTTGTTTTTGCGTAAAAGTGTAACTAAAATCCATACACCCATACATCCAACTTTCGCGTTGATAATTATAATACGACGACCGATGTGGCGCGGTGGGCGAAGGTCCGCCTGCGACGCAGGAGGTTGCGGGTTCGATTCCCGCCTCGGAACAATTGTGTATACGATCTGCTGATATTTGTTCCGGGTGTTCTGGTTGTTTTCTATGAATAATAAAAAATATCTATCTATGTAATATATTGTATAATGTATATCAGTTATCTAGTACACATAACACAAGCTCTGCTTACCATGGGACTAGATAATGCTGTGTGAATTGTCCAGCATTATAATATATAATTTGTATTCTATAGTAGGATTAGTCAGACCTCAGACGACCCGAAAAAACTTTTATCTCGGGTAGGTGATAAGAAAAGAGTCATTATTGTAATTGTACCCTTCCTCTACCCCACCACTAGGTACCATACATAGGAAGACAAATATACAATAATGTACTCAACCTTACGGTTGAGTATATTTTTATTCTCAAAAGTATTTACAAAATTCGCTTACTGAGAACTTAAAAATTTAACTTAATCTAAATATTGTACCCTAATGCGTATTGTGAATACATATAAAGTTGTAGCTTTTTGATGTAGCACTACATAGATCAAGTTTCCGAAATAAATCGAAAACTCTTAATAATATTCTGAAAAATAATCAGGGTTAGAAAAGCCGCGAAGCTATTGCAATTGGTTCCACCTACCCCCAGTTTCCATTATGACATACTTTGTGCCGAACACCCTGTATACTAATAATGATGACGATGAGTAGTCCAGAAGTGGTTTCTCTGAGTATTAAGGCGTAGAAGATAAGTGTACCTAAAGGTTTGAAGTACCTAGCGTGGCTTAGAGCTGATAAAAGCTACTCTACAGTGAAAGAAATCGAGTTACACAGTAGTCTGGCGACATCGCTCCTTCACGAAATCAAATTCCGCGAGGGAAAATTGTATTTACTGGCACCGAAGGAAATTACATACGGCACAGAAGAAAATAATATAAAAACTGGTACCTATCGGTCTATCGACTGGGATTGCATCTACCTACCAAGTTTTGGTAGGTACCTACAATCTACATTAATAAATAAATAATAAATAATGCTGGACAATTCACACAGCGTTATCTAGCCCCATGGTAAGCAGAGCTTGTGTTATGGGTACTAGATAACTGATATACATAAACCAATACATTACATATGTAGATAGATTTTTTTATTATACATTGAAAACAACCAGAACACCCGGAACAAATATCTGCAGATTGTACAAACAATAGTTCCGAGGCGGGAATCGAACACGCAACCTACTGCGTCGCAGGCGGACCTTCGCCCACCGCGCCACATCGGTCGTCAAATAATTAAATAAACTTATAAATAATGATGAACAATCCACAATCCACATAGTATCATCTAGCCCAAGCTAAGCAGAGCTTGTGTTGCGTTATGGTTACTAGATGACGCATATACATAATACGATACATTACATGGATGGATAGATTTTTATAACGACCAGAACACCCGGAACAAATATCTGCAGATCGTACACACAATTGTCCCAAGGCTGGAATCGAATCAGTCTGTTATTGGAACTTACATAGTCTAGATCGTTAGATTCTGCCTCTTAAGCATGCACAAGCATTGATTATTATTTGACAACCGATGTGGCGTGACGGGCGAACGTCCAACCTCCTGCGACGCAGGAGGTTGGATTCCCGCCTTGGAAGTAATGTTTGTACGATCTGCAACCTTGACAAACGTAGTGTAAAAATAGCTGTAAAAACACATTATGAAGATTACAAATATGGAAGATTATGATTTTAATATGTATTGAATTTTTATATTTGTTTTGTAGCGCACAAAGGTCGTTACCTATACATGCAGCCTGCTGACTGACGGACAGACAGCGGAGGCTTAGTAATAGGATCCCGTCGTTGGTAAAAACCTACCTACCTAGGTAAACGTGTCCATATGTCCATACCTCACTCAGCCAGAACTATGCACCATGCAACCCTTAGTAAAAATGGTGCATAATTCATACACAAACACCAACACCTACCTATCTCTATGTTGGTAGGTAGGTACAGTCAATGGACTCTATGGGCCAGCCCGTGGAATTACGCTAAAACGGGTGGTTTTAGCGTCCTTTAAAATTGAAGACATTTGAAAGCCATTTCAATGGCCTTGAAAGACATATAAAATGGCCTCCGCCATCGTATATGGAGCTTTCTACGTTCGCCATAGGTACTATTGCAAATTACGAAGTCCATTCAAAAGGCTTACAAATGTCAATATAGGATAGGTGTTTTGTTCTTAGTGTAATATTATTTCACAGCAGGGCCATCTCCTCAACTTATTGAATAATCTACCTTCTACAGGTTCTTGGCCGAAAAACAACTAAATGTTTATTCTAAACTGAGCTGGAGCGCGATTACCGCGATTAGGTATGTTCTCGATAAGAGCACTGATTTAGTCTCTGATATAGGAAGATAAGATTGGGTCTATACATATATCGAATCTTAATCCGTGCGTGGCGAATCTTAGAACCGTTTTCACAATGACGGTAGCTACTTGCCTTGCATGACAAAATGCATATATACGAGTAGGTACATCAATCCACCTGTGATAACAATCACAATCCGAGCTAGTGAACAGAGATAGATGGAAGCTAAATAGATTCGGCGATAGATTATTCATCAGACACAGTACCTACTTATGTATGTAGCTTTGATGTAGCTCCAAAAAATTTAATGGAGCTCAGCTCAGTGCTACCAAAGTAGGACTAGGTCTATAAAAGTAGGTATAGCCAATAGCTTGGACGAAAGAAATATTGCAATACATTTCACATCTAGATTTTATGGCAATGTCTAAACATATTTTTTCAGTTTGGCAACATGGAGTTTAGAGTATGACATTGAGAGATGGATGACATAAATATAGAGCTGCCAGCTATGCTTTTTTCGCTTTTAATCTGTTTAAAGTGATAAGCAAAGGTAAGATCCCAAATTTCCGATACATATATGAAAACTTTAACCACTCTTTCATAATTTAAGCATAGACAGAAATGCGACAGAGCACCTACCTTTAATCATTATTTATTCCAAAAAAATGCAATATTTTCGATTTTGTAGTTTTACTAGTTTCATTGCCGAGCCAGCAAGCAATTTAGAAAAAGGTATCATACATACGTACCTATCTACGTACCGGTCCGTCGTATTTCGGACCACATTTGCGTTCGCTTCGGACCTTTTTCAATTTGATTGACGGCAACACTGATTGTACGTCATTCGGCAAAAAAGTCAACACACACGTAAACGAAAGAAGTAAAATATTGTTTGGTGAAATTTATTAAACTTCGATTGGAATAACCGTAAAACCATGGCAGCGTCTATACCCCTGATGTATGCTCAAGACGACTGTGAGCTTGGTGGGAAAGAATCTATCGAGGTATGAATTATTTAGCGTAGGAAAGAAAAAGAACGTAATGTATGTTTCGTCACAAATGGCCTTGTTGGGTTGATTTGATTGTTTTCAAACAGCAGGCGGTGTAGTTACCCATGTATCTACTTTTATTTTCATGCTAATTCATTGGCTCCCAAAATAATTAGGTTTTGTATTTGTAATCCATTTGACTGTACCTACATGCACATTTAAAACTATACCTGATATATGTATGATATGATATACCTAGCTTATCATTAATTTGCATAGAATAGATAAGAATCTGGTAAAAAATACATTATCTTTATTGTTTATCTGTGTATTAGAAATGTGTCTCTTCAGAGCTGTATTGAGAAAATCTTCCATTTCCTGGCTTTCAATTTCCTACTTCTAAAAAAACTGAATAGAATTTGAATTATATTTGCTTATTGCAACACATTTAGTGTCACATGATTGCATCCATTATTGCATCAACATCGTTAGGGACCTGAGTGCAATGAAGAAACACTCATGTAGAAACTATTTGTTTATATACTACTACTTGATGGGTACTTCATGGATGATTATAAAGTACAACATACTCCGCAGCTTAGGACTATATATTTTCATTTCATTTGACATTTTTACCTTAACGAACAAGCTTTACTTAGATGATGTAGTAAGCTGTTAGCCACCTCAATCTTAACAGCCTATACTGGTCCACTACTGGACACAGGCCTCACCTGACGACCGATGTGGCGCGGTGGACGAAGGTCCGCCTGCGATGCAGGAGTGTGAATTGTGTGTACGATCTGCAGATATTTGTTCCGGGTGTTCTGGTTGTTTTCTATGTATAATAAAAATATCTATCTATGTAATGTATTGTATTATGTAAATCAGTTATCTAGTACCCATAACACAAGCTCTGCTTACCATGGGGCTAGATAATGCTGTGTGGATTGTCCAGCATTATTTATTTATTTACCTTACTGTTTTTTTCATGGAGTGGGTAGTGCGCACAATCACCACCCACTCTGGCTCTGCAGCTTGGGGAACACAGTTTGGTGGTTATTACAATTATTAAAGTAGTATCAGTATGGGTGGGGCTCAGCCTAGCAATTTTATACATGACTGAATAGACCTATTATAAATACAATAAATAAATAAATAATCAATTATTTACCATTATTAAATAAGAAAACTCAAAAATCATATAAACGTAAATATCCTGTTTTAAATGACTTTACCATGATAGTTTCAAAAGTCCTATTTATGAATGTAAAGGTGTCGACTACAAATCTAGTTTGTGTTGAAAGAACAACAATGTTTGAATTTGTCAAACTACAACAATTTTTATATGAACTATAATTATTTAAATAATTTATTTTCCAGGATGACTTTTCCTATCGCAACAATGTGATGAATGCAGAGAAGTCCATCCGACTGGGCTTTATCCGGAAGGTGTACGGTCTGCTCACAGTTCAGTTGTTGACCACCGTGGCCATAGCCGCTGTGCTGACGCTGGTCGAGCCAGTGCAAGGGTTCATTCATAAGAAGTAAGTGATTTAACAGATTTACCTGACAGACTTTAATATATTCAAAACTCAAAGTGCTTTAATTCCTTTAGACCTCACAAGACTCTTGGACACATCGGAAATTTCAAAAAAGTGCATCATAATAATTTATTTTTCATTACTTACAATATAAACGAAATTTTCATCCGATTTTATTAATAGATAGAGCAATTCAAGAGGAAGGTTTATAAACCATTTGCAATATAGATTTCCAAGCGGGCGAAGCCGCGGGACGCAGCTAGTGCAATATTATTGTCAATTAACTTATTGAAATAGTTCGATACACATGTCCTTTAGCTAGAGAAATAATACAATACATCAATGAGCAAAATAATTCAATTGTCATTCAGTAGCAAAACAAAGTGTATTATTATTTACAATAGCACCAAGGTGCACTGCCGCTCATTAGAGGCCTATTCCCAGCAGTTGATGATGATGATTGGTTGGTTTTACACTAGAATCATCATCATCAGCCTATATTAGTCCACTGCTGGACATAGGCTTCCCCAATGAGCGCCATAGCGCCCTGTCTTCAGCTTAACACATCCAGCATCTACCTGCAGTCTTTCGCAGGTCGTCATACCACCTGGTCGGAGGGCGTCCTACACTACGTTTACCGAGTCGTGGTCTCCACTCAAGAACACGTTTGCCCCAATCATTTATCTATAGTAATGCAGTTATAAAGAAATCATTTATTTGTGATATTATTCTGTGAAACAGAAATATGTACTGGCCTTCTTCTTCATCCTGGAACATTATCGGAATATTTTATTCATTCCAGTGATTGGCTGGTGTTCATAGCATTTATTTTGAGTATGGTGACTCTATTGGCCCTCATCGCGAAGCGCAAGGACTCTCCTGCAAACCTTTACCTGCTGGCAGCATTTGTAAGTATTTACCTACCTTAAAACCTCATAGAAACAACTGATTGCTTGATGGTTGTATTTCCTCTTAAAATTGTCATAGATCAGGGCCAGCACAGAGGCACAAAATGTGCATGCAAATATAGACTTTAACTCGTCATACTTCAATGCATTTTATATTGATGGCGTCAGATGACAGTCGTTTCTGGGAAGCCCTTTTGTCACTGTAAAATGTACCTAAAGATAACCAGTTTAAGCCCATATTTCTTAAAATACGAAAAACAAAAGGAGATAGCGGCCTGCCTTGTTTTTTTTTATTTATTTTTTAATGTAGTTATGTACACAAAGGCAAGATACCAGTTACCAGTCTTAGAACAAAGATATTTATGAATGAAAACCTAACAAAACTGATAACAATGACAGAAAAAAACAACGCATCATCTCTTAAGTGGGTGATAGATTCGCGAACTTGTGGCTCGACGACCTTTTTCGCTGGTGTGTCAAACTAAGTACGCGCACTTTAAAACCGCCGAGTACGTTCGTTGGCGATCTGAAAAGTTTGAAATTTTGCTCGTAACCCGCCTCCGCTCGTACGTATACGGCAGCACTGCGAGCCACGAACCGCCATTTTGTGTGGCCAGCCCGTCAGTTGTTAGTTTTTAAAATGTAATACGATATAATTCCCAAATAACACAAAGCTTCTTCTGTCGACGACATCGCAATACAGAGTGAGTAAGCTTCACGTGTGTCACTAACGTCGAGCCGAGTAAGTTCGCGATCTTAAAAACCGCGTACTTTAAGTTCGTACGTCTATCATCCACTTTATGTGTAGCGAAATTCGAAAACGATCGAGAGATCAATTAGAACGAAAGCTTTCAAAAACAAAACAAAACCTAGCTTCTGTGTTTTGCTCTTTACATTGGTATCATCATACAAATGTCGTTAAATATTTCCCAACAATAGTTTTTTTTTATTTATTTATAAAATATTTACAATGCCTTTACAGTTTTACACCAAAGCGACGAAGAAATATATAAACCTTAAATATAAAATACACTAACTAAAAACTAACATTCATAAGATGCGCCAACACGCTACTAACTACCACTTAATATTAAACTTAAAATAAATCTATTTACATATTTCTATGTGTCCTATCTAAAAAAATTAAAACCGCATCTCTGAATTTTGGCAAGGGTTATGTATTTTTATACAAAGAATTTGTATACAAATACATAACCCTTTGTATACAAAGAATACCCAAGTTTTATATTTTCCACCATATATCATGGGTTATGTAATGTAACCCCTTTGTATACACAAAAGATCCAGGTTTTTATCGGAGTATTATATGTTTTTATAGCGACATTAAAACTGTCCCTTTCTCCTTACAGACCGCAGTCCAAGCCTACACGATCGGCGTGGTAGTTTCCTACTACAACACGGTGATCGTGCTGCAAGCTCTGGCGCTCACCTTCGCTGTTGTGTTCGCACTCACTCTTTTCACATTCAACACCAAGCGTGACTTCTCCTTCGTTGGATATGGGTCAGTTTCTAGTTCTTATATTAGTTTAGTAAAAACAACATAATGTATTTCTAAATTTATCGAAATATTTTCTAACATACCTGGTAAGAAAAACTAATCAATTGTGAGTAGTTTTAGCGAACAACAAAACATACTGTGTTTCTAGTGGTTAACATTTTCATGATACGCCGTTGCGTTTGTAATACGCCGCGAATTTTTTCTTTGACGACCGATGTGGCGCGTTGGGCGAAGGTCCGCCGGCGACGCAGGAGGTTGCGGGTTCGATTCCCGCCTCGGAACAATTGATCTGCAGATATTTGTTCCGGGTGTTCTGGTCGTTTTCTATGTATAATAAAAAAAACCATCTATGTAATGTATTGTATTATGTATATCAGTCATCTAGTACCCATAACACAAGCTCTGCTTAGCTTGGGGCTAGATAATGCTGTGTGAATTGTCCAGCATTATTTATTTATTGTTTATTTTAATTATAAAATAACTTAAAGTAGTAAAAAAGAATTTTAAGAATTAGCCGAATTAGAAGTTATATCTAAAATCGTCATTTGATACGTCTGACATGCGAGTTGTATTCGAGGGTAAGTCGCTAGCAACAGTAGTGTCAGTCATAATATTGATCGAGGGCTATTAATTGTTTAACATACTCAAATAGCAATTACCCTTACCGTCCCTTACGCCCATTCGCACCGGGTCAGGGCACCTACGCAACCTATATAGATCGATAGAGAAAAATCTACATTGTACACATAGGACAAAAATAACACCAATATCAAATAAAAAAAAACCATCAACAATAAATAAACACCGTCCAATTCCTAAAATTACCCACCAACACGAAAAAAATATATTTTTGGTTTCTGTCGCTTCTTTATGTAGACTAAAGTAAAGAAGCTGCTTTTTTCGATGTATAATAAAAAATACCTATATAATGTAATTTATTGTATTAAGTATATCAGTTATCTAGTAGCCATAACACAAGCTCTGCTTAGCTTGGGGCTAGATAATGCTGTGTGGATTGTCCAGCATTATTCATTTATATAAGTATATCAGTTATTTAGTACCACTAGTTGAAACAAAAGCTCTGCTGAACTTGAAGATGCTGTGTGAATTGCATTAATAATATTTATTTATTTCTAGCCTCGTCGCCGGTCTGTCGGTCCTGATAATCGGCGGCCTTCTGCAAATCTTCATCCAGTCTTCAGCCTTCGAAGTAGCGCTTTCCTTTACCGGCGCTATCTTCTTCGGATTCTTCCTGATCTTCGACACACAGCAGATGATGACCGTCCTCTCCCCGGAAGAGTATATCCTGGCCACAATCAACCTATACATGGATATTCTGAACCTGTTCCTGTATATTTTACGTATCCTGAACGAACTCAATAGGAATTAGATTGATTATTGGCATTCAGCACTAGGTTTCGACTTTTAACACGTTTTTTTGCAGGTTACCTACAATTGCAGTTTTTGGTAGGATGTTGTGATATATGTAGGTACTTATCACAAAAATTCTAACGTGTTGTATATGTTCTAAAATCATTAAATAAATCAATAGTGTATAATACACAACATTATATTCTTAAATCAATCTATACTACCTATTTGTAATTAATATTTCAACAACTGCTACATTTTTGCGTCCAAGAAATAAAAATAGATGGTAGTGAAAGACCTAGTATGTAGACATAGTCATTTTATCTTCAATATGAAAGATATCTACTCAAGTACGGCGCTATTTCTATATGATTTAGACACGGCACTATTGCATCTACATGCTCACGATGTCGATCATTTAATATGTTTATTCATAGTTTTAAATATTGCATTTTTAAATATTCCCTACCTTGGTAGTAATCCATACTTATATTATAACTTCGAAAGTTATTCCGTCTCTCTGTAAACTTTTCACGACGAAACAGGTGGACGAATTTTAATGAATTTTAGTAGGTAACATAGTATCCCAAAGGACATAGGCCACTTTTTACTCTCGAAAGTTGCGTGCAAAGCCGCGGGCAAAAATTTGTTTATAAATCCGTGCTATCCGCAAGAATTTATGACTGAACTTTACCCTCTGGCGGCTAAGAGTGACTTACCATCAGATTTGTGACCTTTTTGCAGCACATTTCTGGTGAAAAGTACAGTTGTGATAGTAATTTTGTATATTATTTATATTTTTCGAAATATTAAATTCGTTTTATGTCAAAATATTTTATTTATTTGTATCTATTGTAAAAATTGTATAGGTATAATTTTCTTCGCTATTGTTTTTGGTGTAATTTTAGCACAAAACATTCCTAAACACCAAACATGCATTGTTGAATAGTATTATTAAAGTGTAAAAATATATATATTTGGTTTCAATCACCTCTTCATTTCTAATTGGGGGCATGAATAATTCTTACTAACCTTACAATCACTTCACGTTGTGACTTATTTTAAATTCAATTTCAGTTGCAATAAAATAATCAATATAAGATAAACTCAGTTTGGCACTTTAACAGAGTTCAGCTCATTATCACAACATTGATCCAGTTCGTGCGCTTAACCCAGGTCAAGATTGGCAGACAACAGTAAAATTGGACATAAGAAGGTAGTCCATTCCACATAGGAACTCCAAAAATGTCGAAAGTATTCTTCTACCAATATAATTTCATATCCCTTGTGAGAAATAGTGTGAAATAAAAACGGTTCTTATGTAAAACAGACGGACAGTTCAAAAGCACTAAGTTATTTCGAACAATATGAGGGACATCATTACATACAAGGATGTGTACATAATATATTATGTAACCCACTCCTTGGGTGCACTTCTTTGCAGCCTGTCATTTCCTGTCCCTTTCAGATCTAAGTATGCCCAGCATACGACTATGTCGTCAACACAACGCAATTTCTGACGCGGATGTCCACTACTTCCAAGTACCCATTTTTAACAAAAATCATACAACGTTTTGTACATAATATCACTGTTTTATTAATTACTTTTTATTGCTATTAATTTACAGTAGGTATAAACTTAAGTTATTACTACCAGTAGCGACTTAAAATCACGATTACAAATAAATATTACTGAAATACAGAAATTAAAATCAGTCTGTCTAATAATTTGAAAATTTATTTTTTATTGATAAGCTATAATGGAGATAACATTCATTCTACCCGCTACATCAATTATCTTCATCATACATAAGGTGGCAAATCAACATTAGAGTTATAAAAATATACAAGCTTAAATCCCTTTTACCTAAATATTTACAGTTTTTTTTTACATCCAAGATAAAAATACACTTTAACAGTGATCAAATTGTTTTAAGATGCACATGTAAAGAACACATTATATAATAAGTGTAATAGGAACAGTGAATTACGAACTTATTTAGAAAGTAATAAATATGTACGTACTGCTTTGTACATAAAACGCTAGTAGGTACAACCTAACCCTTTAGCCTTACAGAGAAGCTACTTGGTTTATCCGGGCCACAATCAACCGAAGTTTTCATAAGTTCACATATTATTTATCAATAAAACAATGGAGTATTAGAATTACTAAACAAACCAATAAAATTAACTGCATGACAGTTTACAAAGAATATTTTTAAACTTACGCAATCTGAACACATAATTATAAGTATTGATACAACGGTATATACAAGAATAGATCATAATCAAAACATATTCAATCTTGTTCCAAACTTTTCATTTCAATGTCAGTCTCCATATCATTTTGTTCTCTGTCTAACGAATGCGCTTCTAACGGGGTCTCCAGACTTTCTCCAGTAATACACTCTGAGTTTATTTTAGAATGCAGTAGCGTTATTTCATTTTGTTCATTTGTTGCTGTTTGTTCTAGTATTGTAGTTTCACCATCTGATTTATGGGTGAGTGTGTCATTTTCGGTTATATTTATTTTCGATACTAAAGTGTCATTTGAGCTTGTCCCAGGTGTTAGTGCTGCCAATAGTTGAACGTTCTCTACATTACCTCCTTCTAACTTATTAAACCCTGATCCCTCTTTATTACAGATATTGAGACTAGTAACTTCGCTAGCGTTATCATTTGTAATTTCACTATCTTTGCAGTTAATTTTATCATTAAGACAAATATCTTTACCTGTTTCTATTTTGCTATTGTTATCATTTGTGACTTCGTAACCTTTGCTGTTATTTTCATCATTAAGACAAATATCTTTACCTGTTTCTATTTTGCTATTGTTATCATTTGTGACTTCGTAACCTTTGCTGTTATTTTCATCATTAAGACCAATATCTTTTTCTGTTTCATTGTTATCATTTGCCACTGGATTATCTTTGCAGATATTTTCATCATTAGGACAAATATCTTTTTGCATTTCAACGACATGCCGTGTAATGCCTTTTTCAATTTGTCTAACTGAATTATTTTCATCTAGTTCATTGTTTTTTTCGATGCTAAAGTCTTTGTTGGATATTTCAGAACCTTTTCCACTGGGTAAATATTCCAAAGGGCATGGTACTTCAGGATTGTCTTCCATTTTAGCGTCATTGATTAATTCTAGTCTATTACTATTAATTTTCGCCTTTTTATTCGATTGACCAGTATTTCTTGTAGTATCAGCTTTACTTATTTTCGAGTTCACTGATATGAGGTTTATTACATGCTGTGTTTTGATACTTTCTGGTAAATTATTAATATCTAAACTAACTTCCGGGTCACTACCTTGGACATTGTCAATATTAGACACATTTCTAAGGGGTGAAGTTTTGAACTTTTTGACTTCTGTTGGTGGAGGCAACCTGCAACAACAAACTTTTATAAATATTTTTCTGGTACAAATTCAATGACGTTTTAAATAAAGGTAAGCAATAATAGCTAAAAGCACTTGTAACGTAATATTGACCGTTATTCTGCGTTCTTGGCGCAAGCAACTGTGCGGAAATGTTGGAATACTTAAAATCTCACAAATATAAATAAATATCCCGATATTGTGTGCTCTTAGTGTTCATATTAACCTTGAAAGTTTCATAAGAAATGTATGATATCCGCATCTTTATCATATTGTAATTTGACAAGAGTTTTATTAAGAACTCGTAGCCTATGTATTTAGTGTCACACTATGCTGCTGATAAATAAATATATAAATAAGCATAAATCTATTCTGCATCCTCAGTAAAAGGAGTTTGGTCATTTCACACATAATCTTAGCCAAGTACGTACTTACCACCGAAGGCAGAATTATTGGAGATTCTAACAATTTTAATCTTTTTATTTTTCGTTTCTTGCTCGCCAATGTAACCTTCAATTGCTTTTTATGGGCTTTATTACAGATATTAATGAGGTAATTGCTGCTGTGTACCCCAATAGTCTGAATAAGGCATCCTTTACAGATATCATAACTTTCTTTATTCAATCTCAAACGATAAGTAAATGTACATTTTCGATCTCTTTGTCCGTAACTGGCTGTGCCTGGAGTTTTGTTGAGGATTTTGCATTTGATGAGACTGGAAGCAAAATTTTGCTGCTGCTTGTAGTTCATGCTCCAAAAATAATCGAAAAACTGCTGCCGGAATTCCTCCGGGATGTTTAAAGTGCATTTTTTCCTACATGGATACAGTGGATCAACTTTTTTCTTTGCGACTACGCGTCCGTCTTTTATAGTCCAGCCAATGCCGTTATTCCTCATCCTGATAATCCTATTTACATCTTCTTTATTTGGATTTTCTTTTACTTCCTCCTCTTCCTTTAATATTTTTATTGCATTTGTCGCTTTCTCTAAGTGTAGTTTTTCTGATTGCTGTTTACGCTTCATCTTTTTCAAGTTAAGACAGTTTACCTCAACAGCTTGGTGTTCTACTGATTTTTCTGGAAGTGTCGACAAAGACGTGCCTTGGTCCGTTATGGGTATCTCTCCTAGCGGATCGGTTGGTAACGTATGGGATGGCTCGACATATTTTGACTGTTTCTTCCGTTTGGACCGTGGTGCTGTTTTTTTATTAAACTCGGGTTCTTCAATAAGTTCTATATTAGGAATAAGCATTTCAATGTCATCAATTTCTTCTTTAGGAATAATACTATCATCATTTTGTTCTTTCTTCGGTTGCACGGTATTGTCGCACGGTAATCGAACATTAACAATCACCGACATCACGTTTTCGTTCAAGATATTACCCAGATAATGTTCACCTTTACCTCCTGTCTTCTGTATATTATTTCCCTTTTCTTGCGTGACGTCAGGGTCCTTTTCATCGATTTGCAGTTCTCTTATTCGTGAGATCGGTATTTGCATGTCGAATATCTGCAATGTCTTTGTTCCTCCGTGCCCCGCGATTCTGCAAGTAAATATTCGCGATTTTTCTACTTGTATATTTGCTTTTTTAAAGGTGTCTTCTGCTAGAGTTCGTATAGGTAATGTATTTTTTTTCGTTTTCACGCCAGTTGTGGATGGTCGCGCAAACCCAAAAGCAAAATAAATGATCAATCAGGAAGCAATGTTATGACCAGTGAGTTATTATGACTAAGATCAACATTCTTCGTTCAGCCTATAGGGTGATACAAGTGCCTACTTTGACTAAGGATGCAGATTGTATAAAATATAAAATAAAACTAAGATCTACCAAATAAGATAGTATAAAATTAGAGACTTACCACCGAATACTCAATATAAAACAATATCAACTCAGATATAAGGGATTTTTTGATTTTTCATTGATAGTCTGTCAAATAACCACAATGAATTGCGTTCGAGTATTCGGGGGTATGAATTGTGTTCTTTGAAAAGAAGATCGGACAATTAAATATTAATTGACGTTTTTGGCTGTTGGAAGTTTTCAAATATTTTAAATTAAAGTTAACTGACGAAACTGCTAATTGCCCGATTATCTTTCGAAGAACACCAGGTCACCGTTAGTGTAACCAATTAGTACACAATCCCAGTGTGCTGACCGAACACCACAAAAATAATATTTTAAATATTGGCTTTCAATATTACTTTGACTCAAACACACTACGTAATCTTGATATATCACGCTTTTAGTCATCAGCATCGCGGTCAGCAACCCATAGTAGAGAACGCGCCACTTGCTTGAATGTTTCGGTAAGCAAGTAGGTATGTTACTATAATTTTTTTCTAAATGTTGCGAATATAAGCCCGTCTTAGCCCGTCTCTAGCGTCGTCCGACGGGCGCGAGAGCGAAAATTTATGTAAACCATACCTCCTAACATCATCCAAAGTCTTCAACCGTGGCATGACGCTTCTCTTCTTGCAGTTCTTGGTTCGATGCCTTCGGAGATGTTGAAAACTGACGAATTTCTTATCGCAGACGTAGCAAGTAAACATACTGTGGCACGTTTCGTGGACGAATAGGTCTGTTCGCGTCTCGAAACCTGTGACAAAAAAAATTTTTGGAACTCTTATCAGCCAGAATAATAATGGCTATAGAGCTTTAAATTACACCAGAGAGCTAATAGGTACTGTACTGATAGAATCTAAATAAGCTATTAATATATGTATGTGAACATTAACATCATTATATATTGCGTTCTGCTGAATCCCGTTGTTTACAATGGGATTCGGATGAATAAGACAACAGAGTTAAGAACTTGGCTTCAGCGTAAGTCGGTATAGTCAATCGAAACAAAATCACTACAGTATAAAACAAAGTCGCTTCCCGCAGTCTGTCTGTCCCTATGTATGCTTAGATCTTTAGAACTAGGCAACGGATTTTGATGAAATATGTTTTTATTCAATAGATGATTCAAGCGGAAGATTATAAGATACCGAAGTGTGGGAGGGGGCATGCACTCTATGAAATAGGTAAGGTCGGCTCCCTACGTAGCGGACGCTACAGACAGCAAATATGTTGACCTATTTGAATAGTACTAAAAAAATCTTTCAGGAAAGAGACATTTACTCTACGGGGCGCTAGTAATTTATACATTGTTTACTCACATTTGTTACATATTGGGCACTCATTGGTCCGATCAACGGGAGGCTTCGGCGGCGTCATGACCGAGTCATACGAATGCACTGCTATCACATGCGCCTAAAAACACATTATTATTTAATAATAAATAGAAATCATTCATTTATTTCAGGCAACATTAGTCTAGTTCAGGATGGAAAATACTTAAAAACTAAGGCCCATATAAAATATAGATACATAAAATAAACCTATATTTAAAATACCTACCTATGTTTGCATGTAATGTATAAAGTTTATCAGTTATCTAGTACCCATACCACAAGCTCTGCTTACTGCTGCGGGACTAGATTCTAGTCCCAAAGTAAGCAGACCTTGTGGTATCATCTAGTCACTATAGATAGCTAGATGGTGGTCAAGCATCAGAGCATACAAAATCAACCAGAACATAGGGAGGCCTTTGTCATTAGTGTATGCCTGTCTATCTATGTTATACTAATATTATAAAGAGGAAAGGTTTGATTCCTTGTTTGTTTGTATAGAATAGACTCCGCAACTACTGGACCGATTTTAAATATTCTTTCACCGTTGGAAAGCTACACTATCCCCGGGCATAATAGGCTATACCTATTATGTTTTAGAAATGTGAATTCGAATTTAACGCGGGTGAAACAGCTAGTAGGGGAAGGTGAGGTATAATGGGGGATCATTCCCCTACTAGCTGTTTCACCCGCGTTAAATTTGAATTTCACATTTCTAAAACATAATAGGTATAGCCTATTATGCCCGGGGAAAAGAAAAATTAAGGGAAAAACTTAACTGTGGCTAAAGTTGAAGGCAAAATCGCAAGATTTCTATTGTTGGAGGTAGTGAATTTACTTAACTTTGTAACTGCATACTTATTTTTTAATATAAGTATGTAGTTTTTTTGTATTAGAGGTTCTTGTTAAAGTTTAGTTAAGCATAATTTTATACACACCTATGTATAAAATAATCCCTGGCGTAGGGGTAAAATAATCCCAGGGATCATTTTATACCATAAGTTAATAAATAATGCTGGACAATTCACACAGCATTATCAAGCCCCATGGTAAGCAGAGCTTGTGTTATGGGTACTAGATAACTGATATACGTAATACAATACATTACATATATAGATCTTTTTTATTATACATAGAAAACGACCAGAACACCCGGAACAAATATCTGCAGATCGTAAAAACCATTGTTCCGAGGCGGGAATCGAACCCGCAACCTCCTGCGTCGCAGGCGGACCTTCGCCCACCGCGCCACATCGGTCGTCGAAATATCAGTGAAATAAAACACTCGGCTGTTTATTTTAATCATATGTCTTGTTCATAACAATTTAAGTATGTAAGCAAGTTACACAAAACATTTGCTTTTATAGTTTCATTAGAGATCTTCTTTTTGTGATTATCAACTCAATCAACAAAACATCATTAAACATTACAACTAACTTTTAAAAGGTTTGCAAAATTAACAACATACCAAGTCAAGCAATAGGTTTAATTTTCTAAATAAAAAAACATAAATAATAGTCATCCCTATCAAAGGTTTATTATCAATGTCAAAATGCAATAGAAAAATCAACTTCATTTAAAAAGTCAAAATTCTTATCAGGAACTCAGAAATGGACCTAAAGCCTTAAATTTTTTTTTCACACTATAAAATTGAATACTTGAAAGAATATCGCAAGTAAAGTCGCCTTCATCGTCACTATCTACTCCCGCACAAGCCTCATGTCCCCATTTAAGACACACAACGCACCTAATCCACCCTTCACCTTTGTTCTTTTTGGAGTAGCTTTCAGTACAGAAGAGTCATTCGGTATCACTCTCCTCTTCAGAAGAATCTGATGATCTGTTTTGCCATTTCCTTTTCCAACTCCTTTTCCTTTACCTTTTCCTTTATCGTTCTGTTTGTTGGTCACCGTTTTTTTTTTATTTTATTCGCATATCTGATTTCTTTTTAGCTTCCTCTTCAAGGTATTTTTTGTAGGGTGTGCTGGTCAGTACTGATGTGTCTACTCTTATTCGTCTTGCACTCGCTCTATTTCCAACTATCTTTGGTGTTGGTCGTACATTCCTGGGTGTAACAACATTTGGTGTGTACGACCAATGACCATCCGACCATCCAGATGTGGATGGAAGACCAACAACCAAAGCTGGAGGTAATCTTCCAGAAGATTCAGACGTGACGGTATTTTTTGGGAAGGTTGGTGCTTGCCGTGATCACTGTGGTGCTTGTGGAGATTTTTGAGTCATTATTGGAGTCGAAGTTTGAAGTGGAAACAGCTGAAGTGTTAAATGAAGGGATTCGTGGACATCCACTTGTAAAGGCTGTAGTGTTTCAGTTTTTGCACGGTTTGTGCTAATGGAGGGCTTGACGTCCTAGGGATCGGAATGGGGCTCGCTTGAGAAGGTATTTGCACGGTCTGCTAATGGAGGACTTGACGTCCCAAGGATCCGAATAGGAGGTTCTACTGTGTCATTGTCAACATCCATTTCATTGGTTTCAGCTGCAATGAAGTCCACATTAGTGAAAATGTCAGGCTTTAACGGATATATTCCTGTGTTGTTGAATCCATTCATACTATTCAGTGGAACTGCTGCTTTTAGATAGGCCTCTGTAAAAATTTTCGTTATTTGGAACACGGTTACCACTCTCCCAGGATTGTTATTCATCCACTTCTCCAACGCTTGGTTGAAGTGATCGAACCACTTAGAAAACACGTCTAATTTCATCCAACCAGATGGATGGCATGCCCATATAGCGCCTGGAGGTGCGCCAAGGAACAAAAGTTCCAAAAGCTGAGGTACAAATCACTGCGGTCATTGTTTCACCTCTCTCAGCTGAAGTCACTCGCGCCACCTGTTTACGGTTTGTTTGTGCAAACACTCTCGTTTTTTGTTGGGACAGTGCATAAACTCGTCTCGTCAACATTAAATATCCGATAGGGTGGAAAACAATGTTTTTCTTGTACGTTTTTCAAAGTCGAACAAAATTTATCCACCACAGGCTTATTAAAAGTTCGCGCTCGAGCAGAAGACGTCGATTTTGGGGCACGCATCGTAATTTCCGGATGTCTACGTCTAAATCCACGAAGCCATTCAAAACCAGCTTTTCCTTTTGCTTCAGAAAATGGATGCGGTAAATTATTTATTTCTGCCAGTTGGTAAGCTAAGGTTAAAACATTCTGTGTGGTCAGCCCGTACATTCTAGACTCCATGTCCTTGTTCTAGGTTAAACACTGTTTGTTTGCTACCTAACATTTAGCGGAGGCTACAGCTATTTTATTTTTACCTTTGACTCTTCTTTTTAATGTCATCACAGGGGACTTAACTTGCGGTTTTGTAAGGCAATACCATCTCTGACGGCATCTAATGCCTTTTGCATTTGTTCTTCAGGCCAATTTTGGCGATTAGTTTTGCGTATATAAGTTCTCGGCATGATCTGTGAAAACAACAAATACTAATGGGGTAAAATGATTCCAGGGATCATTTTACACGAACATGTAAATAGTAATGAAAGTTCAAAAACAGGCTTACCTTAGATCAGAGCCACACTTTTTGATTATTTTTTAATAAAATCACGCCAAGCGAACGCACCGCCATGACACTTGGATAGGCAACTGGCAGGGGTACGGGAACATATTTCATGCGCATTTGGATAGATGGCACTAGTTGTCTGTGATTTACGGCGGGGGATCATTTGACCTCCAGGGATCGTATTACACACAAAAGGTTACCTTTAGCCCTCTAACAGTATGGAACGCCTTTGTACACAGCATACAATCCTTCTCGATGTCAGGAGTTTCGTCCATTTCATCTTCCGATAAAGGTTCTTCTTTCACTTCCTGGGTCAACTGCAAACAATTAAACATAAACTAAATTCATGTAACAAGTATGATATGTTAAAGATAAAGTGGAAAATTAAGACATCACTACATAGTCTAAAACAAAGTCGCTTCCCGCTGTCTGTCGTCCCATGTATGTATGTATATTTCTTTAAAACTACGCTACAGATTTTGATGCGGTTTTTTTTAATAGATAGAGTGATTCAAGAGGGAGGTTTATAAACCATTTTACACATAGGTTTCTAACGGCCATAGGGCCACGGGACGCGGCAAGTTCTCAATAAAAAAACAACATTAAAATCAGTGATGATGACATATTTACCTTGATTAATGTTATTTTTTTAATCTAAGCTAAACTCGTCAAGAATAAAGAGATATATTTATTCTTAAACAATTTGAAAACGATAGATTCAAAAGTTTTATACACAATAAATAACTACTAAAGAATAATCATATTATTATTTAGTATTATGTATATAATGGATTTCAGTACGGTGAATCATTTTGAGTCTTATTATTTGTATTCGAGAATCCGGGAATCGTGATTGTCACATAGGCGTGCGAAGGCTCAGGCATTTGTGAGTCGGGCATCAAATTGGCATCAGTTTTGAGGGTATCAATACGTTTCTTCTCGCGGTATCTTCTAGAACGTTCGCGGCAACATTCTTTTTTCCGTTGGGCTTTTTCTTTTTCAATTTGTTTTTCCCTCATTTCATCTGTTGCTTGCTGAATCCGGAGCATGGCTTCCAACTGTCTTTTTTTGCGATATTTTCGCATGCGTGCCTTGGCTTGCTCCCTTTTACGCGTCCACTTATCCATGGGTTTGTTATATTCATCCGTTTTCTGTAAAGGGCAATTATAAAAATTATACATTCTTATATTTTGAGTAGGTCTTGAAGGAATTTACCAAAAGTGATTGATTTTTTATTATGATTCGTGAAGTATTGGAAATATTTATTCACTGTACTTATATCAGTCAAACAAATTGAGTCACTTCTTACAAAAATTACCCATAATATCAATATCATATAAAAATATAAGAATGTACCATTTTTTAAACATTTCCCTTTACACGCATGCAAAAACATCGTAAACGAAGCAGTAAAACAAAACAATTGGATACCATGGTACCAGAAGAACTTGTGACGAATAAAATAAAATAAAAAACTATTTGTATAAGATAAAGCCCGACGACGCGAACGAAAGAATGTGCCGGGGAACGTTCTAGAAAATGAGAAGAAACGGTGTCAATACTCTGAAAACTGATATATTTAAATATTAGAACATCAATCTGTTCCCACATTTATTAGGTATTTTAGGTTGTCTTATGACAATACACGTGACGTGCTTAAGCACGCACCCTCTTATTAATTACTGAATGGAGCAGAGTTCACCCGATTCAGCGTCACCGAATCGAGCGTGACGGACGGATCATTGTTCTTGGCTTCATTTAAGAGTTTAGATTATATTGGTAGGTACAATAAAAACTCTGCTAATTTTGCGAAATAAGTTTGAGGACTTTTGTCGTTGAGTCCTAATACTGTGGCCATTTAAAATGACCATATCTGATATTTATTTATAGAGGACAAGATAAGCACATACCTCTCCACTTTGTGCATGTGTTTCTGCATCACCATTTGGTATTGATGTTTGGTTCTCCTCTAGTGGTTCTATTATTGAATCTGAATAATAATAAAAAATAAATATGAATATAAATAAACCTTTTGTGATACATTGTCGGCCAGATCTTCAGGTGAGATTGTGGTCTAACGGTCCATTGACTATTATATACATATGTACGTGTATTATTATTATATAATTCGTACCAACAGTATTCATATATTTAAGTGCGAATTAATTCGCATCCAAATTGAGGGCGGCCTTATACATTACCTATGCCTTAGTAGCGCAAATCCACTAGTAGAGTAAATTCTGTCGAAAATGATCAACAAGAAAGTGATATTTGATTAAGAATAGCCATGTCTACAAACATTGTATCATCAGTTTTGCTGAATGTGTTGTTAAGCTCAAATCTCGAGAGCAGCCTTATTCCTTACTTCAAGGAAATATAAATATTCTAAAAAAAAGGATTAGCGAAGGTGGCGAGGATGGTTCTTACGGAGAAAAAGAGAAAATTTTTAAAATTGCCTGAAACAAATGACCACCCAGGCGAAGCCGGGACGGGCCGCTAATTATTTAATATAAATGATACTTTTATTTGCCTTAAACCACTATACACACTAGCTTTAAAACTTAATACAATTGTTAGGGTATGTTATACTCACTACTGTGCTGTTGTATCATTTCTTCAGGTTCTATTTTGATATCTAGTGTTTCCAACCTTGCATCTGTTGTGTCAATGCATGCAACATTATTGTCATATTCATCCTCCCACATTACTTCCTACAAAAAAATTACAGTTTAGAACTTAAAATGTATGAAGTCGAATAATAACATTTTTGTTTGACAATAACAATGTCTTTAAGTCCCGATCACAGTCTCAACAGTGATATTTTTCTGGCTTTTAAACAGGAACTTTAAAAAAAATTATGGTATTAATGTAGGTCAAGCGCAGCATTTGTTGTCTAGTCTAAAATAGACAAAAAAGACATAGCATCGTCATTCATACATTACTTATGTAAATTCAACACAAACAATTACTCTGATTGGACGATTGAATGTTTCATAAATTACTTAAAAAATTACCTGTTTAATATTTTCTATGTCCACTTCCATGTCTTGCAGTACATCTTTTGATATGTTCTTGTCAATCTGAATTGGCTTTGGCCATGACGATTCTTCAATCAAACTGTGTTTTAGACGTTTTCTAAGTAAGATATCACTGTTCTGGACGCTCAGCATGAAGTTGATAGCACTCTGAAGCTGAATGCAACACTTCTTACAGATTAATTTGGAATGAGGATCTGATGCACTGATCTGAAAGAAGTGGAAAGTAGTTAGAGAAGACATGATTTTTTTCATCAAAACTATAGTTTATTTATTTATAAAAATACAGCAGGTAGCTTACAGTCTAACACCAAAACACTAACTACTAGACTTAAAAAAGACAGAAAAATAAATTAAAAACAAGATTACAAATAGGTAGGTATACATAAACAGATAATTTATTTAAAAGTAAGGTACGATCTTAAACTTAAGTAGATATGGATTAAACTATCATTAAATATGTCCACATGTTGGATCTGTTGTAAGAAATCATTGAGTAGTGCGAGTGCTCTGAGTATAGGAGCGTTACCAGCATGTTGCCGAATAAATAGTTACTGCTTTTCGCAATGACACAAACCACTTAAGAATGAGTTTGTGCACAAGTTCCAGCATGTTGACATATTCCATGACAAGCCAATGTTATAATTAAAAATCTTTAAATATATTTTAGTCTGAACATAGGTGTTTACTAATTAGTTATAAAGTAGCATCAGATAGTGAGTGCTTTGGTTATACATACTGTAAATTCCTTAAATCTAAAACAAACCTGAATGCCAGCAAATTTAGCCAGGTCTTCAGCCATGGAGGGTCCCATCCCTGGCCACGGAGGATTCCACGCACAGAACACATCAATACACGCGTCTTCCGGAACCCCGTCAAGACAAGAACGGCACTCCATCATATCATCCTTAGAAGTAGAAGTAGCGAGTACTTCCTCGGTGTTATAATCTCTTTCTGTTTCTAGTTTGTTTGAGATTTTATCCATCATGCTCGAGGCGCACGGACTTCTCCGTACTTGGATCAGTTATTCTCTTTGCTTGGATCGCCGAACTTGAAAGCCAGAGCTTAAGTAGTAGTTTCTACCGGATCTCTTCTCTTCAAACTACAAATTATTCACGAAAGAAAAAGCAAAACTATTACATCAATTCGGCTGTAAATTAATGTCTCCCAATAAAGTCATCAATATAAAACAAGGAACCAAGTACTATTGTATTCTCTTTGAAGAAAACGAAACAAGTTATTATTAAATTCTCTTTGGAAGGAACATCAATTGAGTTCAGTTCACTTCACTCACTCGCTCACGCATGCGTTACGTTAAATCTCAGGATAAATTCATGTTCTTGGTCTATGGTTATGTTATTATTCTGTTATGTCAGTGCTCGATCTCGAATCATCTCGATCATAGATTACTACCTACGTATAGCTAGAATACAGAAAATCTCGATAACGGTCACACACTGCAAATAATTTCTAGGGCAAATAATGAAAACGGCTCGGCTTTATCCGTAGACCGAGATCTTACGTACCTTACCTATAGTATTCTCTTTGTACCGAGAATGATGGCACGACTTTATCGTAGAAAGAAAGTGGATTTATTCTACGACTTCTACGTGATTTATTCACTTTGAGATGACGGACGGCAAACAAGACTCGGAATAAGAATAAACGCCGTGCAGTGCATGCATGCCGCCATATGCCGCGACAAGACAATTGTCACTTTTTTTGGCTGTTGGCACTTTGGTAACATTGTTTTCAATGTCAACGTCAAAATTACAAAAATAGCAGTGTCAAAAACATGTGGCAGTGGCAGACGCAGAAGTCATCTCAATTAAATAAATTTAATCGCGGCGAGCGAGCAGCGTGCGTGTGTTTACTTTTACTGCACGTTTTTGTTTACGAAAACTCGCAAAAACTAAAGAAAATGGAAGAGCAAACTCCAACAGTCAGTTTAATTTCGTGTATGCATTTTGTAAGACGTGGCGTCGCTAAAGCCGTCCCAGAAAAGGTACACTATTTACGTATTTCCAATCAAAACAAAATCCTTCTCTAATTCATAAAATCCTCACTGCAAACATGTTTTCAGATCGAACTCACAGAAACAGAATTAGAAAAAATCATCAAACAGACAGCTGAAGATTTACAGTAAGTTATTTCGAACATATATCACCAGTCCTCAGACCTTGTGAGGTCTGTGCGCCAATCCATTTCCCAGGCTCTCTGAGGGTTAGAATGTGGAAGGAGATAATGATGCTAATTTTGCAGGAATGGCGAGCTAAAAAAATATATATTTATTTGTTGATGAGCAGCCTAGCTGATGTTCTATATCACACAGTGTTGTTTATTTACGATGTACCTATCACTTTTTTGCGTTTCCTAATGTCTCATAACCAGTTGTCGAGTTTGCTTTTAAGGCTTTTAATGAAGTCTTCTGGCTACTGGTTCAAGTTGTGAACCACTCTATTACTAATTAAAATATGGCAATATATTTTTGGACTTATGGGGGACAAACTTGCTTAAGACTTATTGGTACTGAACCTATGTAGCTGAATATGATTCTTGTCCCCACTCCCTACATATCCTATATTCAGTATGCAATCTTCCTTTCTACTATTCTGGGAAATCTATTTCTGTATCTTTTATTATAACTTAAATTACACTATGCATTCAGTTGCTGTAGATTATTAATTTATTTACCTTATTTGTAATACACATAATAATTACTACCACACTGCACAAAGTTAAATCCTTGTTTTCAACTATTTGGAAGTGGACACTCATGTAATTAGTATATAACTTCATATTCATACAGGTTGATATGTATATACATATATGTACAGCTAACTATTTTTGTAACCAGTTTACATGAACAAGGTGATGATGAGAGTGGTGAAGAAGGAGAAGAGAGTGCTCCGAGAGCACCTCCTGCCGATCCAAATGATGAGTTCAACTTTGCCAATTATGACGAGGAGGAACCCTGTAAGTATAAGTCACAATACAAGTTCAAGGCTCCCTTTTTACCACCCTGTGTTACTAGTCACCAGTGCCTGCTCCCCCATTTTGATAAATTAAGGGCCCGGCGACCCTCACTTGCAAAAATCCGAATATTGCTGTCCCTGTTTAACTATTGCGCCGCGCCCCATGCGTGCGCGATAGCAATATTAGCCGTTCAAAATTTGGTTTGTTCCGTAATACCAAAAATTATGACAAAATATTTTTTGTATTCTGCACAAAGTATTGTTATTCTGTAACTAGACAATATAAGCTGTGTTCCTTAATAAATACACGTAAGATATTGATGTTTTTAATACGAAACAAATAGCAAGAAAACTTATCCATTTTCGCATAAAAATGTGCAAAATGCGATTGGCTTTCATTTAATTTTAGGTAAGTATTTTGATTCAAATACAAATAATACAATATTATAGTGGAAATATGCTTGAATTGGAAATCATTTTGGTATTACGTTTGTATGAAGAATTCGTCCCTCCGGAGGCCTCTTAAGTATCAAGTCTTCGTCGTCATGTACGAGACCTCCTGCATGGTTTTTACATTTTTGTTGCCTTTGCAGATGAAAACATTTATAATTATAGAGTAAGGCTACTTAGTAATTAATCAACAATCTGAATATTTCTTTCCAGTAAACCCAATTGGAATTGGTACAGTGGCAACTATACCAAACTTAGGGGATCTTAGCGAAAATGTGCAAATAAGAGTAAGTTAATCATATATTATAATTATTTTTAATATACATATATATTTTTTAATATTACATCATCCCATAGGAAAATAAGACGTGAAGATCATGTCTCAGTACTATCGTCAAACCAAATAATAATCAAACAATTGTTGGCGGCAAGGACAATAGCATGTTTGAGACCTGCTATCCTCAAAAACATGCTACATAATAAAAGTTGACAAAACCGACTTATTTTTGCATTGAGTCATTAAAATGATCGCATCTCAGGATTATGTACAGAAATCCGAGGGCTATTCAGTAACTCAGTTTCAGAGTCTTTGACAAGGAATCTGGAACAGAATCGCGTGCAATTCAAATATTTTGTCCGGTGTTTAATATTTTCTTCGTTCTGCATGGAATAAAACTACATGAAATTAGTTTTCCACTAGTTATACACCAAAAGTAACAAAGTTTTGTAGAAAATGTTTATGATTTACGGAAAACTACTTTACCACTATTCCTTGTAAATTGCATAAAATTTTAAAAACCGCTTAATTCGTTAGTTACTCATTTCAATTTCGCGTGAATTTGTTTTAGATTCTGAGTTCATCTAGCCCTAGATGATGTTGTGTAGATTGTCCAGCATCACTACATTGCAGAAAACAAAGTCGCTTCCAGCTGTCTGTCCCTATGTATGCTTAGATCTTAAAAACTACGCAACGGATATCGATGCGGTTTTTTTTAATAGATGGATTGATTCAAGAGGAAGATTTATGTATATATATTTGCACCCGTGCGAAGTCAGACGGGTCGCTAGTTATTTATAAAATATAAATAAATTAAAATTATAAAAAAAAAAATTCTTACTAATGCGATGAATATTGAATATTTCAGACTGAAGGGGCTGACAGCGATGAGGAGGATGATATCATAAAGCCGGATGACAACCTGCTTCTCGTGGGGCACGTGGAGAGTGATGCGAGCGTACTAGAAGTTTACAGTGAGTACATACTCGTATTATAATATATTAGCTTCACTACATAGATAGTATAAAACAAAGTCGCTTCCCGCTCTCTGTCTGTCCCTATCGCTCCGCGGTTTCGCCCGCGTGGAAATCTATGTATCAAATGGTTTATAAAACTTCCTCTTGAATCACTCTATCTATAGTTTTAAAGATCCAAGCATACATAGGTAAAGACGAATAAATGATGCTGGACAATTCACACGGCATTATCTAGCACCAAGCTAAGCAGAGCTTGCGTTATTGTTACCAACTATTTGGTAAACATAATACAATACATTAATTGATATTTTTCATAGAAAAACGACCAGAACAAATATCTGCAGATCTTACAAAAAATTTGTGGGAATCGAACCCGCAACCCCTGTGCCGAAGGCGGACCTTCGCCCGCAGAGGTCGTCAATATAGATATAAACCTTGCAAACTCTTTGCTTTCAGTTTACAACCAGCAAGAAGGTTCGTTCTACGTGCACCACGACATCATCCTGCCTTGGTTCCCACTGTGCATCGAGTGGCTCAGCCATGACCCCTCGGACCCACAACCAGGTACGTACGAGCGAAGTCGCAACTCAAATATACAGGGTGTGAGTATAATTTGTATATTGGATAATCCTCCAAATACGTGTGTGTGGCATGGATAATCAGACTAATAACAATAAAACCGGCCAAGTGCGAGACGGACTCGCGCACGAAAGGTTCCGTACCATTGTCTTTAAAAACGGCAAAAAAAATCGCATTTCTTGTATGGAAGCCCCCTTAAATATTTATTTTATTCTGTATTTTGATATTTGCTGTTATAGCGGCAACAGAATTAGATCATCTGTGAAAGTTTCAACGACGGACGGACAGTGGAGTCTTAGTAATAGGGTCCCGTTTTACTTTTTGGGTAGGTATGGGAGATAATAATGTTATTTTATTAAAAAAAAAAAACATTTTGTTTTCCTGTCTCAAGTTCATACTGTTGATTAATTTTCGGTTACCAGCAATTTGTACTATTTTGTATACTAGATTTTGAAAACCATTCCACTGTTGTGGAAAATAATTTGCCTGTGCTACGTGTTAAGTAACTCCTTTTCGTTGTTCTTTATTTACACGAAGTAAATAAAGAACAGCGAATTCCTAAAGAAGCTCAAAATAACCCCATGTTTCTTCCAGGCAACCTATGCGCGCTGGGAGGCATGGACCCAGTGATACAAGTGTGGGATCTCGATATAGAGAACTGCTTGGAGCCGGCCTTCAAACTCGGCAACAAGCCGAACAAGAAGAAGAAGACTAAACGAGTCGGACACAAGGATGCCGTGCTTGACCTCTCTTGGAATAGAAACTTCTCGTAAGTTACTATGTACACCTTCGCCGTTTGTTACCTTATTGTTATGTTATTTTCTAGAATGGTTTCAACATTCTGACACGCGATGTAGTTTATATGTATGTCTGGTATGTCTATACATACCAACCAGATGGGATGACGACCTGCGAAAGACTGCAGGTAGATGCTGGATGCGGCAAGCTGAAGACAGGGCGCTATGATACTCATTGGGGGAGGCCTATGTCCAGTAGTGGACTGCTATAGGCTAATGATGATGATGATACATATATCCTACCTCTATACTATTATTATAACGAAGCGATTAATTTAGTCGAATTAGGGTTCAGAACTGCGGTAACTTTAACTCTTACCACAAGCCAAGTAAACACACCCTCGAAGACTAATAAAATCATCTAATCGTTCATTTACAGACACGTCCTAGCCAGCGGATCGGCAGATAACACAGTTCTGCTCTGGGACCTCGACCAAGGCACGCCGCATACGAAACTGGATTATTTCACTGATAAAGTAAGTTTTTACCTACCCGTGGGGCGTGGGTTACAATAAATTAGGCGTTAAATACTCTTCTGGTCTCCTATTTGGTTCTTAGATAAGTAAATCGTATGCTTAAGCCCTTATAATTGGCAAAAAAATATGAAAAAATCGGTTTTGTCACTTATAAATATTTTGATGGTTTTCCCTGAGATTACTTCACTCGAGACTAAAAAAGGAAAATGGTACTTATTTATTTAATTATAACGGCATCGTCATCAATTACACTAATTATTTATAGTTACAAACAAAAAAATTTAAATCAATACGTATAAAAATTATATAAAATACAAGTATAGTTACAATGTCCTTAAGGCCTACCTAGGGTCGGCGACGGTGCGTCACGACGCCACACGCTACGGCATGTCGTGGGCACCTTAAGTGTTAAGTGAATCCTAACATGCCTACATATATCAGTATGATTTGTTTCTCGCCAGGTACAATCCATCCAGTTCCACCCTCTGGAAGCGCAGACACTGCTATCAGGCTCGTGCGATGGCCACGTCAGAGTGACAGACTGCCGGACGCCCGAGTCGCACCGCGCGTGGCAACTACCGCCCGAGATAGAGCGCGTGCAATGGGACCTACAGAACCCATTCTGTTTCGCAGTGAGTATAAAACCTCAAAAAACAAGTATTTAAACTTTCAGAACGTTAACTTGGCTCGCTAGTTTGGAATAAAAAAAACACAGTTTATCTCCAGCCTCAACATAGCAATAGCATTTATTTTCAAATAACACGAATCCTTGTGTTAATCTACGTCTAAGTCTGGGGGAGGGTTATGTCCAGCAGTGGACTGCTATAGGCTGATGATGATGTCTAAGTCTTAATTCTTTTTATTTTTATGTTATTTATTGAGATAGTAACATCATTACATGTTTTTTTAGTAAGCCCTAGAGCGATGTGACAACAACTTATACTAAAAATTATATATTTTTATACATATACACACAATACTAATTAATTAATACATGTTTTTTCGATAACATTATGTGCCTTTTTCATGGCTTTCGGTTTTCTGATTCTATGTTAGTAAAGTACTATGTATTATAGAAAGTTTATTTACAAAGTACAGCAATGTAGTGCCTGTATAGCGGGTCTTCAATCTTGTCTGCTATCATTATCACCTGTATAAGCTCACTGCAGCTCGATCGAGTTCTTATCCTCTGATACGTAGACAAGTCAAACCAAGATGGCTGGCACTATGCGACCTGAAATTAACTTTATTGCGCTGTAATAAATCTCATTAACAATCCAAAATTATATTTATTTAAGCCTACTCTAGCCAAAGCCAACAAACTGGCCTTTAAATTGCCGCTCTCCAATGTATAATTATACGGCCCACATCATTGACAGAATTGGTAAAGAACGTGTAGTGATTTTTCCTCTGTGTTGGTATAGTAGATTCCATTCCCATCGTCTCGCGTCAGCAAGAACTGCACCCAAAATATGTTTTTTTTTTAATTTCAGATGAGCAACAACGAAGGCAAGGTCGCGTACGTAGACTGCAGACAAGACGAGCCTCTCTGGACGATAAATGCCCACGAGAAAGAAGTCACAGGTAAGTTAACCATAGTGGTGGTTGCCCACTAGTTGTGTCATCATTCTCAAGGGTAAAAGCTTTTTTAATTGAGATTTATTTGATGTTATATTCTTTACAGGACTACTGCTGAGTGAAAAGGTACCCGGGCTCATGGTCACAACGAGTACAGATGGAAAACTAAAAACTTGGGATATAACGAGGTAAGTAAAATTGCTATTTGTTATATATAGGTATAGTTTTCAATACAATTTGAATACCTACATAAATAAATCCTGCTTTCATTCAACATCATCTTTCTTCATTTTGTGACCGAACATGGTCCCCCGCGCCGTCATATTAGAGAGCGGATATAATATAATAGATAATAGACTGTCAAAGCCTCCATACTGTAATTCGCTCTAAATGCACTCGAGTTGTGGCTGAATTCATAATTAATTTATTTACCCAAATATACTTACATAAGGATTTCTGGTGAGACCCAAAGTAAGCACAAGGCTTGTGTCTTGGGTATCAGGAAAGCACGAGTTAAGACTAAACAATAGTATTCATGGACAATTGGGGAACTTTTAAAAACATTTTTTTTTCAGCAATCCGCCCGTGCAAGCAAGCGAGCGCGCGGGTCGCGTCGGCCAGGCATTGTGCTCCGCGCTGTGTCCCGACGCGCCCTACAGCGTGGCGGTCGGCGGCGACAACAAGGAACATTACATAGAGCTGGTGGATCTAGCCATCAGTGAAACATGTAAGTACACCCTAATCCTTCTGTTTTAGTGGCGAAAGCGTTTTAGCGCCGCCAGACACAGATACCGTGGCCGGGCCGGACGCGGAGGCGTGCGGGTTGTATCATATGAATTAATATGAAAGACACATACACCGCCCGGCGGTCGCGGCGCGGTGCACGTAAATTTGTATGAAACAACCCGCACGCCTGCGCCTTCGGCCCGGCCACGGTTTCTGCGTGTGGCGGCTTTTATCGGGGGACATAATTATAATCATTTCATATTACAATACAACGCCAACTCATCAGCGATGTAACGGCAAACTCTTCTGTTTTTCACTCTATGCATGCGACACAGAGACGGTGGCCTTATATGTGAGGTCGTGAGATCATTTAATTTAAATATTAATAAAATAAGTTTTTTTGAAACTTATTAAATTAAATAAATGCATACTTTAAACTACAATTTTGACAATAACTACTTTTTGAAAGTATGCAAAAGAGGTAACAATTAACAAGACAGGATTTCTTGTGTCTTGAATTGTAAGCAATTGTGTGACAAACTTAATTCTGATTTATTTCCTACTGCTGGGAGTAGGTAGACCTCCCATTAGCTAGTCCTGTGCCATCTCTGGTCTATTCTATCTATAGTTGGAATCATAATTAATTTGTATTATCTACTCGTTCATATTTGTACATTTGCCCACATTTGTGCACTGTTTGTCCTTCCGCGCCGAAATTTAGCTAAGAGGACTTCATTCACACGTACTTGTGCACTATAATATACCGCCGTGGTCGAAATTAAGCTAAGAGGACTTCATTTATGCAAACTTATTGTTTTCAGTCACGAATCGCTTCGGGTCACGGCCGCTGCTTTCGATCACGACGGAGCCAAACGAAGCTATGGAGTCATAGAGACCGTATCTACTAAGATTACATATTAACTTTTTATTAGTTTAATTAAAGATTATCTGCTATGTTATGTCTAATGAATTGTTTTATTTCTGAATAGACATGAGATAGTTGTTGCGATGAGAAACCACACAGATGGGACCCTTGTTCCGGAGACTTAAGGAAAGGCATGTGAAGTTGAGCAAACGACCGACACCGGCAACCCTTTTGTTCCCTATCTCCAAGAAATGTTTAGCTATCTATAATGTGGAGGTACACAAAAAGTATTAGAGAATAATGAAAAATAAAACAAATGCTTTAAACAAACAAGTGATCAATATATTGCAACAATAATAGGCTACATAAAATAGTTAAGCAACCTAAAATGCACCGTGCTACCTGGTATCTAAACGCTTTAATACTGCATGATATAACAAGATGTAAAGAATAGACAAAAAAACGATATAAATAAAAAAGCAGTGATTGTCTTTGATCCGTAATAATTTGATCTAAACATTATCAATCGTGATCAAATAATATAATAAAATAACATTATCATATATTTTTGGCCTTTGATAAAATAAAGTGTCACAGCCAATAAATTATTTAATTTCTGTTTATTATATCTACCGAATTATTTAATTAGCTTTTGATAAATAGCTCACTTTCTAATACCTTTATGTGAGCTCGTTATATTTAATTCTTCTATTGTTGAACACATTTCTAACACATAGGCTTATACATGGTTATTTACATTAGGTATTACGCACTTATTTTTAAAATTACGTGCAATATACTTGAAACGTTACCTAAAACATCTGGTAATTGTTATATTTAATGTCTACACATATATTTAGATGTAATATTATAATAAGAATCTCGAATTGCGACGGTTTTGTGCCGCTATTTTATGCTATTATTTTACCGCAGGCTTAGCAAATTAATTACCTATTTATTATTATTATGTAACTAGATGTATTACATAACTGAAACCATGGCAACACTGGTGGATCAACCCGATATAAATAAAAAAAATAAAGATCTGAAATATCGTCCTCCCAAGGCTTGTCCAAGACTGTATTGGGAGGGGCTTGTCGTCGAGCGGAGCGAACCGCAATTTTTTTGTGGTTTGGTTGTGAACTTCTACAGTTGGTGTTAGGAATAAGTGTATAACAAAAACTTAAGACTTTTATGTAACATCTAAGTACACATACACAACGCTAAGATATAGAATTTATTATTTTCAAAAGCGGGAGGTAGCTTCCCAAAAAATATTCTAAGGGCTGGTAAACTTGTTTACGGCTGTTTCAGTGGTGCAATTAATAACGTGTATTTATGATTTTATTGAGACAGAAAATTGCCTCTGTCGCTGTCAAAACTATGTTAGCAAAAATAAGTTAGGTTTAAGTTGGTCATAGAATTAAAAACAGGAATTATAGAATTCGTTTAGTTACTGTAAACTTCAACTTAATGCAAAATAGGCCGTAGTCCCTTTAAAAAAAATCCTTAGTTTCACTTTTGTTCTTAAATTCATAAGTAGGTATTTTTGCCCCTCGCCTTAACTGATCCCAAAATTATCCCAATTTGATATTTAAACATCTATGAAAAAAACAAATTGAATTCATGCCAAAATAATTGAATCGTATATTTATTTGGCAAATGAAACTACTGGAAACTATCTACATAGAGTAGGTTTTCGTTTGTCAAACAAGCATCTATAGTAAGCCCAATAACTTCGACGTAACACAATGCTTCTATAATAGGATCATTTATTCTTATTTAATACATCAATCTGAAAACCAAATAAAGATTAATCAAATTTAAGTTTTAGTCTGTACACCGCCTACATTAGTGTCAACATTCAGATATTGCAGTACTAAACTGATTTTACAGCACTGAAAAGAATGCCATCCTTTTTATTGCGATGAAGGAGGTTGGCAACATTTTGAGTCACTGAAAGTGCTAGCCACGTCTCAACCACTGACAATCCGGTGTGAATCGAGCCTTAGGATCCTGGGGTCGTAGCAGTAACAGTTATATAATTAGATCTATAATATACTATCTGAACAAGTTAGTAAATAGCATTACTGTTCATTCGGGAACTTGATGATCGCTTCGTACATAGCCTTAGCCACATAGCTCACGTTAGCGGGATTCAATCCGCAGATGTTGATGCGGCCACACCTCAGCAGGTAAATGTGGAACTCTTGGATCAGAAACTCGGACTGCCGCTGCGTCAGGCCGGTGTACGAGAACAGACCGATCTGTCCTACGATATGGTCCCAGTTACCGGGCGTGTTTAATCTGTGGACAGATGAACAATGTAAGCTTTGTTATTAAGGTATTTTTCTTACTATAATATTTAACTTGCTTTATATTTATTTTATTTTTATTATTTCTTGTTATAGCGACAAAAGAAATAGATATTTTGTGAAAATATAACTATAAATTTTTTACGGTTTATGAGATACTGACAGCCCGTTGAAAGATGGACAAACAGAAAGGAGGCTTAGTAATAGGGTGCCGTTTTTACCCTTTGTATACGGAACCCTAAAAAGGTGCACGGTGCTATAAAATTATACTCACTTCAGGAGTTCAGACCTCAGGGATTCCCTCATCACAATAATTCTGGATGACATAACCTTAATGTGTTCTCTCCTGAAAAGAAAACAAAACAAATTCAGCAATGACTAACAATAGACCCCCGAATAGTTAACTCAAGGGCAATATTTTTTCCATAAATACAAAATATGTACCTACAAAGAAAATGTGAATTCGTTCAGGCTGCTCGCATTTATTTATTCTTCTTGTACGATAAAACATACTAGTGAATTTATAACAAAGGCGAGCGAAAACTATTTCTTTGTTTTTTTACATTTGGTAAACTTAGTGTAAAACGCCCTCCGACCAGGTGGGATGACGACCTGCGAAAGACTTCAGGCAGATGCTGAAGACAGAGCCCTGTGGCGTTCATTGGGGGAGGCCTATGTCCAGCAGTGGACTAACATAGCTTGATGATGACCATTCGTCATACATCTGCTAGTATTTACCGTTCGTCGTACATCTGCTAGTACGTACCATTCGTCATACAACAGCTTGCTCCCGAGTACGTACGCCACGACGCGCGCGCCGTGCGCGGGCGGGTTGGAGTACATTCCGCGCACTATCCACGTGGCTTGCGACTTGACGGGCGCCACCATCGCGGAGTCATTTAGAACGACTGCAAGGCAGCCTACGCGCTCGTCTGGAAGTTTAATAATAAGAAATAAATAATAGAATAATAAATAATTCTGTAGAGTCCATATTTCTTGGCCTAGGTCGTCCGTATATAATATGTATATACGACCTCTGTGGCGGGGTGGGCAAATGTCTGCAGCGACGGAGGACATTGTGGGTTCGATTCCCGCCTCGGAATAAATGTTTGTACGATCTGGAGATATATTTGTGTTATTTTATATATAAATAAATAATGCTGGACAATTCACACAGCATTATCTAGCCCCATGGCAGCGCTTGTGTTATGGGTACTAGATAACTGATATACATAATACAATACATTACATAGATAGTTTTTTTTTTATTATACATAGAAAACGACCAGAACACCCGGAACAAATATCTGCAGATCGTACACACAATTGTTCCGAGGCGGGAATCGAATCCGCAGCCTTCTGCGTCGCAGGCGGACCTTCGCCCACCGCGCCACATCGGTCGTCATAATTATTTATATTTATTTGTTCCAAGTGTTCTGGTCGTTTAAAATATCTATCTAGGAAATGCATTATGTATATCAGTCATCTAGTACCCATAACACAAGATTTGCTTAGCTTGGGGCCAGATGAGGATGTGTGGATGGTCCATCATTTTTTATTTATCTCTTTATAATAATCCGTATGTATACTAACTGTAGTAATGTATACGGCAAGATAGAGGGGAAAAGACCAAGAGGACGGTCACCAACCCGCTGGCCTGATCAAATTAGGGCAAAAACGGGACTCACTTTGCCTGCAGCCCTGACACAGACCGAAGACAGAGTGTGGAAACGGTTCATCAGCGTCACCGTGAAAGCTTTCCAGGGCGGGCTCGACCTTCAGCAATGAAGACTACGACAAAGAAGAGACTTACTGTAGAGTCCAAAGTTCTTGGCGTAGGACTGCGAGCAGACGAATTCAAAGCCACGTTGTTCGAAGTAACGCACGGCCCAGGCGTCGCGGTCGAGGTCGCCACTGGCGAAGCCTTGGTAAGCGCTGTCGAAGAACGGGAACAATTTGTTTTCCTGTAAAAAATGATTTTAGTTGAATCTTACTATAAAAACTACATGCATGCTGAAGACAGGGCGCTATGGCGCTCATTAGGGGAGGCCTATGTACAGCAGGGACTACTACAGGCTGTGATATATTTGTAACATTATTAGATCAAGCCAATTTTTATCATAATTCCATAATGTTCTATGTTAAATTATTTTATCACCATCTTCTCAAACAATTTGTGTAACATAGTAGGAGAGCACAAGTGCCTATATTCTACCCTATATTACAGACGTCTCAGTCTAGTTTAGGCAACTAAGGCTATCCTACTAATATTATTAACGCGAAAGTTTGTAAGTATGGATGGATGTTTGTTACTCTTTCACGTAAAAACTACTGAATGGATTTTATTGAAACTTTACATTAATATAGCTATCAGAATAACACATAGGCTACAATTTATAAAGATATATTGTATATTATCCAAAATATCTATCACCACGCGGGTGAAACCGCGGGGCGCAGCTAGTATTACATAATAGTTTGAACTGGAATCTCATTATGTACTGGACTTACTTCCAAATGTAAGACAAATTAATCATGTTATGAGATTGTAATGTTTTTTCTTTTTTGTAATAAATTTATTATTAATATTTACAAGGAAAAAACGAGTCGTAGCTGAGATAATCAATATATCGGAAATTTTGTATTTGTATTTTTTGTATTTATTTATGTTAGATAATAAAATCCATATTATTACATTAAACTAAATATTAAACCATTATTGCAATAAAATAAATTAAAATTGCATTAGATAAAAAAATAAGAATAAAAATATAAATGAGATTAAGATTTAAATTAAATTAGTTTCTTACAATAAAATAAATGATTAAATAATATTGCTTACTTCTTTCTAATAAGGGTTCTTATCAGAAGTAAGCACAAAAAATATGTATCTGAAAGAAGAAGTATAAACCGGATGCTGATTCCCCTTACATATTTCACATTCAGATTTCAATAACTTTATTTCTATAGCCTTACGAAATATGCACTTAGACAATTCAAATTTTAAAATAAAAAAAAATCATGAATAAATACAACTTTTTTCAAAATTTTTATAAAATGTATTTATCTTGACTTCATTTTTTGTCTACTAGTAAAAAAACGTTAAAAGTATACAGCATAACCCGTTATTTTCAAACTATTCTGATAATGTCAATGTATCCATCCATGGTTGTCTGGTAGATCGGTCGTGAGCGATAAGGCCGCCGATTGTATCTAGTTGTTTTTTTTAATACATTGTTCTTATAAACTAAGTGTGTAATAAATAATTATCTAATGTCTTCTTCCCACCCACCTCCATAACATCAGCGATCTTCATCCACTGCTCGCGGGTAGGATCTAGCCCGGTGGGGTTATGCGCGCACACATGCAGGATAATCACGGAGTTCTCCGGAGCATTCTTCAGGTCTTCGATCAGTCCGTCGAAGTCGAGGGAGCAAGTCTTCGGGTTCCAGTAGCGGTAGGAGCGGGCTCTTGTGAAGCCAGCGGTCTGGAATACTAGGTTGTGGTTGTCTGGAATGAGTGATCGGATTTTAGACTCTAATATGCAGGATTTACAGTTGACAGTTTTAATTTTTGTGTATGTGTATTTTGTGGTTATTCAATAACCACAAAATACACATACACAAAATTAAAATTTTTGGCAAATTAAAACTGTCCTGATTTAATCTATTCGTATTGCACCTATAGGTACGTCAGTTTTTCCATAAACGGATTTCCAGTTTAAAAAGAATTGATTTCCATTGTTCTCATTTAATCGTTTTAAGCAGGCAATCTGATAACTGACTCTCTGATTAAGATTTTCTAGCCTTAATTATTGTTTTTACTTCTTTAGACTTAATAAACTACTAACTTACTGACTTTACAACCAACTAAAAAAATCATTTTTATTAAGTTTCCCACTGCATGCAAAGGTATTACATTCACACTTCGCGACTTAGCGGATATATGGTTTGCGTGTTTATTTTAGAGACATCTCTAGGCCATCAGGGCAGCTGGTCGCAGATCGTTCAAAGCATGCCTGTGAAAATTCGACGACTGTAGTCGCCATGCCTGTACAAACTCGCCGACTGTAGTCACCATGCCTGTACAAACTCGCCGACTGTAGTCACCATGCCTGTAAAAACTCGCCGACTGTGGTCGCCATAAAATATTATATCGCAGGATAACTTACCCCATGTCGGTGATGAGTAGTAGAATGTGTTGTATTTAAGTTGTTTACATAAGAATTCGGCGCCGACCCTCAAAGCTCCAGTTCCGGACAGGGTTTGGATACCAAATGCCTGAAAATATAAAATTCATTATATTAAATCGAAAACGTGTTTCGATGTTTTATCGGAGAGTATCTTCGCCTCAGATCACCTACGCGTACCAAAATAATTACTGTTATGGCTCGCATAAGCCCTGATCGGGCTGCGCACGTCTATAGGGAATCTAACTAAACCATCGCCAAGACCGATAATACTACAGGTGAATGCATTAATGAAACTATAGCGTTATCTTAGCTAAGGTAGCTAAGAACATAAGTACTCGCGCATCAAGTTACAAATCAAAAGAATTAGTAAAAAAGTAAACCTTTAATTTTTATATTTATTTTATTGTTTTTT
Source organism: Eupithecia dodoneata (assembly GCA_947044415.1). Classification (NCBI taxonomy): domain Eukaryota; kingdom Metazoa; phylum Arthropoda; class Insecta; order Lepidoptera; family Geometridae; genus Eupithecia; species Eupithecia dodoneata. Next base: position 2,583,016 of record OX345657.1, on the reverse strand, counting down.
GTTGTAGTGGCAAGCGATTCACATTATGTGAAATTTTCGCCGCCCGGACGCACGGACAGACAGCGGAGACGTTTTTTCCATAGGGGAGGTTTATGCACAGAAACCTAGATGGCTCTCCGTACACTCCGCATCCAGCCTACATCCAGCATCCCAAACCTCCGCAGCGAGGAAGCATTGTGCCTACTTAAACCATTAAAAAACAACTTACGCGGCCGCTGATCAGGGCAGGACTATCAGGTCCTAGAAGCATCGTCACCGAAGCGGTTGTGAATTGATCCAAACCTAGAAACAATTTGATTCTTTTGAATAAACTAAAAACAAAGTATAAATTCCTTAGTATTTACAGTTTTTTTTTTAGTTTTTTTGGGACAAATACTTATCCCTCGGGTCTGCGGTCTTTTGAATTGACTTGCCTATATTTTGATTAGTAGGTTATTAATTAGGTACTTAATTTTTGGTTTCTAGTTTTGTTTCTTAAAGTGGTGTAGTTTTCTTGTAAGAAACAATAATCAGATTTTTTACGCTTACACCTTTCCAAAAAGGTATGCTCTGTCCCGCACCAATAAACGCAAAATCCTAAATCATAAATCATTTATTTCTGCTGGAATGTAGGTACAATAGATCTTCTTAATAATAAGGTTCCTATACATTCTGTCTCGTCAGGGCGTGCAAAATTGTTACAAATTTATTAGCTACAATATTCTTAGGCTTTAAGTCATGTCAAAAAAATTATATAATCATAAAAGGTAGATAACTAAAATGTCAGAAAGAAAATTTTACAATTTTATCAAAAAGTCCTATAATTTAAATATTCTTTCATGTCATAGAAACATCTATCAATTAACCACTTTCTAAGCTTAATTTTAAATAAATTATATTGCATAGATTTAAATTCATTGGGTAACTTATTATAAATTCTTATTGCTTGATGATAATATGCATTCTTATTCGCAAGTTCTACTCTACATTTTGGGACATAGAGCCTGTCTTTATGTCTCGTCCGTCTCTCCATCACATCTGCGTGAGTCTTAAAATAATGAGGATATTCTTTCACAAACAAACAAATATCTCTTATGTACATGATCGGCAATGGAAGTATATTATATTTCTTAAATAAGGGTTTGCAGCTGTCCGTACTCCAAGCGCCACAGATGGCGCGCACACACTTTTTTTGAATAATAAAGGCCTTTTCTACATCAGTTGAGTTTCCCATAGAATTAGTCCGTAAACTATTTCTATCCTATTCATAAAATGAAAGAAGTTTAAGTATGTAAGGATTAAATAGTAACTATTAGACAAGACAAGGCCGCATAGCATCATCTGGTCCTAAAGGAAGCAGAAGCTGGAATATGGGTACTAGATTACTTTTGTACTGATTGATTGATGATTGAGGCGTTTCGCCGCCCATTCCATACTTAAAATAAGAAGAAGCAGAGCAATAATGATTAAATTTTAATTTAATTTAATTTGATAAATTTAAATTAAATTAAAATGTAATCATTAATGCTCTGCTTCTTCGGAAAGATTGCGATGCTACTGCAATCTTTCCGAAGTCAACATAACTATTAGTAACATACCTACATGTATGTTTCAGCGTATCATCAAATGCGTCATTAGCTTCTAATAGATAACGTTGTGTTTCTTATGTAATACATAGATGATTGATAATCATCACTAGGCACAACATGGTGCGCAAAACATTCGTGTCATGTTGATAATGAATTGATGTTTTTAATAAACGAAAAACAGACTTCGATTTTCTTAATTTTACAGGGCTTTATTAATTTTGCGCTACAAATAGTTTTAGTAATTCTTTGGGAATCATAAAAAAATGTATGAGATCGGACCACACTATTTCTCCATAGAAAACTAAAAGAAACATCAAAATTGGTCCACCAATGACGGAGATTTGCGGACATACATTCCTAAGAAGTTGTGAAAAGAATATACTCGGCGACTTAAATACAGGGTTGGATTTTTTATATTTTTTGATAACTTTACAAATAAACAAATAATTTTACAAATAAATAGTTTTTTTTAAGGATTTTTTAGATTTGTTTAAAAATTTAGTTTCAGAAGTCATAATTATTTTCAATACCAAGACAACCATCTGGAATGATAGCTTCTTCAGAGAGTATTTTCCACATTCAGAGTTGTGCACAATAAGTCATGCTACCGATAGGGAGCACAAAAAGTGGGAAAATTCTTTTTTTTTTTTGTTCAAATAATAAATAAATCACATATATATTGATACAGCATAGTGACTTATTACGATTATTTAGATACCGTTATATAATATCACTTCGTCACTTGATTTAATCATTGATTTTAACTGAAACAATTATAATGCTTTATTTAAAACTAAATGCCTAATTAAATTAAGTTATGCCATAACCCTGCTTGAAAAGCCCTTATATTGTTTTTGTCTATTAAACTAAACTAGCTTCTGTATATGTTTTTAAAAACCATTTTTAAACAACTTTTTTTTATCTCTTCAAAAGGGTAGTTTTTGATGAGTAGGTCAGATGATGATGAGATCTAGGAATGATCTATGAGGTGCTCTTAAATTATAAAAAAAACCATGGAGTCAACTACAAATTATTATGTAGTTTCCTAAAATATTACTATATACATATATAGGTAGATACTACTAATAGAACAGTCTACTTCTATCTATAGTGATGTTTAAAGTTATAAACAAGTTAAAGTGGCAATGTTTTTATTACTTGAGATAAGGTCTGAGTTAATCAATGGTTCAAATTGCATGGCTTGTATTTAAACCTGAGATATGATTTTGATTAATTGTATGGAGAGGGTTATTATTTTATGTCAAATGTTGTAAGGTTAAACAAAATAAGCAGATAGATAATAATGAATCTGCTTGCCTGATGCAGAGCAAAGGTAGCGGTAAAGGTTTCTAGTTCTTGAATGTATGTGGAATAGGTAAATTAACACCATTGTTGAGCTGCTTAGATATTCAACAAGATATTCAACAAGGTTTGAATATAAAGTATTTTTAATTTGTGAAAGTAGGTCTGTGATGGTTTACTGAACAAGTATTCATAGTGTGTCAAAATTAAATGATATTTCACATATAAAGTGTCACAAACACATGATATTTTAGCAAATTATAGCAATTAACAAACTGTGTAACACAACCCAATAGAAATTAGTTTATTAATGAGAAACTTCCTTATTAAAATTTATTTTCATTTTATAATTTCATCTAAGCTGGTTTTTTATACAATTATGTACCTATGGAAAGTGAGTTATTGCCAACATTTTATTTTATTTTTATGTTGATTCTAGCCTACCTACCTAACCAAGTTAGAGTACCTTTATACAAATCATGTTTGAAGTCAACATTTTGTTAATGAAATTAATAGAAAACTCACCTAAAACTGGAAGATACTCATGAAGCAGTGTATCGTCACCTGCCATTTGCTTTTCAGCTTTCCGGACCACAGGAAGGACCCATGGTTTGCCATTTTCATCTCTGTACGCTGAGAAAGTAAATTATAATTAAACATTTTAGTTTGCAATGAATTCAGAGAGATGGAAGAGAAGTCTTATTTTATGCAGGTTGAATTTTGGATGCGGCAGGCTGAGGACAGGGCGCGATGGCGCTCATTGGGGGAGGCCTATGTCCAGCAGTGGACTGATATAGGCTGATGATGATGATGATGAATTTTGGTCTCCAGACACGTAAAAAACTTTGAAGTTCTCCACACAGACTAAAATACGTAAGTATTTATCATAAACCAATTCACACAATTACATAAGACGAATTGTAATAAAAATACGTACCGCCAACGCTCAAGTTCACTTTATTTACAAAAGTGTCTTCGACAAATAGTTTCGATAATTGGAAAACCTCAATCGGTGGTCCTGTCTCGACGACAGCAAAACGTGATGATGAAGACATACTGTTTCTGTATAAGCACAATATTATATGCCGGCCGGCGGATATACTCTAGTTAAACTAACGACTAGCTATTTATTTGTAAGCAACTCGCAAACGGACGCCTCTGGCAAGGAAACTTCAGGAATTAAAAATAATAAAATGTTTACTGAAATGACCTTGTTGACCTTTGGCAATCAACGCGACCAAGAAAAAAAGATATGGAGGGGCAGGGCAGGCAGGAGTGCGGGGCAGAGTAACTGGCACCTGACATTGACATATCTCACTGAAGTTGACTGTTTAATTTTCTTTTGCTTGCCTCTTGTTACTGGCTAGAAAAATAACCTATTTTACTGATTTTACCGTATAAAGTTTAATATCCTATTAATATTAAAAACGCGAAAGTTTGTAAGTATGTATGGATGGATAGATGTTTGTTACTCTTTCACATAAAAACTACTGAATGGATTCTAATGAAACTTTACAATAATATAGCTCATACATCAGATTTTTTATTTATTTATTTATTTAAACGCACAAAACATAAAATAATCACAAAATATACAGAATTTGAATAATAAAGGGTTTAGAACTTGATCATTTCACAAATTATGTGCATACTGAGAATCATAACAAAACGTGTAGAGCAAAACGTATGATAGTAAAAGCTTGAAATAGAAAAAAAAAACAAGAGTGATTTCGAAATAAAAAGTTACAAAAACCAGACTGAAATTCTATTTCAGGAATTCAAATTGAACAACAAAAGTAAAGACAATTTTTTTTAAAATAGAAATTGAGAAAGTACTTAAATCAACACTAAAGTCATTTAAAACGGGATATTTACCATGATTTGATTTTTGAGTTATCCAATATTTCGGCACAGTTTCATGCGCCATGATCTAATAAAAAATTGGATAGAAATATTGGATAACTCAAAAATCAAATCATGGTAAATATCCCGTTTTAAATGACTTTAGTGTTGATAACCATGATAGTTTCAAAAGTTTTACTTAAATCAAATAACAATATTTCATTGCATGGTTTTAAAGTACCAAGTTTGACTGATGTTTTTGACCTGCCAGTAAAATCAATCTAAAGTACCAACTGAAACACGCGTCTCATTATGCTTATCTCCACAAGATGTAAAATTCAAATTCGTATGCAATGAATACAATAACATATAATACATTAATTATAGATTAAGTTGTAAATAAAATTTTAACAAAATTAAAAAAGTTTAATCTTTTATTCTACTAGAGAAACAGTTACAAAATTTTGGAAGTAAACTAAAAACGTAACTTAAAACAAACTTATTCTTCATTACATTTCTCATTTCGTCATCTTATCCTCCACATTAGAAAAGGTTTTTACTTGCCCGATTAGAGTAGAGAACCCTTAATGTGTGTGAGGAATAACTATATAAATGTGGTCAAATATACGACTCTTATACAGGAGTTAGTGTAATGTCTACTCTTATTCAAGTTATAGCTTAGTGACCAGAGTCTGTAGTGTCTGTAGTGAGTGAGTAGACCTGTGTAGACTATTATTCAGCTTAAAAACAAAATAATCGATCGCCATTGAAAATATTTGTGAATCATATTTACAAGGAATTTATTCTATCACCAAAACGCTTAAGCTGACAACTATAACGCTTTCAACTCGATTGATGTTATTTTGTTGCGATATTACAGCAAGGGCGGATCCAGCTTTGGTGCCAGGGGGGGGTCACATAGTCGTGGTCAAGTCACAAGAAGTAAGCAAAATTACGATACTACCTATGGCTATGACAAAAGTAAGAACAGCGAACAATGCGAATCCTGAAAATATAGGATGTAAAGACTTGGTATTGATAGATAATGAGTAGATTAAGCGGCGGGCGAGCCGCGTTTATTGTTGGACTTTGGTGAGGTCGGTTTACCAAGAACGACGAGGAAGCTACAACGGCGGAGGAACGACGGAGATAAACGCAGCATTTTAGAGATTTTTTAGGCGACACAAAATAAATATATAACGGGAGTGTAGCGAGCCGCCGAAATTTTTGTTACTTTTCTCAAACTAAATAAAAAGGAGCGGGAGCCCTGAAAATGAAACAGTATTTTTGCAAGTTTTCGTGTCTGGCAAAATTATCTTAATGTGAGCACTTGTCTACACAAGAAATAGAAGACATTGTCGGCGAGCGGAGCGAGCCGCAAAAATTTTGTGGTTTACGTTAGAATTTTGAGTTATTTTATAAAATTTTTAGCTTATTTTCTATAGCCAGAAGGAATAATTGTTATTGGTTTGTGGAACTTTTTGGTAGATTTTTGCATAATTTTTTAAAGTGGGGTTGGCTTTTTTCTACGGCCATAAGGAACAATTGCTATTGGCTTGTGGAAGTTATCGCGAAAAACGACGGAGATAAGCGCAGCATTTCGAGATTTTTTTGGCGATACAAACGGCATTATACGAAAGATATAACGGCGAGCGGAGCGAGCCGCCGAAATTTTTGTTACTTTTCTCAAACTAGTACTCTTCTTGTACGAAAAAATTAATATAAAGGAGCGGAGCGAGAGCTGAAAATGCAAGACTGTTTTTGCAAGTTTTCGTGTTTGGCAAAATTATCTTAATGTGAGCACCCGAATAATGCGTTTGCTATCATACAAAATATTAATTTAATATTGAAGGTATTTACATACAATCTATGTATATTGTGACAAAAAAATATATCCTTACTTAAAACCATTACCTATGTTTAACAATTTTAAATAGTGGTCCACGGTAGACCCAGCCCAGGGGGGGTCATGACCCCCATGACCCACCCCCTGGATCCGCCCTTGTATTACAGTTACTTGGGACGAAATTGCTGATTTTAGCAATTTATGCTAAAATCAGCAATTTCGTCCCAAGTACTTTTGTCAGAACTATTATGTATGTTTAAAAATACTATTTATAATCAGAGTTATCTTGATTATTCTCGCGGCGCATCAAAATTAATCGAAAAAAGATCATACTATTCACGACAAAATTACTTGCGCACTAACAATTAGCATGTAGCAGACCTCTAACTCGTAAATTAAAATGAAGTTGTACGTTAACTTTGTCAGTAATCACTTGGACATTAAAATTTTATCCCTATCTTCTTCTAATTTATTTTCTAATGAATTTTATTTAAATAATTGTGCACAAAAGAAATAAATGGCTAATAAATTCTGAATAAGTTAACCAATTCGACATGGCTGAATAACTGAGTTGTAAGAGCTTAATAATAGCAATGACAGCTGTTATTTAGAAGATATATAGCTAATTGTACCCTTATTCAGCTCCTTCTAAGATGTTACTCAGACGTTATTCAGCTTTAAGCATTTTAAATTGGGCCTCTTTTGTTTGAATATCAGCTGAATAGACGGTAGGTACTCAGACGTTATTCAGCTTAGTATTCAGCTAAGCTCTTCATGATTGCTGTTAATCAACCTTTATTCAGCACTTCGTGTTACTTGGGAGGTATTGAGGTCGCGCGTGTGCCAAATAATGTGGACGTGTTATTCTTCAACCTGTTACTAAATCTGGACGCACCTTATGTTATTATTATAGTGAATCAAGCTTATGGTAAGTCTACTCGACAATGGAAAAACAAGTTTTTTTTAAAATTATATTTGTTAAGAAATTCAAAGCACGAAAATGAAAAAGTATTAGGTACCTATTACAATCATATCATCCGTTGGTATAATCAGTTTATATTTCAGGTCTTCTGGCAATAATCTAACATTTATATTGAGTGTAAACTGGTTGTTTGATTAATTCAGCTCTTGGATCATTTTTCCTGATGACACAGTAATAAGCTTTATATACCTTATTATCACCATCAATTTTTAAGTAGTTATAAAGCCCAATGCATCCTAAAACACCACCGATAAGAGCCATCCCAGATGCCGCCATTATTTCCGGAATCTCCCACCAGCCTCTAAGAAATAATCCATACAGCGATTTTTTGAACTTAACTTCGTGACCTATAATAGGAAATTTAGGTAACATTGCCTTGATTGTACAAAATACTTTATCTTATTTTTAGACGCAACTTAATTTCCAACTTTGTTTCAAAGAAATTATTAGGTACTTTATTATTTGAAAGAAATTTGCAATACAATACAACAATACGCCTACTTGCCAAACTTTGACTTAGAGGTTAAAAAATGTGGTACAAACCAAGGAGTTTGACTATACCACAGAGGATGGACGTTTTTACTTTATTCCATAGAATAAGAATTCCAGAGGCACAATCTCGTAACTGACCACCAAAGTGCTTATTTGTACGCTAAAATATGAAACGCCATCTTTTTTTTGCATGTATTTGCTGGTATTTTTTAGAAAAATACTTTTAAACCGATAAACCCAATCCTCGATTTCAATCGTACCGTGTCGAGGGATGAATGGCTGATTGTTCAGTTGCGAACGAACGGTGTCTCTCCGAAAACAGGGTGAGTCTGAACAGTATGTAGAGGTATTCGGAGGCCTATTATGAACCCTTAATTTCAGGCAATATACGCCGTAAACTGAACTGCCCGCCATTTTTGTAATATGAACTTCTAATACATAGACTTAGTAATAATTCCAGACGGCTTCCTACGGAATCACAAGTCAAGAACAGCAATGGCGGACTTGTCATAAGTGAGAGATGCCAACTGATGAAAAAAAAATGCCGATAATTTTCTTAAAATTTTCTACAAATCACAGATCACATATCAAGTAGGTAGGTTAGGTAGCTATTATTTAAAAAAAAAGTAGCGTAATGCTTTAGTCACATAAATCTAATAGTTTTTATAAGACCTACCTACTACGTAACATACCAACCTATGATTATAATTATTTTCCTTCCGAACGACTGGCTGGTTTTTCTACTCGAAAGAATACGACCCTGCAATCAAAACCCCGAAATCGGTAGCACACTCAAAAGGGGGGTTCTCAGAGGGCAGAGGGGAGCAACATTTAGTTTGCATTATCACTGGTCTCCTCTATACAACCTCACTATTATTTTTATGCAATATGGCAGGGGGGGGGGGGGATTGTTCTGGGGGAGTAAATATCAAAAAGTTGGAATTTTTCTTAGGTCACCTCAACCCCCTCTTTACGATTCCGTAAAAACACCTAATTTAGCTTTATATAATAGAATGCTTAAGTAATATCTATTTAAATTCTTATTTACGTTAGGTACCTATATAATTCAAATTTTAAGAATTATAATATACAAATATTCAAACATTTTTAATATACTCCCACATTATTCGGAAATTTTGAAGTTTACGTGCTGTTAACACCGGCAAGATTTGCGTTTTTCTTGTGATTTTTCTGTTGATAGTTATTTGCGTTCAATCGAAGAGAAGAATAAGTGGATATAATAAGAAATTTACGTGTGAAATGTGATTCTGTGTTTATTATTTACTAAATTAGTGTGAGTTCGGCAACATCTGACCACACAAGAAGACATTTTTCGATCTAAGTTACAATAGAGTCACTCTGTTGGTGTATAAAGAGGTAATGGCGGACGAGCGGTCTATAAATTGATAATGTCAAAATCGGTACGCCAGCGCCAGTGAGTGCTTCGTTCTTCGGTTCACTGAGACTCGGTCCGAGCATTTTTTACGTTCATGTTCTAATACAAGCCAGGCAGCGGCCATTTGACAATTCTATCATGTTTCTATCCCTAGAAAGAGAAGTCCCTTATATTAATCTATATTTCTATCCATGTTTTATCTGTCAAATCAAACCATGCAGTTTACTTTTTGTAAATTGTTTTGGAGTTTTGGTTGTAAAAACATATTGTTTTCGGCAAATAAAAATGAGTGATGAGTTAGAAATGTTTGAGTTCTTCGAGAGTGATTATTCACAGGAGGATACAAATATGAAAGTACAGGAAAACGGCTCGGAGATGAGTGCAATACGTTTTTTATGAGCGATGCTCATCTTCATCATCATCATCAGCCTATAGCAGTCCACTGCTGGACATAGGCCTCCCCTAATGAGCGCCATAGCGCCCTGTCTTCAGCTTGCCGCATCCAGCATCTACCTGCAATCTTTCGTAGGTCGTCATCCCACCTGGTCGGAGGGCGTCCTACACTACGTTTACCGAGTCGTGGTCTCCACTCAAGAACACGTTTGCCCCAGTGGCCGTCGGTTCTTCGCGAGATATGGCCGGCCCACTGCCACTTCAGTTTGCTAATTCTTTGAACTATGTCGATAACCTTGGTTCTCTGTCGGATGTATTCGTTACGAATCCTATACTTCAGAGAAACTGCTCGCTGAGCGACTTTGAACTGGTGGACCAGCCCTATCGTGATTGTCCACGTCTCAGCTCCGTAGGTCATAACTGGTAGGACGCACTGATGCTCATCTGACGAACTAAAATAAATAAAAGCATTGTAAATAGATAATAAATTGAATAAACAAGAATAACAACCCTAAGTATCGAAATCTAAAATACTTTTGCCATTATACACTAAACACCAATTCAACTATTACTCACAAGCTCTAACAATTCTCTAACACCAATGATCTAACTAACACTAACTAAAATTTGTCACAGAATTTCATCACTTTAAGATTCTCAAGTGGATAAACAAGAGTTAAAAAACGAGGAACTTCCCGCCGTGTGTAGTGTAGTGGCAGTATGACGACGATCCGTTCAGAAAGTATGAACCCTTAATTCCAGGCGTATATTGCCTGGAATTAAGGGTTCATAATAGGCCTCCCGATAATACAAATATGAAAAAGAACAAGGCAGTATTCGGCTGTAAACTGAAGTGCCTGGAACTTGGATGGATAATAAACAGTTTGTAATAGGCCCCTGGGAGTCGTATGTCAGACTTACTAGCATTTTCCGACTTTGCACAGTCAAGTCATACCGTCTGCTTGCGCACTTCAGTTCACAAACTGAACTGCGCAAGCAAGACGAAGCGTGTGATCTGGCTTAAAGGGTTACAGCCTGTCCAAGAGAAAACAAATTATTGTTTCTGTCAATGTCAATTTGAAGAAAATCTAAGCGTAAGCTTATCTTTGCTGAGAAAAAAAATAGTAAACGGAGCGGAGCGATAAATTACAGAGATTCGTGATATTAACTACGTTTTCCGATTTCTTAGCCATTCATTACAATTATGGCTGCTGCCTCAAGACGAACCCTTGGCCAATTGCTACAGCAGGGTTGGACTGAAATACCAGAGGTATTAGCATCATCCGGAATGGGCTTAGCAGGAATTGCTCTCGGATTTATAGGGTGCTACAATTACGACAAAAATGATGGGGACAACAAGCAATACAAGAAGTCCATCGTTATATATCGGCCCGACGACCCTAGAATAAAGCTCATAAAAAAAGACTAGTCCCTGAAGAGTATCATGTAAATAAAGTTAGTGTGAAAATTATGTAATAAAAGCTTGCTGTTGTCAGTTTGTGGTTTCAATACAACCTATCATGTTGAAGATTCCCATTAGGTAGGTATGCCAATGATAAAACTCAAGTGTCCAACAAAGTATTTTATTTACCAAACACAATCATCCTCTTTCATTACATTAATTATGTTTATTCTACTTTAAACGTCTACATAAAGAAATGTCTACACATAAGTTTTAGGTACAGTCAACATCTTTTCACAGTTATTATTATTATTAGGTGCAGTAGCATGCATCAGTAGGGAACCCATTGATGTTCCAGGTTCCAGGTTCAAAGTCTCATAAGGTGTCATTGTATACAACAGCTTGCTATCTTAACAGGGGGTTTACCTATAAATGCATATTAAACTCAACTAAACACAATCATCTATAAATTCTGGATCAATCTACTATTAATTCGAGTTTTCTTCATGAGAGTATCAATAAATCAGTAAACTAAGCCTAGGGTCAAGTCATTATGATCTATAAAATAAACTTAATTAAAACATCTTCAGTGGAGTTATAGCAGCAATAAATCTTAAAATCTACAAACACTATTTTTTCTTTTCTTTACCATTACCGGATTTCCCTTTACTGGTACTGGGTTTCTCGCTTGATCTTGCCTTTTCAGTATCTTTGAATTTCTTTTTCTGAAAATAAATGATTTGGTAAAATTGCTGGATTCTTTACAATCTTGAGGGATGGTGTGTTAGAATTAGACATACATACAACACACTGGTTAAACCAACACTCTTCTCTCTGGAAACATGCAAGAAAAGGTTTTTAAACAAGGACTACAAGTTACTCAAAAACAGACTTCAATTAAAGATTAATATAAATCTATGTTGATTAAATTAATTATAATTAGAACTTAATTAAAACATCTTATCATATAATACAATCCTGTAATGTGAACATTCCTATAATCCGGCACTCTCTGGTTTATAATAGTACCAGATTCCACTGTACTCATGTAGTTTGGAAAGGTCAATTTTATCATGTTTTTATGATACTTGTACTTCATTCTGTCGGTACATATAAAAATAAATTGAAGTGTACCTAAATACTACAGTATGCTTTTAGAACCAGCATACAGATTCCTCAAAACTACCTTTATAAGCGCATCATTCTCAGGATCGCTGTCCGCTTCTTCCTCGATCTCATCATTATCATCATAGTTGTCTTCGTCCCGCAGTCTGCCGCGTCTCACCGCCGCCGGCGCGTACGGCAGCGCTGTTGCCTTCTTGTTGTATGTGCGAGTCATCGCCGCTTTCACCTAGGCATAGGTAGGTTAGGTACTCAGAGTTAACAATCTATTCTAAAATTCTAATTCTAACTGCTTCTCAATTAATAATTAACAATGACAAGTAAGTTGGGTAATTCGTGAATGTATTCATGATACTATTTTCGCCACTCATTGGCCATATTGCAGTTTGATTACGAACTCACAGGCGAGGAAAATAGGTAAAAGTAGGTAAGTATAATGTATAAATCTTTATAGAAATAGTGTTTGGTCACACGACATTATTTTGCTAAATGCTTGCCAGTACACAACAATCCAACATGTATTAGACACTTAAGTGATAAATGTGATAATATATGAATTAAGTTAAAAATATACTTTTAACTTCTTCCACTATTACCTATACATGCTTACCTATCCATAGCGAGTTGTTAACCGGTGTTCGTTTAAGGTGTAGGCAGTTGTGGCATGAATACTTTGATGTGTGCTCACTTACAAAGGGAATATGGTACAAATCTATACAAAGTCGTCCTCCCCGGTGCCCGTGGTTTGATGAAAATGTAATGATTAGGAAAAATATTGTAACAATTATGAGGCTGCGCTCCGGACACATTCCCTCGAACAAGTTCAAGTTTCTAATGAGAATTTCTGATTCCCCAAATTGCCCAGAATGTAATATAATAGAAGATGTGCATCATGTTTTGACGGAGTGTGTCCGTAACGAGGCACAACGACAAGACTTAAGATGTTTATATGATTTTAGTGTAGGTATTTGTAATAGCATTTTGTCTTCCCCGTTCTCCGAGGAAGCTAAAATGCTAGTCAAGCTTTATTTGCGAGTTATGTAAGATGTAAGTAGGCATAATTATTATCCTTCTCATCGATTGCGATAATGAAGAATAGTTTTAGGTAGAATAGGATAGGTAGTAGGTACTTAGTAGTTTGTAAGCCGCACATTGTTATCCACATTCCTTAAGGAGGTGGCCATGCAATGTCATGTGGCAATCGTTATTGTTGTTTTCTTTGTTGTTAAGTGTATGTACATATTTTGCCATGTTTGTAATATAAAGAATTGATCTCATATGGGAGTGACATAGTCACTTTGTGACAAAACTCCATCAATAAATAAAGATATAAAAAAAAAAAAAACTTCTTCCACTAAGTCTGGTCAAAAAATTTAAGTAAACAGAAAATAAGAAACGCCTTATTTCTTATTTGATAATAATTTATCATATAAAATTAGAGTTGCCCACTCGCTTTTTTTGTAAGGCTAAAGAAATATCGATTTTTGAATTTGATTTGAATACCCATGGTAAAATTTTAGACTATTATTTTTGTCAAATGCTACCATACCTTAGGATCAACCAAAACAGCCGGATTCTTTGCCCCCGGCCACAAAGACAGCTCACTCAATGAGTCCAGATCATCTCTGAGCAAATGGTACGACTCGAGGATGTCCAGAGATTTCTCGATTCCCTCCGATTTGTCCACGATGAGGGGCTTAAGGATCGCGTCTCGCAAGTGGCTCGCGTAGTCGAGGAATATTGATGATTTTGAACCTGTTGTGCTGGATAAGGTTCAAATTAGATCACATGTCTGGATAAATGATGGATAAAGTAACACTAAATCGTTGTTTGAATATTATTATGGTGCATGTATTGATCTGCAATTGTTTCTGGATAAATTACATACTAGCTGCGCCCCGCGGTTACACCCGCGTGGTGATAGTTATTTTGAATAATATACAATATATATTTATAAATTGTAGCCTATATGTTATTCTTATGTATAAGCTATATTATTGTAACGTTTCATTAAAATCCATTCAGTAGTTTTTACGTGAAAGAGTAACAAACATCCATCCATCCATCCATACTTACAAACTTTCGGTGTTTATAATATTAATAGGATATATGTATACAATAATTATATGTAACATATAAATATTCTATTCTGATGATTTCTTTTGCTATAAGTAGAACATAGTATTCAATTATGTAGTTGAAGTAATGTGATAAGTTATGTTCCTAGTTAATTATGTATTTAATATTAATAGCAGAGCCATTAAAACAAAAATAAATAAAAATTTAATAAAAGTTAGTAAATAATTATAAAAGTCTTTTATAATGCGCAAGCTTTCTTTTATTATAGTATTTTTCCTGTCCAATGCCCTAATAGGAACATAAACATAGGGGCCAACAATCCTACTAATATTATACAGGCCTAAGTTTGGAGTAGGCAGCTATTAATTCCAAGAAACGTGCACGAAGCCGCGGGCAGAATCTAGAAGTCTAAATATGTACATAGAATCTATGCTTTGTCTACCTATGTAGACAGAAAGAGCCTTTTCAAACTCTCTTTCTTCTCCAGAGACTTTTAAGACAGAAAATGCTAGAGCATAATCACCTTAGCTCCCATAACGATAAAGTTGTCTTACCTCAGCCTAGTATGCGCATGTATTTCCTGACAGAGTCGGTGCATCTTAGTCGCCCGTGAGTTCTTTCCGAGCCAGCCAGGGAACTGGATCTGCCCTGCTACGTGGCCCGACAGATGGTGACCCGGTATTACTGAGCTGTACATTGCCTGCGGAAGGAAGTTTTTATCATATTTTTTAACGAACTAAAACCTGGAAAACCGTAATCTGACTGGGTTTCAATTAGTGTAGCCTAAGAAAAGTAGCCTTTATTTAAACAATCACAATTTATATAATACAAAAGAGTGCATTATGACAAAAATGCTAAATTTTAAACGACTTTATGAGGCTTGAAATCCTCCTTCTAGTTTGTAAGCAGGTACTATTATGGTACCATTTTCTAGCACCTTGTACCTACAACAATTTCGGTATAATTGTTCTGAACAATAGGTATCACAGTAACTAAGCACAGTGGCAACCCGGGGAGCAATTGTTAAGGTTATTGTTACTCCCTCATGGATATTTTAAGCAACAGAACTAAATTCAACTTTACCTGCATAGGTAGAAGGCTCCACGCCTGCGCACTTCTTATTCTCTTGTCGACTGTGTCGCCGATAGCTATACTTTCGGCAGCTTTGCTGATTCGGTCCAGTATTTCCCCTCTGCAAATAGTTTTGACATAAACCATCAGATATTCGACCAAAGTCCAATTTCACCGATGCAATTGAATGCGATCAACATAAGATACACTCGGATACTTTGAACGAGTTCAGCGCATAGCGCACCTTCAACGCTTCCACATGTGGGATTATGCATTAACGTGCTGGCAGCGAGCATTAGATAAGTGCTTGCTGCTTGCTGGTTACCTTGTTGTTTTCTGTTATGTTTTCATTCATAAATGTCTTTGTTGACATAAAATATCTTGTATTCTATATCTGAGTAAACCTAGTTGTTTATATTCTTGAAATAGGCTAATGGCCTAAGGATCAAGAAGTTTCGTAAGCTAGGCCATATTATTGAAGTAACTGTTATCGCTGCTATACGAGTAGCGATAAAGATAAGCAAAAGGAGACAGAAAGATAGATTGTCTCTTGGGAAAGAGATCACAGGCTGTTGCGCGTGATAGTTTGTAAAGAGGGTAAGACCACTGGAGTGTTCCTACAAAAGTTATCTTAATTAAACAAAGAGGTACCAATTGTCTCCCGCAAGGATTCCTTGCCGGGGCGGAGGGGCTTAGTAACTGCGGCATGGTCACCCGCTGTGAAGCTAAGAGGAACCCACGAGGCTGTGTGCCAACGCAGACGGCGACTCGGCCGGCCCTGGGACGGACCGCTCCTCTGGGTTTTGCCCTTGAAGCCAAGCTGGAGCGGTAGTAGGTCTGCAGTGCCGTATGGGAGGCACTGCAACTGAGGGTGGCTGTGCTGTATGAGTAGCATGGCCGCAAAGAGGTGAAGGTCGCGGCGGGAGGGGTGCGCCGCTCTCCCTGCCTTCCGCGGCCTTGGCGGGGTCGCCACCGTCTGATGGCGGACGCGGAAGGGTCGAATGTTTAATACAGTATTAATTATATTATGTAGGTATCAAACATTCGATCGATTTAAAATGTGGCTAACTTGGGACGATGCGGCTGGACCTGCAGATAGCTTCGCAGCATAAGCCCATTGTAACTGGACGCCCTCGCTATCCAAGAACTCATATTAATGAAGGTAATTTTTCCATTTTAGGGACTACCTTCATGACGTATTATTGTTAATATAGGTACTTGTACCGATCACAGTTGTTTTGGTAGTCACAGTTACGAAAATCCGATAATTTCACCGAAATTATCGGAAATAGAGGTAGTAGACACCCTGCTCCTTGCGTCGATATCCTCAGCGCTCAGGATCGGGAGTTCAGGACCTTGGAATGCACAATGTGTCTTCATCGAGGTTGGGTTTGTCAGATAACCGTCGCTTGGGCTGGCTTCCAGCGTTGAGCAGATTTAGTCGCACCAAAGCATATGGCTCCGTCCTCGCGAGTGACACGAGCCCTCTCCAGGTTATTTCAGTATTTCCATTAGAGTGGATATGTTGGCGCAGTCCACCGCATCTGAAGCATTTTGCATCAACGCCGTAGTAGATATCTCTAGCCAAACTGAATATAAAATGTATGAAAATATTGCCCCAAACAAACTAAAAATCACTTTTCTGTCGTCGATTATTATGGGACAGAATTTGCTTTAGGGTCAGCTCACAAAGAGACGCGACGCTGCGTGCACTTTTAAGGGCTGAAGTATATTCTTCAACATCACCTCACCTCACCAGCCTATATTGTCTACTGCTGGACGCAGGCCTCCCCCTGGTAATGCCCATAATCCCCAAGTTGGACATGGGTATATAACCCGATTAAAATGTGACTAACTTGGGACAATGCGGCTGGACTTGCAGATAGTTTTCTTGAACAAACAACGGCGAGAGACTGTAGTCGTAGAAGAACAGGTCGCTCTTATCGTTGATTGACATGGTCTTATGGTCTTCTGCACTGAACACCTTACGGATCGCTTCCCAGGGACCCTAGAAGGAAAATTAAAATATTTGACATATCCGTGTTTTTTAATTGGAAATGGTCGAGCATCTGGCCTATCTCTCACTAAATTACTTATATTAAATTATTGATCACCAGCATAGTATGTGTGTGTGTGTGTGTACTAAACTTAAATAAATAAAGCTGTGGATTGTCCAGCATTATTTATTTATTTATTTTAAGCCATTATTGTCCCACTGCTGGGCAAAGGCCGCCCTTTTCTCCTTCCACTCCTCGCGATCCAACGCTGCAACAGGCCATGATGGAAGATGTAACTCGAGCTGTCGCGCCAACTCATCCTGGGCCTTCCACGTCGCCTCTTAGCGTTGGGTGGGCTCCACTCTGTGGTGGTCTTTGCCCACAAGTCGCTGGACATACGGCAGACGTGTCCGGCCCAGTTCCACTTCAGGCTTCCGGCTATCTGACCAACGTCAACGATGCGTGTTTTCGAGCGTAGTATGCTGTTCCGCACGCGGTCTGACAGCTTGACTCCTATGATGCTACGCTTCATGGATCGTTGGCAGACCCCAAGAGCTTTACCACTAAATTTAAAGTTACCTCACAAAAATTATATCAAGTGTCATTATAATTATACAAGAGGATTGTCCATCATTATTTATTTGTTGATCACCAACATAATGTATAATAAAACTAACTACCTCACAAAAATCATATCATTATAAAATTATAGGTGCAGATAGAATGTTAAAATAATTATGAGTAACATACGGATAACACGTAAATACGATAAGTGCTTGGATTAGATTAAGTACAATAAAAAATGAAATTAGTTAAAGATAAGATAAAGATATTTATTTGCCAAAAAAACATGTGAATGGAATGTAACAAATAATTTATAAAAAACAACATGCCTGACCGGTTACAGTATGCAAGAGAAAAGAGATGGCATGCAAGTTGATATAAAAATGGTATACAAATTATATTAAATCACAATAAATTTATTTAAGTCACTTCAAACTTAAGATTTGTAAAGTAGGTGAATATGTGGTATAAGATGGAGCACATTTTCCCAAGGAGTTTATTAGGAATTTATACACATTTTTGTGACGTGTCCAAGAGTCCGGTCTTAAGGAAATAAAGCACTTTGTTGTTTGAACCGGGGATATTCACTGTTGCAAGACTGCGAGGTTACTTGTTTCTACTATACCGACTGCGAGGTTGTACTATACCGGAAAAACAGAGAGAGGAATCTCATTCCACTGCCTGCCGGTAGTTTTATAAAGGAAGAGCAGATAATTTTTGAAAAATTATATGTATGTGGTATGTCCAAAGTAGAATTTTTAATTTTTTTAATGTATTTTTCTGTGCATTCCTTGAGAGCACTTCTTTTGCTCATTCCACCTACAGCAGTATAAAAACAAACCTTACCAGTTTAACATCTTTCTTAGCAACCGACGCGTCTTTGCTGAGTTTCTCTGCCTCCATTCTAGAAGGATCGACCGCCCACATGGAGAGCAGGTTCAGTGTCTGCCGCACGTCCTGATTGGCGGAGACGATCAGCTGGCCAAGCACGTCCGGAGGCACCTTGATGTTTTCCTTGCAGCATATCGAACGCATGGCCGCCTAGAAGGGGGTTAAAGATTTAGATACCGTATTTTGTGATTCTTTATGTGCAAAAAAAAACTAATAAAGGAAAGAAAACTTATTAACTATAGCTAAAACAATACCTTATTTTGATAATAATGGAGTAATAAGTTTTGACTTGAAGTATAATTCATCATTTGACTTGTCCGTATTTAAACTTGCAACTTTTCTTATTGTTTAAGTTTTTTTAGTGTTTAAGTTTTATTACCTTGTTTTCTGTGATTGTTATCAGTTTCAGAAAAGTTTTAATGTAGACATATATGTATGTCTTTGTTTACCAGAGGTTTAAGGCAAATTATTATGGTATATATTTATTTCTATTTTTTATTTCTAGGAATTCTTAGACCTCCAAAAAATCCCTAGAAATATAGGTTAGAATAGAATAGAATGACATTTATTTATAATAAGTAACATAACAACAAAAGATACTTATAGAATAGGTTCATGGTTAGGTTACCTTGATCTGCTCCACCTTAGGCCGAGTAAACCGGAGATCGTAGCAGTAGTTGACGAGCGAGCGCATCTTCTGGCTGTTCCTGTCATTGCACATGCAGATTATAGGCACGGACGCGGTCTTAATCAGCCCTATGAGCTCCTGTAGCCCACCTGTGGACATAAATGACTTGGGTATTATATCAGAATATAGCTGGTTCGATTCCCGACGCGCAACAAACGCTCTGCTTAGTCTGAGGCTAGGTGATGCTGTCTTCATCAGCAGACATACGTCAAATAGCATCATCTAGCCCCAAGCTGAGCAGTGCTTGTGTTATGGGTACTAGATGACTAATTATCCTAATATAATACATAACATAGATAAGTATTTTCATCAAACACAGACAACACCCTGAACAAATATCTGCAGATCGTGCAATCATATGTCCCTAGGCGGGAATCGAGCCCACAACCTCCTGCGTCTTAGGCAGAGCTTCGCCGCTACGCCACAGAGGTGGTCAATAATTTTAAATAAATAGCCTTCTGTTTATAATTTTTGTATGTGCTGCTGGTTTTCCGTGAATAAAATCAATAAATAAATCATTATATGCAAGTCAATTATTAAATTAAAATTATATATTTTTATAAGACTCCTCAACAATCAACAATCCTCAACTTGCCAAGGACGCTATGCGAAGCCTGCGAAGACCCCAGGAAGATTCTGCGCTTCTGGACGGAGCTTGGCTGGCTATGCTAGCAAAACAACACGCATAAAGGACAGACTGGACTCCAAATGCGGAAACAGGAGTACCTCCACCTTAACCTTAAGACTCAACCTAAAGAACTTCTAATATCTCACCTCTGTCTTCATTCCCCGACATGCCGTCAACTTCGTCCATCACTAGAACATGCTTCTTGGTCACTGCTTGTTTACCCGTGTCACCTACAATAACGTTTATTGTATTATACAATTTTTTTCTTCGGAAATATACAGTAGGTACAATACAAAAATAATACAAAAATACTGTATTGTACACCAGATACAATAGGCGGCCTAATCGCGAGAAGCGATCTCTTCCAGGCAAACTTTGGATGGAAAGAATTATGTGAATTTAAGAAAGGCCTTTGCCCAGCAGTGGGACGAAACAGGCTAAATAAAAAAAAAAAAATAGAAGAAAGGCAGGGGGTGTACCAGAGATAAAGCTAGAATAAATATGAACATAACATAACATAAACATAACATGAATATTTAAAGATAAAATATTAATGCTTAGTTTATAAATCTATACTAATATTATAAAGAGGAAAGGTTTGATTTTTTGTTTGTTTATATAGAATAGGCTCCGAAACTACTGGACTGATTGGAAAAAATATTTCACCATTGGGTAGCTACACTACCCCTGGTGAACATAGGTCTAACGATTAACGCTGTAAAACCGCGGGAACCTGCTAGTCATATATATATATAAGTTTATACATATATCTATTGGATAGATAATAAGATAATATTATCTATCTGACATACACAAGCTCTGCTTACCATGGGGCTAGATAATGTGCTGTGTGAATTGTCCAGCATTTATTTATTTATTTATTTATACATATTTATGGCTAGCTGTTAAAGATAGATAAATAATAAGGTTATCTGAAAGACAGATAATATTATCTTATTATCTATGTATCTTTCAGATAACCTTATTTATCTTTCAGTACCTTTAGCATAAGCGGAGAGTGAGGTAGTGGTGAGGAGTTCCCCAATCTGCTCCTTGATGAGGGTTTTGTTCCTGGTGTCCGATGCATTGAACTCCACCAGGTCGAACCCCAGCTCTTTGCAAACCAGCGCCACAGTGGTGGTTTTACCTGAAACAAACAGGATGTTTAACATTATAAGGTCCGTACGGGTTCTATCGGAAGACCAGTGCTGGGTAGGTATTACGGGAGCATTGTGCTGTATTAAGGTAGTTTACAATTTTTTGGAAACTAAACATTTTAGGAATTCAACATTCTGTTCTTAAAGGACATTAATATTATTTTTGTATATTTTATAGGTTGTTAATCCGAAATAAATTAGTTAATAATTATAACAACTTTATGCATGTATGTATCCTTTGTTTTGTTTTAAAATCAGTTGGTTTTTTGTTATAATAAATGATTTTCTATTCGACATCATGCTTATAGTCCTGCTTAGTTCTACTCCGACTTGAGCAGGACATCATGATTCATGAAAGATGATGTCATTGGCGAATGCTACACGCTCGATATGTATCGCGATATTTAACGTGATATTTATCTAGTAATATTTTAGTATACTACACATACGATACGAATCGCGTCAGTACGACGACGGTAAATTTCATTAAGTACAATAGGCTAGTGTCTAAAAGTCCGTCAGTTAGATTATTAGAAGATATTGGACCCGCGTTTTTTCTTTTGTCAATTGAACAAAAAAATATGAAGATATAGCCAGTTTAAGTTCGGCGTGACGTCACGTCTTGCTACACTTTTTAGCAAGTTGTGACGTCATGAGCCCCCAGTCCTAAACTTTGACGCGCTTTATTTTTGTAAGTATTTGTTTGATTGACAAAAGAAAAAATACGTGTCCAATATCTTCTGATAATCTAACTGACGGACTAAATAGAAAAATATATTTTTTACCCAGGACACTAGTACGTTTCGTATTACAATAAATATAGCTATAAGTGACAATATAAACAAAGCTTGCGATGCTATTATAATAGCGATAGCATTGAAAAGACGTATCAAGCTAAAATGGGCAAAATATTGGATTCAAGATAGAGAAAAATCGCATCTAAATTTATTAAATCAGATTCGGGAATACCAAGAACTGGATGACTAGGAGAATTATTTTGCGCATGCCCGATGCTCGCTTTGAACATCTGCTGGAGTTGATTGCACCATACTTGATTTAAAAAGATACATTAATAAGAAAGGCTAGCTCTGACTTTACATTATCTATCAACAGGGAGATATTTTGAAATTCTTTCAAGTGTTTTTGATCGTTCGTTTAATGTACGGCGGCGGGCGCCGCCTTCATATGCGCGTCCTCTTCCATCGCTCACAGAATGAATACGGACGCGATAAATATCGATAAGAGACTAGACGCTCGATATTTATCGTCGATGCTAGATACAGATCGTGGATTTTTGTATTTCTAGAAATCCAGCGTACCGTATCACGATACGTGATACGCAAAACTACACACTCGATAAATATCGTGATCCTGGATTACGATCCAAATATCGCGATACATATCGAGCGTGTAGCATTCGCCCTTACAGAGTAATACAGAAAATAAACGTTTACTCTTTTTAAAAACTATGCACTGATTTATGGCCACTGAGCGGAGACCAATTATATTGGTTGAAATAGACATCACGTCAACGTCATCCCACTGGCTCCTGATTGAACAATAATGCCTCTGTAGCTATTTGAAAATTTCATCATCATCAACAGCCTGTTAGTCCACTGCTGGACATAGGACGCCATAGCGCCCTGTCTTCAGCTTCACGCCTCCAGCATCTACCTGCAGTCTTTCGCAGGTCGTCGTTTACCGATTCGTGGTCTTTACTCAAGAATACGTTTGCCTCAACGGTTATCGGTTCTTCGCGAGAAGTGGCCGGCCCACTGCTACTTCAGCTTGCTAATTCTTAGAGCTCATTAGGGGAGGCCTATGTCCAGCAGTGGACTGCTATAGGCTGATGATGATGATGATGTCGATGACTTTGGTTCTCTGTCGGAGAAAATTTTATGAGACTAGCAAATTTCTTGAATTCAAATAGGTCTTACCAACACCCGGCGGTCCAGAAAGCAATGCAGCCTTGTAATAGCCGCCGTCATCATTCTTGGCCCAGGGACTTGGCTTCGGGAGCTTGGCCTTTCTGTTCACGTACCACTTCGTCAGCCAGTTCACCAATCTGGAAGGTATGAGTTTCGATTAAATTACAACTCTTATTCTATTAGTATGTTCTATTCACTTACACAGTTAACGTTGTAGCGTGACGCTACGTTGTGCCCCATATAGCAGAGTTGTTTACTAGAGACCAGAGCTTTTCAGAGATCAAAATAAGCCACTTACTTTTTAACATTGCTAGCTTCACCAGTTTGTCCAATAATGCTTTTCAAGTTCTGAGGCTTGTACTTCTCAACCCACATGGAAGCATTGGCTGGTGTTTCTAGTTTCGCATCTGAAAATGGGTAAAATATTTTATTATGAGCGTGTAGTAAACATAACAGACTTTTATGCATTCATTGTCTACGTCAAATTAATTGGAAGCATGGTATTTTTTTACAGCGCCATCTATATCTCTTCTTTTAGTTTAGCAATACACAAATGATTTTATTTATAACAAACTTACTATTTGCTAAATTGATACTTGAACTGGACGATGCACCACTTTCTGATTTTAAATCGAGCTTTACTACGCCGTTTCTTTTAAAACTCTTTTCTTCTTTTACTTCTTCCTTGATCTTCTCTTCTTTCACTTGAGTTTTATCTTTTTTTATGCCAGTTTTAGCTTCCTTTATACTTTCACTTGATTTTTCCTTTTTAATTCCAGTCTTAGCCTCTTTATTACTTTCATTTGATTTTTTCCTAGTATGGTTAGTTACATTGTCACATTTTTCTTTTTTCTCATATTTGGAAGTTTCATAGAGTAATTTACTTTTATAACTTTTCTTATCATGATTTTTATGTTTGTCTTCTCTATTTGAGTTATGTTTTGATTTGGTTTTATTAGAATTTTCAATCATTTTGAGGAAATCATCTTCACCAATTATTTTGATCTCTAGTTCCTCAGCTTTCGCTATTTTAGCTGGACCAGGGTCTTCGCCAGCCAAGACGTGTGTTACCTGTAGCGTACAAAATACAAAAAAGTCTCACTGTTATGTAAATGCTGGACAGAAAGTCGGAAGATAAGACTACAGTATAAATAATAGGCTGGTTGTAAAGACTGACAGTGAAAAATAACAAGCCTAGACACAGCAGCAAGTAGACTAAAAGGAAAGATTTCCTATAATTAAAAAGAAAAAAATTAAATAAACTTAGATAGGTAGATAAATTATTTATTAACAACTTCAGAAAAACATCTATACTAATATTATAAAGAGGAAAGGTTTGATTTTTTGTTTGTTTGTTTGTAATGAATAGGCTCCGAAACTACTGGACCGATTTGAAAAATTCTTTCTTCGTTGGGAAGCTACACTATCCCCGGTAACATAGGCTAGTATATTATATTTTCAAAAAGTTAGGGATCTGTACTAAAACGATGCGAAGCCGGGAAGGTCCGCTAGCACAAAATACAACAATGAAACTGTACACAGGAAACTTCTCCCTACACCTTGACATACCTTTTTGCTGATACCAGACTTGATGCAACCTCCATACTTTTTGATTGTGTCCTCAATATCGTCTTTTTCAAAAGAGTCCAACACACCAGTCAGCAGAAATACATAGTCTTTAAGACAATTTGCAGTACCCTGAAAACACAAACGTTATTACTGTATAAAGTGATACTTTATTTTCTTCACTTTTATTATTTCGCTTTACAAGTCTGGAAACCTTAAAAATATTGTTAAAGTATTAATAAGGCCGCCACCATGAGTGTCCAAGTACAGGGTCAGCAATCTAAACCCATCCAATTGCGCAGAGGAGTGAGGCAGGGGGATGTCATATCCCCGAAACTGTTCACGTGCGCATTGGAAGATATGTTTAGGTTGCTGGACTGGAATGGAAAGGGCATTAATATAAACGGCGAGTACATCTCACACCTGCGATTCGCTGATGACATAGTCTTAATGGCGGAGTCGCTTGAGGAACTGAACCAGATGCTGGACGGCCTAGCTTCAGCCTCCCGATGTATCGGTCTTGGCATGAATTTGGATAAAACCAAAGTCATGATCAATGGTCACATTGATCCAAGGCCGGTGGTCGTACATGGTCACCTTCTCGAAACTGTTTCCGAGTACACTTAACTTGGGCAGATTCTGCAGTTGGGTAAAAACAGTTTCGAGAAGGAGGCCAAACGGAGGATCCAGCTGGGCTGGGCAGCATTTGGAAAACTACGTCAAGTCTTCACGTCATCCATACCGCAATGCTTGAAAACGAAAGTTTTCAATCAGTGCGTCCTACCCGTTATGACCTACGGAGCTGAGACGTGGACACTCACGATAGGGCTGGTCCACCAGTTCAAAGTCGCTCAGCGAGCTATGGAAAGAGCTATGCTCGGAGTTTCTCTGAAGGATAGGATTCGTAACGAATACATCCGACAGAGAACCAAGGTTATCGACATAGCTCAAAGAATTAGCAAGCTGAAGTGGCAGTGGGCCGGCCATATCTCGCGAAGAACCGACGGCCGATGGGGCAAACGTGTTCTTGAGTGGAGACCATGACTCGGCAAACGTAGTGTAGGACGCCCTCCGACCAGGTGGGATGACGACCTGCGAAAGACTGCAGCTGAAGACAGGGCGCTATGGCGCTCATTGGGGGAGGCCTATGTCCAGCAGTGGACTGCTATAGGCTGATGATGATGATGATGATGATGATTAATAAGTGGCTATGTCCAGCAGTGGAATATTACAGGTTGATGATGATGATGAAGTGGCGCTTATCAGGGGACACCTAATATGTTCAGCAGTGGACTGGCAAAAACCGTTGATGATAAATAAATAGTTAAATTTGTACTGTTAAATCACAAACTGCTCAATAGTTTCACTATTTCTAAATTTAGTACAAGCAGAGTACATGGTAATAATTCACTTCTTATTAAGTGAACTCATCATATGAGTAAGCTATTGAACAACCTATGTATTTATCTATACTAAACCTAAGAAAGAACCCTGTTCTCAAGTGACTTTATATAAATTGTCTTTTTGAGAATAAATGAAAACTTTATATATACAATGATTAAGTAAGTATAATAGTGAGATCATCAGCAGATTAGAAATCGAACCTTGTCATACCTATTGTAAATTACAGAGTAGCTCAGGTCATAAAACGGGATATTTACCATGATTTGAGTTTTCCAATATTTCGGTACATGTGGTAACGTTTGTAGCAAAAGAGAGAAAATGAGGGTAGATCGGTATGTCTGCCCATAAAAAGGTACTCAGTGCCTTCAGTTATTCCGTGATCATGGTGCATGAAACTATGCCGAAATATTGGTAAACTCAAAATCGAATCATGGTAAATATCCCGTTTTCAATGAACTTTCGTGTTAATAACCATGATAGTTTCTAAAGTTTTATTTAGAGTAGTTCAGGGTTCAACATTAGACACTTTAATAAATATAACATACCTCAGGGATCTGCTTAGTTCCTAGATGTTTGGGCCCGGTCCTATTCAAATACTTCTGGTACAGGGCTGCTGAGTGCCTCCTCCTCTCATGTCTTTCTTCATCTGTTAATGCTGATATGGTAAAAGGAGAGAGAAATGTTACAAGCAATTATAATATTTGATTCATCATCATCATCATCAGCTTATATTAGTCCATTGCTGGACATAGGCCTCCCCCAATGAGCGCCATAGCGCCCTGTCAATGTGTGAATTTTTTTTACTTACCGGAGGCATTCAGGCTATTGTTTAATCTCTTTTTCTTATGCATTGATTGATCAGCTTCATTTTCCGTCATTGAATCATCAACAGTCAGGTCATCAATACCATTTTTCTCTATTGTATCCAAGTTCCTTTCAAGGTTTATTTTCTCTGAGTCATGAACTTTTAGAATTTTTACCTTCTTGTCAATTTCTTCAATTTTATTATCATTCTCAAGAAACTGTTCAAACTTCCTTTTGTTTGAATCTTTGATTTCTTTTTTCAAGTTGTTTACAATTTTCATTGTTTCTGAATGTAGCTGTACCGTGTCTTCTTCATTTGTTATTGATTTTGTTACAGACAGGGAATTTTTAGATTTTTTAGTCTGGCTATCATTATCTTTGACTTCCTTTCTTGGTGATGGTTTAATGGCAATTTCATGTCTATTGTCCTTGGTTTTATCATGTTTTTTTCCGTTAGAAGTAATCTCATCCAAACCATCAATTTCCAGAAGAGTCCTTTCAAACTCATCATCTGAACCAAACCCTGAATCAGTATTCTTTTTTGATTTTTCTTCAGGTTTCTTAACTACTGGTTCAGTTCTTTTGATAGGTCCATTTCCAAATAAATCAGTAGCCTTGACTTCTTTAAGTGATAATTTAGACTTGGTTTTACTTGATTTCTGAGATTCATAGATTTTCTTTTTCTGTGAATAAATAAATTTATTAATTTGTATGCAAGTCATTTATTTAGCGGAATCTAAACAATTAAATTAATACCTACCATTCACTTTATCAGTATGGATCCTGTAGGTATTATATGCTCTGTTATTCTGCTAAATTAACCTGTGAGGGATTCTTACTTATAATAGCTTTCATCCCTCAAGGATTAGGGGTGGTGTGATTAGAGATGAAAATACTTATCTCACGTAATGCTATCAGATCTAGTTCAAAATGTACTAGGCGAGCAGAAGTTTATTGGAGTTA
Organism: Eupithecia dodoneata; assembly: GCA_947044415.1. Taxonomy (NCBI): domain Eukaryota; kingdom Metazoa; phylum Arthropoda; class Insecta; order Lepidoptera; family Geometridae; genus Eupithecia; species Eupithecia dodoneata. The sequence continues at coordinate 2,554,931 of OX345657.1, read as the reverse complement.
AAAAAAGCAAATATCCTTGTTTTAATGACTTTGCTTAGTACTTTTTCAAGTATGGTACCTAACATTTTGTACTACGAGTAACAATGTTGTTACTGAAAGAAACAAAATAAACCATGAGACACAGTTTTCTCAACTACATATTCGTACAACATCGATAATGATTATCATTTTTCTTTAAATCAGATTGTTGTTCTTTAAATTAGGTAGGTACCTTTTCTTTTTTGTCAGCTTTGCCCAATTTTGTGCGAAACACCGCTACACCAAATAAACATTAGGACACCAAGAAAAACAATCAATTTTCTATTTCTTTGCCATATTTTAGCCTACTTTAACACCATAGTGGCTAGTTATAAACGAGATACTTCAGTTAATCTTACATCATATTAGTCTCAGGTGTTGTTAAGAGAGTTAGTAAGCAAGTATAGACATTACAAATACTTGCAAGTAATAAAATCAACATTATAGCTAAATAAAACATATCAGGATGTATCTTACCTTGCTTATGATTTGTACATCAGGTGACTCTGGGATTACATCATCATCGTCATCTTCAATCCTCCTTTTTTTCACTGCAGCGGGAGATGTTTTTGGTTGAAAGAATTTTCTGATATCCTAAATAGAAACATAAGTAAATTTTAACCGTTTTTGCTGTGCTAACCTACACATCATTGGAATCTCATGGAAGAGGCCTGAACCAATACTGGATGCCCAAATATAAGACCTGTCTTAACAAAATTTTTAAGTTATTAATTCTTTATTTTAGTTTGATGAAATATGGGCTTTTATTTATTTATTTTAACCTGCACAGCCTTCAAGAAATTAAGATTTAACAACACTATAGAATTGATAAAACATAGATGAGATTTAGACAATAGCCTTTGTTTGTATACTTTACTATACTTTTTTTGTAGGTATACTTGGGAACCTAGGTACCTACCTAGGTTCCCAACTTTAAATAGAAAATAATAGAGGTAGCAAAATATTTTCTTCGCCATCGGCTAGCGTTTGGCATAATATCTCACCATTTTCAGGTCTTTAAATACTTCGGAGATAATTTAGCATGGATCAATTTACTAGTAAATCATCGCTGAGCTTAACACCAAATAATCTGCGACCGGAATACCTTCGCGTAGATTTCAAAAGAATTTACAAAATTCAATTCAAAATCAAACAATTTAGAGAAAAACGTAAAATGCACGGCGGCAGCGCATAGTAAACGAGAGGGTTGCCAGATGTCTAACCACAAAGTACTTTTCTACATAGGGGAACATGTGTCTAACATTTTACTCGTACCAAAAAGCCAAAAATCTCGTACGTTTAAAATTTTAAATTCAAGTTTAGATGCAGACTTTAGTACATTTTGAACAAAAAAATTTATATTATTTTATTTTATTATTATTATTTTATTTTTTTGAGGGGGTTGAGAAGGTAGCAAAAACCTCCCCCTCATTTCATTTTAGCAAACGATGCACCAAACACCCTGCATAATATAACTATATATTCTGTGAATATTTAAACCATCTACTCGTCGTCATCAATATCGAGCAAAATATCACGTATAATATATGGGAGGGAGCCCCCTTAAATATGTATATTATTCTGTTAGTATTTATTGTTTATTTGTTTTATTCTGTTAGTATATATTTTGATAGACATTTCTCTTGCCGCTATGGCAAGAGATATGTCTATCAAAATATATACTTAATAAAATTCCATCAGAAATAAAAACGAATCCAAAAATATAAATCTTCTTTCGTTATAACTTCATTTACATTATAGTTACTTAATTACGTTACTTTACTAAAGTAAAGATCTCAATAATATTAAGATATACAGTACATAAACAGTTTTATTCAATGATATGTTGTGCCTATAATAATTTGTTAGATTATAAGTATTTATGTATATATATGTATGGCAATATTACTAGGTGGCTAATACTTATATTCTAACATATACCATGTTAGAATATAAGTATTAGCCACCTAGTAATATTGCCATACCCTAGCACATGTTGTAGGTGCATGATCCCTGTACCTACAATATGTTTGCAATAAAAATATTGAGTATTGAGAAATACATAGCTAATCTATGAAAATTTTAACTGTTTAACTAACACGATTCATGAGATACAGCCTGGTGATACACTGAGAGCGTAAGGAGTCTTAGTAATAGGGTTCCGTTTTCCCTTTGGGTACGGATAACTTACGGATTAATACAGAACATTTTTATATTGTCATTTCCTTTACTGTTTTACGATTTTACCTTCGGAGCTGAATTTGCAGTCTAATATTTATAAGTTTAGTTAAGTTGGTATATTTTACGGTTAAAGTAGTTGATTAGATTAAGCGAGAAGCAATAAAATTCTGGATTAAATTTGTTACTGTTAGAAAGGGGTGCGAATATAAAGGCCAATATTATTATTACTCAATTAATTTGTACACGATTTCAGTGGTTCGCGTTTCAACGCACAATCCCTAACCTAGTTCTCGAGCAACTTCTCCCACCCGCCATGCCATGCCTGTCGTTCGCGCGACCACTGACGTCACGACCGCACTGCCTCCCATTGGCCAAATGCATTATTCCATAGCCGGAAGTTGCTCGGGAACTTGAACATTTTTAATTTCTTACTTCATTTTAATTATCTCATATTTTAATCTAAATTATACATAGAAACATAATATTTAATAAATGAATTAGTTTCTAACATTACATTACGTGACCTTACACTATCTTTCTTTTCTAGATAAAAAGGTCAGACACGGTAAATGACTATTCTAGATTTCAGAACAAAATCGATCGATCTCGATCTGTAGATAAGGTTATTTACATCCACGTTTTCATTGATTTAAAAACATAAAATATCGTTATAAATATTTCAGCATAGAAAACGACCAGAACACCCGGAACAAATATCTGCAGATCGTACACATAATTGTTCCGAGGTGGGAATCGAACCCGCAACCTCCTGCGTCACAGGTGGACCTTCGCCCACCGCGCCACATCGGTCGTCAAGAAACACAATGGTACCCAAGCAGGGTGTGGCTGATTCTAAAATTATAATCAGTTTGTGTAAATAAATTTCGCACGAAAGGAGGTACGGCCCAATTTAGATCGAAAACCCGCATTATATAGGGCCTGAGCCATCGTCCAATAAGTTGGCAACACTTCCATTGCCAGACCATAAGGATGCCATAAAGACAGATTGTTGTTGAAATCATACTTTCTTTACGTCACTGTCAAAATAAAAAACGGTATATTTGAATTAACTAATAACATGATCTAAACTAAAATCATATTGATAAAGCCTCTCTACTCCACTACCTTATCGAATATTTTATTTTATTCTCGAATAACAAGTGAATGGCGAGCCAATTAGCCAGCAGGCAAAGATAATATGAATAATTACTATCAAATCATTACGCAGTAGGTAGGTACTTAAATTTTTTCGAACAATAAATTAAATAAGTAATATCGTATTATTATTAGGTACTAAGTTATAATAAATTTATTATACTTTTATTAGTTCTTAATTTGTATTATTTTATATGAAACGCAAATAAATATTTTCTATTTCTATTATTATTTTATCATAATTAATATCGAACTAGTGAAGACAATGATGTTATATAGACGTAGATACGTTGTACCGAGGTCTGCCTAACAAGATGAAAATCAGGTTCGTGTCTGAATTGAACTCAGTCCGTCTTGCTCCTGGCAGCGACGCGTACGTACGTTGAAGCGGGATTTTGGAGTATGAAAAATATTAAAATGCCATGTTGTGCGTTTAGAAAGTGCAATATTACTATGGGACGGTTGTGAAAAGCAAGAAGGATGTGTCTTTTTATGTCTTCTATTTGTTTTGTACTGTTTAAAATGGAAAATCATAAAATAAATGTAATTTTATTCAAAAATCAATGCCGCGCGGTTTCCGCTTTGCCACCTACACGAACGAGACAAGTAATGCGTGCGTTGCGTTTATGAGTGACAGAGATAAGGACATATGCCGTGCGGCGTCTCGTCTGTTCGAACTAAAATCACTGCCGCGCTGTTGCCGCTTTGCCACCAACACGAACGAAACAAGCAATGCGTTACGTTTATGAGTGACAGAGATCATGCCATGCGGCGTTGTATGTTCGAAGGTCGACGCTAGGTATTGTAAAATATCGCAATGTTTTTATTTCTTTACAATGAGTATGACGTCTCTATATGTAAAATCTCTTTGAGTGAAGACTCTTTTCCTAAAATCTCATAGGTTTTTATCAAGTAATCGAATCTTAATAATATAATATAAGCATATAATATGTTTGAAAAACAAACTTTTGTGTTTCCATACGCTCTGTTAGTTGTAGTACTAACTGATTTATGTTTATCGATTTGTTATTTGTTCTGTTTGTTCCATATATTTTATTGCTTTGTTTCAGTTTTATGTCACGAATTAAAGTTATTAGATAGTTAATAGGTAAAAAGTTTCAAATTAAAAGATTTATGATTTTCACAAATAATTTGGTGTGTTTTAAAAAACCTTAGCTAGTAGGTAATAACTTTATGTAAATAAATATAAACCTAAATTCCTACTACTCCAAATAAAAGTTTAGAATAAACATAATCAAATGATGATGATTCTTTGTTAATGGCCAGTGGCGGCGCAAGACCTGAACTTAATGTGGGCAAGGCAAGGTACGAGTAGGTACATTTCGCGAGGCCCTTGGATGTTGCAAGAAGAAGAAATAAAACCGGCCAAGAGCGAGTTGGACTGGTGCACGAAGGGTTCCGTACCATTATCTATAAAAAAACAGCAAAAAAAATGATATCTGTTGTATTCCCCACCTAAATAAATGTTTTATTTTTTAAAGTGAATATAACTAAATGTTGTGTATTATTTTAAGCGTCTACCTTGCCGTTATCAATATCGAGCAAAAACTAGCAAAAAAAAAATCACGTTTTTTGTATGGGAATTTCTCTAAATCTCTTAAAAAATTATTTTATTCGGTTTTTAGTATTTTATGTTATAGCGGCAACAGAAATACATCATCTGTGAAAATTTCAACTGTCTAACTATCACGGTTCATGAGATACAGCCGGTGACAGACGGACGGACCCCTGTCCGTCCGTCTGTCACCGGCTGTATCTCATGAGTCTTAGTAATAAGGTCCCGTTTCGCCCTTTGGTTACGGAATACTAAAGACACTTAAAATTAAACAGTTTTTATATCTTATACAAACCTAAGTTTTTACTTAATGCCTGAAGAAAAAAATTAAAGAAACAGACCAGGGACGAGTAAAACTTAAAAGGGTCAAGAATTTTAGAAAATTTTATGAAAATTATTGGATTTTTTTGGTCCTTTCCTAAACACTCACCATATAATTTGCACAAAAGACGCGTCGTCCGCCATTGCTGTTCTTCACATTTGATTTCGTAAAATGATGTCCGTGAGTTTTTTTTAGTCTCTGAAACAGACATTTTGTACTTTTGTTTTTACTGAATTCCTTAATGATTGGTTTGTAATTAGATGCTATATAATCTGCTTCAATAGATAAAAGAGAGTCTTTCTTGATCCATAGTATTTCTTAAATAATGTTTGGTTCTCTGACTGGGGCATCGATTTAAAAGTACCTACTACGTTTTATATACATATATAAAAGAAAGTTGTGTTAGTAACACTATTTATAACTCAAGAACAGCTGAACCGATTTAGCTGAAAATTGGTGGAGAGGTAGCCTAGAACTTAAAAAGACTTTTTATCCCATTTAAACTGTTTGACACATAGATTTCCACGGGGGCGAAGCCGCAGGGCGCAGCTAGTTCTTCATAAATATGCACGCCATTATAATCAGATACTAAAACATGCAGATTAGAGCTAGAACATAACTATTTAACACATAACGTAACGCGCGTTATCAGCGTCATTACGCTAAGCGCGTTTTAGCGCGGATAACGCGTGTTAAGGCGCATTTTAATGGTAGAATAGCCCCACTGTTGTAGGTAAAATTATGTGATTGATGTATGGGATGACAGACTTGACGCGGTGTTTTTAGGAAGTGTTTTAATTTTTTATATTTGATTTGTAACCAGTTTCTTATTTTAATTTAATTTATTTAAAAATCATATAAAAGACACCTCATCACATAAAAATATAAAAAATCATTAAAAAATAATATTATTTATTAAAATATTTTATTGACAATTTTGTTTACTTTTCTACGTTTTAGCAATCAAAACTTTTGCAATAGATATGGAATAAATTCTACGAAACGAAAAAAGAATTGGGATTATTGGTCATTGTAAATAGCTTGAGTAGCCAAGCCACGCTTATGAAGTGGCGGCTAACTAACTTCACTTTACACTCACCCTACGAATTGTTTTTCCATTGTTGAAAGAATTTTGTGTGTGAACCAGTAAAGTTCTCATCTTGTCAACTTTTCCACTCGACCACTACACTGTATCGCGAGATATGATATCTATTCGACATCATTTGTATTTTATACTTACCTGACTTATCATGAGCCTTGTACTTATATAAAATAAACATGATTTCGAATAGATAGCAATATCATAACCCAGCCATTGAAGGCACGCAACTTGTTGCCACCGGAGACAAAAGACTATTTGGCTTTTTTATTTAGCCGACAAAAGGCTATTTAGCTTTTTTAAGGCGACAAAAGAAGTGCTCCTCCACCGACTGCTTTATGTCCCTGTCGACTATACCTCAGTACTATACTTAACGTTTCTGGCATACCTGCCAGGGTACCTTACCTACCTACCTACTTTGTTTCACTCTACGAGAGAGATTTCAGGGACAGTGTCTCTGGAAGTTGTAAATTATTAGTATTAGGTATACCCTCATTTATAAATTTTTTACTTTAGAAAATATTATAAAACTATTCTACAGTAAAAAATATATTAAAGCGGCAGATCACTGACCGCGAAGCTAGGCTCAAGCGGCCGGTGGCTGCAAAGAAAGGAACTTTCTGTACCTACCGCCTTTTGGATCTGGCCCTTGCATGGTCCTTGATACAACTTCCTAGCGAGAGTCTCTTCAGATGTTGTTTTGTTAGTATTATTATTATAACGTTAAGTAAAGGGATTAGGTAATAACTTAAAAATGTGAAAGGAATTTGTAAAATAATATAAGTCGAATTACCACATGTTTTATTTAAAAAAACTTTTAAAAAGTAACAAAAGAATTAGTGTTTATTGGTACACGTGTGTATTGGCATGTTCGTGACTAAATAATGAGTAATAGTCAGGGTAAATGCACAGGTGAATGTCAAGTAGGTACGTTAGTACCTACCAACGTAGCTACGTTACAGGTAGATAGATTTATTTATTTATTTATTTAAACTTTATTGCACTATTAAAGGTACAAAGGGTGGGCTTAATGCCGAGGCATTTTCTACCTGCCAACCAGGAAAACACATGATTTAAATAAAGGGTTGGCGTGCTAACATTACATACAAATATAAGTAGTAGTAAATTATAATTTATATATATATATATACCTAAAATACATATTATATTATACATATCTATATACCTAAGAAAAACAGCTAAAACAATAAATATACAGTTCCAAATATAGCATAAGTATCAAATCAAATCAAAAGAAGAAAAAAAAAATAAAAAAAAAATAGAAACGTTTTATGAAGAGCTATGGTTGTATAACCTCTCATGAAAAAGCCTTCGCACCGATTTCTTGAAAGTATCACGTGTATTTGCTTTTCTAATGTCCAGTGGTAAAGTCATTCCACAGCCGCACTGCTTCTACCGAAAAAGAATTTCCAAAGAAGGCGGTGTTATGCATAGGTATAGACAGGAGAAGATTATCGGAGGAGCGGAGATTCCTACTGTGATCGTCTGCCAGGAAATTAAAACGGTCTTTCAAGTAAGCAGGACTCGAAGGATCTCTTATGACTGAGAACAGCAAACAAAGGATCCTGAGTTTCCTTCGTTCGCGGATTGGTAACCATTTAAGCAGAGCTCGGTATTTGCTTACATGATCATACTTGCGGAGATTATAGACGAACCGAATACACGTGTTTAGTAGACGGTCTAGTTTATTTAGTAGATTTTCGTTGAGATCGAGGAAGACAGTGTCGGCATAATCGATAATAGGGATAAGGAGGGAGTTGACGAGTGTGATTTTAGTAGGGATCGGGAGGAAGTTTTTAAGACGTAGAAGCGAGTGTATGGAGGCATAGAATTTTCTGGAGATCTCTTTTACGTGGGGAATCCAACTAAGTTTACTATCGAAGATGACACCCAGATTTTTAACAGTAGGGGAGAGATGGATATCATTCCCGTCGTATTGTAATGAGCTTAAGTGTAGACCATCTATTTTAGCCAGTTGACGAGAGCTACCGATTATAATGGCCTGGCATTTGCTAGGGTTAACCTTAATACCAAAACGAGTGGACCAGGCTGACAGTTTCTCAAGCTCACCATTGAGGAGCTTGATAGCATCGTCCAAGTCATCAACAGAGGAGGAGTGGTAGAGCTGGAGATCATCGGCGTACATATGGTAATGGCAAAGTAGGTTGTGAGACAGGAGGTTAACAAAGAGAGAAAAAAGAAGTGGAGAGAGAATTCCGCCTTGTGGAACACCAGCTACGATATCCAGCCAAGATGAGAAATCAGCGCCATTTCGGATCCTCTGTTGACGGCTTTTCAAAAATGAGGCAAACCATTGGACAACGGAAAGGGAAAAGTTTAATCGGGGAAGAAGTGCAAGTAGAAGGTCGTGGTCTATAGCGTCAAAAGCGCTGCTGAAGTCAATTAAGACAAGTAGCGTGACGTGAGAGTTTTCCATGTTTTTTCGAATGTCCTCCGTGACGTTTAGAAGTGCCGAGGTGGTGCTGTGACCTTTTTTGAACCCAGATTGGAAGGGATTAAGAGAATTAGTATTTGTAAGGTACTCGGATACTTATAGATAACAAAGAGAATACAATAACTACGTAAGTAGGTAAGATTCGACTTAGATAAACAGTGTCTTTATTGGTTCATATGACATTGTAGATAGACAATGATATAAAATTAAAAATGTGACACCAAAAGGCTGAGTACGATTCAGCGTGTGCTGCATTCAGGAGCTCGCGGAGCAATAGACTACTGCTTAGTGTGTACTATGTGTAGTATGGGTACTCCAACATCTAGTCTCCCAAGCCAACCTAACCTGCACGTGGTACCTACACCCTAGATAACGAACTAGGCCCTGGTGAATATATCAAACCATCTTTATGATGTGATAGTGATAACTCATTAATTTACAATTATTTTCAATTACTTGACACTGGTAGATTCAGTTAACCTAGTTAATAGCTTCTTTGCTGGCATTGGACAGGATCTTGCGTCAAAAATTAAACCCCTTTCTGACCTCTCTCCCGTTATTCCTAATACTAACTCATTTGCTTCAATGGCCCTTTTCCCGACTGATAACGTTGAGCTTACAAACATCATCGGCAACCTCAAAGATAAGTGTGCTATTGGCTGGGATGGCATCCCACCTCAGTTATTAAAAACTCTAAGGATATTCTAATTCTTCCACTTGCTTACATTATCAATCTATTATCAACCTATCCATGTCATCTGGCATCTTCCCTGAGGTATTCAAAAAAGCTCTTGTTCACCCTATTTTTAAAGCAGGTGACAAGAAGTCTGTTAACAATTATCGCCCTATCTCGATCTTAACAGTCTTATCGAAAGTATTTGAGAAAGTTATTAATAGACGACACTTTTTGAATACAAATAACATTCTAGCTAATCAACAATATGGATTTAGGCGAGGTAGATCGACAGAGGATGCAGTTATTGATCTCACAACTAAAATTGCCCAAAACTTTGATAATAACTTGAAAACCGTGGGAATCTTTCTTGACCTGTCAAAGGCATTCGACACCGTTTCTATCCCGTTACTTCCAGACAAACTCTTTGCCATTGGGGTCAGGGGCGGTGTAAATGACCTTTTCAAAAGTTATCTCACGAATCGTCGACAAACAGTAACCATAAACAATGTAATCAGCGAGGAAAAGGCGATAAACTTTGGCGTACCTCAGGTAAGCGTGCTCGGTCCTACACTATTCCTCGTCTATATAAATGATTTAGTTAATTTACCTGTACCTTCTTGCAATATCTTCACATATGCTGATGATACAGCCCTTCTTGTTAGTGGACGAGACTGGTCAGAAGTTCAGTCTGCAGCTGAAACCGCTCTAAGACTGGCTCTTACCTGGCTCTCTAAAAATCTTTTAACATTAAACCTCTCAAAAACGAAATATATCCTTTCTCCTTCTTCTAGATCGCAACCCTCCCCATCGTTTGCCCTAAGTGCCCACATTTGTGATTCCCCTGATTCCTGCCATCATGTCCTAAGCTGAAGCGAGCTCCCTGCGTGAAATATCTCGGGGTCTGGTTGGACAACACCATGTCTTGGAAACCTCATGTTGAAAGCACTGTCTCAAGAGTGAGAAAATTAATTTACATCTTTAAAAACTTAAGAGGGAGTGCTGACTCCCAGTGCATGAAAATGGTCTACTTTGCTCTGGCTCAATCAGTTCTCTCCTATTGTATTTCTGCATGGGGCGGTTCCATCAAAACAGCTCCGAGTTGAGAGAGCACAAAGAGCAGTTCTCAAAGTCATGACCTCCAAACCAAGAGACTTCTGCACCTCAAGTCTTAACCTAATCTGCAATGTGCTCACTGTTCGGAAACTTTTTATACTTTCGACTATCTTGCGCAAGCACTCCCAAACCGTTTTCGACCCCAACTTGGCAACAGTCAAACGTCGGTCTGATATTGTCTGCAGAACTATATCACACAAAACTACAGTAGCAGGTCGTCATTATTACTACATGAGCAGTCGTTTATATAATAAAATAAACAAAATAATAAACATCTACCCACTCACAATTTTTAAATGTAAGTGTATATGCACTGATTGACTTTTATCTATCTCCAACGAGGATACTGAAGAAATTTTAAAACATCAAAAATGACTTTGTGATATCCTACATATATCCCTTCTCTTTCATATTCACACACCAACACTCACAGCGGTAACTCCTGTTGCCCGGACTCTCATGAGACCGGTGTCCTCGGGAGCACCACACTCTCACATACCTACTCACACCACACACACACACCCACACACACACACACACATATACACACACACAACACACACTAACACCACACCACACACTACACACATATATCTCTTTTTTTATTTCTTTAAAGAAACATCCCTATTTATTTTGTTTGCGGAGGAAGGCGCTGACTCCGCTACACAGTTTTAACTTTTGCGGCAGTCAGCCCACAATTGTACCCTATACTTTAAGTCTCTTGTTTCGAATAAAGATTTTTGTATTTTTTTTTTTTTTTTTTGTAGAAAAGCTTCCAACCAGCCACAGTTGCCATTATCGAAGAAACATCATCATCATCATCATCATCATCAACTTATAATACTACAGTCAGTAGGTTTAACGTACCTACCATAGATGAATACTAACTAATAACGTAGGTACTGCAGTTGCTCCCCGAGTTTCAGTAGCTACCTACTTAACTATTAAGTGTATATAATGTATAGTTATTCAGTTAAGCAGCGCTGGATTTCCGTACTAGAAAGGTACTAGGTAGTAGGTATAGCCCAGTCACAATATTATATGGACCTCGCGCCATACAATCAAAGAGAATTATAAAGTTGAGACGACCTCTGTGGCGCGGCGGGCAATTGTCCGCCCGCGACGCAGGGGGACAATTGTGTGTACGATCTGCAGACATTTGTTTCGGGTGTGCTGGTCGTTATTTAGGTATGTATAATAAAAAATATCTATCTATGTAATGTATTGTAATAAGTACATTATATATATCAGTCATCTAGTACCCATAACACAATCTAAGATTGGGGTTAGATGATGCTGTGTGGATTGTCCAGCATTCTTTATTTATTTAGTTTTGCTACAATGATGTTCTGTACAGGGTGATTGGTGCATCGCGTCGTCTTCAATGTGAGGAGGAACTCTCATAGGGTAGGGTCCACCCTCCTACGGGGCTCCTTGCTCGTCACCTTTTAGGCAATTCTGAACGATTTGAGATAAATAAATCACTGCCATGCCAAAGAGAATATAACGCTAATGCCATGCCTAATCATCACTGTCATATTTTGCTCAACTTTGAAACACTGTGCATATATTTTTACAACGTCATTTTCAATGAAAATTCTTACCATTATATTAATTCTTAGATCATTAATTTTCACAAGTGGAGCTAGTGCGGGTAGTGCAATATTTAACATAGAGCCATTGAGGTGTTGTTGGGACGAAAATGAGATCGAAAAACTACGAGCACGGAGACTTTTCGAAGACGTATTACCCGCGCCCGTTGCTCCTGAAGAAATCACCGACAAATTTATCAGAGATTTAGTACGTTATTTTCGGAGATCATTGCGTTCGGTGGAGACTGGAAACGATCAGAGAGCTGAGTTGCTGAAGGACGCCATGGCTGATACCCTCGGAGCTCACCTGCGAAACGAGATCCTTCCCGCAACTAGGCTCGCATTTTACTCCGGTAATATCTCGCACAAAAATGCTATGCTTATACATGAATTGTTCGAGGAGATGAAAGAATTTCTGAACACCCAAGGTTTGGGTTGGCAAGAACCAAAGCGCCTTCAGCGATGGTCGAACATAACCGTGGAGAAAATAGTCATCCCGATGACTAAATCACTGATCTTGGACCCGTGCTCTAATTTGGTACTGAAGCGAGACCTCAACTCGTGTATACACTTCCCGATACCAAAGCTTGACGATAAAGATAATCCCAGCTCTGTTGCTTTACCCTTTAAAAATGGAGGACTAGTGAGCTTGACCGCACCATCTTCTAAGAATATACTGCTGAAATACTATAAGACTGCCGCTAAATGCATTTTGAAAAGTTCCCCACCTGCCTGCCGGAATGCAGATATTTCAGGTTTAAATAGAGACCTATGGAATTGGCTAAAGCGAGAAGTCGCGCGACATATTCAAGACGAGAAGCTCTACACTGCTTTCGGCGGAGTTCTAAAAGTAGCGGCTGCAGTGCAAGCCAACAGAAACTCGAAAACCAGACGCAATCTTTATGAAGATATAGACATCGAATCCGGCGGCATCACATGGCATCCCTTTGAACTTTCACAACCACTGCAAATAGACGATTGGGGCCCTATAGTTTACATACTGTTAGTGATTGCAATCGCAATAGCATTTTTCGTCAGTCAAATATTAATACACTTCATGTGCACCAGTAACACTAATAAGAAGAAAGCCATTCGTTCATATACCAATATGAATATGCGAGGTGGTTCCTTAGCATCATTCCTGTACGAACGTTTACCTACGAGCTTGCGGAATGTGCTGCCACAGACGACGTCAAATAACGTTAACTTAAGCGATCAACTCAGGGGGAAGCTTAAGACTATGTCGCTGGGTTCTATTCGGACTCAGAAAGTTTACGATCTGAACGAGAACACTGAGAAGTTAATGGCGATACTGAGCGGGAACGAACTGAGCGAGTCTACTACCGATAGCGACGCTGACGCGAGGAAGCGGTCGGACAGTCCACCGAAGCTAGAGACGTCTATTTCTGAAGTGAAGATAGATCAGCAGAGAAAGTTCGGCATATCTCCTGTCAGTCTGGAGCTTACGGAAGATACGTATAATATAAACCTGAAGCCCATGATGTGTTCTACGAGTCGAGAAAACATCGAGGAGTTGTACGAGCGGAACCCTAGCGACTCTTTATGGACAGTCTCGGAGACCGGCTCGACTCGCTCAGAAACCTCTACTTCTTCCAAGTACCGTGAGAAGAGAAAAAAAACGCCTTTGGATCGAACTTCCGAATCCATTACATCGGTTAAGTTGTTTTCGAACACGCAGATTAATTTGAATTCGTTTAGAGCTCGCTTGGATGATACTAAATAATTTTACTTACGTAGCAATTTATGTATTTTTTGTTATAATGTTTTAGATATCTTTAATAAATAAGTTCTAACTATGAACGATTGTATTCTAACAGTGTTCGAGCTATGGAAAGAGCTATGCTCGGAGTTTCTCTGAAGGATAGGATTCGTAACGAATACATCCGACAGAGAACCAAAATTATCGACATAGCTCTAAGAATAAGCAAGCTGAAGTGGCAGTGGGCCGGCCATATCTCGCACTGGGCAAACGTGTTCTTGAGTGGAGACCACGACTCGGTAAACGTAGTGTAGGACGCCCTCCGATCAGGTGGGATGACGACCTGCGAAAGACTGCAGGTAGATGCTGGATGCGGCAAGCTGAAGACAGGGCGCTATAGCACTCATTGGAGAAGGCCTATGTCCAGCAGTGGACTAACATAGGTTGATGATGATGATGATTCTAACAGTGAAGAATATACTCTCTAACTGAATTAATTGACGACCTCCTTGGCGCAGCAGGTAAAGGTCCGCCTGGATGAGATCAAAATTAAACACATGAACTTGATTTACGTATTTATTAACTTAATATAATCCATGAACTAACACTGCACCAAAATAATACAATCTGTCCTAAATGTGAAAGTAATTTATAAATAAAAATAATTAAATATATCACAAAAGTAAATTTGTACCTGTAATTATAATGCTTTATCTATACTTCAGGACTTTATATTCTGGTCCATAGTGGGCAATAAACTCACAATTGATCTACCTACCTTACCTTTATACTATAGCATTCCTGTAAAGTCATTATTGCTTGACATTCCCTCACGCCGAATAATGGCAGCTTGAAATGAGCAAAGTAATTGCAGAATACTGTCGCATATTAATAATAAAGTATACATTACTTATATTTATTATACAATATGATAAAAGTAATTTATGTAAATAAGACGTGTATTGGTCGTAGGGAATAATGACTTTAACTAGAACATATTCTTACAAAATATTGGATTACGCAGTACTTAAAAATCACAGTATTTATATCTCAGTGAAATAAGTCAAAAGATAACATAATTTTGTAAATAAAAAACTCTTTTAACACAGATTTCGCTCCAACAATATGTAAAAAATTTTAAAATAAAAAAAAACGATTTTTAGACTTTCTTTCTGTGAGTGAGTATAGATTATATATTTATACTCATATATATATATATATATATATATATGAGTATATATATAATAGACTTTATTTAATACATACATACATATAACTAAACAGAATCCGACTTATTATTAAACAACTGTTAATATACGAGTATAAACAATATAGACGGAAAAACTATGGAACAAAAACTAATTGTGTAAGAAAGGGAACCACAAATGTACAAACATAATAATTACGAAGATATAAGACATCAAGCTATACACATTGCAAGTAAATTCTTCTCCTTAGTATCCTTTATTACCTATCTATACATGACATAATATAACTTATATATAATACTTTTCCTACATACGTATATGTGCAGAAAATATACGAGTGAATCACATTGTAATTTTAACTTAGAGGGTATTGGAATAAAGATCATGTTCTAATGTTTTTGTACTGGCGCGCGCTCCACTTTCTATGCATATGTTTGACTATGTAAAGAGGCAGGCAGGATACGAGAGTGATCGTTATTACCTTCCACCAGAAGTCCCAATGTCGTATGAAGTCGGCATCTGGAGAAAGGAGAAATAAATAATGTTGGATAATTCACACTTCACACAGCATTATCTAGCCTCATGGTAAGCAGAGCTTGTGTTATGGGTACTAGATAACTGATATACATAATACAATACATTAAATAGATAGATATTTTTTATTGTACATAGAAATCGACCATATAAATGCGTTTATACACAGTCACTCTGTACTGTATAATATTATAAAGTCTTGTTTATATAGATATAAACAGGACTTTATACGGGGCATCTCGACAACGTCATGCACACCTATCCACCAATACCACAATATGAAAGAAAGAAGAAGAAAGAAAGAAAATACATTTATTTGACACCATACATACATACATACAATATCGAGTAGGTAGATCTGCGAGGACCCTCGCAGTCGATATATATGTATTTATATTAAAGCAGCATGTACATATTATTATGTTGCAATCAACTTTTAATAAAGCTTTATCTAATCTGAGAATTGAAAGTGATTGTGATGTTTTGTTTGCGATCTTTTTTTTTAACCTAAGCCATTCGTGCTGCCGCTCTACACAGCGCACCGCACATGCGTTTCGTTCGAAAAACATTACGGCTGTGCTGAGTCACACAGATCTGTATTTTCTCAGCCGTTGCGCTAGTGTGGATTTACGCATATTAGTCACTTGTAGAAAACACATACGGTGTGATTTCAGCAATCAAAGTGTTAAATAAATAAATAGATGATACATGATAAAACACAGTGCCATCATAATCGGCTCAAGAGCCAACATGATCAGCTGATACAATAGGCTACTGTCACTTACCGAAGTACGTAGTAAAGACAAGCAGCGTCACGATGTATAGAGCCAGACTGACTAGCTCCGCGGCCGCCATGAGGTAGTGCCACGTGACCACACATAGAGCCACCATGATCAGCTGATACAATGGCTACTGTCACTTACCGAAGTACGTAGTAAAGACAAGCAGCGTCACGATGTAAAGAGCCAGACTGACTAGCTCCGCGGCCGCCATGAGGTAGTGCCACGTGACCACACATAGAGCCACCATGATCAGCTCTGTCAGAATGAGCGCCGTGTAACTGATCTCGACTATGTGGATCAGTTGCTCTTCGAATAGGACTAACGCGCCGTACATTATTACACCTCCTGCAAACAATAATATGGATATATAATAGTGCTGTGTGGATTGTCCAACATTATTTATTATTATTTTATATTAATAGGTGTAGAAAAAGTATTAACAATTTTAGGATCTTAAAAGTGGATTTTCTGTAATTTTCTATAAACCTTGTCCTGATATTAAAATCGCTCTAGAATGTCTTAACTTTCCATTTTACTAAATCTTATTCTTAGAATAACTGTCTATCCGAGGGTATTTCCTTATCCCGCTAAAATACATCGGAATAAACAAGTTATCAGAGAGTATTATAATGCTGCGGGGGCCGCTAGAACAATAGTTGTAATTATTCGTCATTGACTCCTATAACCCTGCGAAATTACGTAGACAAAAAATCTTGCTTCGCACTGCTAAATAGGTAATTGTTTTTCGATTTTAGTTGGCTAACATATTCGTTCACCATTCATCCATTAACCCTATAATAACAATACTTAGTAGCTTGTTTTTCTTAGATCGAATCAAGAAAAACAACCGCATAATTTCTAACCTTGGTAAATAGAAATCCCTGTCCAAATATAGAAGGTCTTGTAAGAGAGCTGTCGTCCTTTAGTCAGTTGTTTGTATAACTGCGGGTACTTCAGAGCTGTTGTACTCGGAATGTCTTTGTCAAGCACCTGGAAATTATAAGCAGGGGGTAAAATATCACTACATAGTAAAAACAAAGTCGTTTCCCGCTGTCTGTCTGTCTCTATGTATGCTTAGATCTTTAAAACTACGCAACGGATTTTGATGCGGATTTTTAATAGATAGAGTGATTCAAGAGGAATGTTTATAAACCATGTCACATAGATTTGTACGCGGGGCGCAGCTAGTTAATAATAAATAATGCTGGAAAAACCACAAGGTGTCATCTAGCCCCAAGCTAAGCAGAGCTTGTGTTATGGGTACTAGATGACTGATATACTTACTAATAGAATATATTGCATATTTTTGCGTATAAATAGGGGTAGTTTAATTCTAAATCGTCGCTGTGGTATACTCTTTTACTCGGTTCTTTTAGTGGTTATTTGTCTAAAAGGGGGTCGGCTACTTTTAGAGTAATATCTGAATCTAAAGATTAATTGAGATTTAAGCGGAACAAATTTAGCTGAGCGGCCTTTGTCAAACCCTTCGTCCAAGGCCGCAATACAGTATGATAGATATAAGACCGACATCAGACTATACTCAAGCAAAATTCTATGAGTAAGGTTTGTAATCTAACAACAAAAAAAATACCCACTCAGGGTCGTGTTTCAGATATGGCTGTAAGAAAAGATTTCAAATTGACGTCAATTGTTTTCAGCAAAATGGTAATTTCACGAAATTTTATGATAACGAACTTTAGGTTAAATGTTTGCAAACATTTTAGACCGAATTTGGCTGGAGTATAGACGCGTGCAGAGAGGCCTGGCCCGTACAGTTTCAGACATTTGTTTTCTCATCTGCCATCATGCACCGAGAACGTGCCCTAAGGTGACAATACTAAGCGAAAGTAGTCTTAAGACTAAATGGCAGGTTGGAAGATTACTTACCAATGAGAAGACTGGCAGAACCGTGAAAACAGTTCCATATCCGACCATCAGGAAACCAGGGTAGAGCGAGACGGACGAGAAGTAGAACACCACTGAGAATACAGCCTGCAAGAAATAACATAATGTAATCATCGAAATAATATTTTTTTTATTATATTATACGTCTAGTCTTAGTAAAACATAAATAACTAGCTGCGCCCCGCGGCTTCGCCCCCGTGGAAATCTATGTGTCAAATAGTTTAAATGATAAAAAGTATCCTATGTTAGACTCCTGGTTCTAAGCTACCTCTCCACCAATTTTCAGCTAAATCGGTCCAGCCGTTCTCGAGTTATAAGTGTTGTAACAAACACGACTTTCTTTTATATATATAGATTAATGCTGGATGATGCTCTCATTTCATAACGTCCCCGAAGCCACTTGGCGGTAAGGTTGTTCGATCCGTGCAATCGACGTCGTCCGTCAACTTCCTTCTTTTCTAAAGCAGACTTCCTGTACACTGGTGTCGCTGACGTCACTCGGGCGTGACGTGACGACAGCGTTACCGTGTACAATAACACACCTGCATAGTAGAGACGACGAGCCCCCGATGCACTATAAAGAGACAGAGCGCGGCGGATCTCATACACGCTCGGCGGCCGTGCACCAGCAGCAGCCGCGCCAGGCTCGCGAACTGACGGACGCTGACGTCACCCGCTAGCGATGCTGACCGGCCTTCCGCGCCCTCTATCCCCACACCTGCGAACAATAGATGCAGGTTACAGATGTGCTGACTATCTGGACATTAAGTAATTCGCACGAGCCGCGATATCAGTCCAGAGGTCACAGTGGCGAGCGCGCGGCGAACACACGGCACGTTACGTAAGTACACTACGGTCGCTACGGTACTTTACGTGCCGGTGTAACCGTCTAACTCTTCTAACCGATTGTCAATGAACCTGTCAATTTTATTTAAGTTTCATAATCAGATGCGTATCAATACCAGTGAGCAAATCTGTTAAAAACCTGGGTTTGATCGTAGACAATGAGTTGTCCTGGGGTCCGCAACTGGCGGAACTCAGCAGAAGGATGTTTGCATCGGCGGGCTCACTGCGGCGACTGCGCAATTTTCTCCCGACTACCACTAAAATTACACTTGCCCAGTCCCTATTGCTTCCCATTCTCGATTATGCCGACGCTTGCTATCCGGATCTCACTGAAGAACAATTAAACAAGCTTGAGCGCCTGCAAAACTTCAGTATTAGGTTCATATTTGGCCTTCGCAAATATGACCACGTTTCCGATCGCGCAAAACTCAAGTGGTTACCCATCCGACTTCGCAGGAATACTCATATGTTATCCCTCTTGTACAGTATCTTATTCTATTCTCCAAGCCCTTCTTATCTCAAGGAGCGCTTCGAATTCCTCTCAAACTCTCACTCACTCTCTTTGCGTTCCTCTGAAACCCTCACCTTGAAAGTCCCTGCTCACTCTACCTTTCTATGACAAATCATTCACTGTACAAGCTACTCGTCTATGGAATGCTCTCCCCCTGGACATCAGATGTGCAAAATCACTCCCTATCTTCAAAAAACTGCTGCATCAATATTATCTATCCATATAAAATATTGATAGCCTTATCTTATGTCTATGTAAGTTTATTATAATGTTTGTAATGTAGGTATTTAGTGTATTTGTTACCAATTATTTATTAAAGTGCCACCGTCTTTATTGTTCGTTCATGTCCAGTCCATCCCAAGGTTGCCTGGAAGAGATCGCTCTCAGCGATAAGGCCGCCCTTTATACCTTTGTTCTAAGTTTTTATCTCTGTATTATTTTCTGTTTTGTGTGGTGTAATAAAGTGTTATCTATCTATCTATCTATCTATGCGTAGGGTACGCGGCAATGCAACCATTGAAGGAAGGCTGGACACAGCAGCTTAGCAGCTTAGCAAGTTTATATTTTTGAGTGTATTTTAATGTTTTCTGTGTTTTTTTGTGAATGTTTTAAAATGTGTCTCGCTATATGGACTGTATATGTTAACTTTGTACTGTGTCTGAAATAAATGTGATTTGATTTGATAATTACTGAAATGCAACAAGCTCTAAAGTTTAGAGCAGATTAGATTAATTCTTAGTCAGATTATTTGTTTAGAGTCTAACTAAACAAATAACTAGACTAAGAAACATAAGACCTACCTACATCTCTGTCTACTTTACCTATATCAGCGTCCTGTATCATAGCGACATCGTTCCCTCCGTCGCCCACGGCCGCGACCACGTGCCCGCGATTGCGCAGAAGTCGCGCGACCCGAGCCTTCTGCGTCGGCGAACAACGCGCGACCACGACACCGCTGCAGTTTTGAAGCACCTCTACGAATTCTTCTTCGTATGATTGTAGGCAGACCTGAAAAGATAAAATCACATTTATTTTACTTTAAAAATAAAAACAGTTGTCGTAGAAACGTATAGTAGAAATAAAAATAACTGGTTGTCCCCGTTGCACGAGAATAATTTAGAGTAGTTGTGACCAATGGCCTAAAAAGCTGAATTTTGAAACTCATTTATAGTTGAACAATTATGGTTATTAAAACTAAAGTCACTTATAACGGGCGCATGAAACTGTGCCGAAATATTTGAAAACTCAAAAATCTAATCATGGTAAATATCTCGTTATATACTTTTGTGTCATTCATATGTAGTTAGGAGAAATAATCGAATTGTTTCTGACGTTGTTTTGATTCCGAAGATTATGAAAGCTTTGAACTGTTTGCATCGAATGATCACAAATTTTGATTTGGAATTTAACCATCTTACTAATTGAGAGAATTGTATGTACGATCTGCAGACATTCGTTCCGGGCGTTCTGGTCGTTATCTATGTATGTATAATAAAAAATGGCGTCGCGGCGGTTGGAACACTCTCGGGCGGTGTGCCACGCGGTGCCGCTGCCGAGGTGGTGGACCGCGCTATGCAGAGCGCTGTTTCTAACTTGTCGTCTATTTATTTATTGAATTGAGTAGTTACCTCTAAAGTCTCCCCCTCTATAATGAGGTCGATGGTGGAGTCAGCTCTGCGCAGCGTTTCCAGCAGTTCGTAGGCGTCGCGGCGGTTGGAGCACTCTCGGGCGGTGTGCCACGCGGTGCCGCCGCCGAGGTGTAGGGACCGCGCTATGCAGAGCGCTGTCTCTAACTTGTCGCCTGTCAGCATCCAGATCTTGGGAAATAAAATTTTGATAGATAGATAAAAAAATATTTGGTACTTAAGACACACATACAATTAACATAGAGATACAATTTTAAACAAAAGTAGAATAGGTTTATCAATTATGAATAATTGTTATAGGTACAAATATTTGCAAAAGATGCATGAAACAGTGGAGCTATGTATAGACTGTTGTAATCATGATGATAACTCCTTATAGAAGAGTAGAATAGAAAACAAACATTTATTTGGACACAGGTACAAAAAACAGGTATAGAATAAACAAACAGAAAACGAAAACAGTTTAACATGGAGGTAAGTGACACTAAAGGGTGGTAGTAAAAATAAGGCTGCCTCCATGATCCGCCGAAATAGGGGCCGGAAAGCGGTCCCTGCCTGCGGGCGTCAATCAAAGCTGATTTGCTGGCGTAGCCGTTTTAATGGGCAATTAAAAACAACAAAAAAATAATCTTGCGCGCGCACAAAACAATCCCTTTTAATGGACCTCTGTGGCGCGGTGGGCGAAGGTCCGCCTGCGACGCAGGAGGTTGCGGGTTCGACTCCCGCCTCGGAACAATTGTGTGTAAGATCAGCAGATTTGTTCCGGTTGTTCTGGTCGTTACCTATGTATAATAAAATATATCTATGTAAGTATATCAGTCATCCCATAACACAAGCATACGTGCAAGTCAGGCGTATTATTTGGTTTACCTTTATCCCAGCTGTTCTCAACATAGCCAGTGTCCGCGGCACGTTCTCAGCCAATCTGTCTTCGACGCCGGTGAGGCACAGCAGTTCCAAGCCGAAGTGCAGTTTGGACATGGCGGCCGCAGTGCGCTCGTTGCGGTTTGCGATGCTCAGGCGGGCTTCTTTGTACTCTGACTGTTGACGAGAGTTAATAATAATCGTTTATTTCTGAAGGTCTTGCATATTACATACATTATTGGTAAAATAACATTTTCTCCATTCGGTTCAACTCCTCGCTCTAACTAAGTTTAGTAACTTGTGATGTAGACGCGAGGGATCTCTACCTCTCGGCAAATAGCTTACTAACTTAAGGTTAACAGTTCAGATGTAACGAATTTTATAAAATTAAAATTAAAAATTTTGAACTAGAAATAAGTATTTTATACATATAAAAGAATTTAAAAAACAGAAAAACATTACAGTAGGTTACCTATTAATCAAATGGTGAAGATAAAAGACGTAATGCAACGTGCGTTACTTTTTAAATAGCTACTTGCGTTATTCGTGCTAATTTTAGCGCGAATAACGCAAGTAAGGGCGCATAATGTGAACAGAACAATGCCTTTTCACGCTTTATTTGCTAAATAGCGTGGTAGCCTTGCTGCATTATTATTATGAGCATAGTAAGTATCCGAGTCGTGGTCTCCACTCAGGAACACGTTTACCTCAGCGGTTGTCGGTTCTTCGCGAGATATGGCCGGCCCACTGCCATTGAACTTGCTATGTCGATAACTTTGGTTCTCGAGCATAGCTCTTTCCATAGCTCGCTGAGCAACTTTGAACTGGTGGACCAGACCTATCGTGAGTGTCCACGTCTCAGTTTCGTAGGTCATAACGGGTAGGATGCACTGGTTGAAAAAAGTAAGTATGGCATTCTACGCATCATGACAAGAGCCCTAACTGGATACAGTCGCCTTAACAAGCACATGTTCAAACTAGGGCTAACCGACACACAATCCTGCAGATTCTGCGAGGAGGCGGATACAACGCCTCTCCATCTGCTAGGAGAGTGTGGAGCACTGATGCAAAAAGTAGCATCCACCTGGGCAAGCACCTGCATAGCCCAGACGAGCTACGAGACCCCGAAGATCCTACAGTTCCTAGCAGCGGTTAGTGGCGAACTGTGAACGCCGCGGCTCCGGGGCTGAACACGAACAAAGTGGCGATCACAATAGGAATACAATGGCAGCAGTGTTACCAAAGCCACTCCTACGAAAAAAAAGTATGATACTCACTTCAAACTCTAGATACTCGTTCATAGAGAGCGGCTTCCTAGCGACGACGAGAGTCCTCAGGCCGTCTGCCGCGAGCTGCCTGCACTCTGTGTTGAGCCAGGTGGAGTCGAGCAGTCTCGCTAGTGCTACGTCAGCGCCTTTCACGTAGTACGTTATCTTGCCGGATGTCTCTTCCTGTGAAAAATTTAATGTTATTTAAGACGCAGACAAAATATAGTATAAATTATGTGTATGTCATTATAGAATGCGTTATTAGCAATATAAGCTATGTATATTTATTTTAACTATTTTAAGTATTGTATTTAAGTAAAGTATAAAAAAATAATCGTTATTATTGAATTTGTAGCCGTAGTGACCAATGACGTGCACAAATGTATCAAATTTTGTACTAAAAAAAAACAAAATCGATCCTTGAATGCTGCAGATACATTTAAAAAAAACCCTGAGTGGCCGTGGGCGCCCCACAAGTACCTGCGGGGTTATCCATTAGTTACCGGACATCCGTAGTCTATCGCATAAATAAGTCAAAATTTAATCTTTTGTCCTCTATTTATGCACATTTACCCACTTTTATAACTTTCTCCTTTTATAACTTTTATAATCTCCCAAAAAGGTTTGCTGGAAGAGAGCCCTTCTTAGGGTTAAGCTCGCCTTTGACATGAATGTTCTAGTTTAATGTTTTATTATTTTTTATTGTGCAATAAAGAATTAAGTGAATAATGTAACAAACCTGTACAATAATCCCCATCATCTTACTTTCACTCGCAAAGGGGAATATCTGAAGTATTGTATAGTTCACTATCTCGTTCGCCGCGCGCAGTTTCAGCGAAATGTTGTGGAGATCTCTGCGGTATAGTGAGACACCCATCTGCAAAATAACAAAACGACATGTAGGCAAGAGGGGTAGGCGGATTTTTGGTAGTTGTCAATAATACATTGCTTTTTTTTGTCCGCCGAAAACGCACACAGACAACGTCAAACACGAATTAAGTTACCATTAAACAAAAAACGACTGAGTTGAGATTGGTTGAGATCGAGGATGTATTATGGATTAGACGACCTCTGTGGCGCTGTGGACGAAGGTCCGCCTGCGACGCAGGAGGTTGCGGGTTCGATTCCTGCCTCGGGACCAAAAGTTTGTACGATCTAACGAAAACGACCAAAACTCGAGACAAACATCTGCATATTAGAATTTGTCGAGTGTTCTGGTCGTTTTCTATGTATAAAAAAACTATCTTTGTAATGTATTGTATATCGGTTATCTGGTACCCATAACACAACTCTGCCTGCTTATTCTGGGGCTAGATAATGCTGTGTGAATTGTCCAACATTATTTATTTATTGTCTATGAATTGATCGATGGTGCCTTGTAGCTTGTCATATTAGTCCCACAGCTCGCAGACACGGACTGCAGAAAATACTCTTGATTTTGTGTTGTATTAATATCAGTCATGTGTACAGCCGCGTGACTTCGACGTCACCTGAGGCGAACGACCAATCAGGTGCCAGTAAACCCGGGTGCGCGGGGGCAGGGAGTGGCATTGAGCGCGCGCCACGCAGGGACGAGGTGGCGAGTTAGTTGTTTGTGAACGGAGGAACGTATCGGTCGGTCGGGCGTCTCGGGTCAGGTGACCGAACGATGCCGCGCGGTTATGGTAGATGAGTTTGTTATGGTGTGTGATGTGAATAAACCGCAAACTTAAAATACCTTAGTGTTTTTATCAGAAAACTGACGAACCATGCGCCTAAGTTATAATATGTTGTTATAATACGCACCATATCGGTCCACTTGACCAGAGCCACCTCGTCCGGGCTGGATGCCTGGTAGTCGCATAGCTGCTGCTGCGGGACCGCGCCCCCACAGCTCTCAGACATCACCGAGGATCCCATATCTGGAATAATATAATCATTTGTCATACTTTAGTAATAATTCGGAACATGTTGATAAATATGAAAAAGAATAAAGTCCCTGGAAAGTCCCTTGAGGCACCCCGAAGGAATGAACATGGAGTGTGGAGGTGCTGGCTGAAACAGGCAAATTAAACGGCCCAAGTCGAATAGACAGCCGTCATCGGGTAATATTTTCTCAGCCCATTTTTCAGCTATCGATATCTTTTTTACAAATTAAACCTAGGGCCTAAAAATTTTGGTGTAATTCTTTTATAGGCGCAGGAACAAAAACATTACGAGAGGCTTATACCCAGCAGTGGGTGATTATGATTACTGACCGGTTGATGATATTGTGCAATATACTAGTGTGTATCACCTGACTGCGCCTCGTCTGTGGTATCAGACATCTCGTAGACCGGAGTGACGTTGTGGCACAGGGCGACGGCGAGCACCGCGCGCCACACTTGTCGCGGCGTCGCGGCGGAGAGGTCGTACGAGGACGTCGTGGGTGACGTGGGAAGGGATGGCGCGTCGTTTGTTATGTACTGGGTTAGGAGGGCTTCTACCTGTGGAGATTGATATAAATAAATAATATATTTTTTTATGTCTTATTATACCTACTGATACAGTGTTTTGGACATCCATGTTGTTCTAGATTTACAAATTTAACAACTTTTATTGACATAATACGAAGACTCCCCGCCGCTCCCCGTCTCGCTTGCACCAATTTGTACATTTTCCGTAGTAAATCCTACTAATATTATAAACGCGAAAGTTTAGATGTATAAATGTTTGTTAATCTTTCTCGCAAAAACGACTGAACTTTTGCATACATGTAGTTCCAGGCCCGGAATAAAACTTTTTATCCCATAAATAAGTTACCATGGCATAGAAATAACCTAAAAACGTTTCCATAGAAACAAGTAAAGTTACATTTTGAAGCGCGCACAGCGTTGCTTCTCGGTGTGGGCTGACTCTAAGACTAATAACTAAGCTGTTTGAATAAGCTTACCTCATGAAAGTTGTTATTATGAAACAAAGCGTTCCCAAGATGCAGTTTCTGGAACACCATCTCGTTCTTGGTGAGTGTTCCCGTCTTGTCTGCGAGGAGATACTGGATCCGACCCAGTTCTTCGGGGATGGTGGTGGAACGCATCACTGTGCCTTCCATATCCTTGTCGCGTTGGATCGCCCAGGAGTAGAATGCTTTGCCCATGTCGAGGTTTACTCGTAAGCTGTAAGAGGATATTCGTTTTTTAAAGGTTGGTAATAAAATTAGCGTCTCTGTAGCGCGTTGGGCGAAGGTCTGCCTACGACGCACGAGGTGGCGGGTTCGTTTCCCGCCTCGGGACAATTGTGTGTACGATCTGCAGAAATTTGTTCCGAGCGTTCTGGTCGTTATCTATGTATAATACAAAATATTTATCTATGTATTATGTTTATCAGTTATCTAGTACCCATAACATAAAGCTCTGCTTACCATGGAGCTAGATGATGCTGTGTGGATTGTCCGGCATTATTTATTAATTAATTGTATGTATTTAAACTCACCTGATTGGTATAATATAGGAGAAAAGCAGCACGAATCTAAACAGGAACGATAACCAAGGCCCGCTGAATCCCTTCAGCGTGATCAGTAGGAGAGACACGAACATCGTGGCGAAAAAGAGAAGCTTGGTCAGGTTGTTTATCTGTAGGTCCAGGCGACCGACTTTGGAGCGGGCTATGGCGTTGTTCATCACGCTTCGGGTTTCGCTGCCTGGATAATAAAAATGGTAAGAATGGATGAATGAATTAACACATTATTGCACTTAAAACTAAGTAGTAGGTAAGTTTTCCTTTATTCTGATAGACCGCTTCCCTGATGCGCAGAGCCTGTAGCATTCCGCCGTCGACAGACTGGTTACCCGTTGTCGGTTGGTTTGTTAGTCGTCTCGTCAGAGACGCAATCGAGGAAAGGGACGCTATCGTCCCGCTATTGAAATGGGCTTCCGCCCCAAGTTGTGCGTTTTTCTATCTTATTTCAATATCAATATCAAATAGTTTATTGCTTTAACTTGAATGAATTAATATATTTCAGTGGTATGGGACCCTCTTTTAAGTAATGTAATACCTGTGCTAGAGGGTCTCGCTCTGCAGTGCGGCTATCTTAAAGATATCGATAAGATCTTAAGATATCTTCGTATGAAGTCCTTATTGAAATTTAAACACGTCTGGAGACAGCTAAAATAATAAAATATTAAGCTTTCTCCGGACGGATTACTTAAAGAAAAATAAAAAAAGAATCTTTGTGTTATTATGTTTCAGTATCATCTTTTTTATTCACATTATGCCTGTCAAGTACGCCTATTTCGTCACAATCACCACCCTTAGTTTTGGGACAGGGTTTCAGAGCTCTCTGTCATACCCACCACTTATGGTTACGCTCTTTAGTTTTTTTAGAAGACAATTTTTATTGTGCTATTTATTATAAGTAAGGTGTAAGGAAAGTTAAGTACACGCAGTCTCTTAACGCCCTACGGATTCAAGATAACATTAACAGAGATGTTCACTAATACGTTCACAGATGGCTTCGCGGCAATTATGCGAAAGCGAGTGGCATCTCTGATGAGCAGAGTGGCAGGTAGTAACAACAGCATCCTGAAAGCCATAGCTGATAAATATGACTGTCCAATATATGATAAATACGACACCACTGGGTAAAATTACATAAACTATAGATTTACTTATTTTGGTTTTTTTGTCTTCGCTTGAATAGTACTTTAATTTTGTGTTTTCTAAGAACCTTAAATAAAGAAATAAAGAATTTGTATTTAATTCATCATCATCATCAGCCTATGTTAATCCACAGCTGGACATAGGCCTCTCCCAATGAGCACCACAGCGCCCTGTCTTCAGCTTGACGCTTCCAGCATCTACCCGCACTCTTTCGTAGGTCTGAGGGCGTCCTACACTACCGTTTACCGAGTAACCGAGTTTGTATTGAATTGAATTATATTGGTTACCTGTGTAGATGACCAGCCCAGTGGCCTGTCCCGACGCGACGACGCATCCGCTCCACAGCGTGTTCTCTATGTCCAGCGAGTCGCTCTCTTCCTCGTCGCGTCTGTTGCAAGTGCCCACGAAGGTATGGATGTCTTTAACAGGCTTCTCGACGAAGATCTGAGCGTTTATGTCTAGGAGGTGCGCGTCGGTTGGAAGTTTTTGGGTTGATGGGAGGGGTATTCTGGAAAGGTAAAAGACAATGTATGTTCAGTTTGGGCTTAGATGAACATGTTTGGTGCAATTTATTTGGCTTTTTGGGAACTATTATCATAGATTAATTTCTTAGATATTATCCCGTGTGCGAGGGCTTATGCACTATACTAATAAAAACCTTGGAATTGAGCACTGCCTGCCCACCCATACAACAATAAAACTTTAGAAACTATCATGGTTATTAACACTAGTCATTTAAAACGGGATATTTACCATGATTTGAGTTATCCAATATTTCGACACAGTTTCATGCCATGATCACGGAATAACTGTTATTCCGAGCATAGCATCCATACAACACATTACATACGTACATATGTATGTATGTAATGTATTTTATTATGTATATCAGTTATCTAGTAGGTACCCATAACACAAGTTTTGGTTAGGTTAGTTGGGACTAGATAATGCTGAGTGAATTGTCTAGCATTATTTATTTATTTATTTTACTAGTAGTATAATGATTTTCTCTTGCAAATGGTAATTGCAAGAGATATTCCGTGTTCGGCTTCGTCGAGTATTATCTCTGTCGCACGAAATACCTACTAACAGTCCGGTATCTATTAGGAGCTGTTAAAACAATAATGATTTGCTTCTTTTGATTTTGTTTTTATCTAAAATAAACATTTTTTTTCTATAAACGCTGTTTTTATGTATGGGGAAAATAAAATAAATACATAAAGATACGTAACCCTTCGAGCGCGAGTCCGTTTTATTTCTTATCATCACTCCACGATTTTCCTTTAGTGTGGGATGTACCTATGTACTAGTAAGGCTCATCCATACAGATGATACTTTTTTCTGTTTCACGAACTTAGCGTATTTTATCGAGGTATTACATTCGTTTGAGAATAACATCGCACTTTTTCAAATAATTAGTTACATTTTTCTTAATCTGTCGGTTTCGGATACGAAATGTTCAAAATATTGAAGATCATTTCGCGGGTTTAAGGTTTTCTTCTTTTTTATCTAAAGATGTCATAGAACAACTTTGCATTATTTAAATTGGGGCGTGTTAACAACTCTGTATATATATTTATTTATCAAGTTAATTTGTAGATTGCATGATTTATAGTTATTATGATATGCGGCGGAAATAGGTATTCATATCATTTTGATCTAATTAGTGGACAATTGACAAATTAGGGCGAATGCACACAACGTAGTTCTGTGGACTAATGTGAGTTTAATATCTAAAAACATAAATTGACAATGTTTTAGTCATTGTGTGCTGTAAAGCCGATAAGTCAACAACTGATTAAAATTACAACTCCCGGTAATGAATCACTTTATGAACACCTATCAGTGTGTAGGTATATACATATAACTACGCTTTATACAGCTCGTCTGGGGAAATACAATTGTTATGCCTATTTCTGACCCTGCTCACTAAACATGATAAGCAAGATGTGCATTTTCCTTAGAGGTTTGAGAGATGAACTAATGTAATAGCGAGGCTGAGTAAATAATACGGTCCCAAGTCCCAACTAGTGAAGTAAACCTATTATTCTTTGAAGGGTGGCTTTCAGGATACAGCCTCTGCATGGTGAGTGGACCACAGTGAGGAAGCCAGAGAACATTGTTAACAATAAAACGTATTTTCGGTTCAGTTTGTTAATGTTTTGTTTATTTCTATTAAATTGAACAATTTTACGACCTCTGTGGGCGCGGTGGGCGAAGGTCCGCCTGCGACGCAGGAGGTTGCGGGTTCGATTCCCGTCTCGGAACAATTGTGTGTACGATCTACAGATATTTGTTCCGGGTGTTCTGGTTATGTATAATAAAAAATATATCTATGTATCTATCTATCTATTGTATGAAGTATATCAGCCATCTAGTACCCATAACACAAGCTCTGCTTACCTTGGGGCTAGATGATGCTGTGTGGATTGCCCAGCATTATTTATTATTTTATTTGAGTATTGAACTCTAATCAAACTCAAGACTCACCGTAACTTCCAATCAATCTCCCCATCCAGCTGATCGGTCCTTATAAACACTGTGCCCATCGTCTCATTGGTCCTCAAGAGGATCATATCCGCCGGCACCCGCTGCCCTTTATGCAGCATCACGATGTCCCCGACGCGGAGCTCCGAGGCTGGCACTCGTTCTGTTTGGTACGGCCGGTAGTCGTCTATTGTTGTCTCTAGGGCTATACGCTCGTAGCGTTGTCTGTTCACTTCTCTGTCTCGTCTGTAATGTGAGAAAGTTAATGAAAGACCTCTATGGCGCGGTGGGCGAGGGGAGGTTGTGGGTTCGATTGACGCCTAGAGACAAATGTGTACGACCTGCAGATATTTGTACCGGGTGTTCTGGTCGTTATTTATGTATAATAAAAAATATCTATCTACATAATTATGTAATCTATTGTATTAAGTATAACAGTCATCTAGTACCGATAAAACGAGCTCTGCTTAGCTTGGGGCTCGATGATACTGTGTGGATTATCTAGCATTATTTGTTTACATAGTCGATTCAGCTGCAGGGATTTAGGCAATGGAATAAAAACTCGGGGCTTTTTATAGCCTTTATACTAATAGTAGGATGCCACTGTATACTACTAATATTATAAAGGTTGAAGATTGTGCCTGTCTGATTATGTTTGTGCGAAGACGCCAAAACTACTAAGCTGAAATTTTGCATTCCAAGTTCTGGACCTGTCATAACATATAAGCTACTTTTTTATTTCAAAAAATCGAGTGCAAAGCCGCGGGCAGAAACTATTATAATAATTAATTTATTGATTTAATTTATTAATATTAATTAACTAATTTATTATATGACTAAGTTATATAATTTAAGTACCTATCTAGTGTTTCTTAGTTTTCGAGGTTGAGTTTTTTCAAGGAACTACGTGAAAGACGCCGCAGACAAGAATTAGCGATGAATTAACCTGACTGTAAGCCAGCCAGCTAGAACATTCCTAACACCACTCAAGGTTAAGTGTAAACGTTAAATTATCTAACGTTCGTTAGTAAATCTGCTGCACGTAATTCATAACAATCCACTAACACTATAAATGTAATTATGTTCTATCAACATGTTTGTGCACTGTGTAGTGCATGCATGTCTTTCAGAAGGTAAGACTGAAACTAAACAATAGGTCATTGTTAAATTTAAAACGTGCGAAACTAGCGGGGTAGGATAATATGAACGAGATAAATCAAAGCTGTTTTTAACAATGTAAATGAACTTATGAATGATCATGCATATTAATGTTTGTTACGTCTTCAGGCCAATATTTTAGAACGAAATGGTCATAAATTTTGTACATACATAGATGTAGATTTAGACTTGGAATACCTGCCTAAATTATACGATACTAGCCGCGCCCCGCGGCTTCGCCCGCTTAGAAATCTAAGTGTCAAATGGTTTAAAAACCTTCCTCTTGAATCATTCTATCTGTTCAAAAAAACCGCATCAAAATCCGTTGCGTAGTTTTAAAGATCTTAGTATAACGTGATAGGGACAGACAGAGCGGGAAGCGATTTTGTTATACATATAGATAGTATACTAATATTATAAAGAGGAAGTTTGATTTTTGTTAGTTTGTTTGTTTGTAATGAATAGGCTCCGAAACTACTGGACCAATTTGAAAAATTCTTTCACCGTTGGGAAGCTACACTATCCCCGGTGAACACAGGCTATATTATATTTCCAAAAAAGTTAGGGATCCTTACTAAAACCGTGCGAAGAATAGAAGTGCGAAGTAAATTAGTATGAAACAAACCGCACGCCTTCGCCACCGGCCCGGCCACAGTTTCTTTTTCATTCACTCACCAGCAATGGTCTCATAGAGAATCAATTTGCATAAACAAAGAATCATCACCATAGAGAATAACAATAAAAATTATAGCAGTATGCATGCTCAATGTCATCATCTCACCAAAATAAGCATAGCTTTAAGGGAACTAGATTAAACACTATTTAAATAATAAAACCTTACCTAAATCTTCGGAAATCATCCACAGCCTCCCTGAATATAGTGACAGTGAGCACAAAGCACAGCGGTCCCCAGTATGTGTACAGATATCCGATCCGAATGCTCGGGAAGAACTGACTGAGGGCCATCACAAGGAAGTACATGTTCAGGAAGAAACTGAACTGCTCAAATAGCACCAGCGGTAGGAATGTGAATATATTGTATTTCTGAAAAGAGGTAGGGATGTCATTATGATGCCCTGCTTCTGCCAAAGCAGAGGGTAAGAGATGAATGAGTATATAAATAATCAAAAGAATCTTCACAGGAAGTTTTTACACATTTCTTTGCTTTACAGAATTAAGGAATTCAAAGCAACATTTTGTTCATCTGGCTCTAACCTTGACATTTAAAACAATCATATTAAAAATTATTTATTCAGCACCTAATAGGATATTTTTGATAGGTTTTTACTTCTTTAGACTTGTTTGGCAATGTTATCTTCTCTTAAAAAGAGGTACTTTATTATGTTCTAGATAAAAATAATTAGAGATAATAAAAGTAGGTTATGGTGCTACACTTCTTGTCATTTATTTTAAATAAGTTTAATTGTAGACATGCATTGTGTGAACATGCTGTATTGTCCAGCAGTAATAATTTATTGTATTTATTAACCCTGTCACTGCCCAAAGAGGTGGGCCTTTTCACTACAATCTAAAGGGGTTCATCATGGGCAATGAAAGTATTAATATTGCATTTTGTACAGAATGTCCAAACACAACACTTTGTATTAAAACAGGCAGAAATTATTATATACCAAGCCTACAGTTCCTTGAAATATTAAACAAAGTTCAGTTGATAAAATAGAATTTGCAGATGAAAACATCAACAAGGCTTGAGATTGCAACAATACACACCCATTGCCCTAATGAGATTTTGATCTGAACGGTGTTCATACCTGTTAATTAGGATGATTTCGATCTACTTACTTGATTGCAGACATAGTTGGGCGGATAGTCTTCCTCAGGGAGATGTCCTATAAAAATCTCTCTAGAACTCAACTCTTTCTTGCGAAATGTAAGGAATGGCAACCTACAATGAAAATAGAATTAAGAAATCAATTTTCATTACAAATTCATTGTAGTCGATACGAATACTTATCAGAAGAGAACAATAAAAATTGTTACCTTGACCAAAGTGGCTTCTTTTTGGGCCTAGATAGCAACGGTGTGGTTTCCATATTGATAGAATGCTTCTACAATTAGGGCACGTATTGTTCCTTCATATTAGGCATTCAAAACTACAGAAGAATAGATCTTTAGTATTAATTGATAAATATTTCACACAAACGAAATGAGTGTTGTTTACACGACGTGCACAGTTTGTTTGACATTAAATAGCTAAACAAACTGACGAATACATGTCAATTTCATTTCATCTTCTTATTATACGGCTCTGCATACGGTTGACCCATTATTCTACCAAATTGCCATTGCGGTAAGGTTTTTTCATTTTATTTGAGGTGAGTTTACTAACAAAATAAAAATAGGTCATTTTTACAATAAAATCAAGTTCGTTATTTACAAATCAAATGTAGACAATCAAATTAAAAGCGATCTTTGACAAATTCGATTACAAATGATGGCCAACTCATGCGATATCAAAGGATAGCTTGCGGTTATTGTACAGACTTGCAATAACTTGCCTTTGCGTGAATTAGGCAAGCAAAACCAAATTAAAGTGGTAGAAGCAATATACTGTACTACAAAAGTTGTGTGCTTGCACTGCACTATAGTTTTCTGTATTCGCTGGGTTCCATAAAACAATCTAACTTGCTGTCAAGTGGGTGATCCATCCTTAAGTAAAAAAGTTAAACCCACCTTGGGTTCTTACTTATTCATATAATTATTTAATGCTAATAATCAATGTTACTGACAAACTTTTGACTTTGCGGAAAACTACTTTTGCGCTAGTTTTGTTCCTTGTAGTAAGTACAAGTTGAAGGCATGTTAGAATTTTGCCTTGAATCTGCCAGTCGTCGCGCGGCAATTGCAACCTACTTACCTACTACTTTGGTAGAAATAATAGATTTTTTTTCACATTATGGCAACTCGACATATTGTAAATAAATATGGCTGCCACGGCTGCGGCTGAACTGCATTTCGGGTCGTGAAGTAAATTTATTTATTTCTCGCGAATTCGACGACACATGACGCGTTCAGTGAATTCAGTTTTAAATTTTGTTTTTCTTTGTGTTATTTTCCAGTGAGTTTTGTGTGAGAAATTATAGTAAAACAGATCAATGACTGCTGGTCTGGGGTAGCGAAGCGAACGCTGGTCAACTTGGGAGTTGGTACTTCCTTGCGCGGCCCGTGTCGTTTCTCTCCCTCATTTGCGGTTGTTTCAATGTTTTTATAAGGCAGCTTATTTTCCTTGATTGCGCAAAGGGATTGTGAAGCCATCTATTTACTTGATTTTATTATTATAGCGTAAATTATAGACGATTGAATCATATCGACTTTGTTCGTAGTTCGGGATCGCAGCGGGAGGAGATTGCTTGCCATCTCTGTCGCTGCGACCGGGCACACCTCCTGGTGACCTATTTTCTAGTTATTGCATCCAACCTTACTACTTATATTGAGGGGTGGGAAACTGGGGCGCCGGCGGTTTGCATCCACCGTGCATATAATCTGATTCGGTCGCTCTCTCACCGCTTAATGGGCTTTATAGTTCAATTATAAAGTGTTTTCAGCGGTTTTTCCCTGTTACAAAACATTGGGGTTGATAACTGCCTTATTTATGTGAAAACATTGTACCTCATATGTCAGTTCTTAATTGAATATATTTCTATTGGATAGGAGTTGTAGTAGTGATGTAGTTGACAATGTCATCCAAAGTGCCAGCTGCTGTTGGTTTGAGGCAAAGTGTTAAGATATCACTATGATGGACATAGACCTACCCCCAGGAAGCTGCAACTCCACAGGACATCTGTCCACAATAGGATACCATAGTTTACCAGGTGAGAAAAACTATATTGCTGGAAAATCAACACAGCATCATCTAGGCCATGCATGTAAGCAGATCTTGTTTTATGGGCACTAGTTTACTGTTATACTTATTACATTTCTTATAATATATAGGTAAACAAAGTAATTTTATATTCATAGTATAAGCTTAGGCACAAGAGTAGATAGAACATTCTAGCATAAAGTTGGAGTGCACTAGCAGGGTACATTCTGGCTACCGTAAATGATTAAGACCTTTTTACCTTTTGTCTTGTAGGTTCCGCAATTAAATACCTTGAATCTTGATAACACCCAGAACAAACTTATAATTTTTGCAGTGGACTAATATAGGCTGATGATGATGATGTTCACAATCTATATTTCATAAACAAACTCCTCAATAACCTCAAGTTCTTATTCATCATTATCAATACAATCTATTGGGAGATTAACTACTTTGTATTACGTATGCTCTATTGTTTTACTGATTTCTGTTTATTATAAATATTTACCCAGAGTTTATTGAAGTAGGTAGTGTGACTTATTCTTTTTTACTTTATCTCTTTTGTTACTTTATCTCTTCGGTTGGTGTATCATATTCATAAATAAATAAACATCTAGGACAATAACTAATAAACATAAATGTAAAAGTTAAGGATCGAATCCCTAAGCAAACAATGGAAGCATCTTACCTTTTAAACTGATACACAGTCTG
Organism: Eupithecia dodoneata; assembly: GCA_947044415.1. Classification (NCBI taxonomy): domain Eukaryota; kingdom Metazoa; phylum Arthropoda; class Insecta; order Lepidoptera; family Geometridae; genus Eupithecia; species Eupithecia dodoneata. The sequence goes on along the minus strand of OX345657.1, from coordinate 2,518,643 downwards.
ATAAGAAACTAACTGATTGATATTCAAGTTCTTTTGAATGACTTATTTAATTGATAAGGCTAATAGTTCCATAAATTCAATAGTTAATTATATTGTTAGTCTGTTAAATAAAAAAAATATTATACGACAGTTTTAAGTAGTTTAAATAAGGCTAATAAAGCAGGCTTACCTATTAAATAGTTAAGCCTGGTTATTAGCCTTGCCTTGGTCTGTCTAAATAATGCACACCTAAGCCAAAGTTTCTGTGTAGATGAATAACACATGACATCATTCCACTTCAACTTACTCATACAGGATTTATGAACAATAACTTCACCACAAATTGAGTCCACAATAGTTGGTCCACTGATATTGCTTCACCAGTTTGGTTTCTATGCCTTGAGAATAAGGTTCAATGGTTATATTATGCTGGGGAATAAAGTTTATGGACTGCTATGTGGATTTGTGCCAGAATTGGGGCTTGTAAAATTCTTAGAGATGATGAAATTATTAGTGACTCCAAATGATCTTTACCTAGTCAAAATAGGTTCACAAGATCCAAACAATGTTAGTATATTATGTATTGTACAGAATTATTTGGTACTTGGATAAAACATAGTAGCATAATCATAACTAAAAGGATTTTTAAAACCTGACCTTATACCTCCTGCTGGAAATCATTAATTGCAAACTTAACATAAATTATCGACTATTACCTCTAAACAAATCACACCTTGCACTGATGATGTTGCGTTGCGTGGGCTCAGTCTGTTTCTAGAACAGTCGTATAGAAACTGTCTGAACCCACACCACGCAACGAACGCGACGCAATATGGGATACGTCGCATGGCGTGGTAGCGATCTAACTGCATACATCCATTACGTACGTGTGTGTCTCTATGCCACTTACTTTTGTACAAATTTAAGCGTCCAGCCAGACCTAATGCGTCGCATACGTTGGACCAGTCTGTTTCTTGATTTACTCAATATCTGGCTGTATCAGGCTTTTTAAGACGACACCAATTGCATTCGTTCGTAGTTAGCAATGAATTACATCAAAAAACAATCGGCAATAAATTCCGGCTCAGCATCTGACTTTGACTTTGTTGAACTCCAACTCCGTTATTTCAGGGAGTTGCGCTGGTTATGTCCTGGTAAGGTTATTTATGAGGGAGTAACGCACAATTGCACAGCACCATACACTCGCATGCAGATCACTTACACACACCACACCACACACACCACCACAGCTTAGAATTATACCGTAATACAGCAGCTCTAAAGTGTACATTCCCCTGCAGGCCGAATGCACCACTCCGCGAGCACCCCCGCGGGCGTAGACGGCGCCGGCGGTGGCTCCCGCACGCCGCCCGCTACGCCCAAGAAAGGAGGCAAGATGCTCGCAGTCAGGGTCCAGATGCTGGATGACAGCATATCCATGTTCCAGATACAGGTTTGTAGATAATTATAATAGAACTTCATTATTTCAGCCCATATCGTGAACGTCGACTTTTAAACATATAGCTGTCTAAGCCTCCATGCTTGAATTTTCTGCAGGGAAGGTTTCTAAAGGCAGACAGAAGGACACTAAGGCTTTTGAGGAGCAATATTGGATAATAGTGTATACTAGTGTATTGTATAGTATATTCGTTATTCGACAAGAGCTTTAGCACAATTTCATCAGAATGGAAAGGGAAGATAAGATATCTGTCTCGGCTTTCTTTTCTTATCATGTCGTGTGTTCAGTTGAGAAAGCTGTTTGTTACTTTACTTATTATAAGACTAGAAATACTGAAGAAAAGGAGAAGTATTTCCAAGCCTAGTCTTATTCTCGTAAACTCACGATTTGTTGGAGACGCTCCTGATCACATTTTCCAATTACCCTATAAGATTTCGCCTCCGCATCCCAAGTTTCCGAGACTCGATAATCGGAATCCACTCCTATTCCAACGACAAAACTTTCAATATTTTGTATGTTGATTTTGAACCGGATTTGCCTGAAGCTGGCGGCTGTTCCCGCGTCTAAAGAAATTGAGAGGGTCGGACTTTGAGCTCGGAATTCTAAGTTGACGTAGTCTGGATAAGTTCCACTTGAGCATAACCTAGGCACCAACAACAAACAGTAAACTATACCTAAGTGTAATGGTACATACAAAATAAAAGCTTTGGTCTATTGATTCATGGTTATTCATCATTCGTTACGCATAAACAGAAACTTTTAGGTACCAGTAATATGACCATTGTTTTCACAAAATACCTAGACGATAGAAATTTCAGTTTTATCGAAAAATGTCTTATTCGCTACTTAGTAATACAATGTTTATTATCACAAACACGATAACGAATGTTCTTGGTCAAACAAGCCACCTTCGAAGCCGATGAACCTAAGCAAACTCCAAACATATCTCGAAGCGTTGAACCAACTACGAAAATGCAAAGTACATTAGAAACAGCCAATTGAAGTCTGATCTGAGCAGAATTTCAAGCAACCTTGGGGCGCTGTTTGATTTTGCAAATTGAATCCGCAATCTCACAATTGGTTTTCGGTTTGATTGCTGATGATTGTTTGACTCATATAATTACGATCAGATAAGCTAAATCGTTTAAACCAAAGTACATACCTTTAATCTTATTAAATAGTCTAATAAAGATCTGTGGGAGGATAAAGGGATTCTGATTATGAATGATTAGATATTCTAAGTGTTTTTTTTTTACCTTGACAACTTGAATTAATATATATATATGTATATGTGAACATAATAATAATAATATATTGCGAATATAATTGGGGCCAGTTGTGACACAGGTTTTATTAACACGTGATACTCTATCCAGCTTTAAAAAAACTATACAATTAATCTACAGCTCTGACGAAAAAAACCACAGCCTGTAAAATTAACCACCACCAATTACATCAACCAAACCGTGCCTAACTACCGTGAACAACAAAGGAGCCAAATATAAATAGTACTCGTAGATTATTCATTGAATTTCCCACGTTCATTAATTATGTTTGCTTGTCGTTGGCCAGCAAACCAATAGACGTTTCAGCTAATCGATTCATTAGAATTGTACACAAGTATCTGTCCTGTCTGTTAGAATTATTGCTTATAGAATTTCTGAATGTTCTTTTCAAGTTAAAAGAAGAAGACAGACTCAATATTTCCCTTAATTCCATAAGGAAAATGCATTCTCTGCCCGAGGCGGGAATCGAACCCTAAAGAAATAAAGATATTGAAGTTTGAAATCCGGTGGATATGATACCACTGCTTGTCAGCTCCAAACTTACGAATACGAATTAACCATTAAATTGCAGTGCAGGGCCTTTGCCACCATCTGCTTCCTAAAACTCGACCTGCAATCTGTTTTGGGCAAGGCACGCATGAAAATGACGCTACAGCATTAGTTTTTACTCCCCTAAAGAGTAAAAACTCAGACGCGACTAGTCCGCAAATAATTTCCTCTCCTTAATCGTAGCTTAACAAACTGTTTATCCTTTCACCGAGATTGGTAGAAGCCTTTTACCCTCAATTTGTAACTAGATTGTGGACTGAATGACGGATTACAGTTTCGTATACTCGTATAAGTTGGTCGTTGTTTGTTCCTAGAAGAGTTAACTTTCTGATCCCACACTGCCGAAACTTTATCTATGTGTGATTTTGAATCGTGCTTGAGAGCGAACTTCGGATGGGTGTTTGGAACTTTCTTTAGAACTGCCAATCTGCTAATTTATCATTCGCAGAGGTAATGTGTTCGGTGTCTACTTACCATCCCCAGTCATCCATATCATCTGCAGGTATGTTTGTCTCCACGTTAAAGTTTTCAGGTAACACTGCTGCCTCACTAGAACATCTATGATTGCGTCTCTACACTTATTTTCTCGCCAGACTGATGTACCTACTTTTATGTGTAAACTCATCTGACGACTCCATAGTATTCTGCTGCGCACTAGGTTTTAATAAGAATAATTTGTTGTAGCTCTGTACATTGGACAATAAATTATATTCTATTCTCCTTGAGTCTAGATCACATTTATTGTAACAATACTTGTATCGGAAATAGAGAGGCGCAACAATTAATCGCCTTGATATATTATGATTTATTTGCACGAAACAGAATTCAATATCAAGTGATAATAGTGCCGCTCGTGCATTTCCGGTGTCGTATTTCCGTACAATAGGAAATATTGACTCAGAGAGCCAGTAACTTTGCTCAGTGAATGGGGTGCATGTTTAACAGAACATACATAATATAAGTAACAGAACACAGTCAGTGTTCTGTTACTTATATTATGTATGTACCAAGTATAAATTATTTCCTGCAAGTATGAGTCAATCATCAAAATGAATCGCTGCATGGAATGCATGGGCTGAGGATACTATGCATTGCACTTAACATTTATAAAGCTAATCTTATTCATTTATTATCGTTACAGTTTTGTGGTTATTAATTTTTTTATATCAGTCTACGACTTATTTTATTCCGACTTAAAAAATTCAAAAAAGGATGTTCTTCTATGTTCGGCTGCATATTTTTTCATGTGTGTTCGTCGATCCCTATGTGGCCCTATAAACATTTTATCCCCGAGTATTTGGTATTTTTCCCGTAAAGCTTATAAAATAACATAATACATCAATTTATAAAAAATCCCCACTAACTACAACCATTTTGTGATATCTTCGCTAATACTTAGAGGGCGCAATGCGCGCCATTTTATGACAAGGATAGGCATATAATTTCGCGTAGACCCTCCATATTCAGATCATGAAAAGCATTCCTCCAAAACGACTCCCCGTATAAATAAAGCCAACTGTTTCGGTAACATTACACTAATTCTCGTTTTGCATAATGTATACCAATACCATGGCTTAGGACCCCACTCAGCGCCTTTCATGGGCCTTCCCGAAACACTGAACAAGGTGGCTATTAATATGCATGAGCCTGAAACCTTATTGACTGAAGCGAGGAATATGATTAGTATTCTACGTATATCGCAATGTGAAATTGTAAAAATATTTATGTAAATACGGGTTGAATAAGAAACAAGTAGCTTTATTAGTTCTCTGTTCATGTAAGTTTCAAGGAGGTCGTAACTGGCTCGAACCAACAGGCCAAGCACGAGGATTATTCACTAAGATGTAATAATGACATGTCATCGTCATACATTGCCACACATTATTGAAGTTAAAGGAATGAATTTTAAATAATTTACGCATTCGATGACAAAGTGACGCAATTTTTCTCTTTTCTACCCTAGACAACAATCCGTGTGAATGCCCTACCGGTAGAATATAGTTTATTAACTACTAGCCTGCTAGCGGCTTCGCATGCTATTTTGTTTAACCCAGATCTAGAACTAAATCTATTCAAATTAGCAGCCCGACCAGTTTAGTAGTCTTCGCGATTTTCGCGCACAAAACAAACCTATCCATAAACTTTCACCTTTATAACGATAGATCGGTAAAACTTGGGCTAGAATAAAGAAAAGAGTTTCGGTGTTTTTCTTGTTTATCAACTAGATGAATATCATTGTGAAGTAAGGTATCTATAGCCCAAGTTTATGTGATGAATGTAACATTTTGGCGTTCCTCTCAACTCGAAATAGGTATCGAATGGGGAACCTCGAATAGCGAATCGCATATTGATTCCCCGGAATTCAGGCGTAAATTGTTCTACTTGCTCTATTTCTGTTTTTCGCCCGCTCTATCGGAAATTCAATCATGTTTCAGTTTTGCTAAAACACTTTCATCTGTAGAGGTATTGTGTACTAAATCGAGTTGTTTTTAGTCCACAAGGTATTTCAGTTTGTTCAGTCACAAAGGAAAGTTGCAGGAATTGTAATATTGCGAGAGCTAGCGATCATCACATCCTTCTTGCCAGCACACATATGTTCCTCTACAGCAGAACGTGTGTCCCCTAAACAAGGAGGAAAACCCCCTTGTTTAGGAGAAGCACCATACGATTTTCACATCACACTAAAAATGCAAGTTTAGTTAGATATTGTTTACCTCTAGCTCGCGTAAACGTTTGATGAAGGGGGCTGAAATTGGCTTCTTTTTGCGTTTTTTTGTGACTGTTCATAATATTCCCTACAATTTTGCCTGATATTAAGCCAAAATATATTTTTGTAATTTTATTAATTTAATCCGAAAAAAGAAAACGTACGAAGACGAGTGCAGAAGCTTGTTGGGATATAAAAGGACTCTACCTCGTTAATCGCTTCGTTTACTCTATGAATGAACGAATTGCTCAATTCATTCGAGATCTGGTTAGATTAAACTTTCAGCTGAGATATCTTGATATTCATAAAATGGTGTGGTCTATTAATAATAAATGGATTCGTAAAGTTTGTTATCTCGGAGCAGCATCTTCGATCTGTATTCCAGTTAGCTCCCTGCGATCTAAGTCGGAGTTATTGAACTCAAGACTTCTAATAAATTATTGCTTTTCAATTTAACAGGTTATCATTTACTGTAGACCATTATTACGTCAGCACGGATTAATTTAATGATATGGATTTGCTAATCTAAGTACAAGTACTCGTAAGTAACCATAACTGTTTTCGCTTTCTGATTACCGAATAAAACGTAGCACATGGAATCACTCAAGCGTATCAATAATAAACAAAACGTGACTTGAATGAAATTCCAAAATCCGCATCTTTGTTTGCTAGAACTTTCTAACATTTTTGGCTTTGGTGTTACGATATCAGTTATAGCCGGCAGTTCTGGAAACTGCAACGGCTGGAAAGGGATATTACGAAATGCAAGGACTAATAACTATTTAGAACTTTTTAATGTTTTCGTTTTGTGCAGTTGATTATGTGCAGCTATGAAAATCCAATTACTTAGATACTACCTCGTTAGTTACTTACGTAATCCCATTCAAAAGAGATCTCATAGGTCTCTTTTATTCAACTTTTAACTGACTGTAGCCCTAGCTAGATGGAGACCATGGAACTGTTTGTGACAGTGCAAAGTTCAACAAAAGCTTCCCTAACGATGAAAGCGTCTGCTAAAGTTTTATAAGCCTTCTAAAATTCTTGCGGACGAAGTTCCCAGGCTTCTTTTAGAATTCCTTAAATTCTTTGAAACGTTTTCGTTCACTTACCTACCGTTTCCTATATGGCTATTCTTTCATGCAACATTAACTAGCAACAAACGAAGTTATTCTGGCGTAAAGTCACTGTGACGGGCCATTACCATTTGCTATTCCCGTTAGGAAGCATTCACTTTTGTCTCTGGGTCTGATTGGCCCGATCGCCCGCAACACGCACTGAACTGTGAAATTACGCACATGAGACCTCGTAGGTGGCTGTACGACTGTTTACGTTCACATTTAGTCGAGTAGAACTCGAATTCTATCGGTTGTATAGGTTTCATATAAAGGCTGGTGTTTCATCTCGTATAAATCGAATATTAGACGAGGGATTGAAATCAATAAGTAAGCCAGTCTAGTTCAATATGAATACTAGAACTTGATAAGCCCTTGAGTGGCGAGAAGTCATTTGATTCATAAAATATAACTACTGCATATAAAGTTTCTGTTGAAAATATGGACCGATAAAACCTACTAGATCAAAGCAGTAAGATTAAAGAAAATCGAACTCGTTTCTGCATCTTCAGTTACTTGAAGTAGGAGACTCAAGTAGCATGGTAGGCTATATCTTCAGGCGGGATAGGTAAGTGATCTTGAATGCCAGCATCTAGCTAGGCAAACGTGGTGTAGAGTGCTCTCAGGTAGAGGGAGGGTTTACAAGTGGATAAGTGCTAAAAAGCTGAACCTGATCTCAGCTTGAAAAAGGTTTTATGCAGTTTTACATAATCGGCTTTAATATGGTTTAATTGATGCATAATCTGATTTTGTCTGAGCGATTTATACTACCAACAACGCAGAGTTTCGTTTGGGATTTGATCGATGCAATGTCCAACTTAACCACATGATGCGGAAGTTCATGATTCTTTATTTCTTTTCAATATTGTATTATTCCTTCAATATTGAAGGAATCAGAACTAGGCAGAAGCAAAAATTGATTACTAAAAAATTTGACTATTAATCCAGATGCCAATTTAAAAAACCTCTGATAAAGTGGATTTCTCTTACAAAGATTAAAACTGTGCATAGTAAACGGTGGTCTTGTCATACTTTTGACAAGACCACCGTTTACTATGCGATTTTACGGAACCGCTTAAAGAGCACAGCTTCGTATCATCAGTCGTATCTATACAATATCTGTTGACGACGACGACGGTTTGGTCGACGAGATTGGTTTCGTTAGTGGCGCCATGCGTAAAAAAGCGTTATTATTTGGCATACAGACCATAGTAAAAGTATTTGTTACGGTCGATGATACAATACGATATGGAAACCGGCTAATTGCTAACTTTAAAAGGAATTTATTGAATTTTTTACTGTTTATCAGTTAAATTTTTAGTTCATTCATTAGTTATTAATGACGACACTTCAGCTCTAAAGTTCCGTTCCTTGTTTAGACTTTATAACGGACCAGGTTAAAGAGAATTTTATTTGTGCCCTGAATATTCATTCAGGGCTTAAATAAAAAGCAATTCCATTGAATCTTCATGGGTTCTCGAACCACAGATTGAGGACTAACTACTGAAAGGAAGCCCGGAATTTATTGGTACAATGCTTAAAATCGTAATTACGTAAAGGGACGGAGGTTGTAACTTCGTATAAATGGTTGCGTCGACCTACATAAGTACAATATCATATCCAGTATATTGGATCAAAGCTTCTTATGAAAAGGTTTCACAGAAAACTATTCAGTTTCAGTGATATTAAGAATATATATTTATAGCCGTTTACATTTGATTTTTGTTGTCCAATTGACAGTATTTTGTGTGGGACACTGATAAGGTTAAATTTCCGGCAAGAAATGAAAATGTAACATAAAAATTTGCTCATGTCGGTCCAGTTATCTTGACAGTTTATTGTATCAGATATACGCTTTACCAATATAGACTCTAAAAGTCATGATATATGCTTGCTTATTCCTCGGCGTAGATCTGTTTACTGATCCACCGACAGCACCGATAATTACTAGCCATTGTTTGCGGTGTAATCAACAGAGTTTACTTTACATTTTGCTGTGGAAGTATTTGTCCTAGGCTGAAATTTTAGCGTAAAAATTGTGTTGCTTGCTATGCCATGATTGGCGCCCAGCCAGGGGCTGTGGCTGTAGCCCGCAGCAAAAGCCTGAGCGCAGCAGTTTTCCTCATTCCAGTGATTCCATTGTTCTTCAGAACTTTGGTCAACGACCGGAGGGATGCCGTATTCCATGGTTATACGGATGATTTATTACATCTTTTGTCGAGTTCTGCTCTACTTTCTGGAAGGTGAATAATGCTGCGCACCGTTATTGCGATTTTTATTGTGTGGGGAATCCTGTTGTCGTAATGGGATGGGATATTTTGATAAACTAAATGTAACATGAGCAAGCGGGTTAGATCCTCCTCATACAGTGTTATATCTCTAACTAAGGGATGGCTCTCGTGTCTTACATACAGACAGAATGTACATAATAATAATGAAACCTGAAACTATGATAGCATACTCTGGCCGCTTCTCCACCCTTTGTCGCAAGACGATCGATGACATTATTCTCCAGTCCTAACAAGGAAGCTGTTATAATACCACAATCTCGTAGAAACCTTATAGCTTCGAAGTCTTGGGAGGGCGATAAAACATCTCTTTATTATTATTACTTCATTTCAATATGACTTTGGAAGATTATCGCTATAACTTTTCGCTATATAATTATGTGTTCATCGCATGTGTCCTATCAAAAGTTACAGTTATTTAGATTGATTTACAATAACTGCTCAAAATCAATCTACGAGTATCTTACAGTTATCTAGAATGTTACCAACCAGGCAACGAGTCGATGTTATTCCTAATTTTACCAGTCTAAACAACTTCACGAATACTTTTTTCACAGTTTCAATATATTCAAGTTGACCCTAATTCTACAGGACAGTTATTGCAAATATAGCAATGAAATGAACTCCCAGCAATTACTAGGTTCTGGCGAGTTTACGCCAATTAGTGCTTGGCTCCCAAGGCGCGCAGTACGCTCTAGGTGTTTAACCGACTTTATTATACGCCAGTTAGTTTAATTAGTTTGCATATAACTTTAAACGAACTTTGATGCAACATGCGACTGAGAAGGCCATGTGCAAAGATCATGTGTGTGGTCGCTCGGTTATTACGACAATAGGAGCATAACCTTGTGCTATTTCTGTTCCGTTTCTATAGGAACGTTTCTATAATTTAATTTGTAAAAATTCTGTTGTCTTTTTAGAGACTCAAGTATTCTACAAATTTATTCAGTTCGTCGTGCTTCGAAAAATAAGCGAGGTGTTGCAAAACTAATATGCGCAAGTTATTCAAATTTCAGTGCAATTATTTCAGCACCTTTCTTAAAATACTTTTTTAAACGGCTTAATGTAATTGTCTCAGTTCACTGAATAGCTAGGCTTAGGTAAAGGTTAATTTCAAGTGAAAATGCATAATCTAAAACAAATATTATTGGGTGAACTGAAGGGTCAAAGTTAAACGGTCAATGTGTGCAGGGCATCTTTCTAGGTTTATTTAATATGTCTAGGTATACAAGCAAGCTAAATAAACGTTGCTTGTGTAGTGTTTGCCTGAATATAGTCTGAATTAAAACAAATGGACATGGCTCAGCCAATCTACTCGAACGTATACTGCCATTCTCTTCAGTTCTTAAGGACCCCTAAGAGTTCACAGCGCACGCTCTCAGTTTGTTGAACTCTTTGTCAGCGTATCAGTTTTATCTTTAGAATGTCTTTTAACTAAACAGATAGCGGCGTAAATCTGGTCAAAAGTTATTCACCTTGGATTTTTCTTTGAGATTTCGTGATAATTATAACGTTTCGCAGAATTTCTTTGATAACACCCAACACCAGCTTGAGTTTATTAAGACGCTCAATGCTCAAAAGGCCGTATCGGTAGAATAAATTACTGTGTAACAAATTGTTGAAATTTATCAATTCGCCATGGCTGCCGACCTACGAATAATAAGGCGAAGATTTTCCTTCTACACAGCCCTGTTTCAACCTATATTTTCTTGTTAACCTTTAAGTACAGCGTTGTAAAGGCTGGTTTCCAAAGGCACGCCTGAACTGTAAAAGTTGTGACGTCAAGGTAGAACCTCCCGTGCCGTAACCATAAATAAACAGAAGCAAAAATAAAACGGTTGCCCTAATTGTTTACTTAAGAGTAGGGCATCTGCTGGGTTAAAATTATTGTGTTTTATGGACAGCGATTTCTCATCATTCATTTTCAGTAGTATTGTGTTGAAGCGTGATAGTGAAAAATTATTTAAAAGATTGCGTTACACAATGAAAATGAGCTTTCTACTCACCCCATAAAAGCATAAAAACGCGTAGCTTTTAGGGGCTGTAAAGTTTAAGTAGCTAAATAAACAAAAAATAATTCCTTGTATCCAGCTCTAGCACGTTTTTCTTTGGCTCTGCTCCAGAATATGGGATGGAATTGTGCAATTAAATTTGTTTGAAATATAATTAAGTTTATGAGTTCCTCGACAAAAAGTTACCTAGTTGATAAACCGGTCCAAAACTTCAACCCACATATTAATCCTAGTCGCGCTCGTTAAGGTTGATGAGCTCATACTAAAAATAAGTCGATTTGGCTACGAATTGAATAATAACTGAATTAATGATTGACAATCATGTTTATTAAATGTCACAAATAAACTTTCGTATTATATTGTATGTTTATAGGCGTGAGAGAGCCAATTCGTTTTTAATTATGAAAACGTAAAGTTAGTATTGTAAATTGCATTTAGATAACTTTTCCAACATAATTTCGCAGAGTGCTTTGTTCAAAAGCTCTCAGTGTAATGTGCTGAAAATTAAATTACGGTTGGAAAAATCTTCTGAATCGTGAAATTTATGCGCACCCTGTATGTTGAGGTGCAAGTGCTTTTCACCTGCAATTGACATCATTTATATTTGGGAATTTCAGAGGATTATAATTTAAAACGTGCAAATTAAATATAAAGTGTTATAAAATCATCTGTTTGCTTTGTTCAGGACAAGGGAATAGAGCTTTTGTATATAGATTATAAAAAAAAAACCGTAAAAAAGCCGTAAAAGCCTTCCAGGACGGGCACGACCTTCAGCAATGAAGACAACGACAAGAAGATCTAGATTATGATTCAAATCAGTTTTTAATTGTTAAATCAGGGTTCATGTATATTTGAATCTGTCTCATCCATAACTCTTAAATCTTATTAATAGACTTTATCAGTTTTGATTTGTTCTGGATTAAGGATTTATGAACTTTGTTAAGCGAGATTATACAGATTTCAATAATCCTCGTCTTGCCAGTGACAATTTGAAGGCAACTTCTTCCCAGAAGCTTCCAATCTCAGAAAAATACGTCTTATATTTTTTCGGCTAAACCTTCCAAAAACGGGACAAGGCTATCGGTTCTTTCAATAAAGCTCTTATACATATAGGCCGTAAGACGTGTGGTTTAAGTTACACTGTTGTTGCTTCATATAAAAGTGTCCCTACTCTTTCCAAATTACATCATTTAGGGTTATGTTAATCTGTTTTTGTCCTTTGTAATGGAACAACTGGGCTTGGCATCAGGTCAACAGGCGTAGTATAGGTTTGATCCCTTGCGAGAATCAATTTTTTTTGTGAATAAACAAAACTAAACGGTTTTTGGATTTTTCCCTTTACTTGTGCTATAAGACCTTGCTTCTTGCCAAATGTCCTGATTCTAGGTCAAAGGGATGACCCTATAGGTTTTGTGTGCATGTGATTCCCTAGTAAAGAGAATATTTGACAAATGGCTGTAATTTTTAATTGCGTTGACTTAGAAGTTATATCGGCGGCACGAGTTATGGACTTCAGTATTTGATGTTCAACTCGATACCTCCACGCGTTCCTGAGAAAAGGGGGTTGACAAACGGACAACAAGGTCATCAAGATCTATTTTCCTTTTGCGTTAAAGAACCCTAAAAACACTATGCGAAGTTGCCTCGAGCTAGTAAGCTGGCTAATGAAACTGCACTTTTAAGTTAGTAGTTTTAGTAACTGTAATACTTAGTACTTTATACCAAAATTTATTTAAATCCGTTGAGCCGTTTGAGCGTGACGGATTAACTAAAATACACACATTTTTAGAAATTTTCGCCTTTATAATCCTAATTGTGTGAGAAGGTTCTGTCCGCGACTTTGCACGCATTTCGATTTATAAAGGATCTAGAAGTACTGAAACAAAAGTTTTGCCCGATTCGTTCGGTACGCAAAATCACATCTTCACAAACGTTCGCATTAGTATATACATATAAGTAGGATCTCGTACTCTGGTCGCTAAAGAGTTATCTTGAGACTCCTAGGTACTCTCTTTGCCGTGATGTAGTACTGAACTGTTTACATCATAGTGCGCGACTGTAGCGTTGAAACCCATTTCACGTATACATCAATCCTTTTCTGCGCGGTGGCAATCCAATTTGCCTTGAATTATATTTATAAGCCCCCTCGAAGTAGGGATGTGGGGAGTTTTATACAGAGCTCATGTTTATGACTAAAAGTTTTATGCTTTGCTTTCGTACTAACTCTACTTGCAATATGGGCTACGTCTTT